>JAQPPZ010017070.1:1218618-2437237 GCA_028583015.1 Wollemia nobilis
ACCAAGCAATGCTAATGGTTGAGTTGTGGTAGAGATATGGTAGAGCTTTGGTGAAGCTTTGGTGGCCCTTGAATGGAGTTCAAATTGTAGTGCTTGGATAAAGACTCTTTGATGCTTCATTTATGGTAGAAATTCTTTGTAGCTTTCTTTAATAAGAATGCTCCTTTGCTTTGATGTCCACTTGCTTTGATATAGATTCTCCTTTGCTTTGACATATGCTTTCTCTTTAGCTTTATACATTGCTTGATCTTCCATTGTGCCTTGTCTTATATAGGTTGAGCCATCCAATATCCATAGAGGATGAGCCAAAAGAAAGGATCTTTGATATTCTTGGAAGAGTGATAATATTTGGTCATCTTTGGCTGATTCAAACTGCTTGTAGTGTACCTTTGAGGCACTTTCCAATCTACCTTTTTTCCTACGTAGAATGAGTTAGAGTAGTGCAACTCAATGTATTAATAAGATGTCTTCTTGCACCTTTTCTTGCACTCCCTTTTTGCAGGTCTAGTATTTTGATTCGTATGGCAAAATTTTGAATGTAGTGTAGGGTTTGGAGGCTATATTTTTTACTTAAACATCTTCTCTTTTTACTTGGATATTATGATGACAAATCCAATCTTAGATAGAAGTAGGTATATAATGCAATTTTTTCCACTTTTATCCTTGCAATTAACCCTGAAATGCTTTGGATTTGAGATTCACCAAGTCTCAACTTTTAAAGCTTCTACTTCTATTTTGGTTAGTTGTATTCTACTCCATGTTTTGGAGGATTCTAACCTATTTTTGTGGCTTCTCTTGGGCACAATTTATTGCAGTTTTATGTGCTTTAGTAGTGTCTTTAGACACTTGATACAAATTAGATTTTGTGCCTTTCAAAAAACACAAAACTAATTTCTTTTTTAGAGTAGTATAATAGTACAAGTAATTCACTTTTAATGCACTAATATTACACCTTATCACTCCAAAAAACTCTCAAATTACACCTTATGCACTAACAATTTACTACAACTAATCAAGAATAACCTAAAATGAATCTTTAAGAGTTATTTTACAATTTCACTACGACTAATATTGTAGGACTTAGTTTTATTTTTCTTTTTCTAAAATAGATAATAGGTAGTTGATAGAAGCAATTTTGTTATGTAATCAACTCCTAATTAATGTGCAAATGAACCTTAAAAAGAATTTTTCCTTTTGCACTTTTGAAGATTTTAATCCACTTTTCTATTTGCAACTTTAATTCAATAACAGGTGCTTCTTACAAATCTGATAGGTAAATGAATTAATGAACCTACTTGCACCAAAAATTTGCATAAGTATTTTGTAGTAGCTCTTTTATTGCTTCTATAGAGGATGTAGATCTTTGTGTATAGGATCACCAAGTTTTTGTGATGAGTATGTCCTTATAGATCCTTCACCAAATGATGGTCTTGACATTTCCTTCATAAGCCTATGATTTGATGGATTTTTCTCCTCTTTTGTTCTCCTTCTATTGTATATTTGGAGAAGTCTTTGTATTTGAAGTGATGCCTTCTTGTTGTTAGAGGTAATTTTCAAATATTTAATATTTGGTGAGCTTATTTTGTATTCAAGTCTTCTTGTCATTTTTGACTTCAAGCAGGATCTTCTTCTTAGATTTGGCACTCCTTGAAAAATTATTCTTCATGTATTTGGTACTCCTTGCCAAATTATTCTTCACTAATTTGGCACTCCTTGCCAAATTCTTCTTCTTGAATTTGGCACTCCTTGCAAAATTATTCTTCTCTTGGGCTTGTTGTCGAATGGTGTAAATTGTCCCAAGTCCTTCACTATAATGGGCTTCTCCTTTGTAATGGATTTATTTAATGATTTCTCCTTTGGAAATATCTTTAGTAAGGCTCTCATAGCCTTTTTCTAGATGATAGATAAGACCTTCCTAAACTCTCTGATATTACAACTTCTGATGTTCTTCGTTGAGATATTTTCTTCAACCTTCTACTCTTGGAAGTGTTGGAGGTAAGATCTACTTCTGAATATCTAATTCTGCTACTTCTAGATTTGATTAGGATTTACCTAGTCCTTATTCTCCTTCTCCTTCCTTGACTAGAAGTTCTGCAATGAGATATTCTCATGATATCTTCATTTTTACTTCAAGTGTTGAATTAATTTTGAAGAAGATACCCTTCCTAACTTTCTTGTAGAAAGTTTTCCAACTCAGTAAATATTATTTCCTACAACAAAGCATTAGTACTGAAATCTTTAGTTTCATTTTGAATTAGATATTCTCTTCGAATTATTCTTTAGGATCAAGGATTTTATGGCCTTTATCAATATCAAGGCTTCTATGGCATTTTCAGTACCAAGGCTTCTATGGCATTTATAGTATCAAGGCTTATATGGTCTTTTTCAATACCAAGGCTTCTATGGCCTTTTTTAGTATCAAGGCTTTTGTGGCCTTTTTTAGTACCAAGGCTTATATGGTATTTTTGTTATCAAGAATTTGATGGCTTCTCCTTCAAGGCTTTTGTGGCCTTTTCAAGGCTTCTATGGACTTTTTATGTTAAGGATTCTATGGTTTATTCTTCAACTTTTGAAGTTCTCTGATTCAACAATGCAGATCTTCAGTATCCTTCACCATAACTCTTCACTAGAAGTCTTCTTTTACATCATTCTTCTCTTGCACAAGAAACCAATCTCTGCACTATAAGGGCACGTCAACCTTTGGGAAATGAAGTTGGATTCTCATAGGATTTTGTCATAGGAGGAGTCCCAATCCTCTGAGAATTAATTTTATACAAACAAAAGAAACTTTAGGCACTAGTTAGCAAATTCTAGACTTCCTGGATGATCCTAACTAAATGATTTGTCAATACAGTAGATTGAATATTGAGTCTTGGTCTTCATGGGTTTTTTAGAAACTTTGTGGAAAGACTCTAATCAAATCCAATCTCAGTTTTTTTAAAACTAATATTTCTTTCAGTACTCACTTAGTCTCTCCCTAATTCTACCACCTAGACTCTTCTGAGATCTTTTGATAGTGATTTGTCCAATGGTGCTTTAGTTTGTCAAAACACTTGGGCTCAATGATAATGGTGGCTTCCCTATTGACCTACATATACTAGATTTATCGTAGCTCTGATACCACTGTTAGCTTTTGATGTAACGAGCACTAGGAGATAGCAATCACAATCTATAGAACAATATGAAAGAAATTAAATCTACTAGATGAATTAAATATGTAATAAATAAAAATTATATAAAAAAATACAATGTAGCTATGGAGGAAATAAACACCTCATTATAAAGCTACTAAACTACATTGCACCCATCACCAATGGATGGTGATATAAAACTAAGCTACACTATCTGACTATGTCCCTCGACTCTCTATTTGTCTATATCTATATATATCTATCTCTCTATGAGGGCATCCTTATATAGGTAAAATAGGATACTTGGCCAACACTCTATCTAGTTGTGCAAGGGATAACTTGCACATGTACAACTTACACATTGACACTTGTGAATTTATTACATTGCATGAAGTAACTAGGTAACTTGCCCCTAAAGTAATCTAAGTATGTATCTTGGAAGATACATTTACATAATCCAAATGATGGAATAGACTCCCATTTATAACAAATATTTGATTAAATTATAGGAAAAATAATAATCTATTCAATGTTATTGAAGTCCATAAATTTACAAAGGGTATTCTTTTTTAAGATTGACATTGAAAAGTGAGAAATTTAAAAAATGGATAAATAAAAGATAATGGAAAATAAAAATCAAAAGAGACAAGAAAAGGAAAAGAACAAATTATTGAAAGGGAATATCGATTTGCACTTTGAGAAGTAAAATTAATTCAAAGACTTTGAAATCCATTTGATTTTATAAATTGCATTTGAATTTGCAAAGAATATATTATTTTAAGAAATATTTGAAAGGAACTTCAATGAATTTTTTTTTCAAATAAATACATTGAAGGCAAGTTCAAATAAGGATAAATTATTGAAGAACTTTAGTATAAGAAAATATTCAAAGAATATTAAAGGTAAGTTTTATAAAAAATTAAAGAATTCACTTTGAAAAGAAACTATAGCAAATTAAATAGGGAGACAAAATATTTTCTACTTGTTTGAAATAATTGTTTAAAATTGCCATCATTTCATCATCCAAACAAGTGTTGAAAGAAAAATAATTAGAAATGTTTATCATATTCATGAAGAAATTCAAATAGACGTTGTTAGTGATCCTACTTTGAGAAACTTTATAAAAACACTATGGCAAACACAAAGATATTTCTCTCAAATTTTTAGTTATGAAAAGGACCAAATTTCACTTATTGGAAAAATAATATGAAGTCAATAAATATTGTTGAAAAACTTTAGGAAATAGTAACTAGAGATAAAACCATTCCAGAAGATATCATAGGTAGACAAAAATATAAATAAGAAGATGCAAAAGCACTAATGCTAATAACATTTGGAATATTAAATGAAATACAAGCACATATAAGTGATGTCAAAACTTCAAAATATGCTTTACATAAATATGCACCATATTTAAGAGAAATAAATAAGCCACTATTTTACACTTGCAATCATAATCACTAGAATTTTAAGATGATGGAAACATAGAATATTTTCTTAGATAGAAAATATGAAATTAAAACTACAAACTATAGGAGATAAAGTAGAATAAAATTTTCTTATCCAAGTTACACTAAGAGAAATTCTAGAATCATTTAAAACATTGGTCACATATCTCCGAGTGTCAAACATAAAAGTATCGTTTGAAGAATTGGTTAATATCCTTTAGGCATATGAAATTGAAAATCGGTTAAGAGATGAACTATCAAACAATGCCCCTTATATCATCAAGGAATATACAAAATATTACAAAAGAATATTCTGCTTTATAACCATCATTAAAAAACCAACTAGAATGGAAAATGAAATATTGTCATATATGTAACAAAGAAGGATACATCACTAGATTTTGTAGATATATTTCACTCAATCAATCGAATCAAAGGTGTATACCATTTCAAAGGAATCAATAGAGACAATATCAATAAAATCAACAAAGATATACATGAACACCACAACAATATCCAAAATGGGAAATCAAAAATGATACATGGTTCAAGAGCTACAATAATAGAGTATAATGATGAGGAAAAATATGAATTAGCTCACAAGGCACGTAAGGAAAAAAAACTATGGATCTATCTACCTTTGATGAAATATTGAATAGTACAAATGCATATCAAATAATAGATAAAAATTGTAATATGAATGCTATATCAAAAAATATATGGTATGAGACTAAGGATCCTATAAAAATATTAGTTTGTGACAATCATAATTTAAGTAGTGAAAACAAAGGTTGTGCAATGAATACTTGTGATTATATTGACCAAAAAGCAAACCAAATTGAAAAATAAAACAGGGTCAAAATAGCTCAAAACAATAGACAAGACATCCCAAATGGCTCTTGATGACCTAAAATAACAATGTGAAAAACAAAAAGAAGTTATGAATTGTGATAAAAGTAGTAGTCCTCCGTAGAAAATAGATACAAATTGTTTGAGCAATACTCTTGAAAATGTTGATATAGAAAATTATTGTGACTTAAATTATTTTGATCATGTAGAAATATTTGTGATATAGCCAATAGTCATGATGAAATTCAGATTGCTAGAGTTGTTGATAGTGATAGTTCATTTTTTTAATGAACATTCAAGTTTTGTTAATTGTATATAGAGTAGTTGTGATGGTCATATTGATAGCAATAGATGGATGTCTCTAGAGAATATTAGTTTGAGGTTGTTTGAGTTTGATTATAATAATTTTATGTGTTCATGAGAGTGCTTGTACAAGAAATGCTTGCTTTTACTATGCAAAGTATATTAAAATTGATGGATAGTATGATAGAGATAATGTTACCATATGCAATTAAAATTTTATCAATAATGATCTAAATTGTAATAAATATTCTTCTAATGACTTATTGCATTAAATTCATGACAATGATAAACTTAGAAGGCAAACGTAATTGGTACTAATAGGAATATAATGAAACAGGGAAAAGAATGAAAGAACTTAACTCAAAATACAAATACATCATATTTAAAAGATAAGCTAATGAGAGTGATTTTATGATAGGAAACACTAATATCAATTTTATAATAGGGAATATTGGCACACGTGACATTGAGACAAAATTAATTAAGAAAGAATTATGAAAAATAAAGATACATAACAAACATGAGCATAAAACAATGAAACATTGGATTCTCCATTATTGTAAAATTTGTGAGGAAAATAATCAGTCTCAAAACAATTTTCAAGAAAAGAAAAGCAAAATAGATGTATACTATGGATGGATAAACATGACAAAATGGAATAGAATTATGAAAATTTTGAAGTATTTCTACATAATTAAAATGAGTTTCATAAGAATAGGTTCATCCATAAATGATGCTAGAATGTTTATGATCTAAAAAGAGAACATATATACTTTCAGGAAATAAATAATATGATAATTTAGCAATTAATCTAGGAATAAAGTTCAAGGAAAAATTAGAAAGACAAAGTTAAAAAATAAGAGCTAGAGTTGGTATATAAATCAATGCCAAAACCAAAATTGGAAAGAAATTAAGAGCCAAAGTTTGTGTTGGAGCCAAAGTTGGAGAGCCAAAACTAGAAATTGACATCATAACAATTAATGTAATCCAAGGAGGTGTTGGATATTTTTACATTATTTGGTACCTTTGTAAATACTTTTTATATAGTTTGTAAATATTTGGTTTCTTATAATCATTAGATTTTGTCATTATTAGGAAGCTAATAGAATATTTCTCCTATGAGAAAAATGAGGAGTCATATCTCTTGTGAGTTTGAGGATATGAAGAATTAGTTGAAGATAAAATATCAATAGACTCCATGTAAGGGCTTTATGTAGGAATTGTAAGTGAGATTTGATGCAAAAAATTGTAGTGAAACACTCTTGTACTAAAATTAATTTTCATCCATTTGAATACATTGTGTGTGCCTTTGCTATCTTTGAACTATGACATGAATCTATAAGTTCTATCTTGGTATATTTATTATTAAATGATATATTAAGATTATGATTATCAAAACTTTCCTATTTGCTAACAATAACTACATATAAAAATAAAAGCACTGCAGGAGGTGACAGTATTGGAGTAGCTCATGGTTGTTTTTTGGTGGTAAGTTTCATAGTTGTTGGCTCATCTATTGAGATAATATAATGACTATTTTCAACGTTGGTAAATAAAATTACATATAATTTTAAGATAAACCTATGGTTCTAGAACTCCACAGTGGTAATGTTGTAGTAGACAATAGCTTTGGTGGCAATTTTTAAGTATATATTATAAGGTGATGGATATTTTGGAATATTTCAAGATATATTTTTGGTTCCAAAGATCCATAGTGGTAAATTTATAGGAGGCAATACTTTTGGTGGTAGGTTTCAGGCCTAGAGTAGCTAGTGAGGGAGATTGTGTAGGATTTCAAGACAAATTTGTGGTTCCATAGTGAAGACACTATAAGAGGCGATAGTTTTGGAGTAGAAAAGGGTTTTTTTTTTGTGGCAAGTTTCAAATTTGTCAACACATCTATTAAGATAATATATTGATCAATTCTAGAAGTTGAAAAGGGATATTGTACATGATTTCATTATAGATCTATGGTTCCAGATATTCATAGAGGCGACATTATAGCAAGCAAGAATTTTAAAGTAGCTCAAGGTTATTTTATGGTGGAATTTTTTAGCATATGGTGAGGGAGATTGCATAGGATTTAAATAAATATGTATGGTTTCAAAGCTCCACATTGGAGGTTCTACATGATGCAATAATTTTAGAATAGCCTAGGGCTATTTTTTTGGTGGTAGGTTTTAGATTTGTCAGCTCATCTATTGAGATAATAGATTGACCATTTCCAATGGTTTGTGGGGGAAGATTATGTAGGATTTCAAGACAAATATATGGTTTTAAAGTTCCACATGATGACACTACATGAGGAGATAGTTTTAGTGGCAAGTTTTAGGTCAATGGCCTTTCTTTTTTCTAATATTTAATTTTTACAATATTTTCTACCTATGAGGTTTTTAAAGGTTCAAAGATGAATAAAACATGAGGGAAAATATTTATTGGGTTTTTGTTTCCTCTAGTAGGAATAGATATTTATTCACACGTCTATTGAGATAATAGATTGATTGAATTTTAGAAATAAAGTTTTCTTTTAAGTTGTTTAAAAATAAATAAAAATACCAATAGGGAGAGATGGAACCTAAGAATGGAGGATGATGAGAGGGAAGAAAGGTTCAAGGCTTTAATGGAATAAGGGTCTAAAGAAGAAGTAATGGACTACTCCATGGATCCTCGTGAGGGTATCTTCTTCTTTGGTAATGGAAAGAATCTTGGAAGAGGGGAGTCACATTTCAAAGAGTTCAGGAATGGATCTAAACCCATATATAGGAGTGGAGATTGGGATTCAATTTTTTTAGAGAAATATTATTAGAACAATCCACAATTCTCTAAATAATATTGTGATGGACAATAGAAAGGTAAGAAACCCTGGTTAACACCACAAAAGAGGAATTTATAAGAAGAAAACTCAAATAAGAATCTCTTTTAAGCATACAAAAAGATGACTAGGTGCATTTGAAAGAAGAGTAACTAAGTAAACTTAGTCCTAGGAGAAGATGTGAAAATGATATAAGTTATCAAAATATCATAGAAGACACATATTAGGAGATTCTATGGATGTGAGATTTCTAGAAAATCCTTGGAAAACTAGATGGCCAAGTAATGGATGAAAGTTATAAGGTATGTCTAGATCTAGGATCAATGTGGGCCCAACATAAATTTCATATAGCGAAGGAAATACAAACGGAGCTTAAATATTAATTAATTTAACCAACATCAACTATTACAATAGTAAAGCCTTATATAGGCTTAGGGAGTGCGGGGGAGTAGGGAAAGGAAGTTGGTGGGAGTTAGGGAAGAGGAGAGGATGAAGGCATAGGGAGTGGAGAGTGAGGCGGCTAGGATAGGTGGCCTAGGGTGTGGGGAGAGGAAGGGTGTGGAGCGATAAGGGAAAATGGATGGTAGGGGATAGGAGGATGAGGAGGAAGAACAATGGAGGGATAAGGAGAAGAACAAGGCAGGAATATAGGGAATATAGGAAGAAGAAGAAAATTACAATAAAATCATGCCGACCAAATTAGCCGACAATATAGAAGGGAGTTCACATGGTGGCTTAGAAAAACTAGATTTTTCTAAGCCGCTTGAAGATAACCCCTATTCATACTTGCTATATTCTCCCCCTTAAAGTTGAGAAGACTGACTACATAGTCTCTCAGCTTTATAAATTGAGCTTTGGCCATTGCTTTGGTGAATATGTCAGCAACATTTTTCAAAGTATGGCAATATTGAAGCTCAACCATTCCAGTTTCCACCATATCTCTGGTGAAGTGGTACTTCATATCAAAATTCTTTGATCTACTATTGTGGACATGATTGTATGCCAACTAAATGGCATTGATGTTGTCACAGTATATTCTGGTTGGACCACTTTGCTGCTCTCCAATTTCTTCCAATATTTTTTGTAGCCATAGAGCTTGTGTACTAGCATGAGTGACTGCTATATACTCAGCTTATGTTGAAGATAGAGCTACTATTATCTTCTTCTTGGAACTCCAAGTTATTAGTCCCAAACCAAGACTAAAACAGTTTCTCGATGTGGATTTTATTTCATAAACATTGCTACACCAATAACTATCACTAAAGCCTTTAAGCTTGATAGTATCACTTCTGTAGTACTGGATTCCAAAATCCAATGTACCCTTCACATATCTCAAAATTATTTTAGTTGCCTGCAAATGCAGCTCAGATGGATTAGACATAAATCTAGAAACAAGAGATACAACATACTGAATATCTAGTCTAGTTTTGGCGAGAAACATCAAACTCCCAATAATGCTTCTAAAAGTGGTCATGTCAACTTTCGGTGCTTCGTCATCCTTGCTTAATTGTGTCCCATGTCCAACTGGAGTTGCAACTGATTTACATTGCTCCATAGCAAACTTCTTAATCATATATCGAGCATACTTAAGTTGATAGATGAAGATCCCTAAATCTGTCTGATGGACTTCCATTCCAAGGAAGTATTGCATTAAGCCAAGACACTTCATCTCAAATTCCTGCATCATGGAGTGCTTGAAATCCATATTAACTTTTTCATTACTACCCATAAAAATGAGATCATCCACATACAAAAAAACTATGAGGATGTCATTACCTTGATTTAGGTAGTAGAGCGTGGGTTCATTTTTGCTTCTAATGAACCCAAAATATTTAAAGTACCCATCAATGCATCAGTACCAAGATCTTGGTGTCTACTTAAGGCCATAGAGTTCCTTCTTTAGTTTAAAAACAAGGTGCTCCTTGTCTTTCTCTTCAAATCCCTACGGTTGCTGAACATACACTTCTTCTATCAAATAACCATTAAGAAATGCACTCTTTACATCCATGTGTTGGACTTTCCATCCCTTATGTGCAGCTAAGGCAAGAACTATTCTGATAGTCTCCTATCTAGCTACAAGAGCAAAAGTCTCTTCATAATCAATTCCATATTTCTGAGTGAATCCCTTTGCAACTAATCTTACCTTGTGCCTCTCAATGCTTCTATCAACATTGAACTTGGTCTTGAAGACCCACTTACATCCAACACGTTTCTTTCCTTTAGGAAGCTTCACCAGGTCTCAAGTGTCATTTTTTTTTATATAGGTTATCTCCTCTTTCATGGCATCTTGCCAAATCTTTAGGGTACAAGCTTTCTCATAACCAGAAGGTTCAATTTGTGCACTAGTTAACAAAGCATAGTTAACTAGATCTCCCCTAGGTTCCTGTTGGGAGACATCATCACCATACAAGTGCATATTTTCTAATATTTGTAGAACATAATTAATTTCACTAGCTTGACTCCTAGTGTATCTTTTTGAAAAAAAGTATCCAACATATGATATGATGGATGGTTCTGTATAGTTCTCTTACCTTTGGATGGAGAATCGATGTCCATTGGTGAGGAACTTACTGATCTCTACAGAGAAGGACTTGGTGAAGAATTTGAACTAGAAGATGAACTTGGTATTGTGGGAGGCGACTTCTTACCTTTCTGTGGTGACTGCTGCTGAACTTGCTTAGAAACTGCATCATTGGATTCATCATCACTAAATATTTGGGGCTTACCACATTCTCCCCCTTAATAAAAAATCACATCCATGGAAAGCACATTCTTTCGAGTCTTGGGATTGTAGAGTATGTAAGCTTTTGTGTTCTCACAGTACCCTACAAATATGCATGCCTGACTCTTTGGATTGAGCTTCTTTCTCAACTCATCAGGAATGTGAGAATATTCCAGTGAACCAAACACTCTGAAATATAGAACATTTGGCTTATTACCATACCAAGCTTGGTAAGGTCTTTGTCCTTCCAGACTTGAAGTAGGAATTCTATTCAAGATATGTACGCTGGTCTTGGCTACATATGCCCAATATGAATTAGTCAAATGCTTCTTCTAAAGCATGGACCTTTCCATATCCATAATGGTGCGATTCTTCATCTCTGCAACACCATTCTGCTGTGGAGTGTAGGTAGTTGTTAACTACCTCTTAATGCCATGTTGCTTACAAAAATTCAAGAACTCATTAGAGGAGTATTCTCCTCCCATATCTGATCTAAGACATTTTATAAAATATCCACTCTCACTTTCAACTCGTGCTTTGAAATCGAAAAAGCATTCAAATGCTTCATCCTTATGTTTCAAAAAATATATCCAGCACATTCTAGTAAAATCATCAATGAAAAGTGGGAAGTAAGAGTTGTTACCAAGACTCTTGGTCTGCATCAGACCACAGATATCTGTATGCACTAATTGGAGTGGATATTTAGCCTGCCATGCTTGTCCATGAGGAAATTTTGATTTGGCATGCTTGCCCAAGGCACACCCTTCACAAACTTCCTTACTATCCTGAACTTTGGGAAGTCCGATTACCATTGCTTGTGAAGTTAGCATTTTCAAACTAGTTGAATTCAAATGATCATATCTCAAGTGCCATAGGACACTTGGGTTGGTAATAGCAACATTTGCTAACTTATCTCCCCCTATCTGGCCAAAATTTAAAGGAAACAATCTATTCTTTGACATTGGCACTTGTGTAATGATTCTATTACTATTATTTTTATCAAAAATGGTGCATTTACCCTCATCAAAAAGCAACTTTTAGTTCTTTTCTAACATTTGACCAACACTTAAAAGATTGTGTTGGAGATGGGGTGTGTAATATATATCACTTACTTGCTTGATGCCTTCTTTAGTTAGAACCACCATGGCTCCAATGCCTTCAACTACCAGTGATTTGTCATCTCCCAATCAGATGTTGGATTTGTATGATGAGTCTAGAGTAGAAAAGAGTTATTCTTTGCCACTCATATGGTTTGAACACCCAGTGTCCAAGATCCATGTATCATTCATGTTCTAATCTACCTAACCATATGAGATAAATATTTGTGGCCTCTTCCTCTTCTCCAAAATTGCCAAACTGACTGCTCTGGCTGTTGTTGCTTCCTTGTGAAGGCTTTGACCAACAGTCATGAGCATAATGGCTAGGTTTGCCATAATTGTAGCAAGTTTGTTTTGATTTATCTCCTCCTTTTCCTCTACCTGATTGTTTCCCTCTGTTTTGTTGTCCTCCTCTATTCTGATATTCACCTCTGTTTGAGAATCCTCCTCTGTTCTAATTTCCTCCTTTGTTAGGAGTTCCACCTCTCTGATTATTTTTGCCTCTACCTTTGTACTGTCCTCTACCACGGCCTCTACCTCTGCCTTCATGAGAAGCAAAGGCTTTTTCATCTCCTTCATAACTTGTGGAAGGAGATTGTTGTAACCTCTCTTCATGTGAGAGAAGTGAGCCAATGAGGGGTTCAAAAGACAAAGAAGTTAGGTCTTTGGATTCTTCTATGATTATGGCAACTAAATTCCACTTAGGAAGAAGTGGCCTCAATACTTTCTTCACTATGACTTCAGGTTTGACATCTTCACCTAAAGTGACCATCTTATCTATTATGTCTTTTACCCACACGCAGTAATCACCAACATTCTCATTCTATTGCATTTTAATATTTTCAAAATCTTGTTTCAAGGTTTGTAGTTTAACTTGTTTGACTTGGTCACTACCCCTATAACTTTCTTTTAAAGCATTCCAAGCAGATTCAGTAGTTATAAAAGAAGTTATTCTAGGTAAAATACTTCTATCAAGGGTAGCTTGGATATGATAAATGGCGAAAGAGTTATTCTTCTGAGCTTCCTTTTTAGCCCTTTTATCCATAGCATTGAAAGCTGCCCATTCAGCAGTAGTAGGTTCTGAATATCCTTCTTCAATCACATCCCAAAGACCTTTGCCTATCAAAATATTTTTCATTTTAATTGACCAATACTCGTAATCACCACCATTGAACTCAGAGATTGGTAGACTAGTATTGGATGCCATTTTAGAAAACAAACTTTATTTCAATTGCAAACAAGTAGTACAAAGGAGTACAAAATAGATCATTGATTTAAATCAAATCTAGCCTTTTTAATACGCTCACTGATTTGGCATTCTTCTTCTGGTGCTGCTTCTGGATCGAAACTATTGTTGATGACTATAACATATCGTTCTTCAGTTTTAGGTTTAATTTCCATTGGATCTTCTTCTTCTTCAGGTTCTTCTTCCTCTTCTTCTTCTTCTTCTTCTTCTTCTTCTACTGGTTTTGGATCAGGAGAGTGTTGTGTATAGCTCTCACTTGATTCTACTTCAGGCACTGCAGGGGTATAGCTGTCACTCGATTGTCCTTCAGGTACTACTTCAATCGTCTCAGACTCTTCTATTCTTTTCTCGAAGATATTAACTTTAGAATCTACCTCGTATCCAGAGTCCAATTTTCTCAAATGAGCAATCACCTGATTTTCTAATTGGCAAAAAACTATATGAAGTCTGTTCTGTTGGACTTTCTTGTCAAAGGATTCAGGCGTCTCTCTTCTCAACAGAGAGCAGAGTGCATAGTAGCATCCGGCTGACTAGATCATCTATCACACCACATCAACTTTTAGGATGCCTAATAATTTATCTAGGAAAAAAATATTTTTCCAATTTATCTTTTGAAAAAAAAAAATTCAAAAAAAAAAAAATTTATAAAGTTGTCCTTTTTTTAAAAAAAAAATTAATAGTTTCATTATACTTTTAATTATTTTTTTAAAATAATTAAAAAATATATTAAATTAATTTAAAAAAAAAAAAAACTTTAATAAAAAATTAAAATTTTGAAAAAAATATTTAATCAACAAAAAAAAACTTTTTTTTTTCTTCATGGAGAGATTCGAACACGGGACTCCTCCTGTACAAGTCAATAAATTAACCACCAAACCATGCCACCCGACGCATCTACATTTTTATATGCACGCGAACACCAACTCTATCAATTGCTTTCGGGAAATTGTGTCCTTCGACTGTTTTGCAAATGAAACCTTTTCACCCAAACAAAACTCACCACGTGTCTTACAGTTGATACTCCTTTGCAAACTCACCCATGCCATGTCACACCACCAGCTCAGTGCCACATGCCATGTCACACCGCTAGCTCAGCGCCACGTGTCTACTCTACCAGCTTTGCTACCAGCTCAGCTCCTTGAGTTGCAGGCCATCCACGTTAGTTCTTAGATACTTTGCCACGTTGCCTTAGTATTCATGCCTGTCTGCATCCAGACAATGTCGCGTTGGCCTCCTTGGTTTACGTTCTTCTCAGATGTGTCTTTGTGTGGACTTCCTATCCACATACTCGACTCTCGTGTTGAGCTTGTTGTCCTCCTGATAGCTGTGTTGCCTCAATCCTCACGAGCCCTCAGCTCTCATGCTGCTTCAATGACTACTTCTCTACTTTTGACACCTCCTGACATCTCGATTCTCGTGCCCCTTGATGTGTCCTCACAAAGCATGGCTCTGATACCAGTCTAGATCTACGATCAATGTGGGCCCAACATAAATTTCATATAGCGAAGGAAATACAAACGGAGCTTAAATATTAATTAATTTAACCAACATAAACTATTACAATAGTAAAGCCTTATATAGGCTTAGGGAGTGTGGGGGAGTAGGGAAAGGAAGTTGGCGGGAGTTAGGGAAGAGGAGAGGACGAAGGCGTAGGGAGTGGAGAGTGAGGCGGCTAGGATAGGTGGCCTAGGGTGTGGGGAGAGGAAGGGTGTGGAGCGATAAGGGAAAATGGACAGCAGGGGATAGGAGGATGAGGAGGAAGAACAATGGAGGGATAAGGAGAAGAACAAGGCAGGAATATAGGGAAAGAAGAAAATTACAATAAAATCATGCCGACCAAATTAGCCGACAATATAGAAGGGAGTTCACATGGTGGCTTAGAAAAATTGGATTTTTCTAAGCCTCTTGAAGATAACCCCTGTTCACACTTGCTACAAGGTATGTACCTAGTTTCTTACCGCTAGTGAGAGGGTGGTTGTCATTTTAGTTTAGGACTAAGGAAGATGTGGAGAAGATTTTGTTAGAGAAATGGTTTTGGGGGACAACTTTGTTAATATTCAAATTGTGGTACCCCTATTTTGACCCTAGGATCAATAGTATACATATTTACCCTATATGGGTAAAGTTATCAAGTTTGCCATTGGAATTTTGGTCTAGAGATATTTTCCAAGCCATAGGAAACTACATTGGTTCTTTCTTGGAGGTAGATGAGAGGTATTAGTCCTCATGCATGATAATAGTGGTAAAGATACTTGTTGCTATGGATTAGAGAGGTGGATTTATGTGAGAAACTATGTAAAAGTACAACAAAGGAATGTATGTTCAAACTATG
The DNA here is from genome assembly GCA_028583015.1 of Wollemia nobilis. Lineage (NCBI taxonomy): Eukaryota > Viridiplantae > Streptophyta > Pinopsida > Araucariales > Araucariaceae > Wollemia > Wollemia nobilis. The sequence continues at coordinate 1,234,559 of JAQPPZ010017070.1, forward strand.
GAAAATATTAGAGTATATTTAGGTGTGCATGTTGTCATAAATATAGGAATATTGTGAAGGGCTATTCTCTTTTTTTAGGAATTCTTAGCATCGTAAGATAGAGGGAGGGGTATTTAAGGATGAGAATGAGATGAAAATTTAACTTTTGGCATATGACTCACAAGTTGGATATAAAATCAAATCAATGCATAAGGAACACAATATGGAAGAATTAAAGGAGAGAACATGAGATGCAGAGGAGAGGATACTTTTTATGCTAGATCAAGTGATGGATTTAAAACTATCTTAGTTTGAAGCAAGGCTAGGAATCTTAGAGTAAAATTTGGATGTCATGCTCCTGGACCCAGATATAAGCTTATAAAGTAAATCTATTACTAAATCTTATTTCTCATTTGGAATCATAGGTAATTCTCCTATAGGTCTATCAACTGACCAATGGCTAGACTTATCAGTCTATAAAACTAATTTTCCCTTGGAAGTAGATAAGGGTGGAGTGGAGGTGCAAGGAGGGCCCTCAAATTCCTTTCTTGGTGGTAGTGTATCTAGATCTTAGTTTAGAATCAGTTAAGTTTATCAATATTGATCCATAGATAAACCACTTTGAGTAAGAATAAAGACCTCAATGAAGTTCAACAAAGCAAGCAATCTATTTTAAAGGAGATCCTTAGAGTGAGGATGATCTTGAATATATTTAACTATTGAAAGTTATTTTCGTTAATATCCAAGGTATGGGAAACTTGACAGAAAAGGTTGCTTTGGGTAGGATGGTAGAAATTCATAATCAAGATATCCTACTAATTCAAGAGATAAAATGGTTAGCTAAGAAAGTTATGGAATATCTTAGTAAATTGTTTAAAGGATGGTTTTTTTTGGCCCTTGATGCTATTTGGGCTTCAAGAGTGGTCACAGGGTGGAAGGCTAATCCTTTTAGACTAATCAACTTTGCAATGCTTGACTCAATAGTAGGGACTCAATTATTTTCAATGGAGCTTGGAAAAATAGTGACAATGGTGAAACATTATGGTCCCTATAAATATAGGAAGTGGTATTGGAATAATCTAATGCATTAGGAATTCTTAGAAGCTGATAATTTAATTTTATGAGGTGATTTATACTTAAGTCTTTCTAGGAGTGAAGTGTGGAATTATATCATTAGAATTAATCCACTAGTTGATTATTTTATCTAAAAGTTTTAATTTAATGAGTTGGTAGAACTAGCACCTATAAAGTTGGTCCCAACTTGTAGAAACAAAAGGGTGGGAATTGATAGAATTTCTAAGAGGCTAGATAGATTCTTAGTTGCTAAGAATTTATAAAATAGCAATTATAGACTAAAGTAATAGGTTGCGACTAGAGGAGACTTTGATCACTCCCCCATCATGCTCCTTATATCCAAAGAGGAGAACAAACCACCTTGTCCTTTAATATCAATTCTAAGTGGTTGAAAGAGGAAAAATTTGTAACTCTAGTCAAAATAAAATGGGTGAAGTTTGATTCTAATCTAATAGAATCTGCTAGTATTCAATTTGTAGCAAATTTAAGAAGTGTTAAGGTAGCAATGGTTTAGAAGACCTATAAAAATATTCTGATAGATGAGAAAAAATTAAGGAAGATTGAGGAAGATATTACAATTTATAAAATTTTGGTACAAGAAAAGAGTAGATTGTTGGAAGAGAGAAACACGATGGAGGCTCAAACGTAGAGTTCCCTAGATTGTAAATGGGGATGAGAACATTAAATTTCTCATTCCTTGTAAATCAAAGAAAACAACAAAAAATAATTTGGGAGTTACAAGGTTAGGATGAAAGTAAAGTTTCCTCATTTAATGGAATAGTAGACATGGATATAAGGCATTTTGGTCAACTACGTAAGGATGCTAGTTAAGTCAATATAACTGAAATAGTAAAAAAAGTTGCTCTCCTTTCTATATTTTTAGATGGTGAAGGCAATGATGAGTTGGTATAGGTTGTCTCAAAGGAGGAGCTTCAAGTTTTTTTAACCTACTATAAAGATAAGAATCTAAGGCCTAACAACTAGACTATGTAATTCTTCCTTGAGCCATATGAATTTCTAGAGTTTGACCTACTCAAGGTTGTAGAGGTTTTAGATAATAAAAAAAATTAAATGCAATCTTCAACTCTACATTCATTTACCTAATTCTAAAAAAGGATAATCCTTCTTCATTTGAAGATTTTAGACCTATATCTTTGTGTAACTATGTATAAAATCATAGCAAAATCAATTCCATAAAGAGTTAAAATGTTATTCTCTATTTCTATTTATATTGAATAGTTTGGGTTCCTACATTGTAGATAGATTCATGAGGTAATTGGTGTTGCTTAAGAAATTGTTCATTCCATTAAATCAAAGAAAATGTTAGCAATGGTGATGAAGTTGGATCTCTCCAAGGAATTCAATAGAGTAAATTGGCAAAGTATAAGGTTGATTCTTACTTAAATTGGGTTCTATGTGTACATGATGAATTATATTATGGTATGTTTATTTTTTTCTTTTGCATATTGGTCAATGGGTCAGCTTCTCAATTATTCAAAGTTTTTCAATGGATTAAGACAAGGTTACCCCTTGTAAATGCTATTAAAACTTCTAGTAGTTTATGGATTAATTAGATGTATATTAGAAGCCAAGAGGGTAAGAAAAATAAAGGTAATTAGAATATATAAAATAGGATAAGTCACCCATCTACTTTTTGTAGATGATGCTCTCATTTTCATTGATGGAATAGAAGAATTATTTTTACCTAGCACCAGGTATGCAAATTAATGTACAAAATTCAAGCATCTCCTTTAATCGTGTGGATCGGTATTAGGTCGTATTAAGAGGTCTGTTATTTCCCTTTAATAGAATTTATATTCTAGAGGGCTTTAAATATTTGGGGGTTTTTTGAAATACAATAACTACTCTAAAAAATACTAGAGTTGGTTGATTAAGAAGGTGGAAACAATAATTAATATATGGTGGAAAATATGGCTCCCTTTGGGGTATAGATTAACTTTAGTCAAGTTTGTGCTAGAGGCGATACCAATATATTGGCAATATTTGGCTCATGTACCAAAAGAAGTATTGGAAAAATTAGATAATTAAGATATAGATTTTTATGTATAGGGAAAAATTAAAGGGGAGGCATTCCCTTGGTTAAATGGTAATTCTTAGCTAAGCCCAAGGAAAATGGATGATGGGGACTTAAGAACATCCATTTGTTTGGCAAGGCTCTAGCATCCAAGTGTGTTTACAAGATAATATTAAAGACATACTTATGGAATAAGATTGTTCATGGAAAATATTAAGAGCCACTCATAGTTGAGGAGAGGGTAAGGACCCTAGTAAAGCAAACCCATAATATTTCAATCTGTTGGAAGGAAATTATCCAAGTATTTTATCTTGTAGGAGATAGGCTTGCTTGGAAAATAAGGGATGGATAAAATATAATACTAGGATTAGATCCTTAGATAGATTGTGGAGATATGCATATACTACCAAATAATGTATTTCATATCTTAAGAGCTCAATGGATTGTAACTCTTACCCAATTAGTTGACCCAGAATCATCTACAAAGTGGAGATAGGTATGGAAGAAAGCAACAAAGTGAGGGATTCAATGCCAGGAGGAGGCACTCCAATGGGAATAATATATGTGGAGGATTAAATCTAGATATTTCAAGTTGTGAATTTTATCAATTGTTCTACAAAAATAATGGATCTATGGGGGAGTACAATCCAAATTTGAGGTATAAGACTCTATTGGAAGATAGGAACAACAATTCAGCATAATGGTGGAAGTCACTTTGGAATCAGAAAGCCCCATTGAATACAAGATTCTTCCTATGGTTTACCATAAAAATTAAGGTTCTAACATGGAAAGTATTATAAAAAAGGAATCATAATAGTCTAGGAAGGTGTCATTTATGTAAGTTAAACAATGAAACAATTGAATATTTGTTGATATCTTGCTACTAGATAGGTTTGGAGGGAGGTTATTATGCAAGTAAAGGTTCTTGTAGGATGGCAAGAAGACTTACTAGGATCGTGTTTGAAAGCTTAGACTAAAATAGATCATACAAAGGTTTTATAACTCTCTCTTTGTTTATGTCATGAGAAGTATGGATATCAAGGAACATAGGAATATTTTAGGATTAGAAGCCTACCTAATAGGTCTCCTCCAAAAATATTGAAAGTTTAAATAACTTTAAGGTTTTTGCAGTGACAAAGGTAATAAGGCAAATCATCCTTCAAAAAATTAATAAATCATGGATTTGGATATTTTTTTATGCGGCTAGTTAGGGAATCCCTAGAGTTTGTGTGAGAAGAGATTTACTATATATTATTGACTCTCATTGCTTCAAATTAAATGCTAGACTAGGATAGGGTTCTGATAATTATTCTAAAATAATGACACTTAAATTATTGGTTTAGTTAGCATAATCATAAGGAATAGAAAAAATCCGAATTTATGAAGACTCATAGGTGGTGATAAATTGGATGCTTGGTACTTTCAAAATGGAAATAACGGATCTACAACCCATATTCTCTCAAATGAAAGATGATGTGGACCAAAATGAAGATTTTATTTATCAAGACTAAATATGGAAGTAGATGAACTCTCAAAGGAGGGGCTACTGATTTATGTGTTTAGTATACATATTTAGAGAGGGCTCTTTATTGGAAGTATTACATTACTTGGTACCTTGCAAGAATATGGAGAGATAATTTCCCTTTCTAATGTTGAATTTGGTAGTTGGTTATTTTGTCGTAATCATTTAGGTGTGCATGAACCTCTCTTTGGTAAAGCCTCCTCTCACATAGATAATTGGTTTACATGGTCCAACTATTTTCAATGTTCTGCTAGGAAGATTGTTCATTTGGAAATATTTTAATTTAGTAATTATTTCCTAGATGAATTCTTCATACACGAGCAAGTTCATGTCCTTTATCACACAACTTTGTCTGATCACCTTCCTATATTATCTTCTATCCAAACTTCATCTATCTCTCTTAATTCCATGTTGCTTACTTTCAAATTAAATGTGTCCCACCTTGACAGTCCTGCCTACTACCGCCTCATAGAGCATATTCGAATTAGATTTCCTAGACCAACTGGTAATACTAGCTAGATAAAATGGTTTGAAACAACTATTTCCAATGCAGTTTCATACCTTATATGGTATGGGCGCTCTTTTTCCAAGAGGAAGAAGATTCAAGAGAGTCGCCTTCATAAGGAGATCTCTCATATTCATTCTATGCTTATGAAAGACCCTACTAACATTGTTGTTCAATGTGATCTAGCTAATGTTGAAAATCAAGCCAGAGTTTATGAGTCTTATCGTGCTAGAGGGGCACATGTTAGATCTCACCTCAATTGGATCTCCTAGAGAGACAAGGGAACTAAATTTATTTTTAGCTACCTCAGACATAAGAATATTTTGGAAAGGATCACTGAGTTAGAGGACCCTTCAGGTCATTCTCTTTTCGAATCTAAAGAGTTCATGAATATTTTGTAGCTCATTTCTCTCAAATTTTTGTAGCGAAGCCAAGGGATGACATCCAATGTATCTTAATGGAATATGTGTGGGAACATATTTCCTCCCTAGTAGACCCCATTATTCAGGATCAACTTGAAGATCCTATTTTTGTGAACAATTTGCAAACTACTTTTGTTTCTACAAAGAATGACAAAGCTCCTGGATTGGATGGTCTTCCAATGGAGTTTTATAAAAAAAAATTGGTATATTATTTATTTTTATCTTAATCAGTTTGCCTGGAAGATCTCCATAATAGTTGCCTCGAAGTTTATATCAATGCAAGGCGTATCAAGTTGATTTCTAAAGGTACAAATCGTAATCAAATCTCCAATTGGAGACCTATTAATCTCCTCAATAATTTTTACAAGATCTTAGCTAAAGCTATATCTTTAAAAATCAAATTTGTTGCTCAAATGATTATTCACCCTAAACAATTTGATTTTCTTAAAGGTCGTTATATTTTGGATAATCTTATGATGGCTTGGGAAACTTCACAATAGGCTATCAACTCCAATCAAGATGCCCTATTAGTTAAGTTAGATTTTGACAAAGCTTATGATATAACTAGATGGGATTTTACTCTTTGTATGCTTTCTTGGCTTTGTTTCAGTCCAAAATTATGTAATCAAATTGGAATGCTCTTTGGTGATACTTCAGCTTGTGTTCAAGTTAATGGTGCTCTTTCCCCCTCCTTCCCTCTTCAATGGTCTATCATACAAGGTTGTCCCATTGCTCTCTTTTTTTGTATGTTTTGGTTCCTGATGCTCTTGGTTATCTTCTTCATAAGGCTCATTCTGATGGCCTCATTCAGGGTATTAAGCTTCTTGGGGATAAGAATGCTCTTAACTCATATTTTATTGATGATTATCTTATTTTTCTTCAAAATACCTAACAAGAGGTGAAAATGGCTAAAGAGATTGTTCAATTGTTTTGTGATGTCTTTGACTCTTGTATCAACAACTCTAAAATTGAAGTCTTCTATACCTCTTCCTCTCCTTATGGATGCAACTCCTTGAGTGGAAGAGCATCCCTCATTGTATGATTGTGTGTTATTTGGGAATTCCATTTGGGATTAATATCTCTTTGAAGGATATGTGGAACTGGGTTATGGAAAGACTTCAAAAAAAATAATATTGGACTAACTCAGTTTCTTTCCATAGCAGGAATAATTCAAGTTGTGAATAAAACTATGGTAGTATCTCATGTTTATTACTCCTCTTGCTAGATGGCCCCCAATGTGGCCTATAATAAATTAACTCAGGCCATTTGTAATTTTTTATGGACAAAATGGGATGGGGAGGTAGGAATGACATCCATATCTTGAAAACTTTGTACTCAACCTAAGGCTTTAGGAGGTCTAGGTATCATTGATCCTCTTACACATAGCAAAAGTTTGGCTGCAAATGGGTTTCTAGAGCCATCATTGATGATGAAACTTGGAAACACCTATTTTTCTATAAAATTTCTCTAGCTACTCACAAAGGTAAATGGAAAGTAACCCCTTGGGAGGATAAGGTTCTTAATGCACCTTACTTTACGGTTAAAGGATCTATTCTAGTTATCCAAAACTGGAAATCTTGGTAATAAATTTCTTATTTATTGGCTTAGAAGTCTAACTCCTTGAGACATGGTCTAAGCATCGATCTAAACAGTCTTTGATAGCATAAAATTATCTTCCATAATGACAATCCTTTAGCTTTATGCGGTTGTATTCATGATCTAGCTTTTTTTAGAAAGGAATTAATAGAATTAGAGATATCTAGGATCCGAGTAGCTACTCTATTCATACCTGGAACCAGATTTGCAATTGTTGCTCCCTTCCCTCTAGGTTCAAATATTCTTATGGCTTAATTGTGGCTTCTATCCCTTATGAGGTCCTTATAAAGTTGGGAACAACTGCCCATAATATATGGAATGACTTGAGATGGCTTAATGGTCATAGAATCTCTTCCATTACTTCTATTTGGATATACAAAAATATTGTGTCCTTCTTTAAACTCTAAGCTCAATGTCAAGTGGCAAGTGAATTTTACCAATGCCCAGTGGAAGTCTCTTGCTACTCAATTTTGGAAAGTTCCTATTGAATCCAAAACTCAACTTCTTCAATGGTGGATTTTGCATCAAAAGCTTCCAACTTCTAAAAGTTTGGCCTCAATTTTACACATTTCCCATCAGTGCAATTTTTGTAATGATTTATAAACTCTTATTCACTTGTTTTAATTTTATGACATGGCTAAACAGTTTTGGTATGTCTTCTACACTTTTATTTTTCCCTCTTTCATTAGATCTTGGAAGCTTTATTTGCTTGGTTTTTCTCAGCTGGATTAATACCCCAAACTTTGGGATATTTGTAGACTCATCCTTATCAAGCACATTTGGAAGTGCAAATGCAAAAAGGTGTTGTTGGTATTTTTGCCACATTGAAATTTTGTTGTAAACTTTGTTTGAAATTTGTCAGTAAAACTTACAAATGATTTTTGAGTGTTTTCACATATTGAACTTTTTTTTGAAAATTTTCTAAATATCTGATGGGTGTAATTTCGGGTGCAATTCAAGTAAAATACTTTTTCGTTCCCTGAAATGCTTTTTGCTCGAAATGGCTATTTCGCTCTTCGAAATGTATTTTTTCTCCAAAGTGTAATGAACATTCTTTCTTTTGGGCATTTCATTGGTGAAACTATTCTACCGGCAGTTTTGTTCTCATTAATTCTCAAAGAAATCAAGTTTCCAAGATTGGCCCCACTTATGGCAATAGAAGATTTTCCCAGACAAATATTGGGGTAAAATTTCATTTCACACAGGATAAAAGTATTAAGTGCACATTCCAAGTGAAAGCTTGTTTCAAACGTAACTTGGTGAATTGAATATTTTGAGTGAAATTTCATGTTTTCAATGCAAATGTTCTTTGAAAAAGGATTAATATTGATAAAGATAATTTATGTGGCGATATTATTGCTAAAAACCTCCAAGTTTAAGTATGGCGCTCTTGATTTTAGTGCAATATTGTTTATTTTTTAGGAACCGACCACTTTCTGGGTAGGCATTTCCAAGGCACCACCATAGAGATTGAAATCAGATCGATGATTTTTGCTGAAGCCTGATATGCCATGTGATAAAATCAGTAGATATTTTCTTTGGCATTTTCTCATTGGTTTGTTGTTGTTGTTGAGGAGAGAGTTGTTGCTATTGGTTTCTGAATGGCCAACACCTTGCCTCCACATGTATTTAATGAAATAGGTGAAAACCTCTATAAATACTAATCAAATTTCCATTGTAAAAGAGGAGAGACATTTTGTAGAAAAACTTATCAAGTTCTTTGCATAAATAAGAGATATTTGGCTTCTAATTTTGCAAGCGAATTTATGTGTGATTTCCTTATATTTATGCATTTCTCTTTTATGCTCGTATTTCTTATCTATTATTGAAATTTAAATTTTGCATCTGATTTTGAGTATTGTTGGTGAGGAAGTAAGTTTTGGAATGCAATCCTGGAGGTTATTTGTGCAAGGTTGTAAGTAAATTATGTTGCTCTCTTTTATTATACGTTATTTATATGCTTGAGTGTAATTTATGTTTTTAATCTTTCCCCAATCCTACACCTTTGACCTATGGTCATATTTCCCTTTATTTCCGTTATTTCTAGTTTCTTTCCCGTAACTCTAGTCTTCAAAAGTGTAGGATTTAGTAAGGGAGCCAACCCTCTCTAGAGATTGGTCTGAAGGAATTTTCTCTTTCCCTCGGTATTTCAATGTTGGACGAGTCTAGGGTGCACAAGTGATAATATCTTGTACTTAGGCAGATTTATGACCAACAATTTTTGGCACACCCGATGGGACATTAAAAGTTTCACTTCGAATAGTATTGAGGTTTGATGTTCACCTTCATGTTGTACAATTAGAACATTTGGTGACTCAACAATACGTAGAAGCCTCCAAATGTGGATACAGCGAGAGCTGTACTTCATGATCACAAAATCGAAGGCCAAAAAATCTAAAAACCCCATTGATTTTTTGAACTCGACACCAAAAATTAGGTGAACACCCTAGGTTGGTCACTCCGCCACTTACATCCTCCGCAACATCCTCACAAATAACTGGTGTGTTTTTTGTACCTTCAAGTCCATCTAGTACTGCTACTAGAGTTCCATAGGAGAAGAAGCCACACAACAATATCAGAGCAAATATGAGGCCACTAACGAAAAGAAGAATTCTGGTATATACGCATACAATATTATTGAGGAGTTGAAGAAGAGTCTCGTTAAGGTTAGACTTTATAATGCATTACAATTACCTGGGCAAGTCGATCTGTTACAAGAATCACTGAAGTATATGAAATATAATGGAAAGATTCCTATCCAAACAGATTTTGCTCAAAAATTGACTACTTTAGCCACTGGAAAGAATAGACCAGCCCCTTTCTATTTGTCACTTAGGATGGAGGGTTGGATAGTGCACAACTGCATGATTGATTGTGGTGTTGTGACAACTGTCATGCCAAAGGCAGTTTGTGAAGTCATGGGTATGGAGTATCCCTGGTGTCTTGCAGTTGGATGGAAAACCCGTTAAAATAGCAGGTGTAATCAAGGATATCCCCATTGTCCTACATAATATGCCCTAGATCACGATAATTTAGGAAGTATTTGTGGTCGATTTGGAGACATATTTTAGTATGTGTTTGTCATGAGAATTCACTACCAAATTGGGAGGCTACCTATCTCTGTATTATTCTCACCTAGAGATTCCCTTCAAAGGGAAAAGAATCTGAATCTACAATGAGAAACCTTCTACTTTCCATATAGAGAATATGGAAGAAGAAGAAAAGTCCACAAACTCTATCAACATGGTAACTGAAGAATTGGAAGAACCTGATTTGATGGATGAAGTGTTGAATGAGTTTCTCTTAGAAGATGATTTTTCAATGCTCAATTTTAATGCTATGATGGAGACTGAATTTGGTTGTTACTCCATTACAAAGCTTGAAGAGGTTGAATTAAAAATACCTCATGATCAAGACTCTATGTCCGATCAATTATGGAAGATGTATTTTGATGGAGCAAGATGTAAAAATTGTGCGGGAGCAAGGATTGTTCTTATTTTTCCCTCTAGAATACAAAAAATATATTCATATCAGTTGACCTAGAGTTGTACTAACAATGGTGTCGAGTATGAAACATTGTGCCTAGGTTTTAAGAAAGCAAAAAAATAGGTAATTAAATAGCTGTAAATTTTTGGCGACTTTGAATTAATTGTAAATCAAGTAATGAACAAGTGCATCTCCAAGCAGTATTATCTCAAGGTATATCGCAATAAATTTTGCACGTTGATCTTTTAGCATCTCTTGGTGCAAACTTCTCTCCAATTGAACATGTAGTGAGGAAACCTAAGACCATAAGGTTAGTTTACAGACCTTCGGTCCCGGACAAGAACATGTATTGGCAAGTGTTTGAAAGTGACGAGCACATTATAATTTTTTTGATAAGAGAAGCAAGTACTGTGGAAGATAGAATGCTTGATGAGGAGGAAGCCAAAGGTTTGATTCAATTGAGGAATAATCATATCCCAAAAGGATTGATTATGCTCGAAAGCCTTTTTGATCAAAATGATAAGGCAGAGAAGCGTAGGATCAAAGTAGATGAGAGAGAGTACACTGAACTGGAGTTGAGTCCCCAAAAATCTATAAATATTGGGATAGATTGTACTCCCAAGGAGTTAAAACAAATCAAAGACTTGTGTCATAAATTTCCTAACACTATTGCTTGGAGCTACCATGATCTGAAGGGATATAACAAAGATGTGATACAACATACCATTGAGCTACAGGATAGAATGAAACCCTTCAGACAAAAGCAAAGATCAGTTAATCCTAAAATTGAAGTATTGATAAAGGCAGAGTTGTTAAAAATATTGGAGGCTCAAATCATATACCCAATCAAGAATTCAACCTGGGTGAAAAATCTAGTACCGGTACAAAAAAAGAATGGAGATACTAGCCTATGTGTTGATTTTTTGAATTTGAATAAAGCATCACTAAAGGATCATTATCCTTTACCCCAGATTGACCAGATTCTTCATGTGGTCGTGGAAGCTCAAAGATTTTCTTTGTTGGATGGATTCTCTACATATAACCAAATTTGGGTTAGGGATGAGGACCAACATAAAACGATGTTCACCACGAAATGAGGAACCTTTGCTTATCATCAAATATCATTTGGACTCTGAAACGCTGGAGCAAATTTTCAAAGGGCAATGAATGTAGCATTTGGTGAGTTGTTAAATCATGTTATTGTGATTTATTTGGATGATATGACTATTTTCTCTCACAATAGGGAGGAGCATGGATCTCATTTAAGGCGGGTATTTGAAAAGTGTTGGGAATTTTGCATATCCATCAATCCAAAGAAGTCAATTTTTCTGTAAAGGATTTGAATCTCCTAGAACATGTCATTTCAAAAAATGGCTTAGCTATTGATCCAGCTAGAGCCCAAGCTCTTCTGAAGCTTTCGTTGCCAGCCAATAAGAAGGATTTACAATCATTTTTTGGGTAAATTAATTTTATTCAAAATTTTGTTGTTGATTTCGCTCAAGTGGTAAAGCCGATGACAAAGATTTTAAAGAAAATTGTTGAATTTAAATGGACCGATCAGAGGAAGCAATAATTTGAGGAGATAAAAGAAATAATCACTCGAGCTCCAGTCTTGGTAAACCCTGATTATTCCAATGATTTTATCATGTACGTTGTTGGTGAGTAAGAAAGTTACGTAGCGGTGCTTAGACAGAAGGGAGATGATGAAAATGAACACTCGGTTGTTTTCCTAAGCCAGGTCGAGGTTGAGCATTGTGCCAAGAACTTGCAAAGAGTGCTACCTCAGAATCTATAATTTATGGATATGAAGATGTAGTGGATAATTGTAATTTTGAAAATCATTTTGCAATTGATCAAGATTGGACAGAAGATTTGATCTAATATTTTCATTCTAGGAGATGTCCACATATTAACACCTCATAGATAATGAGATTTAGATTACAAGCCCTCAAGTATGTCTTACTACCAAATGGCTTGTTTCATAAGAATATTGATGGAGTTCTTCTCAGGTGTGTCAAAGAATCAGATAAGGAGAAAATATTACAAGAATTTCATTTTGGATTGTCGGGAGGTCATTATGCAGGCATACCCATGGTGTTGAAGATCATTCGAGCAGTCTACTTTTGGCCCTCTCTTTGCAGATGCCTTCAAATTTAGTCAAGAGTGTGATAAGTTTCAAAGATACGTCGGCAGAACCAGGAACGCATCATTACCCCTCCACCCAATTCAAGTAGAAGCACCATTCCAACAATGGGGCCTAGACTTTATCGGGGTCATTGATCCTAACTCGTCTGCCGACCACAAGTATATCTTGACTGCGATTGATTACTTCACTAGATGGACTGAAGCAATTCCAACCAAGAAAGCGGATCAAGCCACGATCATCACTTTCCTCAAGGGGTTGATCACTCACTTTGGTGTCCTGGATGCAATCATAACAGATAATGGAACTCCTTTCATAGGCACAAAAATTAGTGAATTTACGGGTATGGAATTTATTTGAAAACTTCATCTAATTACTATCCGTAGGGGAACGACCTGGCTGAGTCTGCAAACAAGAACCTGCTCAAAATTTTGAAGAGAACCCTTGGAGACAATAAGCATAGTTGGCACCTAATTTTAAACCAAGCATTATGGGTCGATCGCATCTTGGTGAAAAAATATATCAATATGTCTCCTTATTCCTTGGTATAAGGTAAAGAAGCAGTTTTTTCTATCCATATTGAATTTCCAGCCCTCTAAACTAGGTATTTGACTGATGATGAGAATGATGAGTCTGACCCTATGAACATGAGGTTAGCTCAACTTTTACAGTTGAAGGAAGAAATGGAGAAATCATACCAAGCCTTCATAGAGCATGCTGAGATGACGAAGAAGTGGTTCGGTAAAAAGGTTTCTGAAAGGACCTTTAAGGTTGGCGATCTTGTATTTAAGTGGAATGAAAAGAAATCAAAGCCCGACAAATATCACAAGTTCGAGGTAATATGGGAGGGTCCATTTCAGATCATAGGTTCCAATCAAGTTAATTCTTTTTATTTGCAAGATATGGATGGTCATGCACTGTCAATTCCAGTCAATGGTCTTCATTTGAAGGCCTATTATCAATGAAAATAGAGATTATGGATGTAAATATGTACATATTTTCATTTTACGTTTCTTTCTAGTTCTGATTAAAAAAGAGAAAAATAAAATAAAAAATGAAAAAGTGGTCAAAGCCCGGGACTTCCCAGGAGGTCACCCATCCGAGTGCTACTCTAGGAAGGTTATGCTTAACTACAGTTCTTGAAAAATTAGAAAACCAAAAAATCAACTTGGATGATGTGTTTTGGGGGTCCAATGTTCTGGAGGTGTAAAATAAAAAAAAATACACAAAGGCTTGCATTTTTTGGCCCTTTCCAATTCATGGCATACCCTTGCCTTTAAACCCCCTCTTTTTGGTTTTTTACTACTGATGTTTTCCAGCAACCTTCCCTACTGAAAACAACCCACCAAAAAAAACAATTTAAAAAAAAATCCTGCCATTTCCCTCCCTCCAAAATTCGAAATTTGAAATTTCGAATTTCAAAATTTCCCTCCATCCCTTTCCCGCCCAAAGATTTTTCCATTCCAAAAATGGCTCCTTGTGCTTTTTCGTACCAATAAAAAAAAACACGAAATAAAAAAAATGTTGCTCCCGAAATACCCTTTTCGGGGCCCGAAAAACCTGTTTCGGATCCCGAAAAGCCTTTTCCACCCTATCGGATTTTTACGTTTATTTTATAATATTCAAAAAAAAAGGAAGTGTTCCATCCATGCTTCCCGAAAATCCTGTTTCGGACCCCGAAACGGCTATTTCGGGTCTCAAAACGCTTTTTCCCCCCTCTTCTTCAAAACTAAAAAAAAAACCTACCTTTTGCCTTCTCCGAAACTTATGCTTTTCCCACCCGAAATACCCATTTTGGGCCTCAAAATGCCTGTTTCGGGTCCCGAAATGCCTGTTTCGGATCCCGAAGTGACCATTTCACCTCCCAAAAAACCATTTTGGGCATTCAAAATATATATATATATATATATATATATATATATATATATATATCACCTTTTGTTCCTCTGAAAATAAGCTTTTCCAGTCCCCGAAAAGTCCTTTCCTCATTTCGAAATTGTTTTTCTTTTCTCCGTTTTTTCCTCCTCTCCACTTCTATAAAAAAATGCAATAATAATAAAAAAATAAGAAAAATCCACATGCATTCAAACCCTTTTGCCCTTATTTTTTCCCATGAACCTCCATTTCCATAATGCACTACCTGTAATTTCTGTATATTTTTATTTCTCACCCCACATCATACACTCCGTCCAATCATCACACTTTCCAAAGCAGAAAAAGCAACCACTTCTAGCACTTCAAGAAGAGGTGGTAAAAAAATAACAAAAAAAATCATCATCATTGGAATGCATGTGGTGCCCATAAAATTAGCAATATTTCCAATGGATATACATGAAAATTTATAAAAGGAGGCCAACCCTTCTGTTTTGAATCAAAGCATTTGCAGGGTTCCCGTATAGAAGTCTTGCGAATTTCTTTTGCTCCAGGGTTTGTCGTTCTTCACTGCATATTCAAAGAAAGTTGAAGATGGGGAAGAAAGCCACAGAAGCCAAGAAGGTGAAGGTGCAAAAAAGGCTTGAAATCAAAAAGAAGCAGCAACATCACCAACAAAAGTGTAGAAAAATTGTGTTTGGAGCTGATAGTGGGGACTCTGCACCCAATGAATAAAGACCTGGGATCAATTGCATCTAGATGAGCTGAATACCCCATGAGCCGCCAGAAATGTTGGTATTTTTGCCACATTGAAATTTTATTGTAAACTTTGTTTGAAATTTTCCAGTAAAACTTACAAATGCTTTTTGAGTGTTTTCACACATTGAACATTTTTTTGAAAATTTTCTAAATATTTGATGGGTGTAATTTCGGGTGCAATTCAAGTAAAATACTTTTTCATTCCCCGAAATGCTTTTTGCTCGAAATGGCTATTTTGCTCTCCAAAATGCCTTTTCGCTCCAAAGTGTAATGAACATTCTTTCTTTTGGGCATTTCTTTGGTGAAACTATTCTACCGGTAGTTTTGTTCTCATTAATTATCAAAGAAATCAAGTTTCCAAGATTGGCCCCACTTATGGCAATAGAAGATTTTTTCAGACAAATATTAGGGTGAAATTTCATTTCACACAGGATAAAAGTATTAAGTGCACCTTCCAAGCGAAAGCTCCTTTCAGACGTAACTTGACGAATTGAATATTTCGAGTGAAATTTCATGTTTTCAATGCAAATCTTCTTTGAAAAAAAGATTAAGATTGATAAAGTTAATTCATGTGGCGATATTATTGCTAAAAACTGCCAGGTTTAAGTATGGTGCTCTTGATTCTAGTGCAATATTGTTCATTTTCGAGGCACCGACTACTTTGTGGGTATGCATTTCCAAGGCACCACCATAGATATTGAAATCAGATCGATGATTTTTGTTGAATCCTGATATGCCATGTGATAAAATTAGTAGATATTTTCTTTGGCATTTGCTCATTGGTTTATTGTTGTTGCCGAGGAGAGAGTTGTTGCTATTGGTGTCTAGATGGCTGACACCTTGCCTCCACATGTATTTAATGAAAGAGGCAAAAACCTCTATAAATACTAATCAAATTTCCATTGTAAAATAGGAGAGACATTTTGCATAAAAACTTATCAAGTTCTTTGTGTAAATAAGAGATATTTGGATTCTGATTTTGCAAGTGACTTTGTGTTATTTTCTTCTATTTTATGCATTTCTCTTTTATGTTCGTATATCTTATCTGCTATTGAAATTTAAATTCTACATTTGAGTTTGAATATTGCTGGTGAGGAAGTGAGTTTTGGAATGCAATCCTGGAGGTTATCTGTGCAAGGTTGTAAGTAAATTATGTTTCTCTCTTTTATTATATGTTATTTATATGCTTGAGTGGAATTTCTTCTGTTAATATTTCCCCAATCCTACACCTTCGGCGTGTCGTCATATTTCCCTTTCTTTCCGTTATTTTCAGTTTCCATTTGAAAATTATCAAAACAAAACAAATCCAAAACAGAAACAACAAAATGAATCAAAAACACCATAAACGAAATCAAGAAAAACAAATACAACAAAAATTAAGCCAAAGGAACTAATGACAAATCAAATAAAAAATGGTAACACTAAAAATAAACCAAAGCTTAACAAATTACCAAAAATATCAAAAACTGTTTAGCAAAATAACCAAAGCTTCCAACATTGCCAAAAAGAGACTAACTATAAACCTGAGGATTATGGCATCCTTATCCTTTTATTTGTATCTTGCTTCATTCCAGTTGGGACTATAGGCTAGTTACTTTGAGCCACGACACTACTATTGGAATTTGTATGGTATTTTTTAGGATCCATTTTGTTTGTAGTTTGAATCTGTCCTTTTGTTTTGCACTTGGGTTGGTTTTCTACATTGTACTTTTTTTCTTTATTGTTATTTCTTAGCATCAAAGCAAGCTCTTTTAGTGATTTCTCATCATGCAATCCTTCATGTTCCCTCTCTTCATCAAACTGTGTTTCCATAATAATTGTTTCCATTTGACCATCATCATCATCTGCTTGCTCATCCGTAGAGAGAATTTCAAAGGTGTCAAGTGAAATTATTGTTTTCTCTTTTATTGCTATTTTTTTCGTGTTTTTTTATTTAGGGATTTGAAACCCTTCCAAGTCCCCATACTCTTTCTCTTTGTTAGGGGCCTTATGTGGACAACCATTGGCTAGATGGTCATATTCATGACAAATTTTGCATCTAAATGGAATATTTTCATAATCCACTACTTGCGTCCATATTTCTTCCCCATATTGTAAAGTAATTTTCTATGGAAGTGGTTTGTCAAAATCAATCAAAACACAAATCCTTGCATAAATCATATGCTCTAAGTGTTGGATGTTATCAGAAGTCATGTAAACTCCTAAAGAATTTCCAATTGTTGCAAATATCTTTGGATGTCAGTATTCTATCGAAAGACCAAATAAATGGACCCAAACAGGGGCAGTTGATGGCATTTCTTCCTCAACTTTGAACTTGGTATGCCAAGGCTTCATGAAGAGCCCTACCCTACCAAAAAACCACGACCTCCTTTGAACAATGTTCTCCCTATATTCTTCATTAACAAAACAAATAAGAAAGTAGTCATCAGGGTAAGTAAAAATTTGGAACTTACCTTTAGTGCTCCAGTTTTTGGCAATCCATTGCTTGAAGGTAGCAAGAGTCGGTCGAAATCCCATGAATCGACAAATTAGGCCTTTCCTCTCTATCGCATCTATTCCTTCCTGGACATCCGTTATTTCCAACTTCACTACTGGGGATCCATTAGTTGCTTTCATACAATCCATCTCTGTTTACCTTGAATCGACCTTTGACATCCTCAATGGTTTCCTTGGCAATCGTCGATTGTGTTCCCCTCTTGTTTGAGGTGGTCCTCCACGGATTGCTTCTTTAAAATTCATTTTTGGTTCAATGCATGCATCTTTGTTGAAACCCTTCATCCGAAATCAAATAAACTCTACTTTCATCCAAGCAAACAAACCCTAATTTTGTTCAATTAGGACCCTCACACCAACGACCGTATAAACCCCATCCCAAAACTCAAACGACAGAATAGTGGTCTGCATAGAATCTAAACGCCCATTTGTTTTTACATTTCACATATTCCTTGCAGTGTGAAATTTCTTTCCAATGTAACATCCATTCTAACCGATAAAAACACATTTATCAATGCATTATCAAGAACGTTGTCTTTTGCCACAACCATGCCGTAACGCCATAAAGAACAACGATAATCAGCCTAAGTCTCCGCGTGTCCAATGCGCCTCGCACCCGCTGGTGCTCGACTCAAAAGCTTAGTTTTGTCTACTTTTTAAATTATAAATATTATTTAATGATATACATTTAAACTTTGGTGTGAGCTACATCATCCACATATCTCAACCACATAAAAAAGATAATATTTAATATGATAAAATTAAATTAAATAATAAATTAAAAAGATAATATTTTATGCTATAAAATTAAACGAAACGGTCGGGGCCCTTAATTTCTCTATGCATTAAAAAAAAAAAAAAACTCGCAATCCGTGTGTATTAATTTAACTATCAAGTTCAATAGGTAAGAATTACAGTCTTATATATTGAAAATTTTGAAACTTTTTAAAATTAAAATTTTCAATTTAACACAGTTTTTGTTTGGAAAAGTTATCCTTTTACCTCTTCGGTGGAGATTCGCCCTTCTTGTCTCTCTAATGTTAATCACAAATGATATTAACACAATGTGATTCAGATTATTTGCGTGGCATATAAGTCAAAGAACAAACGTGAAAGGAAAATGAAATGAACTATTAGATGTTATAGCTCACTTCCAAACCAAACGAAAAGTCTACAATATCTCATAACGCATAAGATTGCAGTACTCTTGATGGAGGTTGGTTTATATTTTTAAAGTCAAAAGGAAAACGAAATGAACTATTAGATGTTATATATAGCTCACATTCAAACCAAACGAAAAGTCTACACTATCTCATAACGCATAAGATTGCAGTGCTCTGTATGGAGGTTGGCTTATATTTTTCAAAGTCAAAATCCAGTGGCATCACAACAAGATACCAGCTGGGCAAATAAAAGTATAACCATCACTTGAGATTAAGAACAACTCAAATCCTTGAAAATATGGTAGAAATTAACCAAACCCAAAAGCACTCAAACCCTCGACCTAACTATTGATACAGCCTTTTCTATATATACACTAGCCAAACGCTTTGCTAACATACACTCCACCTTGTTTCAGAATTCTTAGATGTTCAGGATGCAATTTCTATATACTTCGATGTGTGGCATATTATTCCTATAAAAATTCTATCCACTACCCACGTTAATATGCTTTCAATCTGAATCATTAGCATCTATAAATAATCTACTGTTCATAATATTTGTAAGTGCCGCATTGTCCATCCCATTTATTAGCTGAAATAAGAAAACTTTCAAACTTCTCAAAATGACCTAAAGTTACTATTTATATTATTTAAATATAAGGTTTAGCATATATATATATATATAAAACATCTCGAGACCGTTTAGAAGAACTAGAAGAACAAGTACTTTTTAACTGTGTTTCTTTTCGTCTCTCACTGGACAGACACCCATTCCCACCAACGTAAGTGCCAGCTAAACCTAAACCTAGCCCAAAATAGAGTCAAGCATACTGACTCTAGCTCCAATACATGGAACAAGTATAGGCTAATTGGTACGCAAGTAGAGATCACAACAGCTTCATCATCATTCAGCTGTTGCCTTTCAGTACAATAACTAACATCACAGAATTCTTCATGTTTGCGCACATTATATTTTGTGATAGACAATGCAAGTGCCTAAATGACCAAAAGAATGTCTTTCATCTTCACTCACGGTAACATGACATATGACATGTCCCAAGGAATAATCAGCTGTCCTGCTTGGGAGTGAGAAATTATATAGCACGAAAGAGCCACCCCTTTCTCTATCCATCCATCTATATATTTGATTGGTGGTTAAAACGTTGAGCTCTCAAACTGGATTTTCTTTCATTACCTTTAAAGACGTTGCATGTGTGTCCATTTTCAATCTTATTTTTCTTATGTATGATGCCCGTTATTCAATTTTTCCTATGGATTTCAAAATTGGGTGAGTCAAGGATCTTCAATAGAAAAAATACACTACTTGCTTGAGACTATACATTAGCTGATGAGAAACTGAAACTGTCATTAAGTGAGATTACATTTGAACATGAAGAAATGGTTGTGTATCATATCAGTGAAGCATACAAAGAGAAGGTGAAGAAATCCTTCAGCCTTCTGCTCCATCGATGTAAAAGGAAGCGCTGTGGGGATTATCCATGACCACGAACTGCATTTCTTCTGAAGGTTTCCAGTGGCGTTTGCGCTGGTTTATGAACCAATTGTTTATTTGCTTCTGATCCAAACCTGTGCTTTCAGCCAATGTAACCTTGTCTGTCTCCTGCAAGCAGAAATGGGATAGATAACACATTATCCTGTCAATATGAGATTAAAATTGATAATACATAGTACGGAGAATAACAACGATATGAGGATGGTAGTAATCACATCATACCGAAGGATACGGCCACTTATAATGTAGGTTCCACCAGTCTAGCAACTTTTGCCTGGCTTCCTTGGGGAGCTTGCCTTTCTTTTTCTTCTTGAGAAATTCTTGCTTGAGACTGCTGAAGTATCCACTGTACTTTCGCAATAATTGATCCTTCAACTCTTTATCTTCTGCACGAGGATCTACTTCATGCATGTCAATTTCACCGCAACTGAAATCCTCTTCTGATGATCCACCTCCTTCTTCTCTGTCTTCAAGGTAACCTTCTCCTACAATTCATCACATCATTAGGAGAAAAGTAAAAGTTAATGACTACATTTCAAATTTAAGAAACCTGACAAGAGCAAGGAAAGGGAAAAAAAATACATTTTGCTGCTCTCCAAGTAATCTAAATTCATAAGATGGTGAGCGTCTGATTTTACGGAAGCATTGCCCTACATAAAAGGGCAACCTATGTTCTTCAATATTATACCACAAGGGCAGTGAAATAATCCAGAGGAGTTCTTTGAAATGTTTACACAGAAAGAAATTTTGTGAAAAAAAGAAAGCCTCCTTACTATTTAATGAGTTTTTTCATAAATTGTTTATTTATTTAGGGAAAAAAAAAACACCATTCTCTTATTGCTATCACTCCACACTAATAGTTTTAAGAGCATTTGTAGCATTAGGCTTAAAGAAAAACAACTCTTATAAGCTGCACCCAAATTAAAGCTATTGGTATTCTCTTTTTCCTTGTGTAATCATATACAGTAAAGCTATAAAACTATCATATCCAAAATAAAATATTGCACTGTTGAACATAGTTGTTTTTATCTCAAGCAGAGTCATCCTTTATATGCATTGTTCTCCCTCTATTGGAAGAAATATTATTCTTATTTGCATTGCTCTCCCTCTATTGGAAGAAATATTATTCTACTCCTGCTGCAAATACAATTCTTCAAACGACATGAATTCTGCTTTGAACAAGTACTTGTCCCACTTGGGAAAGTATGTGTATATTTGGAAATACAATTTGCCAAGCTTACCTAATTCTCCTTTTGGAATTCATGTCCTTTCCTCTGGAATCCAGGCTTCTTATTTGAACAAGGTGGCAAACAGAATGTCTAGTTTGAGTGATCATCTCATCTGGAATATTTTCTATTTCCTCATGTCTCACCAAAAAGTACCTTGGATAATGTCAATCCAAAGTGTCTTTTATTTTATCTGCTACTTTGGATAGGTCTACATGACAGGTATACAAACATGCAATGTTGAAAATTTTAAGATATTTTAATCTTTTGGAAACAGCAATTAGTAAGTACTATTCCCAAACATTTTCAAATTTTTGAATAGACCTGTTTTCCTATATCTCAGCTTGTTATATTCCCCTCTAGAAAATCATTCTCTCCCTCTTCAATGCAACTTAAGATCTCAAACTTCAAAATCGTCTTTAAGAACATCTCCATCTTCTTCATTCATGTGAAAGGGGCAGTTGATATGCAAATCCTTTTACATCATCTCTCATCTTCCCTTCAATTTGTAGCTTCACTAAATCCAAAATAATCACATTTAACCCATAACATTTGCAATGAAGTGTGACTAATAATCTCTTTCAAAATCGTCATATGCAACATGCAATTCCACTAATTCGGCATTTCTTTACAAATTAACATCTCAATAGACTATAATATATCCATAGACCTATTCAAAAGTTTAGTTTGACTAGTAGTTGGTAGATGGTATGCCAAACCAAACAACAACTTTGTAACCAAATTCTTCCACTTGATCTTCCAAAAACAACTTTTGAAAACAGGCATCATAATACTCTGTACTATGTAGTAACCTGTCTGGCCTGGCATACTTTAGTCTCATCGTTTATCTTCTTATGTGGAAAAGAATTGGTAATTTATTTATCTTCTACTCAACCAAGTTTGGGATGGGCTTATGGCATTAAAATGACCTCCCCAACCACTATTATGCAAATTTTAACCAGATATTCTCTAAAATTACTATATCAATGCATTGTTGTTTTCTCCAAATAAAAAGAAACCATCATAAAATAAATAATCAAAAGATGGGCTTCTATCAAACTTTAGTACACATTCCTAGTTTCTCCAAAAGATTTTTCTTTCAGTATCCTCGTTGTTAGGGTAGAAAGACTCTGCCTGCAAGGTATACCCACAAGAACTCCCTATGTAGCTAAATACTTCAATGTGGCAACGTTTTGTTTGCAGATGCAAGAACCTACTATTTGGCCAGCACATTTCTTTTAAATATATAATGACAGTTTATTTCTTAATTTTTAATATTAAAAAACATATTGTGTTGTCATACCTTGAAGCATGTATAGATACCCACAAAAATAAAAAATCGCTGTGTTGTATAATTTTAGTCGTCTAGTTAACATAATGTAGGATAAATTTTCTCCACCAATTCATTTAGATCGAACGAAACTAACCTAGGTTCTTTTGTCACCATGTTCAACAAGTCAAAGTTGTCCAAATGCTCCTCTTTAGTGACTTTTATAGGGCACATATTTGTTGCAAAAGCATTTTTCCACACCTAACCTTTGTTTTGAAAGTAGTTTTCTACTTGTACCTTTCTCATATCCTAATTGATGATAGCTACTTTTTGAACCTATCCTTTGAACAATTTATATACATTCTTCATCCTTGGAAAATAAGATTTATATTTCACTATAAATTTTGTGATTTACTTTTATTTATAAATAACAAATTATATAATATATAAATATTCCTTTTATACATGTATAAACTATGAAGAAATATGTTTTTAACATTAAATCATTGAGTTTAAGACCTACTTAGAAGGGAGATTTATTAGAGAAATCTTGAGTTGGTATATAGTTCGAACTCTTAGTACTTCTAAGAGGGATGCAACATAGAGAATATGTAAAATACATATAACCTGATCTTTGGTAATCAAATCCTACAAATGATCGTTCCTCACTATTTTGATGGGCACCTCAATTACTGGTTTTTTATTGTAATTTTCATGTAGTCAATATGACTGATCTAATATAGAAGATCAGACTATTGAAACCAGGGTCTTCACATTTTTATGGGAATGCTTAAACCTTAAATCTTTATACTCCCACAAAAATACTTTTACCAACTGACCTGAACCTCCTTTCAACTAGTGGAACACAGACTATAAAGATATTAAGAGTTTGAGTCGTAGACACCAGTATAACATCATTGTCATGCACGTGGAGGGAGCTCAAGAGTTTACGGTAATTTAAAATGGTTTGTTTCTGTCAAGTAACATCAATCAAAGTCTGTACTGGTAAAGCAACCACCCCTCCAACAAAAACCCAAAACGTGTTCCTCGACACCAATATAAAACAAAGCAGATATAAAATTCCAAAACAAGAGTCGCATAGAGCGGCTTCCCATTCACAGATCCACGGGGCAGACAGATTTTGGGGTCTTACCCAGCAGCCACGTTTCCTTGTTACAGATAACCGTCTGCATAATGTTCCCCAAACGGAAAGTCTACGCTATTCCCTCTACCCATAAAACACAGTGACGACCACATGAGGGATCTCTTTCAGCATTTAATTTGGGAGTTTGGATCTCTCACTTACATTGATGTTCCCCAACAAAACTGTCAGACTCGAAAAAGAATCACGCACCGCATAAAAAGCTCGGTACCATCCACGAGTTCCCAAATTAGATGACGATAACAGTAATAATAGTTCGTACCCCTTGCCCAGTCGCCATCACACACACTGTTAGTCTCACCTGCCTTCTTTGGCTATGGCTGGAGTCCTGAAGTCCTTTCACAGAGAACACTACAGTTGTGTTTGTTTCTGCGTGGACAATTCTGTCAGCAAGCAGGAACATTAATAATCTCTTATACCACCTTTAAATCTATGACTCGAGATTTGGTGGTAGCTGCTTTCCTACGGCAATCCCTACCCTAGGATTGAGGAATTTTACCTCGCAATTATTAAAAAGAGGTGAAATTTAACCAATGAAAGAAATTTTGATTCAAGCCAAAAAGCAAGCGACAAATATACAGTGGCCTATTCCCTACCAGGACAGGACCGTCACAGGCTCCAATGGGGTTAAAAAGGCGACCTTAGACTAGAAAGAAGGTTTTATTTCACCGAGGCGGAAGATACAGTACGTGGGCTGCTGCCATACCCGCGTGCGCTGTGAAGCATTATCGGCGCCAAAGCTGTTGCCTGATAATTATAAGCCCACCTAACTTTATTTTCCTTTGGGATAGAATGAGTCCAAGTGTATGTCCGTGCGTCTGTCTGTGGTGGAGACTTTGTTCAGTTGCCCAGATTTACCGCGATCTAACGTCGTTTTCGTCTGCTTGTTTGCTTACGTAGTTTAAGAAATTCTGCGTAGCGGCCATCTAGTGTAGGCACTGATTGCGATATTACCGTATACGACACTGTTATCAGTAAATAACGCCGGATTCCATGGAGGGTAGCTTTGGACAGCCTTGCCTGATTAGGATTCGATGGTTTAGTCTCCAAATTTCCACACTGTCATCGACTTTAAACAGACCGGTCCCATATGTTTTAGGAAATTATAACAAAACGAATATGGACTGTTGACGCGACATTACTGGATATTAAACGCTTAATATGGAAGTAATAAAAAGCTGTAACAGACTCTTCGGAAAGAGTAGTCTATTCATGTCGCAAATGCTATCTTTGGGATAGACTCTAGACAATTCTTTATTAAAAAATTATTATTATTATTTATATGATATTGATAGTTTTAAAAATAAGAATGTTTTTAATTATATTCATGTAAATTATAATTTTAGTCTTGTAGGACAGTTATTAAGGTTTTGTTTTTTTTTTAAAAGGTTTAAGGTTCAGACGAAGACATATGTACAATTCCGTATAATTATATAACAAAAAAATTATAATTTAAATACTTCAATAATAATAATTTATATTATTTATAATTTAAAAGTTATTTTATAAGTACAAATAATTGAAAATTGTAGGTTGTCGAAACAGACAATCAACAAAGACAAACCAAGCAATAACAATCTCATTCCAAATTGTAACAAAGAAATTAAACAATGTGGATGGCAAACAGAACAGATAAACTGAAAACTTATTAAGTAACAATTTTATTTAATTTCATTCATTTCAACAATTTATATCTTATAAAGTAACTTATAAAGTAATAATTTTAGCAGCTCACATTGATCCTCTCTTCAGTTAAAACAAGTTTTATACAAGTTTAGTATGGAAAGAAAACAAATTACAACAAAAATTGGGATCTTAAGATATATTTGATACCTTCAAATAAAATAAGCTAAAGATATAGGGACAAATTATACTTACTTTTTTTTCTACACTGAGTAAAATAAAGGTGGATGGATACATAGTTTTTAACTTAGTTGGATACCTTGAGTTAAATAAAATAAAGGTATGATAAATAATTTTTATTGTAAATAAAATAAATTTTTAATATTTATAAAATAATTAATTATAGACAATAATATAATTATTAAATGTTTATCTAACTTTAAATAAAACTCTCTGGAACTTCGGGAACTTAGACTCTGAGTAGAATAAAGTAAAGGTACAGGATAGATAGTTTTATATCGTCGGTAATCTTTTTCATTTCATAACACTGTAACGCCACCTTTTATAAAGTAAAGGTAAAGGTATAGGATAGATAGTTTATTATCGTGAGTAATCTTTCATTGCAAAACGCTGTCACGCCAACTTTGCAAGTTTTCCAGTACTTGCAAAGCTGTGATCTCACGTGACACTCAATTTCTTTTTAAAAAAGTTACGTTGCTTGTAATCATAAGCAGTATAAATTATCATTATTCTGGCTTAACGGAGCCCTCCGCTACATAGGGGAACGTACTGTAAAGCTGGCTAATAAAATTCTTTTAAGACCTGTGTTCGCCATTAAAATTTTAGAGAAAATCTAGAAAGCTGTATATATAAAAAAAAGGAATCGCATCCTTTTAACAAAGCTGACCAAAATAACGCTGCAGTCTGCACGAGCCCTTCCTGAGGGCAAAGCCAGAAGGCTGTCACAAATATTTCACTGATCATTAAAAGTATGGGGTGCACGAGAGGTTTTTACACTTTTTGCAGGCAGCTACCACAAAGGTTTTCCTATCAAAACTGCTAAACATAAGAAGTAAGTTGGGGGTTACAAATAGACATACAAACTCTAAAGGCCTATTGCAATTGTCCCTCGGCACTAAACTATTTTTTCTTAAGAGGCCAAAGATAGATTGATAAGCCGTGGCCAATACAAGTGGATGAAATCCATTAAACAAAACCATAGCTTCCGTGAATTATGAAAAATGGAGTTTGGAAAAGATCATTGATATGACACTTCTGGGAAAGCATAGTTCAGTACAAAGGACAGATGCTTGGAATCACAGTTAACTGCAGAAGACACGCATGAAAATACGCTGACAAAACAAACACATAGAATTGTAGCCTTGTTCCCTTCAAAATTGTAGATGTCAAGTTTTAATAAAACTCTATCCATATCCTAGTCTATTATAGAATTGTAGACTTGTTCCCTTCAAAATTGTAGATGTCAAGTTTTAATAAAACTCTATCCATATCCTAGTCTATTAGTAAAGTCAACAGTATTAGATATTTTAGTTTATTGAGTAAACACGAAGAAGTCAATAATATTTAATGGTTAAGAGAATCAAATCAAAATAATTAACAGTATTAATTATTTTAGATATTATAGTTTATTGAGTAGACACCAAGAAATCAATAATATTTAATGGTTTAGAGAATCAAACCAAAATAGTTATTAACAACATTAGACCACCTACTTGTTTATAGTTTTGGATATATTTATATAATTTTAAATATAAACATTTTTTACCCAAATTTACTTTTTCATACATCATACCCTATCTTAATTTGAACTTAAATCTCTTAAAAAAACTAAAATTCAAACTACCACAAAACTAAGATATAAACACTTACGGCCTCTTACACAAGCATTTATAAAGTACTAAAAAATCAGCATTAAGTATATGCGAAATGGTAAACTGTAGAAGCGTTGTCATGGCAAAGTATTATATAGGAATGGATATGTGAACTCCCACTTACTAATATTAAAAAAATAATTAATTTTTTTACATTGACATCAATTATTAAACAAACAAATTAACTTTTACCCTCTCTATAATTTCTCTTTTTCATACTTTCTTTACACCGCCAGAAATGACTTCTCGACCATGTTTAATATTTTATTTTCTTTTTAAATATTAACTTAAAAGTTATAAAATTTTATAATTAATTAAAATTTTAAATATTGCATATTTTTTTACTATGTATACTCTATAATTTTCTCTCTTGCAAACTTTATTTACACCTTGAGAATTGACTTCTCGACTATTTTTAATATTTTATTTTTCTTAAAATATTAACTTAAAAATTATAAATTTTATAACTATAAATTTGAAGTATTGTATTTTTATCTGTATAAAATATTTTAAGAGTTAAATTAAGTATTCAATGCTAGGATGATGCAAATTAATTTATATAATATTAATACATATTTTAAATTATTTTTTAATTTATATAAATATTAATACATATTCAAATTATTTTTTTATTTTGAATATTGATAGAATAATATAAAACTTTTTATAAATTTTGTCTATTTAAGATTTTAAACAAACAACAAAAAAAAATTAAGATTTTTATTTTGTAGGTCAGCCTTGTTGATATGAATTTATTTATTAAAAAAAGAAAAACACTTTTAAAATAATATAATAAGTATCATTCAAAAAATTAAGGTTTTAATTTTGTAGGTCAGCCTTGTCGATTAATCAAATAACATGAATTTATTTATTAAAAAAAAAAACACTTTTAAAATAATATAATAAGTATCATGCTAAGTTTTTACTTAAAGAAAAAACTTATCTAATCAATTTTAAAAAAAAAATTACAAACATTAATCCGCTAAAATACTATTCACCCAAATCTAAGCAAATATTAAATAACCAGTTTAAAGAAATTGATGTAAATGTTATGTGATTTTTATAATGGTCGTTTCATTGATGAATAATTAAAAATAATAATAGTTAATAAATTTTAAAAAAATAATAACACAATAAAATTCAATATATATACAACTTAAAAAAATAATAAATCAATAAATGCTCGTATGGTTTTAATCATTTTAAAATTAAGTTAAAACTTCAACCAACAATAAAGTACGGGTAAATGTGTTTAAAAAAATAATAATTTTTTTAAATAAATAAATTTGGACAGCCTGCTCGAA
The DNA here is from genome assembly GCA_028583015.1 of Wollemia nobilis. Lineage (NCBI taxonomy): Eukaryota > Viridiplantae > Streptophyta > Pinopsida > Araucariales > Araucariaceae > Wollemia > Wollemia nobilis. The sequence goes on from JAQPPZ010017070.1 coordinate 1,263,598, forward strand.
TTCGTGGTGGCTACCAATTCCACCATGTAAATTAAAAAAAAAAAAAATTAATAAATTTGTAGTATTAAAAATAAAAGGATCTATGTCATAGTTTATGCCATATAATTTAAAATTATTTTCATTATTATATTATTAATATCTTCTAACAGTATAAAAATGATATATAATTTATCAAATGTCATTAGCTCAACAAGTTAAAACCTTTCAACTTTTAAGCAGACCTAGCTTCCAATCTAAGTAAGTGATACATACATAATTGTTCAAGCCATACATTCATACATGCGATCATGACGGTATAGAATTTCAATTTATAATTATGTTGAATTTCAATTTATAATTATGTTTTTTAAACTTGATTTTAAGTATTGTCTACAATAAATTATTTTAAATGAAATTACATAATTAATTTAATAAATTTGTAGTATTAAACATCAAAAGATTTATATCATGGTTAATGTCATATAATTTAAAAATATTTTCTTTATTATATTATTAATATCTTTTAACAATATAAAATTGATATATAATTTATCAAAACTCATTAGCTCAACAATATCAAATTTCTCAACTTTCAATTACTAAGTGATAAATACATAATTGTTCAAGCAATACATACATATATGTGGTCATGATGTAGTATAGAAGAGGCTTGTTTCAATCCCCTATAACCTATTAAAAAATAAATAACATATAATTTGAAGTTGAAAAATAAATAACATATAGTTTGAAGTTGATACATAATTGTTCAAGCAATACATGCATATATGTGGTCATGATGTAGTATAGAAGGGGCTTGTTTCAATCTCATATAACCTACTAAAAAAAATAATAACATATAATTTGAAGTTGGATGGGCAAGGTGAGAGCATGAGCCAACCAACTTTCTTTACCTTGGACATTGTAGTCCTCTTTTAAATCTTCAAACAAATTCAAAAAAATAGGGACTCTCACAAAGACAAGTTGGGCATTAATAAAGAAAAACATTTAAGAAATCCTTTTCACATGATATCCTAGTTGCTAAAAGTAATTGTGTGCTAGTTAATGACAAAGGAAATAAATAATCTACGATAAACTAAGTGATTTAGAAAGAGTGACTATTAAGAATGAGATTATTGGGCATGATAAAATACTTCATAAAAGTAGCAAGAGTGACTATTAAAATGAGATTATTGGGCATGATAAAATACTTCTTAAAAGTAAAAGCTAATTTATAATTCCAATTATTATTGGCTAAAACGTTTAAAGATTCAACCATAGATTGAAAGAAAATGGAGATTGAATTCATAAATTATTCTTTCTTAACGATTTTTCTTCATAATTTTCTCTAGTTCAAAAGTTGGATACAAAGTAGTTGATGGTGGCTCATTGTTTATGGGGAACTAAATAGTGACCATTAAGAATGAGATTATGGGGCATGATAAAATACTTCTTAATAGTAAAAACTAATTTATAAATTCATAAATTATTCTTTCTTGAGGATTTTTTTTGTAATTTTCTCTAGTTAAAAAGTTGGATACAAAGTAATTGATGGTGGTTTATGGTTTATGGCAAGGGTAGGTTTTTTTTAAAACCATTGTATAAGTTTATTGATATGGAGGTTTCAAAAAAGTACTAGTAACTTGGGAAGGTTGATTCAAGTGGAAATGACTTCTATGGAGTAAAATCTATGGGTGTTTCAAAATATTTCCAAAATTTCCATCATTATCAAACCTGCTAAAGATAGCAGGTTCAAGAGGTGAACTAAAACATTCCATCCTGGTGTCTCACATGCAATAAGACTCAACACTTACTAACATATTGCAAAAATAAAATGGTTAAAAAATATATGGAAGGGTTTGAGACAAGCCTAAAGTCAGTGCAAGAAGATCAGAAAGAAATAGAATATAGCTCAATGCAAAGATTTTTTACTCCTAGAAATGTGGCTAAGAAAGACCCCTTGCCTCATGAGATGGAAGAGGCCTTCATGGTTGATTTGAAGCAAGCTTTAAGAGGAACCAAAGACAATACACTAAATGGGCAACTAAAATGTGAGTTCAAATTCAAAAGGGTCAAAAATTACATAGGGAGATTTAAAGTTGATTTCCAAAAAGAAGACGACGAATGAGGGTGACTTTGAGCCATATAAATCTTAATCATCCTTTCAAGTAGTGGGAAATCATCTCCCTCCAATAAAAAGAAAGTAATGTATATGTGGTCCTTTAAACTTTTAAGTTTTTCAGGACAATGTATCAATGGAATAATCTTCAAAATGGAATAGACTGAGAAAGATGATAATATTAGGGAGGATGACAGCAAGAGTGGAAGACTTCCAAAGCAAGATAGCAATAAGCCATACATAAGAATAGAAAATGACAATAAGAATAACATCTTCAAAAATGAATTAAGGCACAAATATGGACCTTGAAAATGGTTATCAATAAATTCATAGGTTGTGATAGCCTTGAATGTGTTTTAATAACAACAAAAATAGATACTAAGGAATGCAAGGGTTTCAAACTGATCTACAACTATTGATAAAAGCATTATCTTGAAAATGTAAAGATATCCTCAAGAAAATAGAGTGTCAAATAAATTAATCAATAACAATGTTTATCTATGACTTAGCAAGATTCAAATACTAAGGGGTAATAGACCAAGAGGGGTTACATCTCTCCAATGAAATGATATCAAGGATTTGATAAAAGAAAATTACAGGAAAAAGTAGGAAGGAGTTAAAGAAAAATATATGAAAAGGCAATCCTGGAAAGTTGGTTTATATATATTATGTTTTGGATATGATTTGCATAACCTAATAGAAGACCCCCTTATAAAAGTCACATATAACACACATATCCCCCAACATGATACATTTTTTAAATTAGATATTACATTGTCATGCATATTGTTTTCATATTCAATATTTGAAATACTAAAGAATTTAATATATTTTATCAAATAATATATTTTAATATAACAAAATTTATTCATTTAAAAAAAAGATCTTACATATGTTGATTTATATTTCAAATTAAATATGTGAACTAAGAGTCACTTTTAATTTTTTTTTTTGGTTATATGTTAAATTTAGCCCATCAACCCCTTATTACCTACCAATATATAGAAGTTAGCTTTTTTAATTTTAAAACCCTTGTTATGAACACATGATAAGATAATTTCTATCTATTAAATCTGTAACAAAATACGACTGAAATATAGTTTAAAGAGGATAATATTTAAAATTTTAATGTTTGTCACTATACAATTAGTTTATTAGTGTCTCATACTTAAAATCTCCAAAACATAACCTTTGTTAAGATAAAATAATTACACACTTGATAAAAGATGTCTTAATTTTTCAATGATCCAAATGACTTTAATATATATTAAGCCAAATTAAACTGCGTATTTGTATATAATGATAAAGTACTCTTTATGGATATTATATTTGGTTTGACTCTTTTATTTTAAGATTTCAAGTTCAATTTTGTGACTGCAAATGTTAATGTAATTGAACATTATATCCTTGTAACTAGATTCAATTTATGGAAGAAAAAAATTATTTTCAATTTATTTTAAATTATAAACAATGATACAATATTTATTTTTTGATGATAATTTTTTGTCATGCCCCTCCCTTGGCAGACATTTCATTTAATGAGTTATGTTTTGCTACATAGATGTGCTGATGAAATGATTGATTATTTCATGCTGAGTTTGTGCAAAATATATGTATATACTTCATGATGGATAGTGATGTAGTCTGTTGATGAAATGATTGATGTTTACATGTCTAGTTTCTATACGAATATGCTTTTATGAAATATGTGATGCTGCTAATGAACTTGCATACTTGACAGGAACAGGTTTATCCATGGGTGGAAGGAAGACTTATTCCCCAAGAGCAAGCTAACTTACAAAAAGAATTGATGAGATTGTCCTATGGTTTATATTACTTGGGCAATAGGGATAATTGCCTTTTTTTTGTAATAAGTTGCTTATTAAAGATACAACTAACCTAGGATGGAATGTAATTGTTGATTAGATCCTCTTCTAATATTGGATGGTATTTAAAAGGTAAAATAAGTATAATAGTAAAACTCATCCAGGTAAAATGTTAAGGAATATATATATATATATATATATATATATATATATATATATATATATATATATATATTATCTTGGAGGTGTGCAGATTTAAAAAAAAAAATATGACAACTGTTGCAAGGATCTCTGACTAAAGTCTCATTCGGGCATATTAAAGGAAGGCAAACATTTTGCCTCCACATAGTCACCACTTTAGTTAAGCAGAACTTGACCATGGATTCGCAAGAAGAAGACATTAGAACAATCTGAGAACCTTTGGGTTGCTTAAGACGAAAAGATCGAATGAGCATCCAAGAAGAGGGGGGGATTGTGTTCATAACGAAGAGTGAGCGCCCCTAGTTTGGAAGGCCAAAATGGCCGATCAAAGTAGGAGAGAAGTTGTGTTCGTTTATGAGATTCCGGAGCTTGCGGTCGAAGGGAAAGAGAAAACAGGGAATGCGTGGTTAGTCGAGAAATTGAAGGGACGGTGAAAGAACATTTTTTGGGAAAAGGGAAAGAAGTTGTTGGCTTGCAAGTGGAGTTGGATGAAGGAGGGCGGAAGAAAGGATAGTGCGATCTGTGAAGAAGAGTTTGGCGAGCTCTCAGGTTGGTGCATTGTAACTTCTTGTTAGCTTGATGCTAGATTTGATAATAGAGGGTTGCACACCTAGCTCAAGTTTGGTTTATGCTTGCTTCTAGATTTGCAGTATTTGAGCCACCTATGCGGCGTTGTAGGGATTGGGATTACTGAGTTTTATAACGAACCATTATGCCCAAAGAAGTTCCCAAGAAGCATTCGGGTTGAGTAGATGGTGCAGTTAAGCCCATTTCATCCGCGCAAGTGTATGACGACTGGTTTGGTAGATCTTATCGTTGGTTGGATAGACATGTTGTGACAATATTCTAGACTTGACAATAGAATATTGTGTAGATTGTGAAAGGAAAGTTTATGCTTGCTTTTTTATTTGCAATATTGAGCCCTATGTGGAGTCATAGGAATTATCAAAACGTGAAGGTGAAATATCCAAAGTATGAAAGGCATTCACATAGCCTTGTTTATTTAATACCATTTTTACGCACCTATTGTGAAGAGACACCATAAGATTATGCATACTTTAATATTTTATGATTCCTTTGGAGAAAGATATGGTTGATCTCCATTAGAAGTTATTTTATTGTCTACATAGCACTAACATAAATAATTCTCCCTCTGTGTCAACAAAGACAATTTTCTAGTTTGATTTATTTTCGACCTAGTACTCTATGCTTGGATATGAATTAGCTAGATGATTTTGTCCAAAACATTGTCAATATCTTAAAGCAATGGGTTTATAAACCTAATACCCTATGCTTGGATATGAATTAGCTAGATGAAACATTGCAAATATCTTAAAGCAATGGTTATTCAATTTAATTATTGAATCCCTCCTAAGAACAAGGCAAATTCAGTTGAAACATGTTTGCTTAGGTATACCATATATATATATATATATATATATATATATATATATATATATATAGTCCTAAACATTTCTCTATGACTTATATAGGGAAATGTGTTTTCCAATAACATCACCAATTTGATCCAAGGGTTAATAGCATTTAAAAATGAAAAGGAAATTTTTCCAAACTAACCTATACTAGATGGAAGTGTTTCAATCAAAGGTTCAATATGAAAAATAAGGCTTCATGTGCAACAAAGCTCTCTTATAATACCAAGGGAAATCATTGTTTAAATCACATCCTGATCCACGTTTTTCAAAACAAATTACACAAAGTAAAACTTGTGGATACATGGTAAATTTCTATTTCATTTTATATGAGAGACAACTAGGTTAGCCTACCCATTCACTTAGAACAAGAAGAGTTGACCAAAAACTATGAGACCTTTAGATGAGGCCTCTATCATTGAACTTAAAAGTGAAAAGAGATATCTCTTCATTTTCTAGAAAAACAAAAATGGTGAAATATGCTTTGTCAACAGTAAATTCTTTCATGCCAATAGAAAGAGATGTTTTACCTTTATTTATGTTGATCAATATTCTTTAAAATCGCACTCTTAAGTATCCTCTTTAAACAAGGCTTCGAACTTCATAAATGTTGATTCAAACTTAGTTAACATTTGATCGACGTTATAAACAATGCTTGTCATCTCAACTGATGTTATTAGCAAAGCCTCTTTTTAAAAAATTGAAATCTCTTTCAATAATTAAAAAAAATTTGAAATCTCCTCCAAAATGCTTGCATGCAATCTTTGATTTATAATAAAAAAACAAACCTTGATTTTATCTCTAGTATTCATGTTGGTATATACTTCTTATAAATGGAGGGTAAATCTCCTTTAGGCCTTTACATGCAAACTTTGATAATAATATTGAAAATTTTCTCATTCAAAACTTAAACCTTAACTTTTGACAAATAAGTGAAACATAAAATATTGAATTTTAAGTATTTTAAGGCATACAGTTTTTGTTTAAAGATATGTTAATAAATGACATGGTGGTAACAAACATAAACATGATTACAAGAATCATAAGTTGTATAGCTTTCACTTTCTATCTAAATATATATAAATATACAATTTGAAGACAATAAATGGATGGTGAATCTCCTTTAGGGAATTTACATGCAAACTTTGATAATAATCTTGAAAATTTTCTCATTCAAAACTTAAACCTTAACTTTTGACAAATAATTGAAACATAAATTATTGAATTTTACATGTATTTTTAAGGCATGTAGTCTTTGTTTAAAGATATGTCAATATATCATATGGTGGTAACAAACATGATTACAAGAATCATAAGATGTATGGCTTGCACTTTCTATCTAAATATATATAAATATACAATTTGAAAACAATAAATGGAGGGTGAATCTCCTTTAGGGCCTTTACATGCAAACTTTGATAATAATATTGAGAATTTTCTCATTCAAAACTTTAACTTTAACTTTTGACAAATAAGTGAAACATAAATTATTGAATTTTACATGTATTTTTAAGGCATATAGTTTTTTTTTTTTAAAGATATGTCGATATATTATATGGTGGTAACAAACATGATTACAAGAATCATAAGTTGTATGGCTTGCATTTTTTTATCTAAATATATATAAATATACAATTTGAAGACAATGATCTTTGTTACAATTCTTTATCCATAATAATGTACATGTGCCATATGAGGGTATAGGATTGGCAATAATTCCTATCTATAAATAATTTTAAAGACTAAAATAAAATATTCTTTAAACATTTGAAAACTTCCAAGTATATTTTTTAATTATCTAAATATTTTTCAATGCTTCATATGATTTGATTGCTAAAAGATTGATAAGCTTCTTTTCTATTTCATAAATTCAAAAGAAAAAAAAAACTACTAATATCCTCTATGATTATGATTTCATGCATTTTGGTTTAAAAATATTTCTCATATATCTAGCTTTTGTTTTGCTCAAAGTTCCTACAAAAATTATGAATATAACGTCTTCTTTCTTTTAAGGATAAGAAGCAATAAAGCTATAAAAGAATTAGACATATGTAGGTCCCCAAAGCATGAAAAGAAAATTAATTATCTTGTATGTGCCATATGAGGGTATAGGATTGGCAATAATTCCTATCTATAAATAATTTTAAAGACTAAAATAAAATATTCTTTAAACATTTGAAAACTTCCAAGTATATTTTTTAATTATCTAAATATTTTTCAATGCTTCATATGATTTGATTGCTAAAAGATTGATAAGCTTCTTTTCTATTTCATAAATTCAAAAGAAAAAAAAAACTACTAATATCCTCTATGATTATGATTTCATGCATTTTGGTTTAAAAATATTTCTCATATATCTAGCTTTTGTTTTGCTCCAAGTTCCTACAAAAATTATGAATATAACGTCTTCTTTCTTTTAAGGATAAGAAGCAATAAAGCTATAAAAGAATTAGACATATGTAGGTCCCCAAAGCATGAAAAGAAAATTAATTATCTTGTATGTCTTACATTTAATTCGATATAAAAAAATTCAATAACAATTTTTTATTAGTAATATATTACCATTATTAACTCAATACTATCACTAAAACTATATCCACTGAGTTTGAACCTAGACATTTTTTTTTGTATAAGAGGGTTAGCCCACAACTCACATACCTAAAAATGGCAATTGCATAATTGACCAAATACCTCTTACAACCTACAATTTAAAAAAATACAATTGCATCATTGACCAAATACCTCTTACAACCCACAAAATTATGGTATACAATGTGGGCCTACGAGTGATAATTGAACCATTATGTTACTTTAGTAGCAATAGTATAGTCCTACTTTTAGACATCATTGAAGAATAGAAAGATATAAGTATAGAAATACAATTTATACCTTGGATTTGGTACCTTGGTTTTTGGACTCCCCAATTTGTTTCAAACCCCATTAGGTATAAATTTATTAATTTTTTTCTTTGGATTTGACAACCAAGGCACAGGCTTGAGTAGTCTCCTCCCAACCACAACCCCTCTTAAAGCCGAGAGCTAGGGAATTTAACACATAGCCACCACACACCATCCCCTCACACACTCGCCCACGTCCCGATTTGAACATTAAATAATTTATTATATTTATTAATTTATTTAATATTAGATATATTTAATATTTTATTAATATAATAAGACAAATTAAATTTCAACTCACATCTCAATTAAAATATAAGCTCCATGAATTTATAACCAACACATAACTCCAAAAAACAAATCAAAGTCAAAATTACCATATCAACACATATAAACATTAATATATTAAAAAAAAAAATTATAAAATATATAATTTAAATAAAAAGATAGGACTAATTTTATTTTAAAAATTTTCTCCGTAAAAATATCAAATTTAATTTCAAAATTATTTTAAATAAAACAAATAATATATAAAAATTAAAAATAAAATAATTACATAATAAATATAACATTAATTTTAATTATTGTTGCCATAAAAGAAATAAACACACCAAAGCAATAAATAAAATAATAAGCTCCATGAATTTATAACCAATACATATAAACATTAATTAAAAAAAAAAAATTATAAAATATACAATTTAAATGAAAGATAAGATGAATTTTATTTTAACATTTTTCTCCGTAAAAATATCAAATTTAATTTCAAAATTATTTTAAATAAAACAAATAATATATAAAAATTAAAAGTAAAATAATTACATAATAAATATAACATCAATTTTAATTATTGTTGTCATAAAAGAAATAAACACACGTAGCAGGGAAGTCTTGGTCAAAGCAATAAATCAAATAATAATTAAAATGGAGAAACTACAATATTATTTAAATTCAATTTATTTATTTATTGTTGGTTAATGTGATAAATCTTATGAATTATGAAAAAAAATTTAATGGGGGCAAGTTTTGGTCAAAACAATAAGTCAAATAATAAATAAAATATCAAATTCAAATAATAATTAAAATGTTTAAAATGTAGAGGTTGTGAGATGGTTTTACGATCAAAATGGAGAAACTACAATATTCTTTAAATTCAGTTTTTTAATGTCATAAACCTTTATAGGCTAAGCAATCCCCTCCCAACTATGACCCCTCCAGGGATGAGAGCTACGCTTAGGATGAAGCTTGAACCTCTCAATCCTCTCCCAGCCATGACCCCTTCAAAGGTGAGAGCTACCCCAAGAAAAGCCAAAACCCCATTGTCCCTCCAAAGGTGAGAGCTACGCTTATCAATTCAGTTTATTAACAAATCAAGTATTTAATGATTAAATTTAAAACATATTAAATATAATTAAAATGAGCCTTTGATTAAAAATAATATTATGATTAAATAATTAAATAAAATCAACAATTCAATATCTAAATGGCAAAACTAAGCTTTTTCTACATGTTGTCTTCGTTATATTTAACTTATTCACAAATTAAATATTTAGTGATTAAATCATAAATATTATTAGTATGTAATATTTTTTTTTGTTAGATATTTAAAATTGAAATGACATTAAAATATCACATAATTATAATATTAATTTTATATAGTATAATTTATAATTTAATAAATATATATTTAATTTGTAAATATATAAAAAATATATATTTATTAAATTTTATTTATAACATATAATTTTAATATTAACTAAATTTATTTATTTAAAGAATTTTTACTAATAATTTATTTTCAATTCAAAGTTTACATTTTACTAACATTAATATATATTTTTTGTTTACTTGAATATTATTCCTTTTCATTTACAGTTAATTTACATCATAACCTTTTATATAAATTTATAAGCTTAACCTTGAATGTTGACTAGTCTTTTATTAATGGTTACCTTATAGAATAGTAATATAATAATATTTATTAATATTATTTAAATAATTTACTAAACATTTTATAATTTAAAAAATAAATACACATTTTATTAAATAGTAATGTAAAAATTTATTAAATATATGTGGTTTTTTAACAAACTCCCTCTCATACATACATACATACACTTAGTAATTGTTTGAACATGATGAATAAAGTTCAAACTTATTTCCATAAATACTCTTAACATTAATATAAATATCAATAAATAATTTATATTTATTATAAAAAAATAATTAAATATATGTGGTTTTTTAACAAACTCTCCCTCATACACACATACACTTAGTAGTTGTTTGAACTTGATGAATCAAATGAAGTTCAATTTTATTAAATGAATATGTGGTTTTTTAACAAACTTCCTCTCATACACAGATACACTTAGTAGTTGTTTGAACTTGATGAATCAAATGAAGTTCAATTTTATTAAATAAATATGTGGTTTTTTAACAAACTCCCTCTCATACACACATACACTTAGTAGTTGTTTGAACTTGATGAATCAAATGAAGTTCAATTTTATTAAATAAATATGTGGTTTTTTAACAAACTCCCTCTCATACATACATACACTTAGTAATTGTTTGAACATGATGAATAAAGTTCAAACTTATTTCCATAAATACTCTTAACATTAATATAAATATCAACAAATAATTTATATTTATTATAAAAAATATATGATTCAAAACTTTAAAAAAAAAATCTCTAAACATATTATTTACATCAATAATAAGCTTATAATTAAAAAATAAATAAATAAATTTGACATTCATAAATTTTTTCTTTAAGATAGTAAATAAGAAGATAAAATTTAGTTCCATTAAAAAAACTTTTAATTTATTAAAAAGTCAACTAATATAAATAATATTATAAATATTTTTTTAATTATTATATTTATTTATACAAATATTTTAAAGAAAAAATATTTTAATAAAATTTTAAACTATTAGAACTTTTAATATAAATGCCAAGTATATAAATATATAATAAATTTGTTAACACTCATCCCGCTTTGGTTCTCATCTAAGTCCAAAAAAAAAACAAAAAAAATATTTGCTCATTATCACAAATGTGTGTTAAATGCTTTTTAAATGTTAAGAGAAAATAAAATATTATAACTCTTTTGAAATATTAAAAAAATAAAAATAGTTTAAAGTTATGTAATAAAGACTTTGGATCTCTAAAAAGGAGGTTTAATACAGAAGGGAGTAAAGTTGTACACCATACTCCATTGATAAACATATATACATAAATCTCCTTAAAGATTGCCCCATATCTTAAATACTAATTTACTTTTACCTAAATATCTTTACTCTAAAAAGAAAATCTAATCCAAAAGGAGTCTAAAGTATGTACACCAGTCTCATATAATTTATGATATGATTAAAGTATATACACCATAGGAGCTAAACAACATCTCTATAAAAGTCTCATATAATTTATGATATGATGAATATTAAATACTAATTTACTTTTACCTAAATATCTTCTATATCAAAGGAGTTAACTATAATGAAGAGTTCTTACTTAGTTTATATATTATTTTTAAGTTTTTGACTTTTTTTAAATATTTTATTAAATTTTACGATTCATAATACAACCTTTGAAAAAAAAATTAATACTTTAAAAATTTAAATTTAAAAAAAGTATAATTTAAACACCACCAAACTTAATTTAATACACTAATTAAAAACATTATCTTATATAAAATCTAACTTCATACATTAATTAAAAATATTATCTTATATTAACTTTTTTATTTATTTATATATATCTATATATATTTCAAACTACTTACCTTTTCCTTTCATAATAATGTAGTTAGTATCACAATATTGGAACGCTCAAGTTCACATCCACCTAGCTATAAATTGGGTATCTTCATATAAAAGCTCCCTAACTTCAATTTGTGTAAAGCTTCCACCGCAAGACCTCCGTACCTACCAACACTTTAACTTAAGCCTTTATCATGCGCAATGTTCCATATTGTAAGTAAATTCAAAACTTAAATTTATATATAAAACTCTCCGACTTTTTCATACGCAACGAACCATCTCAACCACTTAAACTCGTTATATTATTTTCTCTAAAGAATAGATCTTTGTAATTGATTGGTTGTTTAGATATTCTTATTTTTATATGCCCGTTTAAAAGTCAAATAAATCTTAAGTTTCATTTAATAAAAAAGACAACGGCACAAAATCCTAAGGGCATATTTGACTTTCAAGGACAATGGCACCAGGACGTAGTTGCTTGGTTACTTGGATATTGTTATTCCTATATTCGTGCTTGAAAGTCAAATATACCGTAAGGATTTTGTGTCATTTCCCCTTTTATTAAATGAAAGGTAAGATTTATTAAACTTAATCAATCAATGGTTTTATACCTCCACTTTCTTAAATCTTAATTTCTTAATTCTTAATTTCTTTTTTGTAAAAGTAAAAACAACTTCTCAAATCCCAAATCAAGATATAATAAATACAATATAACTTATAAATTTCCTTTATTATTTGTGTTTTTTTTATATTTAAATAATTTTCTTGTAAATAGGTTTGTTAGAATTTTATTTAAAACAAAAACTATATTATTTAAATAATCAAAATGGGAATGGTTTTTTTAACTTAAATATTTGAAGTTTTTAAATAATATCTGGGAAATGTTAGGCAAACCTAAAAACCTACTCTCAAATAAGAGAAAAGAAGTGATAGAAAACTATGAGGGCAGCCCCAATATTTGAACCCTCTTTGTGGATTAAGATGGATGTAATATATATATATATATTACACATAGAAAAATCCCTTTTATATATATATATATATATATATTACACATAGAAAAATCCCTTACATCCACAAAGAGGGTTCAAATATTGGGGCTGCCCTCATAGTTTTCTATCACTTCTTTTCTCTTATTTGAGAGTAGGTTTTTAGGTTTGTATATATATATATATATATTACACATAGAAAAATCCCTTACATCCACAAAGAGGGTTCAAATATTGGGGCTGCCCTCATAGTTTTCTATCACTTCTTTTCTCTTATTTGAGAGTAGGTTTTTAGGTTTGCCTAACATTTCCCTTATATGCTTCTCATATCTTTTATATTATAAAAATTGTAACTTTTCAAAAAAAATGTATGCTTCTCATATCTTTATTCTATAAGAACTATATCTTTTCTCTTATTTGAGAGTAGGTTTTTAGGTTTGCCTAACATTTCCCTTATATGCTTCTCATATCTTTATATTATAAGAATTGTAACTTTTTCAAAACAAATGTATGCTTCTCATATCTTTATTCTATAAGAACCATAACTTTATCAAAAAATTGTTTGCTTCCCATATCTTTATTCTATAAAAATCTTAACTTTTCAAAAAAAAAAAACATTATTCTATAAAAATTTTAACTTTTCAAAATTTTTGAATGATTCTCATATCATTGTTCTATAAGAATCTTAACTTTTTTTTTTAAATTTTGTTTTTTTCATTTTAAATTTTGGCATATATTCTTATGCTACATATTTAAAAATAATAATAATAATATTTAAAACAAAGCAATTAGAAGACTGCAAATCTTAATGTAAAAAAGTCATTCTCATCAAATTATTTCAATTCAATTTTTTACTCGTTATTTAATGCAAGGTAAGAAATTATTTGATATTGACAGAAAAAAAAAATTATTTGATATTGAAAATCACTACCAACCCTTTGATATTTTAATAGGGCTTTTACCTTCTTATCAAGTTGCTCTTTTCCTTCTCTTTTTTATTGGATCAAGATTTTAATTTACATATGTCTAGTACATCCCAATGACATACATGGTTAAAACCTAATTTCTTTCTTTTCATTTAATGTAGTTTAAAAAGAGTAACAAAATATTTTGTCTAACAAGTTTTAATACCAAATAATTTTAAGAACGTCGTTTATTCTTTATTTTTATTAAATTATACATAAAATTTTATAACTTATCATCATTGTTTATTCTTTATTCTCCGTGTTGCACCATAACCACTACCACAAACATGGTAAGTAGTTGTCATGTGGATCCTTCCATTTTATAACTTAACATTATTATATCCCATCACTCTTGTGTTCAACTCTTCATGTTGTACCATAACCACTACCACAAGGCAAAAAATAGTTATCATGTAGACCCTTTCCTTTTAAAACTTGACATTATTATATCACATCACTCTTGTGTTCCACTACCACAACCACAACAAGTAGTTGTTATATGGACTCTTGTTGCACCATAACCACTACCACAAATGCTGTAAGTGGTTGTCATATGGACCCTTCTCTTTTATAACTTAACATTATTGTATCTCATCACTCTTGTGTTCAACTTTTCATGTTGAACCATAACCACTACCACAAACTTAGTAAGTAGTTGTTATATGGATCCTTCCCTTTTAAAACTTAAGATTATTATATCCCATCACTCTTGTGTTCAACTCCTTGTGTTGCACCATAACCACTACCACAAATACAATATGTAGTTGTCATATGAGCCCTTTCCTTTTATAACTTGACTCTATTATATCCCATCACCCTTGTGTTATTTGTGTTGTGCCAAAACCACTACCACATACTAATAAGTTGTTGTCATATGGACCCTTTCCTTTTAGAACTTCTCGTTATTATATACCATCTATATCCATCACTCGATGTTGTACCATAACCACTAACATAAACTAGGTGACTGTCATTATACCTATGGGTATAAGGTGGACCACTACCCTCCTAAAAGCTAAACAATACTTAACCATAAAAATATATATCCAATCCTCTCCTTCAAAACCATTAATAAATATGAAAATAAAAATTAATTCCATAGTAATCAAAAGAGTAATAAAATAAATTATCTAATAACTAACATAAACTAGGTGACTGTCATTATACCTATGGGCATGAGATGGACCACTACCCTCTTAAAAGCTAAACAATACTTACTATAAAAATATTATATCCAATACTCTCCTTCAAAACCATTAATAAATATTAAAATAAAAATTAATTCCATAGTAATCAAAAGAGTAACAAAATAAATTATCTAACAAGTTTTAATACCAAATTGATTTTAAAAACATCCTTTATTTTTTTTTATTAAATTGTCATCATTGTATTCTATCACTCTTTCGTTTAAACTCTATGTGTTGCATCATATCCATTACCACAAATACAGTAAGTATCTCTCATATGGACCCTTCCCTTTTATAACTTATCATTATTATATCCCATTACTCTTGTATCCAACTCATCATAACCACTACTACTACCACATACCCAGTAAGTAGCTGTCATATGGACCCTTTCCTTTTATAATTTGTCATTGCTACCATATAAAACCTTTTCTTTTATAATTTAACTTGTCATTACTATTATATGATCCTTTGGACCTTTCCCTTTTATAACTTATCATTACTATAATCCTTCCTTTCATAACTTTTCAATATTATATCCCATCATTTTTATGTTCAACTCTGAATGTTGCACCATTACCACAAACACAAACTAAATGACTGTCCCACTACCCTCCCAAAACCACCAAAACCAGACAATAATTAAATATAAAAATATAGTATCCTATCCTCTTCCTCAAAACCATTAACAGATATTAAAATTAAAATAAATTCCATTAAAATATGCGGCCAAGACCATAACCATAGTTATAACCCTTACCTCATTAGTAATACTCAAGCACCAACCTTAGTATAGTCTTTCAAGGTTGAAAATATGGAATGGAACGAAGAGAAGGCAATAGTTCAATAAGGGCTACTAGAAAAAGTCTTTCAAGGTTGAAAATTTGGAATGGAACGAAGAAAAGGCAATAGTTGAAAAAGTATTTAAGGTTGAAAAATTGGAATGGAACGAAGAGAAGGCAATAGTTCAATAAGGAGTACTACAAAAAGTATTTAAGGTTGAAAAATTGGAATGGAACGAAGAGAAGTCAATAGTTCAATAACGACTGCTAGAAAAATTTTCGTACGCCTTAAGAGAATCGCCTTTATACATGGCACTTTTCCCATATATTCACTGTAAACTAAATACAAAAATAAAGCAAAAATAATTATAACGTAGCCACAATGCCAGCACTACTTATGCCGGCAAGCCAGCCATCCGTAAAAAGAGTACACATACGGACTTGAACGGAAGGACATCTCTGCACTGTTCTACTCTTAAAACAATAATGAATGACCAGAAACTTGTATTTTACATAAATTTAATATATTATTATTCTCATAAATAATTGGACACATTGCGCCACTTAAGTAACAGGTGCGTGAAAAATGAAACATTCGATATCGTCATGGGGTTGTTTAATTATATTAAAAAAAATCCAAGGAAAAAAAAAATCCGATGAACCAGACTTGAACACGGAATCTAAAATAATCAAATTGGATCGTGTATTTATGCTATCGTTAAGGAGTTTTTGTTTGTTTTCTTTTCATAAATCTCACGGTGAAGTGATGAACATTCTCTAATCCGAGGAGTGTAGTTCATCGTGAGGGTATATAGTCATGGCCAATGTTTAAATATAAACGTTTTTCATCAAGCTATATATGCCATTGATATAGTTTTCAGATTAAAATAAAAATCTCTTTAAAAATCCAGTAGCGAAACTGTTAAGCCAGATTCCCCTAAACCAAAATCATCTTCCCCAAAACCTCAGACTTGAAGCTTGTAGAGCTATGGATATATGAATGTTAAAAGTATTACGAAAAGGAAAATTACTGGGAAAGACACGAGGTTAAGGAAGCTTTATTGCTGGCCTCCATGTGCAACTTGAACAGGCCAGAAAGTTAATCTAAACTTAGGTTCTTTCAGTAGATAATGTTATAGCTCATTGGCTACTTGTTACCCAGTTTGATCATACAAAGTTGGCATCTTCGGCTTTACAGGTCATAGTGTTAACTACCCAAGAAACCAAATATTTGATATGCAGTGTTCTCTTTAAAATTTTAGAGAGACATAACTGACTGCATGTGATAGCAACAAATGAAGGAATTTATTAGGTTTATGATTTATAAGAGGCCCTGTGTAAGCTTTGCAGCGGTTCGTTAGTTGACAACTGGTTCAGTAGCCTGCAAAAGCTTCCGGAATGTTGTACTTGATGTTTCTCCTCACTAAGTTTTGAGATATTCCAGAAATGAGCAACTTGGAATAATAAATAGATATATAACATACCTAAACCAATGAATTCCAAAAGAAAGATAGAATGCCCATGAAAGCTATTGAGACCTAGATTTGGGCATTAGTCTAGCTAGAAGGCAGTACGGCACTCAGAAATTTTTAACTACAAGCTTTCATTAGAAGACACGCCAGTGAGGAGCTTTGAAAGAATGAAACCGGCTTTAAGCTAAATAATCTGAGGAACGCTTTTCTGAGAAATCTAAGAATTATGCGCTGAGAAGAGAGCAAGAGAAAGCAAGCGACATATTGCTTACAGACAAAAGGGGAAAAAAAGACATACCTGGAGGGCAAGTTCTGATCGCCCCTATGCTTAGACAACTGAGTTGGGTTTCGATCTTGTTCATAAACGCCATCGCTTCTTTGAAAGGCTTCGAAATCTCTACATGGAACTTTCCCAACATTTCGCAGTAAGCCTCCTGTAAAACACAAATGAAACCATAAGGGAGGGGTTAAAAAACAAAAAAAAGTCTCGCATATAACTGTAGAAGAAGCCGGCATAAGGAGTTTTATTGTGGGTTGTTAAAGAGAGAAGCAATTTCCAAAAGCGTCAATGGAATCCTTAATAGCGTCTTCGACTATTACAGCCAATGCAACATTTATGACAAAGGAAGAGGGTTTTTCCCACACAATTTAAGGAAAAAGAAGTTTTCAAGTGCTGAAAATCACCATGAATTGATCGAGCTCCGGATCCGCTCCTACGTTGATAGTCGGCGAATGTCGCCCATGTTGGTTCTCCTGACTAATCTTGTCTAGCACTGCACCCACTTCTGCGGGAGCTCCAATCTGAAACCAAGACGCATACCCCAAACATTACAATAGTAGCACAGGTAAACCGGATTTGTGTGTTTTCAACGCTGCAGAGGGCAATTTAGCCCTTGACAAAAGAATGTATGGGCCTTTGATATATATAAAGCATGTACAAAGGAATGAATTTTTTTCATGGAATCACAAATGTAAAGTTCCGGAACTGTAATCTAGGAAACTGATTCCATTCCCAAGCAAAAATAAAAAAGGATAACTAAATAAAGCTAAAGACTGTCACTAAAATTACGAGTCTTTTGGCTATTTTTTTAGCAATTTGCTATGCCTATAGTCTGCCTTGTTAACGGTCTAGAACCGACCTAAATTCTCGTCATCATAAAGGTTAATGAGGCAGACATGGTTTGTTTAAGTGTCCGTTACCTTCTGACAGTCCATATAAGCTGCCAGCAAGCGATGATAATGAGGATGCCCAGCAATTTTTGTTTTCAGTGCATCAATTGAGTCGTTAGGGTTATTGGAACATTCACTTTCAACATCCAACGAATTCACCATCCTGCTACCCTCCAGCTGCTGGTGCTGGTGCTCCTGCTGCGAGCGAGACTGCCGAGATTGAGATTGCGATTGAGATTGAGATCTCAGTATTATAGAAGGCTCTGGGAAGCATGACCTTCCTCCTCTCCCTCCTGTTCCTGCTTTTCTGTGAAATTCCAAGTGATTTGAATACCCCTCCGTTTTGACGGAGGACAAGGACGATTCCGAAATGACGGCGGCGGCCTGTTCATGCATCGCCAACTGTTCAGTTTGGAAATGACCGCCGACAAGATGCTTCTCATGATGATGGCGGTGACCAGTAGTAGGATTCCCTCCACCATGAAACACGGCTGCGGCCGGGAAGAGACCTTCAACATGACCATGGCCATAGGTGAGGAAGGTGGAACTGGGCGGAGGCATGGTCACCGTGATGGTACTCATCATGCTGTTCTCACCACTTGCAGGGTGCTCCTGCTCGGTCATGAGCGCCATCATAGAACCCACTCCCACCCCATACTCCCCCATGTTCACCTCATAAAAAGCAGTGGCACCATCATTCATGCTCGTATTTATATTCATATTCATATCCTCCATACCCATCAACACAGACAAAAATCTCTCTCACACTACACCCCCTCCGCCTCCCCCTCGCTCATCCCCACCGCCACAATTCACATCCACAGCCCAACCCAAATCTCAAAATCTCCCATCCCTCCTCCATCCCTCCATGATTCTTACCCAAAATCTCAAAACCTCCAATATTCATTCATTCCTCCATGATTCTCTCCACCGGTATCGATGTAGGCAGACCCAACAATCCCCATGAATCCTCTATATACCATTTTGTCTCCACATCCACCTTCCGTGAGAATTCCAACCACGTTCATATGATCCCACCTCTCCTTATCTGCAGCCCAATCCACCTATCCATGCCCATTTCTGCTACACGCAAGCCATCTCCCTCTGATAACCTTTCCCAAAACACATCCCATGAAGACTTAAAAAAAAAATCTAAAAATAAAAATACGTCTAGATTTCGCCTCTCAAGTACCATCAAAGTACAGTATCCTGTATTTCAACAGGATCCAAGCCTGTAGATCGTCTTACTCTCTTCTCTCCCAAGTACAAGAAGAAGAATGTCCATCTTTTTCCCCTCTACAATCTAATCTCCTCCCTTTACCCACGGTCAGATCACAAGACGCCTCATCCACCCGTCCACGTATGCATTCATCACTTCCCCATCCCCTTCCCCACCGTATATAGTCATAATCCTGTATAACCAATAAAATTAAAATTCATGCGGTAAAATGGTCTGCAGTCAACAGCAAAATTTCCACAAGCGGTTCGGTCACGTGCAGTGCTCAGAAATGGCAGAGCAATCCCTCGACCATGTTTTTTCCCCTCTCTTTTTTATCGCATTTAATCTTCCGGTGGAGGAAGAAGCGGCGCTCCGCCCAGCTGGAGGGCAAAGGGCGTCGGGCGGCCATGGTCCCAAGGCCGCCCGACAGGCGGGGCCCACGGCGTCCTCGGTGAGAGGACCCCGTTTCTTTAGGAGAATCTACTACCGCTTTCCAACGTACGGCGCTTAATATCGAAATCATTCATCGCTTCCCAACATGCTCTCGAAAATCCCATGAATATCGTGGAAACGTGACTTTTCCGACATTAGTTTAATTTTTCCGCCTTTCACCTTCCCGCGGTTAAAAATAAAAAATAAAAAATAAAAATATACTGGTCTTATGGGGCTCTGTTCCAGCGGGAGATCACATTGGATACCAGACCCAAAATCCTTTGTTAGGTGAGATGGTGAAATGTGTTGCCCGCCATTGATTGCTTCTCCTGATTAGTGGTTGAATGCATCTCGTAAAGTGCCAGACAAAATTTTCCACCTTTGATTGGGCTTTGTATTTCTATAATTTAAATACCCATAACGGTCTCCATCTCTCCGTCCATAAAATGACAACGAAGAGATTGCAATTACTAGCGAAAGCCCACTCCTCAATCCCTAGTACGATCTCTCTCTATTCTTTATTCGCCTTGATCGCCTTAGCGCCCACCTTATTTAGCTCATATTAGCACACATCTCCATATACACATCTCCATATAAATAAATAATTTCTTTTCGTAAATTGAATTTGGATTTCTTCATTGAAAACCTAAAAACATATTAATATTCTTATTTGAATTTAAATTTTTTTATGAAAAAACATATTAATATTCTTATTTGAATTTAAATTTTTTTATGAAAAAATAAAAACAAACTAATGTTTGACAGAGATGTATATACTATAGTGTATATGTTTATTTCTTGAGATGGGTGAAGATATAAAGAGAGAAAAAACATGCACCTTGTGATGGCAGAGGAATGTTAGGAATTTCCCACGGTCCCTGAGAGGCCCCATAGTGTTTAACAACTATGAGTGTTTTCATATATGAGACAATCATATCAATTGACAAATTGACATGGATGCAGACGCAATCTAGATGTTTGTCTTCAATGATAGTCACCATGCTGTCATCACTTTTTCTTTTCTTTTTTAAATCTTCGAGCAGCCCACATGACACAATTATGGGGAACCTATTTAGCTTTACCATTTTGCTTAAAGCAAGTTATTAGTAAGTTGTTTTCTCAATGTCACCCATTTGTTTTGCACACTCAAAAGACTCCTCCTTCATTGCCACTCAGTGGTTTTGTTTAATGTCACCAATTGTTTTGCACACTCAAAGACTCCTCCTTCATTGCCACTCTAGTGGTTTTATCAATGTCACCCATTTGTTTTGCACACTGAAAGACTCCTAATTCATTGCCACTCTTTGTATCTCAACATGTGCGCATTTAATTATATCTGGTGTTTGATCATCCTTCCCATTTATGGACCAAACCTTATGCTACTAGACTTTCTCTGAGTGGAAGTTATTCTCTTCTTATCTATGGTGTTTCTTATCTATGGTGTCCAGATCTATGATTAAGCATGGTATAGATTTCAATGCAATGTGACTGCCCATCAAATGAGGTGCTTTGCAAGATGATGTGGAAGAGGTTCCTTTAGGTGGACTATCTATATGTTTTTTTTTTGGAATCTTCGTTTAATACAAGAATTGGTAGATGTAAAGCATAAGCTTTTTTTTTTAACTTTTTGGAGAAGTAAAGCATAAACTTAACTCTTGTTCTATGTCATTTCACCTACCTAATTTTAAATGTTGATGTAAAATAACTTTTAATTTACCAATAACAAATGATATACGAAAATATATAAAACAATCAAGCAGTGAGAATATGAAAATAGTTGTATATATAAAAGTATATAAAGATGTTATACAATATTTGTATTTTTTCTTTATATTAAAAGTAACTATAGATATACCAAAGTTTAGTAAAAATTATTGTTGGAATTTTAAATATATTTATATATTTTTTAATATTCTTTATCAATAATATTTATTTAAGGTTTTTATTATTTTATTTTTATTGATGGAGGGGTTTTAAACCGACCCAAAATTTTTTACACGGTTAAAACCATGAATTCAAAAGGCATCACCAAAAGGAACATAAATCAACAGGTTGGAAACCAGCACAGTCGAACAACAAACAAACAAAGTGTAACGACCCTCCTCACACGATTAATGAAAGGAAAGTAAAATAATATAGACTTACAATTTCTTGTGAAACATGATACTGCTGACAGTTTATGTGAGTGCAAGACAGTTGCAAGATGACAATGAAAGGAAGCAAGTCAATGAAAAAATGTAAGAAAGGGAAGTGATGATTCGGCTCACGAGCACATGGAAACTCGCACTTTGCATATCATTTAGGTGCATTGCAAATTGCATCACTGCAAGAGTTATATTGGTTTGAATGTTGCTTGTTGGCAAGGAATGATAAATGTTTTTAGGTGGCAATGATAATGGGAGCCACTAGCTTGGATAGACATGTGTGTCTATTTTTTTTAAGGAATGTTATTTTTGTTAAAAGAGGAAGGGGTTACCATGAGTTGAGACATGTATTATTATTATTATTATTATTATTATTATTTTGCTAAAAATATAAGAGAAATAATAAAGTATAAAATTTGAGAGTTAGCAAGCTTAAGTTGGATAAAAATTTATGCTTATACTACGCATTTCCAATAGTTGTTGTTAGTTAGGTAAAAATATCGCAAATTGTTGAATGGTCATTATAACAAGTGATGCACACGAAGTGGAGGAGGTAAGACTCAACAATCTAGTGTTGTGCATGGGGAAGAGAAAAACAATTAGTCGAGTATTCGGTGTATGGGCTTTGGTGAAAGGAAAAAAGCATAAGATGTGAGAGAGGAGAGTACAACGAATAAAAGAGGAAGCACCTTGGATGGGGACAACAGAGAAGAAGAAACAGAGAAGAGCAAAGCAAGTTGGTGGGAAAGCGTGAAATCCAGGTTGGATTTTGAAACAATTTGTATGAGATAAATGTATTTTCTATGGATCAATGCATGAAAAATCTTATTGTTTTCTATTAATATGCTGAAAAAGAAAATTGTTGGACTACCTACACTATGGTAAAAGAATGTGTGCTATTGTGTTGTTATTTTTCTTTGTATTTGGAGGTAATGAAATGCTGGAAAGAATATTACCATGTTGTTATATTTCTTTGTATTTGAATTACTGAAAATAATGTTGCCATGTTGTTATGTTTCTTTGTATTCTGAAAAATAATGAAATACCGATAGAAGTGTTGTCAGTGTTTTAAGTAAACTAGTTGAAATGAAAAGGGAATAGTATTTTTATGAAATCCTTATTTCTTTTGACTATCGAAACTAATTTGGGTTGTATAAGATTGATTTCATAAATTTTTACTTCTGGCTTTATAGATAGTTTATAAAAGAAAATTTGTGTTGAAAATTCCTTGATTAAGTATCGGGCAAGGAGATATGCACACCTTTGTTTGATTTTGTGTTAGAATATATTATGTATGTGTGCATGGTAGAATGCATAGTCATTCATATTGAGTTGTATTTGATCCCTGGCAGCGGCCTCATGACTCCCTATGTGTGGAATATGGTCTTAATATCTAAGTAGCCATCATCTATGAAAAATTGTGAGCAAAGTTGTTGTGCGAACATGCGGATGGTAGTACCAAAGAACTGGCGTATAAATGATGGTAAACCATAGATATGTTTTGGAGCAGTTGTTGAAAATCAAAACAGTCGTTGGAATGTCTAAGGCTTACTGTTTTTTGTCTGCATATTTCACCGGATGTGTTTCTCTGATAACTATGCTACCTTTTAGACCAAAAGAAAGTAAAGGGTGACATCCCATGTATCTACTTCTATTTTATTATGTTGTATATTATAAAACAATGTGGAAAACATATGTAATGATGCTTGATGTAATTATGAAATAACTCTCATGTTATTGTTTACTTAATAGAGAACTTTGTTGATTATATTATATTTTGCCTTGTATCAGTTGTTTTCGTGTTTTATACATTTTAATTAAAACATGAGTTCAATCCGCGTGAGTGTGGTCTACCGACAAGGACGCCACTTGCATTATCGATGATGTGACCCGGGTTCAATCCCCACGATGGATGTGCATAAGAAGTATTACTCAAAAAAATATGATTTCAAACCTGAAGGGTTTCATACATTTAATTAAAACATGAGTTAAAACCTGAAGGGTTTCGAGTGAATTATATAGTATTCTTGATTTAATAAGTTTAATTAATGAAGCTAGTGAGCTTCACGTTATCTGGAAAATAAAGTTTAAAACCATTTCCTAGGAAGCAGAATTGTATAAACTCTGAAACAATGTTGTAAATGCTATTTATGGAGTCATCTAAATGTAAATATATATAATTGATGTTACTTATTTATCAAAGATTTTAAAGCTTAGACGAAAGCAACTAGCTAATGTTCTTTAGATGATATGGGAACTAGAACCCATCAGTTAAATTGTGATGTGGAAATTCCAATACACCCTTCAACTAATTTAACTTTTGTCAAGCATGGTTTCACAATCTTGGAATCCAAAGAAGAATTTGGCTTGTCCATGTGTAAGACTGTGGTTTAACTCTCTAAAAGTTATAAACATAAAGTATTTTTGTAGTATAATCGAAACTTGGCTCAATTAAACAATTAAATGGATTGGGAAGCATATCTAAACCTTAGGGTTGGTAACACTTTTGATGTGATAAAGTAAAATGGTCTTGCTCAAAGTGTATTGCTTCGTTTTAGTGTATTTAATTATTTTTCTTAAAAAAAAATAATAAAAGTAGTGAACTATTATTTGAAAATGGCTATATGAACTTTATAGAATTGGAAAGATAGTTTATCAAGTTAATGAAATCCTGACGAGGGTGTGGCCCTTAAAAAAACAAAAACAAACATGAGAATACCCAAGTAAGTTCAGGTGTGGTTTTGCACACAGCAAGCTTCGAGACAACTGATGACTGACATAATTGGTCAAAATAATTCAATCAAATCGGGACGACAAGGTGGTATGGGACACATTTTCTATGTTGTTTCTCGAAGAGCACTATGATAAATTCTATGCTCAATAGACTTAGCTAGGTTAGCCACAAGGTTTGGTATGGGATAAACCACTGTAAGTCACAATAAGTATGTGTAACGAAGTCCAAGGTCAGGGTATTGACATGACGCTAACTATCTTCGGGTAAGGGATTCACCATTTAGTCACGAAAGGCATAAAAATGCTAACCTCTTTCATACTGGTTTAGAATAGGTCGACTAGTTAGTCAAAGGTTTGGTATGATGAGGTAAGGAAAAAAGTGTCCACCCTCTAGGTGTTATGGGCCCTAGAGGATAACCCTTACCATGGTTTGATCCTCATGCTAGAACATGCGAGATGATAAATGAGAGTAACCAGTTCCATAGAATGGCTTCTCAATGGGATTTGTCCAATCTCGTCCACTTGGGTGGTTGGCTACAGCAGTCTTAAACCCAAATGTGGTTAGTTATGCCTATGCTATATTATCTACATGTGATTAATACATTGTGTGATTCAAAATTATTGATAACCTAAAACCAACATTTAGGATCTAGGAAAACATTTTTAGGATTAGATGATAAACTTCATGAAAAAAATATCCTAAAAATTGCTTGACTTATATTTTTGTGCAACCAGGTGAGTAGTTAAGACCTAGGTTGTTACATATGGTATCAGAGCAGAAATAATTCTAATTTGTAGACTATAAAAGTGAAATAGATTAGTTAATCATAACTAATATACTACCTCTTTCACCTATAGGTTAAATGACATGAATGCTGCAAGGTGGGTCCTTGGGAAATCCTACGGGAGGTAGGGAGGAGGAAGTCATCGAAAGACCTGTAAGGGGACCAAGAATAAATTTAAGGCGAGAAGGTCCTCAATGTGAAAGAAGGTTGAAAAGGGTTAATGAGATTCCTTAGAATGAGACTAGTGTGGAGGAAGGGAACCTTGCAAAGGTGGTGCAATTATTGCAAACACATATGGAATATCAAAGGGAAGAGATGGCCCAACAAAAAACTCACATGGCCCAGCAACAAGAATTCATTACCCAACAATAGCGGGTCATAGAAGACTTAGCTAGGGGAAGAGAAACTAGATTAGATAGGACAGGGGAAGTACCAAGAGAACCTGAGAGATCCAGTGTTGGAAGGGCAAGGGTGAGTAAGGAGTTGGACAAAAACCTGAAAAAGGTCATAATATCCAAGTTTAATGGAAAGGGCGATGGAGAATCAACTGAAAACTAGTTAAGTGAACTAGAGTCCTACTTTTCTCTAGTGGTTTTATCCTCTGAATCCAAGACTGCTTTGGTAGTTATGAATATGACTGAAATAGCCCTAGATTGGTGGAAATCATATAAGAAAGGGCATGAAGTAGAAGCTACTAACCTCAAATGGGAGGAGTTTGTCAAGGAATTTAGAGATAGATTCTTGACAAGGCAATATTATGTGGAAAATTTTGAGGAATTCTCAAATTTGTGATAGGAAAGCATGTCAGTTCGTGAATACCACCAAAATTTTATTCAACTACTAAAATATGCATCCCAATATGAAAGCAATGAAGAAATGAAAACTCATAAATTCATTATGGGATTACATCCTAGAATCATGACGGTGGTAAATATGCACAATCTTGTCAATTTACCTACTACATTTGATTTGGCAAGAAAAGAGGAAGCTAATCAAGAAATGAGAAAGGCATATTTTAATTATCAAAAGTTATCCAAAAAGGAAAAATATGAACTCAAAAAGCGGAAAAGTGTTGGCTTTATGAGGTGGGAGAAGGAACAAAATAAGAAACCCAAAGGAGGAGAACATAATAAGCAAAGTGGCAAAAATAAACCTAATTACCAAGGTGGAAGATTCAAGAAAGATGCTAAGGAGTTTCCTAGAAGGCAGGATCATAAACTAGTAGGTCAAGAAAGGATTAGGGAAACTACCTCTATGAACAAAAATGAGAATAATAATAAAGGAAATAAAGCTCCACCAAATGGATGCTACGTATGCCAAGGAGCTCATTATGCCAACAAATGTCCTCTCAGAGTTGATCGACCCCCGAAAGCTCCAGAAGAAGCTAGCCATAGAATCTTTGTAGCCACAGGTAGTTCTGAACTCGATGGTCAAATTACTCCTTTCTTAATGAATGGAATTTTTTTTGATAAAAATGTGCAAATTTTGATTGATAGTGGGTCAACTGATAGCTTTATCTCATCTAGATTAGTGAGGGATTTACCTGTTAGACCTGGATTTTTGGCCAATGGTTGGAAGGTAGAGTATGGATCAGGGTAAACCTACCATGTTAACCAATGTCTATTTGACCCCCACATCTCCTTGCCACAAGGAAAGACTAATTGGCATCTGTATGTGGCACCTTTGCATGCATTTGATATCATTTTGGGAGTTGATTGGTTAAAAGCGCATAAGGCTCTTTTAAATTTTGAGGAGAGATGGGTGGAATTTTTGGATGAATCTAATCAAAGGATTAGAATTAATTATGGTCGAAGAGAAGTTAAACCACACTTATTGACTGCAATGTAGGTTAAAAAGGTTATTAGGAAGAGGGGTATGATCTTCATAGTTAAGTTGAATAGGAAAGAAGATACTGAAAAGGAATTTGACCTCTTCCAGAAACACTCGATGTTGGGTGCATTCAAAGATGTATTCCTTGAGGATCTACCGGGGTTACCTCCTCAGAGAGAATTTGATTTTTCAATTGAGTTGTTACCTGGTGTTGCACCAATTGCAAGGTCACCATATAGAATGACACCCATAGAGCTGCAAGAGCTCAAAACGCAACTTCAGGATTTACTAGAAAAATGGCTAATCAAACCAAGTGTGTCACCTTGGGGAGCTCCTATCCTATTTGTTAAAAATAAATATGGTACCTTAAGGATGTGCATAGATTATCGGATGTTGAATAAGGTTACTATAAAAAATAGGTACTCGTTACCAAGAATTGATGATTTGTTTGATCAATTGAAAGGAGCAACCATATTTTCTAAGATAGACTTAAGGTCTGGTTATCATCAATTAAGGATAAGGGAGGAAGACACTTCTAAAACAACTTTTAGAACAAGGTATGGGTATTTTGAATTTATTGTTTTACCTTTTGGGCTAACCAATGCCCCAACCGCATTCATGAATCTCATGAATAGCATTTTTAGAGAACAATTGGATAAGTTTGTACTCATATTTTTGGATGACATTTTGGTCTACTCCAAGAACAAAGAAGAGCATGATCAACATATGAGAACAGTGCTTGAGATTCTTAGAAAGAATCAATTATATGGAAAATTGACCAAATGTGAGTTTTATACTCCACAAGTGTAGTATCTTGGACATATTGTCTCTACCGAAGGGATTGCAGTAGATCCCAAGAAAATTGAAGCAATTATTGATTGGCCAACACCTACTAATGTAACAGAGGTGTGAAGTTTTATGGGGATTGTAGGATATTATAGATGGTTCATCAGAGGGTTTTCAAGAATTGCCCAACCCATTACGAACCTACAAAGAAAAGGGAAAAGGCTTCAAATGGATAGAGCAATGTGAAGAAGCTTTTCAGGTTTTGAAAGAAAGGTTGACAACTGCACCGATCCTGCAATTGCTTGATCCTAATAAGTAGTTTACAGTTTGTACAGATGCATCAATTGAAGGGTTAGGTGGGATTTTGACCCAAGATGATGCGGTTATTGCTTATGAGTCCAGGAAACTTAAGAGACATGAGGTCAATTATGCCACTCATGATTTAGAGTTGGTAGCGGTAGTGCATGCCATAAAAATTTGGTGATATTATCAACTAGGAAAACCATTTGAGTTAAAGATAGATCACCAGAGTCTAAAGTATATCTTTACCCAACCCTTATTGAATGTCAGGCAATGACATTGGATAGAATTCTTAGCGGAGTACGATTTTGATATTGAGTACATTAAGGGTAAGGAGAATAAGGTCGTCGATGCTTTGAGTAGGAGAGGGTGTATTACTGCAATGACAAAATGCCAATATGATTTGCTAGATCAAATTAAAATATGGTAAGGAAAAGATGAATTTTGTCAATCATGTATTGGTTAGGTTGGGCAGAAACCTGGAGGGGATGCATAATATGTTTTCAGGGGTGACCTATTATTTTTTAAGAATAGGTTGGTAGTACCTAATTCAGGAGGATTGAGGGAAACAATCCTTAGGGAGGCACACAATACTCCCTATTCTACGCATCCAAGAGGGGCAAAAATGCACAAAAATCTAAAGAAAGCTTATTTTTGGCTAGGAATGAAAAAATATATCACCAACTATGTGGCCAAATGTTTGGAGTGCCAAAGAGTGAAAGTAGAACATTTGCATCCAACTGGAAAGTTGTACCCACATGAGATACCCACACAAAAGTGGCAAGTAGTATCAATGAATTTTATAGTGGGATTACCTAAAACAAGATTTAGGCATGATGCAATTTTAGTAATTGTGGATAAATTAACCAAAGTTACACATTTTATACCAGGTAATGTACAAGATGACGCACCCGCAGTGGTAAGTAATTTTGCAAAGAAGGTGGTAAGGGTACACGGTTTTCCAAAAGTTATAATCTTCAATAGAGATTCTAGATTTACTTTTGAATTTTGGCAAGTACTACATCAAGCATTAGGGATCAAATTGAATATAAAAACTACTTATCACCCTAAGATAGATGGAAATTATTAGAGGGTGAATCAAGTGCTTGAATATATGTTGAGAAATTACTGCATGGATCAACACACAAAGTGGGAAGACTACTTATACCTAGTGGAATTTGTATATAACAATAGTTACCACACATCACTAGGTATGGAACCTTTTGAAGCCCTATATGGAAGATGGTGCAAAATTCCCTTATCTTGGGATAATCTAGAATATCAGGTAGTGATCAGATCAAAAATGGTGAAAGAAATGGAAGAATAATTAAAAGAATTTAGCAAAAGCTTAAAGAGGTCGCAGATCACCAGAAGAGCTACGTGGACCTCAAAAGAACACTAAGGGAGTATTATGTGATAGATAAAGTATTCTTAAGGGTGAAGCCAACTAAAAGTTCCATAAAATATTCCAAGCTTGAATCCAAATATGTGGGTCCATTTGAGATTGTCGCTAAGATAATCCCTATTACATACAGACTAGCTCTATCGCCAAGCTTATCCAAAATCCATAATGTCTTTCATGTGTCCCTCTTTAGAAAATATATTTCTGATCCTACTCATGTTTTGGATGTTTCCAAATTGTAGATGATCGATCCATTAAATATTGAGGTTTGACATGTTCATATACTTGGATTTAGAACCAATAATATGAGGAAGAGAAGCATTGAGCAATGTTGGGTCCAATGGGACCACTACTCAGACAGAAATGCTATATGGGAAGACGTGGCAGATATGCAATGGTAGTTTCCTTATCTGTTTGAGTAGATGTAGATTCTATCATAAACTTTTATATGATTTCATGATATATGTATATATGCAAATGGATATGGAACTAGATACTGAGTAGAGTAAAATATGTTTGTTGTGTTACTGAGTAGAGTAGCTTGTAAATGTTTTGTTTTGCTAAGTGAAATATTTTGGAACATATGATGGTATCTATTTAACTGATTATATTATGACATAATCTATGATGTGATTATATGCCAATCGTGATAAAATGTGATTTTATGATTGCAATATTTAGTGCTAAATGGGAACAATGAATTTGATTGAATACTTTTGGTTTGTAAAAGATATGAATATACAAAAGTATTTCTTTTGCTTAATTTGTTTCAAAACATAGGGACTGTGTTTATCCCTAGTGGGGGAGGATGTAACGACCCTCCTCACATGATTAATGAAAGGAAAGAAAAATAATATAGACTTACCTTTTCTTGTGAAACATGGTACTGCTAATAGTCTCTATGAGTGCAGGATAGTTGCAAGATGACAATGAAAGGAAGCAAGTTAGCGAAAAAGGTAAGAAAGGAAAGTGATGATTTGGCTCATGAGCACATGAAAAATTGCACTTTGCATATCATTTAGGTGCATTGCAAATTGCATCACAATGAGAGTTATATTGGTTTGAATGTTTCTTGTTGGCAAGGAATGAAAAATATTTTTAGGTGGCAATGATGATGGGAGCCACTAGCTTGGATATGCATGTGTGTGTTTATTTTTTTAAGGAATTTTCTTTTTTTAAAAGAGAAAGGGGTTACCATGAGTTGAGATTTGTATTATTATTATTATTATTATTATTATGCTAAAATATAAGAGAAATAATAAAGTATAAAAGTTGAGAGTTGGTAAACTTAAGTTGGATAAAAATTTATGCTTATACGATGCATTTCCAATAGTTGGTGTGTTAGGAAAAAAATTCTAAAAATTACTGTATGCTCATTATAACAAGTGATGCATACGAAGTGGAGGAGGTAAGACTCAGCAATCTGGCGTTGTGCATGGAGGAAGAGAAAAACAAATCATCGTGTTTTTGATGTATGGGATTTGGTGAAAGGAAAAAAACATAGAATGTGAAAGAGGAGAGTACAACGAACGAAAGAGGAAGCACCTTGGATGGGGACGACGGAGGAGTAAAATAGATAAGAGCGAAGCAAGTTTGTTGGAAAGCGTGAAACCTAGGTTGGATTTTGAAATAATTTGTATGAGATAAATGTATTTTCCATGGATCAACATGTGGACAAATATTATTGTTTTCTCTTGATATGCTAAAAAATAAAAATTTTGAACTGCCTACACTATGGTAAAAGAATGTGTGTTGCCATGTTGTTATTTTTCTTTGTATTTGGAGGCAATGAAATGCTGGAAAGAATACTGCCATGTTGCTATATTTCTTTGTATTTGAATTGTTGGAAAGAATGTTCCCATGTTTTCTATGAATAAGCTGGTTGAAATGAAAAGGGAATAGTACTTTTATGAAATCCTTATTTCTTTTGACTATCAAAAATAATTCGGGTTGTATAATATTGATTTCATACATTTCTACCTATGACTTTATAGGTAGTTTTTAAAATAAAAAATTATGTTGAAAATTTCTTGATTAAGTCTCGAGCAAGGAGATATGCACACCTTTGTTTGATTCTGTGTTAGAATATATTATGTATGTGTGCATGGTAGAATGCATAGTAATTCATCTCTAGTTGTATCTTATCCCTAACGGTGGCCTCATGACTCCCTATGTGTGGAATATGGTCTGAATGTCTAAGTAGCCATCGTCTATGACAAATTGTGAGAAAAGTTGTGTGAAAATGCGGATGGCAATGCCAAATAATTGATGGACGAATGATGGTAAACAATAGATATGATTTGGAGTAGTTGTTAAAAATTAAAATAACCACTAGAATTTCTAAGGCTGACTGCTTTTTGTCTACACATTTCATCGGGCGCATTTCTCTGATAACTATATAATCTTCTAGACCAAACAAAAGTAAAGGGTGACGTCCCATGTATCTAATTCTATTTTATTATGCTATGTATTTGAAAATGGTGTGGAAAACATACTATTGAGCAAGGTGCAACGACAATATTGTCATTGTTGTCAACACACTCAAAATGAATAGGTTGATGTAGTGGATAGTTGTTCGAAGGTTATTTAGATTATGTACAATGATGTTCAATGCATATGAGAATTTTTTTGATGTTCAGGTGAAGTTGTTACAGGTTGTTTGTGCAAATCTGCAAAAGTTGAAAAAATCATCAAGAAGTTGTCAAAAAATTGCAAAAGTCATCACGGGCACAGTTGGACAAGATGGATCAGTTTGGAACATTCCAACATGTCAATAAATAGTCCAGAACAATGTTGGAGGTGTCATCATAGTGTTTGGATTGATCGATGATATTTTCGGTATCTTGGTAGATGATTTGGCAAGTGGTTGTACAGGTCAAAAAAGGGTAGTTTTATCAAAAGCATTGCGAGAAAACCGAGAAGAATTTGATAGAAAAATTCAAACTGGAGGTGGTCGTTATATTCAAGAACATGTGTTCCAAATTTTCATAAAAACAGAGAAACGAGGCGAATGTTACAAGCATTGCAAGACTGTCACAAAAATACTCTTTTTAGAAAAAGTGTGTTAGCAGCAGTTTTTGTGGAGGTGGTACAGGCAAACCATAAGGATTTATGTAGCGAGATTCATATTAGATGTATTTAGCATTGTAAATATTCTATGTTTCAAATTTCAAATAAAATAGAGTTACGAGGTGATAGTTATGATTGTTGCAACGGTATAGGTCACTTTTATGTCAATTTGTTCCACTTGTGAAAAATCCTTTAGTTGGCCGTTTCAACCTTGTAGAGTCGCCAGAGTTTTCGATTTTAGTGTTGTTACATCTTCAAGGCATCAAATAGAGCATATTTCATTTTTGGTTTGAGGTGTCACCTGGCTCCAAAGTAAGAGAATGAGTAAGGTGTCAATTCTTTGCATGTGACGTGTTTGACAAAATGCCTTCTCAAAATTAAAAAAAAGGAAGTTATATTGTTTTAAGAAGCTTCATTAAAGAAAATATTTTTAAAATTGAAAAGGAAAAAAGAATGCAAGTGTGTGATTTTTAAGTGACAAGGGATTTTATTGAAAAATGAGGACTTTATTTTATGAAGAGAGAAGTGTGTGTGGAGAAAAATAAAGAGTGAAAATCCATGATTTTTGGAGAGTGGTGAAAAACGTCACTTCAGTATTTTGGGCATAAATTTCTCATATGATATCCATTTTGGTTGAAATTTTGAGAGAAGTTCGTAGACAACGTTTTACACAATACCTAGAAAGTGTTTAGCAATTGGTAGAATAAGCTAAGAGAACAATCAATTTTTTTGTGAGAAGAGAAGATTCAAATTCTGAGTAATGCAGAGAGAGGGATGTTATACTGGGTGAAATAGAAAGTTTTAGATTTTGAGATTACAGACCATAGAGGGTTTTGGTTTCAGTGAAGACATTCATATATGTCATTTTATTATCAATATCAAAATCAAGTGGGTGCTTGGTAAAGGGGTTGGTGCTCCTTTCTGTTGGTGAAGATAAATAAAGGGTTGGTGCTCCTTTATGTTGGTGTAGATAAATCAGGGGTTGGTGCTCCTTCTAGTGGGTGCTGGTAAATTGATTGTAAAGTTGGTGCTTTGCAAAGGCTAGATTTGGATGGGAGTCCAAATAGTCATTTTCAGGGATGTAGACAAATCGATGAATCTCGGTACATCTTGTGTTATGTGATGTTCTCTTGTTATACTTGTTTTATTTGGTTTTATGTTTTCATTGTTTTGACTTTGAGTGTTGAAGATTTAAGTTTTAAAGAGATACACTGATTCACCCCCCTCTCAGTGTCATTGTGAGACTAAAAATTGGTATCAGAGTGAGGTTCTTGAATAGGCTTTACGGGCTAGGGTGATCTTGGAAGTGACATAATGGCAGGTGGTGAAGGCTTCTCATCAAATAAGGCACCATTGTTTGATGGAACTAATTACGCATTTTGGAGACTTAGGATGCAGACATATCTTTGTGCTTTAGGATACGACATTTGGGATTCAATAGATAGTGGATACACAATACCCACCACTTCTCCAATCGATGCTACCAATAAGAAACTATTTGAGAATGACTCAAAAGCAAAGAATGCTATCATGTGTGGATTAGTGGATAGAGAACTGGTAAATATTATGGGTTGTAAAACGACAAAGAAAATATAGGACAAACTAAAGAGCATTCATGAAGAAGACGTTAAGATCAAGGAGGCCAAGTTACAAACACATCAAGCTTAGTTAGAAGTATTAAAGATGAATGACGATGAGAATATAGAGGCATATATGTTGAGAGTTAATGAAGTCATTAATGCGATTAGAGGACTTGGCAAGGAAATCAAATATTTTGTCATCATGAAAAATGTATTAAGATCCCTTCCCCAAATATTTGATTCTAAAGTTTCAGCTATAGAAGAAGCTAAAGATCTAAATTCTTTTAGTATGGATGAGATGCATGGTTCTTTGACTGCATATGATATGAGAATAGGAAAATCTAAACCCACAAATAGAGAATCTACTTTTAAAGCCCATAAAAATATGAAAGAAAAACAAGAATTCGAGGAAGAAGAGACATCAGATGAAATGGAAGAAAACTTTGTTCAAAAACTAAAAAGGGGAAAAGTAAAATACAGAGGAAAGTTACCATTTAAATGTTTTAACTATGGAGGCATTGGGCATTTTTCAGCTAAATGTCCACTTAATGAGAAGAATAGAAGTGATGAAGGATCGCACGAAGAAAGAAGTGACTGGAAGAAAAAAACAAATTTTAGAAAAAGGCAACTTCAAGAAGAAAAGTTTCATCTCCAAGAATTTTAGTTCATCAGAAGATAGCTCCAGTGAGGATTCTGAAAAGGAAACAAGTGAAGCTCTTTTCATGGCACTCAAAGAAGAAAAACCAGAAAAATAATAGGAATGTGATGAAGAAGAAATTGACGCAGAAGTGAATTTAGAAGAGTAACTAATTGCAGCTCTAGATGAATTAAATATAGAAATAAAAAAGAATTAGAAATTTCAAGAAAGCTTGAGGATGCAAATGAAATCATAAAAAATTTGAAAGTACAGATAGAAGAATCCAAAAAAATATTCGAAGATATTGAAGTGCAAATAACCATGAAAATAGATTATTGCAACAAGGTAGAAGAAGAGATTGTTGGTTTAAGAATGCAACTAGAAGAGATGAATCAAAAAATTAGTTGTTATCACAAACGTGAAGAAAGTTCTATGAAGCTGGATAATATCATAAATAACCAAAAGACTACAAGAATCAAATTTGGTTTGGGTTTTAATGAAGAATCCACAGAGAATGAAGAGAAGAAACAGGTTGATCAAGCAAAAATGAATCATGCAAAGGAAAGCAATAATGCAAGGCACGAAAGGAGAATTGATAATGATGGTTTCACCAATGTCACACATCAAAGAAGAAGAAGATTTATGGCTCCTACGACAACATGACAAAGACCACCACCCAGGTTCAATCATCTCTTTTCTGGTTACTTTTTTAAATACAATGGTTATGGACATAAGATCTCAGATTGCAAGTATAATGTAGGACCAAGGAATTTTACCAAAAGAAATGCTTTTTTACATTTGATGGATTATGCAGTAGAATGTTATAACTGTCATAATTTTGGGCATATTGCAAGAAATTATCGAAGTACATTTACATCAAATCAATTTCAAGGAAGAAAATTTCAGCCAAATGGAATAAGACAAAATAGAAAATTTCTCGAAAAACATGCACAAGCTATTGAAAAAGAAAAGCCAAAACAAGAGCCCAAAATTGTAATCAAACCTGAGTGGAAAGAAAAAGAGCAACCTAAGGAAGAAAAGGAATCCTTGATCGTACATATGACATTTAAAGCGCAGAATAAATTCGCACCATGGATACTTGATAGTGGATGCTCCAGTCATATGACAGGTGACAAACAAAAATTTGAGAAGTTGCAACAATATGAAGGTGGTTTAGTAAATTTTGGAAACAATGATGGAGCTAAGATAGTTTGCAGAGGTTCAGTTAAGATTAGTGATGGAAAAATCAGGTCAAAAGAAGTCTTGTTTGTGGTTGGTCTGAAGCATAACTTGTTAAGCGTAAGTCATATTTGTGATAGAGGTCATGAAGTGATCTTTAAGAAGCAAGGTTGTGAAGTCAAAAAGACAAACAATGGGAAGTTGATAGCAACTATATCAAGGACATCTAGCAATCTATACACCCTCTCAAAGACTTCAGAAGTAGCTTACTTGATTGGATAGGAAGAAGAGAATTGGTTGTGGCACAAGAGGCTCGATCATATCAGTTTTGACAATCTAGTAAAAATCAGCTCAAAGAAAGCAGTGAGAGATATTCCCACCAATGGCAAACCATCAAATAGCATTTATACTTCATGTCAAAAGGAGAAGCAAACTAGAGTCTCATTTAAAACAAAAGAGTACTACACAAACAAACCTTTGGAACTAGTACATATTGATTTATGTGGACCCATGAGAACGCAAAGCATAAACGGTGACAAATATTTCATGTTGTGTATAGATGACTATTCCAGGATGACATGGGTACTATTTTTGAAGCATAAATCATAAGATTTTGAGATGTTCAAGGTTTTCAAAAACCAAGTTGAGAATAAAATAGGAAAAATGATTAAATGTTTAAGGTCAAATATAGGAGGAGAGTTCATTTCAAAGGATTTCATAGAGTATTATGAAAAATATGGCATTAGGAGATAGTTTTCAGTAGCCAGGACACCTCAGTAGAATGGTGTGGTAGAAAGAAAGAACAAGACAATGCAAGAAATGGCACAGACTATGTTGATTGAGAGCAAAGTAGCAGACAAATTTTGGAAAGAGGTAGTCCATACTGTGGTATACATCCAAAATAGGTGCATGTTGAGGATGCATGAAAGCAGAACTTATTATGAGATGTGGTTCGGTAAAAAGGCAACAACAAGATACTTTAAAGTTTTTGGCAGCAAGTGTTACATCAAAAGAACTGAATAAAACCTTGGTAAGTTTGAATATAGAGCGGATGAAGGTATTTTTCTTGGCTATTCGTCAAAAAGCAAAGCTTACAAATGCTACAACAAGAGGCTAAGGAAAATTGTGGATAGTGTCGATGTTAAAGTTGATGAAGGAAGGGAACTAGTAATTAGCTATGAAGAGAACTACCCAATTTATGAAGAGGTCATTGAAGGAGATGAGGAAAAGGAAATGGAAAAGAAACTAAAAATTGACTTAGAGGATTCAAATAGTGATTCATAAGTGAAAGAAAACAAGAAATTCAAAACAGACAGCTCGCAGAAATATCATCCTAGAGAGCAAATAATTGGAGACCCATAGTTGGTGTTTAGACAAGAAGAAGATTAGTAAGTAACTACTCTTTATTATCTAGCATTGAGCCCAAAAATGTTGTTGACACAAGCAAAGATGAAATTTGGGTAAAGGCAATAAATGAAGAATTAGATCAGATCGAGAAAAACAAGACTTGGGAGTTAGTACCAAGACCCATAAATAAAAATGTAATCGGTACTAAATGGGACTTTCGAAACAAACTGAATGAAGACAAAAAAGTAGTTAGGAACAAAGCAAGATTGGTATGCAAAGGCTATGCACAAGTTGAAGGTATTGACTTTGAGGAAACCTTTGCACCTATGGCCATACTAGAGGCAATTAGAATGTTTCTGGCTTTAGCAGTTACAAGAATTTCAAAGTTTATTTATTTATTGAATTTACATGGTGGAATCGGTAGCCGCCATGAATCCGGGCAGGCTGTCCAACTTTTTATGGCCACCATAGTATTCTGCATTGTTTGCCCTAGAAGCCGCCACACAGATCTTTGTGTAGTTCTTCCCTATAACCACCATGCCACAATCATTTCAAACCTTTTATGCCGCTGAAAGCACCAGGAAAGGGACAAGTGTTCAGTTCGATGAGACTCGAGATTTGAACCTTGGACCTCCGCCCCCTTATGGGGTTTGGATGAACCAATTGGTCTACACCTCGGACCTGAATTTCAAAGTTTATCAAATGGATATGAAATAAAAATTTTTGAATGGGAAACTTGAAGAAGAGGTTTATATTGAGCATCCAGATGGTTTCCAGCTTGGTGATGATCCCAACTTGGTTTGCAAGTTGAAGAAAGTGTTATATGGCTTAAAATAGGCACCCCGAGCATGGTATGCACGACTAGGCAATTATCTTACTCAACAAGGGTTCAAGAAAGGTATGGTGGATAGTAATTTGTATGTCAAAATAGAAAATGGTCATCATATTTTTCTTATTGTATACATAGATGATATCATATTTGGCAGCAAAAAAGATGAGTTGTGTAAATATTTAGCAAATAAGATGCATAAATAATTTGAAATGTCAATGATTGGTGAACTTTCGTATTTCCTCGGATTGCAAGTTAATCAAAAGGAGAAGGGCATATTTATTTCTCAAATTAAATATGTGAAAGAGATGTTGAAAAAGTTCACAATGGAGGATTGTAAGCTAGTTAGAACTCCCATGATGACAGGTTGTAAGTTGAGCAAGGATGACAAATCTCCACATGTTTATCAAACTATGTATAGATCTATGATTGGGAACTTACTGTACTTGATAGCTACCAGACTAGATATTTTGCAGGTAGTATGCATGGTAGCATGATTTCAATCTAGTCCCAAGGAGACTCATGTGACAGTAGTGAAGATGATTCTTCGGTATCTCAAGGGTACTATGGAGTATGGGTTATGGTATCTGAAAGGTAAGGAATTCACCCTTATTACGTATTTATATGCAAATTGGGCAGGATGTGTAGATGACATAAATAGTACCAGTAGAGGTGCATTCTATCTTGGAGATAGGTTGGTCGCATAGCACAGTAAGAAACAGGAGTCAGTCTCCTTATCCACAGTAGAGGCAGAATACATTGCAGCGATAACGTGTTGTACGCAGGTGTTATGGATGAAATAAAGCCTAAAGGATCTTGGAATTAATTTTAGTGAGCCAATTTTAGTTAAGTGCAGAAACACTAGTGCCATTAACATCTCAAAGAATTCGGTTATGCATTTTATCATAAAACATATTGCTATCCGATATCATTTTTTGAAGGAGAAAGTTGCGAAAGGTGAGGTTAAGTTGGATTTTGTTCCAAAAACAAAGAAAGTAGCAGATATCTTCATCAAACCATTGCCCAATGAAGTCTTTGAGTACCTTTGCAAGAAATTGGGAGTGGTCACACTTCCCAAGAATTGACTAGCTATTGGGGCCACATTCTCAGGGGGAGCATTTATGTATTTGTTTATCTTTTTGCTCATGTTTGTGATTTTTGCTAAGTGTAATAATTTTTGCCTAAGAATGTTGTGCATGGAATTAGGGGGAGTTTGCAGTAGCCCTTTGGTCTTGTTTTCAAAGGGGGAGAAGAGTTACAGGAAATTGTGTGTGTGTTGCCAACAATTCCAAAGGGGGAGATTGTTGAGCAAGGTGCAGCGACAATATTGTCATTGTTGTCAACACACTCAGATGGATAGGTTGATGTAGTGGATAGTTGTTCAGAGGTTTTTTAGAGTATGTATAGTGATGTTCAATTCTTATGAGGATGTTTTTGATGTTCGGGTGAAGTTGTTACAGGTTGTTCATGCAAATTTGCAAAAGTTGAAAAAATCGTCAAGAAGTTGTCAAAAAATTACAAAAGTCATCACGGACATAGTTGTACAGGATGGATCAGTTTGGAACATGCCAACATGTCAAGAAAAAATTCAGAACAACGTTGGAGGTGTCATCATAGTTTTTGGATTGATCGGTGACATTTTTGGTATCTTGGCGGATGATTTGGCAAGTGGTTGTACAAGCCAAAAAATGGTAGTTTTGTCAGAATTACTACGAGTAAACCGAGAAGAATTTGATAGAAAATTTCTAACTGGAGGTGGTCGTTATCTTCAAGAACATGTGTTCCAAATTTAAACCAAAATGGAGAAACTAAGCGAATGTTACAAGCATTGCAATACTGTCACAAAAATGCTCTTTTTGGAAAAAGTGTGTTAGTAGCAATTTTTGTGGAGGTGGTACAGGTGAACCGTAAGGATTTATGCATCGATATTCATACTGGATGTAGTCATCATTTCAAATATTCTACATTTCAAATTTCAAAGAAAACAGAGTTACGAGGTGAGAGTTATGATTGTTGTAAAAATGATACAGGTCACTTTTATGTCAATTTGTTCCACTTGTGCAAAATCCTTCAGTTGGCCGTTTTGACCTTGCATAGTCATCAGAGTTTTGGTTTCAGTGTTGTTACATTTTCAAAGTATAAAATATAACATCTTTCAATTTTGGTTTGAGGTGTCACGTGGCTCCGAAGTAAGAGAACGAGTAAGGTGTCAATTCTTTGCATGTGACGTGTTTGACAAAATGCCTTCTCAAAAAAAAAAAAAAAAGTTATATTGTTTTAAGAAGCTTCATTAAAGAAAATATTTTTAAAATTGAAAATGGAAAAATAATGCAAGTGTGTTATTTTTAAGTGACAAGGGATTTTATTGAAAAAAGGGACTTTATTTTGTGAAGAGAGAAGTGTGTGTGGAGAAAAATAAAGAGTGAAAATCCGTGATTTTTGGAGAGTGGTGAAAAAAATCACTTCAGTATTTTGGGCATAACTTTCTCATATGATATCTATTTTGGCTGAAATTTTGAGAGGCATTCACAGACAAAGTGCTACACAATACCCAAAAAGAGTTTAGCATTTGGTCGAATGAGCTAAGAGAACAATTCAAATTCTGAGTAATGCAGAGAGGGATGTTATACTGGGTGAAATAGAAAGTTTTAGATTTTGAGATTACATACCATAGAGGGTTTTGATTTCAGTGAAGACATTCATATATGTAATTTTATTATCAATATCAAAATCAAGTGGGTGCATGGTAGAGGGGTTGGTGCTCCTTTCTATTGGTGCAGATAAATCACGGGTTAGTGCTCATTTCTGTTGGTGCAGATAAATCAAGGGTTGGTGCTCCTTCCAATGGGTGATGGTAAATTAATTATAAAGTTGGTGCTTTGCAAAGGCTGGATTTGGATGGGAGTCCAAACAGTCATTTTTGGGGATGTAGCCAAATCGGTGAACCTTGGTACATCTTGTGTTGTGTGATGTTCTCTTGTTATACTTATTTTATTTGGTTTTATGGATTCATTGTTTTGACTTTGAGTGTTGAAGATTTAAGTTTGAAAGAGCTACACTGATTCACCCCCCCCTCTCAGTGTCATTGTGAGACTAACACATACACAATGATGCTTGATGTAATTGTGAAATAACTCTCATGTTATATTTTACTTAATAGAGAAATCTGTTGATTATATTATACTGTACCTTGTATCAGTTGTTGCCATGTTTTATACATTTAATTAAAACATGAGTTCAAACCTGAAGGGTTTTGGATAAACTATATAGTATTCTTGATTTAATAAGTTTAATTAATGTGTAAGATCATCTCGAAAATAAAGTTTAAAACCATATCCTAGGAAGCATAATTGTGTAAACTCCAAAACGATGTTGTAATTGTTATTTCTCGAGGCATCTGAATGGAAATATACGTAATTTATGTTACTTCTTTATCAGAGAGTTTAAATCTTAGACAAAAGCAAACAACTAATGTTCTTGAGATGATATGGGAACTAGAACCCGTCAATTAAATTGTGATGTGGCAAGTTCCATACACCCTTCAGCTAATTTGACTTTTGTCAAGCATGGTTTCACAATCATGGAATCCAAAGAATAATTTGGCTTGTCCACGTGTAAGACCATGGATTAAATCTCTAAAAGCTATAAACATAAAGTATTTTTGTAGTAAAATAGGAACTTGGCTCAATTAAGCAATTAAATGGATTGAAGAGCATGTCAAAACCTTAAGGTTAGTAACACTTTTGTTGTGATAAAGTAAAATGGTCTTGCTCAAATAGTATTGCTTTGCTTTAGTGTATTTAATTATTTTTCGAAAAAAAATAATAGTAAAATTAATGAAATATTATTTGAAAATGGATTATATGAACTTTATATAATTGGAAAGATGGTTTATCAACTTAATGAAATCCCCAGGAGGGTGTAGCCCTGAAAAAAAAATAAACATGAAAATACCCAAGGAAATTGAGGTGTGGGTATGCACACAACAAGATTTGGGACAATTGATGACTGACAAAATTGGTCAAAATGACTTGATCAAGTCGGGATGAGAAGGTGGTATGGGACACATTTTATAGGTTGTTGCTCGAAGAGCACTAAGATAAATTCCATGCTCATTGGACTTAGTTGGGTTAGCCACAGGGTTTGGTATTAGAAAAAACATTGTGAGTCAC
The DNA here is from genome assembly GCA_028583015.1 of Wollemia nobilis. Classification (NCBI taxonomy): domain Eukaryota; kingdom Viridiplantae; phylum Streptophyta; class Pinopsida; order Araucariales; family Araucariaceae; genus Wollemia; species Wollemia nobilis. The sequence goes on from JAQPPZ010017070.1 coordinate 1,306,827, forward strand.
AATAAGTATGTGTAACGAAGTCCAAGGTTAGGGTATTTACATGGCACTAACTATCTCTGTGTAAGGGATTCACTAGTTAGTCACAGAAGGCATAAAAATGCTAACCTCTTTCATACTGGTTTATAACAGGTTGACTAGTTAGTCAAAGATTCGGTATGATGAGGTAAGGGAAAAAGCATCCACCCTCTAGGTGTTATGGGCCTTAGAGGATAACACTTGTCATGGTTCAGACCTCATGCTGGAACATGTGGATGATAAATGAGGGTAATTAGTTCCACAAAATGGCTTCTTAACAGGATTTGTTCGATCTTGTCCACTTGAGTGGTTGTTTGCAGTAGTCTTAAACCCAAATGTGGTTAGTTATTCTTGTGTGATATTATCTACATTTGATTAATACATTGTGTGATTCAAACAAAAACTTAGGATCTAGGAAAACATTTTTAGGATTAGATGATAAACTTCATGAAAATATCTTGAAAATTGCTTGATTTAAATTTTTGTGCAATGAGGTGAGTAGTTAAGACCTGGGTTGTTATACAAAGGAAAAGCACTAATACATACAACCACAAACTAAATATACATTGAAATATAGAGATGTGAAAGCAATATCCAGGTTACTTAAACCATCTAATCAGGGTTAACATTTACCTCTTCATTACTGCCACCAAGACGAGAGTTGATTGCTTTGGACACGCGGATGCAGTGTTGGAGAAAGGTCTAAGCTTTTGAGAAATTCTAGAAACTACCAAGAAGACCCAAGATGCCACACCTTCCAAGAGGTAAGGGACATATGTGGAGCATATTTGGATGGTAGTCCTAAACAACTGACCAAGATTATAAACCATATTAAATGAGATAAATTTTACCTCCATTGCTATCATTCATGAGCCCCGATAGAAAGTTGGTTCGCGACTACTTTCATTATTTGGTTATAGGATAAAGTCTTTGTTTTTATAATAGAAAATAAGTGAATACATGGAAAGAAGCATTATTGCATATAAGCCAATAATAAAGAAGGAATAAACAATAAAATTACTATAATAGTTATTAAACTTTAAATATCAATAATGAATATAAACTAAACATTAACTTTAAGAATGATTATAATAGAATATAAAGTGACTAATACAAATATACATAAATGCAATTAAAACAACAAATTAAAATAATAAAGGTAATTATTAAAAAAAATCACACTAATTCAAATCATTTTTTAGTGAATAATTCATTCTTCTCTTCCTTCATAATCATTGTTGTTGGAAGGCCTTCACCATCTACAATGTCACCAATGGTAGAGACATAGTGGTAGGTCAATCTAGAATTGGATATTAAAGCCCAAATGTTATAAAATTGAGTTTGGATTTATGGAGTTCATTGGTTATATCTTTAGGAAGGTATTGGCATTTTTGCCACATTATTTTTGTTGTTGCCGTTCATGCAAAAGAATGCTCAAATTATAAAGATACTCACTCCTCTGTTTGTAAGTGAAAAGGTAAAACTGTCGCGATTTCGTGATATGTTGCGAAATCGCGGCCTGTTGCAGTTTCACGGCGTTCAATGAAAAAAATAGCTAAGTATAGAAAATGTCACGATATCGCGAGATGTCGCATTTTCGTGGCTACAAGCAGCCAAAGGAAGTAAAGGAGTAAAACTATCGTGATATCGTGACATGTTGGATTTTCGCGCTAGGAGCAACAAAAGGAAGCAGTAACGGCAAAATTGTTGCGATTTCATGACATGTCGCATTTTCGTGACTTGTTGTAGTGAGGGAGCACTCAAGTGAAAGTTGTCACGATATCGCGACATGTCACATTTTTGCGACCTATCGCGTTTTCATGCTCAAAATGCAGAAAAAGGCAAGTCCGGAGAAAGATGTCGCGATATCATGACAGTTTTGGAAACAAAGTGCAAGAAGAGAAACTTGTCGCGATTTCGTGACAAGAAGCGGCAACGAAGGAGAAGACAGGAAATTGTCATGATTTCATGACATATTGGGGTGAAAGGACAAAGTGTAGAGCATTGTCATGATTTTGTGACATGTCGCATTTTCACGAGGAGAAAGCAAGGAAGCAGCCAGATAGTACAGAGTGTCGCGATTTCATGACATGACAAATTTTTGTGGGTATAAAGTAGCAAAGTACAAGAAGGAATAAATATGTTGCAATTTCGTGACTTGTTGAAGACAGAAGAACAAAATAGAGAAAACGTCGCGATATCACGACATGTCGCATTTTCGCGACCTGTTGCATTTTCATGGAACAAAAGCTGAAAAGTACAAGGCAAAAAGAAATTGTCGTGATATCATGACAATTCGCATTTTCACGGTGAACAAGCAGGGAAAGACAGTGCCAAGTACGAAATGTTGCGATTTCACGACATGTCCCATTTTCACTACTTGCAAGAAGATGAAGGCCAAGAAAGAGGAAGATGTCACAATTTCGCGACATGTTACAGTTTCACGAGTAGAAAGAGGACAAGACAACGCCAAGAGAAAGATGTCACGATTTCATGACATGGTGAGTTTTTGTGACTTGGAGTAGCGAAGAAGGCAGGCGAAGGAAAATGTCATGATTTTGTGACATGTTGTGGAAAGAAAGCAAACTAAGAGGAGAATGTCACGATTTCATGACATGTCATGGAGAGAAAGCTGAACGAAGAGAAATTTTTCATGATATCGCGACATGTCGCATTTTCACGACTAGTGGCAAGAAGAGAAAGCAGTAAGGTAAAAGTGTCACGATTTCATGACATGTCGCATTTTCATGACCTATCATATTTTCGTAACAAAAGCAAAAGCAAAGGCCCGATGCAGTTTTGTCTGCATTTTTCCTTCTAAATTGCATAGGAGAACGTGAGGAGAAGATAAGGATCAAATAAAAGCTCTCCAACTAATTTTGAGATCATGGTCAAAGAGGCACCAAGATTAAATGTTGTTGTTTACCTATGTGCACAAGATGGAAGAACATGAGGTAGTTTTCGATGCCACCAAAATTAAAGACACCTCCAGTATTAAAAGCTCTTGTTCGTGATCTCCTAACAACTTCCACTGCCTCGATAACGGTCATTTAATGAAGAAATATGGTCCCTTGGTCCGAGGCAGATTAAGGGGGATTGTTTCTCTTTTCAAGTGCCCATTTTGTGGACCTCTTCTTCAAAATTTGTTTTATGTATTAAATGCTGTGATTTGAAAAGAAGAGGGAAGGCCTCTATAAATACCAATGTAAAATCTCAAGCAAAAGGAGGAGGACCTTTTTGTAGAAATTGAAGCAGAAATCCTAGATGCATTTTGCTCTATTCTTAGTGTCTTCTGGAGTTGGTGATCCAAACTGTTGTTCAAGTTTTGTTTTCTGTCTGAGTCACTTCTGTTAGTCTAGTGTTAATATAAGTTGAATTCTGGTTGTTTGGGTTTGGTTGTATTTGCATTTGAATGTTTGGAGTATAATTGGAAGCGAACTTACGGCTAATGCTTGATCCAATTTCTATATATGCATTCTAAGAATTAGTTGCTGCTTAGCTTCAGGATCTAGTTGAGGTTATTTGCTGTTTGAGGTTGTTCTCCCCATTAACTATCGACTTCGGCCATATTTCCATCTCTTTCTGTTATTTCTCTTTCTTTCTGAATTTTCCCATTTCTTTCCTGCATCCTTATCTTGAAACTAGTTTAGATTAGTTTGGGAGCCAACCCTCTCTGGAGATTGGCCTAGGAGACTTCTCTTTCTCTTGGCCTTTCAATGTTGGCCAAGTCTAGGGCGCACAAGTGATGAAATCTTGTACTTAGGTAGATTTGTGACCAACAGTTTTTGGCACGTTCGATGGGACTCACAAGTCCCATTTTTTGACACCCAAAGGAATCAAGATTTTGATGAACTGTCTTGACCTTAAAGCGGAGATTGTAAGTTCATATGGTGACTCTACTGAAGGTGACTATATAGTACCTAGAAATTTCTAATCGTGAAGCTGGTGAAAATCTTTGCTTCATGATCACAAGATCAAGTGCCAAAGAATCGAAAGATCCAATCGAATTCTTTGAGATTGATGTTCAAAACTAGAGGGAGCACTCAAGATTGGTAAGTCCTATGAACCCATCATTTGCTATCTCATCGTAGGCTGCAGGTCAGTTTGTGCCATCTCCAACTCCTCCCAGTATTGCTACGAGCTTGCTACATCTAGATCTAGTAGTCCAAATGGCCCAACATCCTCCACCAAGGAAGTTCTCGACATGGAATAGTTTGGGAGCCTTGAATTTACTAGCACAAAATCCAGTCCCTCAAGCTGCTTTGAAAGCTTTTCCGACCTATGATGGTACTGGTAAAATTGATTATGAGCATATTCACGATGTAGCCTCTTTTGCAGCCATCCATGACATAAAAGACACAGACGTGATGATAAAATTGTTGGTGTTGTCACTGAGAGAGAAATTGTTGTATTGGTACCGGTCATTGCAACCAGGCACTATTACATCATGGGATCAATTAGGAGAGTTGATAATAAAAAAATTTCATGAACAAGTTGATCCATACTCCTTGTTGCACCAATTTAATGCAATTCAAATGCACCTGTAGGAGGAGATAGCGGACTTCAATGTCAGATTTACCAGAAGCTGGCAGAGAGTTTTTGAAAGTCTTCGGCCCACTCATGAGCAAGCTGCATTCTATTATATCAGAGCTTTCAACATAGACATTGGCTTGGCTATCTGGCATTCCAACGTGAATGCATTCCCAAAGTTGTTTGAACAAGCGCAAAAGGCGAAAGCTAACTTGATTGCCATAGGTAGGCTTCCCCCAAAGGTAACAATGCCAATATTACCTGATCTTCCTAAGCATTTGTATTCTGGTTCATTTTCACAACCTATGCCTTCTATGTATCCTATTCCATCATGGAGCTCAAGTGCGCCTCAGATCGCACCCATTCCAGTTCCCCAGCTCCATGCTCCAACTATTCCATAATTGCCTACACCAAGCATTCCATAATTACAAGCTCCCACTTCATTCCCAGTATTTTCTGCACCGTCAGCACCTCTACCTATACCGACACCTTCTGTGCCCTCAAATCCTGATCCTTACACAATGCTATTACAAGAGGTAAGATCTGCTAATTTAGCTATAAGAGCGATGGGAAATAAAATCACAATTATTGAAAGAAAGCAGGCCGAGAGAGATTTCCAACCCAAGAGATTTCAACCTCCGTCGATCAATAGAGAACAAGCAGCTTCAACAAGCAATGTGCCTAAAAAGAACCCAACTATGTTGACGAATGAGGAAGCTGGCCCTGCAAAAAGAACTTATTGGTGCTCTACATGTAATGATCCACACGGTGAGGAGACTTGTATGGTTCATTTGAACTATGTACAAACATTGGCCGCAAGCTCTTCTGGAGGACAAGTTAATATGATTACTGAGGTAGATCATAATTTTATGGTTCCATCTAAAGAACAAGTCTCAGTTCTCACGAGAACTGGGAAGAAGCCAGTCATTGTAGATCCAGCAGACATGGAACCATTAAGGGTACCGACTGATCCGAAGATGCAAAATGAGAAGAAACAAGTACAAGTGAAAGCTCCTATTTCAATACCAAAGCTAGATTCACCTATTCTATTAAAAGATCTTTTGCCACCACGAGCAAAGGAAAGATTGCAAGAAAAAGCCTCAGCTTCGTAGGCAAGAGCTGAAACATAAGAACGAGCCAGAGAAAAGCTCAAGTACCCATATTTGACTAAAATACTGAGGGTAGAAGCCACTCAGCAATATCAGAGCAAATATGAAGACACTATGGAAAAGAGGGAGTCTGGTGCATCTACATACACTATTGTTGAATAATTGAAGAATATTCCAGCCAAGGTTAGTCTCTATGATGCATTACAATTACCTGGGCAAGTTGATTTGTTACAAGAATCATTGAATTCTATGAAAGATAATAAAAAGAGTCCTACCCAGATGATTTTTGCTCAAACATTAACTACTTCAGCCACTGGAAAGAATAGACCACCCCCATTCTATTTGTCACTCAGGATGGAGGGTTGGATAGTGCACAACTGCATGATTGATTATGGTGCTGCGACAACTGTCATGCCAAAGGCGGTTTGTGAAGTCATGGGTATGGAGTATACAAGAAGTAGCCCTAGTGTCTTGCAGTTGGATGGGACTCTTATGAAAATAGTGGGTGTAATCAAGGATGTTCCTATTGTTCTACATAGTATGCCTCAAATTACAGTAATTCAAGAGATAGTTGTGGTTGATTTGGAACCATATTTCAGTATGTGTTTGTCAAGAGAATTCACTACCAAGCTGGGAGGTTACCTTTCTCTGGATTATTCTCACTTGGAGATTCCTTTCAAAGGAAGAATAATCCAGATCTATAATGAGAAGCCTTCTACTTTTCATATAGAGAAGATGAGAGAAGAATAAAAGTCCACACATTCTGTCAACATGATAACTGAAGAATTGGAAAAGCCTGATTTGATGGATGAAGTCTTAGATGAGCTTCTCTTAGAGGATGAGTTTTCAATGTTCGATTTTAATACCATGGTGGAAACTAAGATTGGTTGTTACTCCATTACAAATCCTGAAGAGGTTGAAAGAAAGATGCCTCTTGATCAAGTTGGTCAAGACTCTGTGCCCGATCAATTATGGAAGATGTATTTTGATGGAGCAAGATGTAAAAATGGTGCAGGAGAAGGGATTGTTCTTATTTCTCCCTCCGGCCTACAGAAAACATATTCATATCGACTGACCTAGAGTTGTACTAACAATGCTGCTGAGTATGAAGCATTGTGCCTAAGTTTGAAGAAGGCAAAAAAATTAGGGGTTGAACAATTGCAGATTTTTGGTGACTCTGAATTGACTGTGAATCAAGTAACAAACAAGTGCATCTCCAAGCAGCATTATCTCAAGGCGTATCACAACAAATTTTGGGACCTGTTTGAGGCTTTCACAACATTGAATGTTCAATCCATTTCACGAGAGCTGAATAAGCATGCTGATCTTCTAGCATCTCTTGGAGCAAACTTCTCTTCGATTGAGCATGTAGTGAGGAAACCTAAGACCGTAAGGTTAGTTTACAGACCTTCGGTCCTAGACAAGAACTTGTATTGGAAAGTATTCGAAAGTGATGAACAGATTGTAGATTTTTTGATAAGAGAAGCGAGTACTGTGGAAGAGAGAACACTTGATGAGGAGGAAGCCAAAGGGCTTATTCAACTATAGAATAATCATATCCCCAAAGGATTGATTACACTTGAAAGCCTTTTTGATCAAAATGATAGGGCAATAGAGAAGCACAGGATCAAAGTATATGAGAAGGAGTATACTGAATTGGAGATAGGTCCCCAAAAATCGATAAAGGTTGGGACGAATTGTACTTTCAAGGAGTTAGAACAAATCAGAGATTTATGTCATGAATTTCTTGACACAGTTGCTTGGAGTTACCATGATTTGAAGGGATATAACAAAGATGTAATCCAACATACTATTGAGTTGCATGATGGGGTGAAACCCTTCAGACAAAAGCAGAGACCAGTTAATCCCAAGATTGAAGTACTGATGAAGGCAGAGTTGCTTAAAATGTTGGATTCTAAAATCATTTACCCTATCAAGCTTTCAACTTGGGTGGCAAATCTGGTCCCAGTACGGAAAAAGAATGGAGATATTTTCTATGTGTTGATTTTCATAATTTGAATCAAGCCTTGCTAAAAGATCATTATCCTCTGCCTCAGATTGACCAGATTCTTCACGTGGTTGCGGGAGCTCAGAGATTCTCTTTGTTGGACGGATTCTCTGGGTATAACCATATTTGGGTTAGGGATGAGGACCAACATAAAACAATGTTCACCATAAAATGGGGAACCTTTGCTTACCAACGAATGTCATTTGGACTCTCAAATGCTGGCGCAACTTTTCAAAGGGCAATGGATGTGGCTTTTGGTGAGTTGTTAAATTGCATTATTATGATTTATTTAGATGATATGACTATTTTTTCTCACAATAGGGAGGAGCACATATCTCATTTAAGGTAGGTATTTGAAAAATGTCAAAAATTTGGCATATCTATTAATCCAAAAAAATCAAAATTTTCTATAAAGGAGGGGAGGCTCCTAGGACATCTAATTTTAGAAAATGACCTAGCTATTGATCCAGCTAGGGCCCAAGATCTTTTGAAGCTTTCATTGCCAGCCAATAAGAAGGATTTGTAATCTTTTTTTGGGAAAATTAATTTTGTTCGAAAGTTTGTTGTAGATTTCGCTCAAGTAATAAGGCCAATGACAGAGATTTTAAAGAAAAATGCTGAATTTAAATGGACCGAGTAGAGGAAGCAATCATTTGAGGAGATCAAAGAAAGGATCACTCAAGCTCCGGTCCTGGTGAACCCTAATTATTCCAAGGATTTTATCCTTTATGCCATTGGTGAACAAGAAGCTTATGCAGCAATGCTTACATAGAATGGAGATGATGAAAATGAACGTCCGATTGCTTTCCTAAGCCAAGTCATCCAACCAAATCAAGAGAAGTATAACTTCATTGAGAAACAAGTGTATGCGATAATGAAATATCTAAAGAATTTTTGGCACTTTGTTTCACAAAGTAAAACAATAGTTTATGTTTTTCATCCAGATGTTCAAAATTTTATCATACAAGGAGAACTTGGAGATAGGAGAGCTGGCTGGGTTTCTAAAATTCAGGAATTTGATGTTGAGATCCGACTGACCAAACTTGTTCAAGGTCAAGCATTGTGCCAAGAGCTTGCAAAGAATGCTTGATTTGGATCCACGATTCATGATTATGAGGATGTAATAGATAATTGTAATTTTGATAATCATTCTATAGTGGATCAAGATTGGACAGAAGAGCTGATGGAATATTTTTATTTTGGAAAATGTCCTGCATATCTGAATGCCTCATAGAGAAGAATATTTAGACTACAAGCCCTCAAGTATGTCTTACTACCAAATGGCTTGTTTCATAAGAATATTGATGGGGTTCTTCTTAGATGTGTCAAACAAATAGAGAAGTAGAAAATTTTAGAGGAATTCCATTATGGATTATCAGGAGGTCATTATGCAGGTAGACCCATGGCATTAAAGATTATTCGAGTAGGCTATTTTTGGCCTACTCTTTTTGTAGATGTCTTTAAATTTAGTCAAAATTGTGATAAGTGCCAAAGATTAATCGGTAGAACTAGGAATGCATCATTACCTCTTCATCCGATTGAAGTAGAAGCACCATTTCAGCAATGGGGCCTAGACTTTATCGGGGTCATTGATCCTAACTCATTTGTTGGTCATAAGTACATCTTGACTGCAACTGACTATTTCACTAGATGGACTAAAGCAATTCCAACAAAAAAGGTGGATCAAGCCATGGTCATCTCTTTTCTTGAGGGGTTGATCACTCGCTTTGGTATCCCGGATGCGATTATAACGGATAATGAAACTCCTTTCATAGGTGTCAAAATCAGTGAATTTATGGGTAAGTACGAAATTTATTTGAAAACTTCATCTAATTATTATCCGTAGGGGAATGGCTTGGTCAAATCTACAAACAAGAATTTGCTTTGAATTTTGAAGAGGACCCTTGGTGACAATAAGCGGAGCTGGCACCTACTTTTGAATCAAGCATTATGGGCAGATCGCATCTCAGTGAAAAAATCTATCAAGACATCCCCTTATTCATTGGTATATGGAAAAGAAGTGGTTTTGCCAATTCATATTGAATTAGCGGCCCTCTAGACTTGGCATTTGATTGGTGATGAGGATGATGAATCTAATTCAATGAACATGAGATTAGCTCAACTCTTTCAATTGGAAGCAGAATAGGAGAAATCCTACCAGGCTTTTGTAGAACATGCTAAGATGACAAAGAAATGGTTCAGTAAAAAGGTCTCTGAAAGGACTTTTAAGGTTGGCGATCTTGTATTGAAGTGGAATGAAAAGAAATCAAAGCCTGGAAAACATCACAAGTTCTAGGTAATATAGGAAGGTCCATTTCAAATCATAGGTGCCAATAAGGTTAATTCTTTTTATTTGCAAGATATGGATGGTCATGCACTATTAATTCCAGTTAATGGTCTTCATTTGAAGGCCTATTATTAGTAAAGGAAAAATAAAAAAGAAAAAAGAAAAAAAAAGAAAAAAGAGAAAAAAAAAAAAACAAACAAAAAAATTCGTCAACTTCGGCTCCTTTTGCACATGATCCCGCAAGTATATTTATTTCTCTTTCTTTTTCTTTTCCTTCCAAACAGAAAGTGGCTTCCTCTCTACTCCTTTCTTTCATTCCCACTCCTTATTCCACTGTACATAATCAAGCCACTACTATTGTTTCTTCTCCCCTCTCTGATGTTCCCTTTTCTTCACTTTCCCTTTCTTCTAGTCCTTTGTCTTTTGAGCACTTCTCCATAGTTCCTACCACATTCTCCATTCCATCCACTTCCATTTCATTATCTATTTTCATAGCATCCCAATGCTGGTAGCACAGTAGCACCCTCTTCAGTTGCTGTATCTACCACTTCTGATCTACCATCTTCCACCATTCCAGCATTCATCATTCCCATTCCATGGCCTACGCATCCTCTGGTCATCATTCCACTCATTTCCATTTTTGCAACTCAGGTGCTTTTCACTGCTGCCATGGAGATCCTTACACAGGACCTGGTGGTTACCCAACTCAACCGAGCTAGGCAGAATGCAGTAGTTCTAGAAATAAGGGAAGTTCTGCTCTTCCATAAATTTTTGTTGAAGGTCCTGTTTTTGAGTGCCGAGTGCTAGCAAGAGCTAATTATAGCTGCCCACAGAGATGTCCAACATCAAGCTACCCCTCTAGTTTCTTGACTCTATTTCCCAATGGATAAAGGCCTAAGGTTCGTGCATACAACAGAATTGTATACCCTGCGAGCCGCCAAGAATGTTGGCATTTTTGCCACATTGTTTTTGTTGTTGCTGTTCATGCAAAAGAATGCTCAAATTATAAAGATACTCACTCCTCTGTTTGTAAGTGAAAAGGTAAAACTATCACAATTTCGCGACATGTCATGAAATCGTGACCTATTGCAGTTTTGCGACGTCTGATAAAAAAAAGAGCTAAGTATAGAAAATGTTGCAATATCGCGACATGTCACATTTTTGTGACCTGTCACGTTTTCATGGCTACAAGCAGCCAAAGGAAGTAAAGGAGTAAAACTGTCGCGATATCGCGACATGTTGGATTTTCATGCTAGGAGCAATGAAAGGAAGCAGTAACGGCAAAATTATCGTGATTTCGCGACATGTCGCATTTTTGCGACTTATTGCGGTGAGGGAGCACTCAAGTGAAAGTTGTCGCGATATCGCGACATGTCGCATTTTCGTGACCTGTCGCATTTTCGTGCTGAAAATGCAGAAAAAGGCAAGTCCGGACAGTTTTGGAAACAAAGTGCAAGAAGAGAAACTTGTCGCGATTTCGCGACAAGAAGCGGCAACGAAGGAGAAGACAGGAAATTGTCATGATTTCATGACATATTGGGGCGAAAGGACAAAGTGCGGAGCATTATCGTGATTTTGTGACATGTCACGTTTTAACGAGGAGAAAGCAAGGAAGCAACCAGATAGTACGAAATGTCGTGATTTCACGACATGATGAATTTTTGTGGGTATAAAGCAACAAAGTACAAGAAGGTAGAAACATGTCATGATTTCGCAACTTGTTGAAGATAGAAGAACAAAATAGAGAAAACGTCGCGATATCGCGACATGTCACATTTTTATGACCTGTCACGTTTTCACGAAATGAAAGCTGAAAAGTACAAGGCAGAAAGAAATTGTCGCGATATCGTGACATGTCGCGTTTTCGCGGTGAACAAGCGGGGAAGGACAGTGCCAAGTACGAAATGTCGCGATTTTGTGACATGTCCCATTTTCGCTACTTGCAAGAAGATGAAGGCCAAGAAAGAGGAAGATGTCACGATTTTGTGACATGTTCCAGTTTCGCGGGTAGAAAGAGGACAAGACAACACCAAGAGAAAGATGTCGCGATTTCGCGACATGGTGAGTTTTCGCGACTTGGAGTAGCGAAGAAAGCAGGTAAAGGAAAATGTCATGATTTCACGACATGTTGTGGAAAGAAAGCAAACTAAGAGGAGAATGTCATGATTTTGCGATGTGTCATGGAGAGAAAGCTGAATGAAGAGAAATTATCGTGATATCACGACATGTCACATTTTTGCAACTGGTGGCAAGAAGAGAATGCAGTAAGGTAAAAGTGTCACGATTTCGTGACATGTCGCATTTTTGTGACCTATCACATTTTCATGACAGAAGCAAAAGCAAAGGCCCGATACAGTTATGTCCGCATTTTTCATTCAAAACTGCATAGGAGAACGTGAGGAGAAGATAAGGATCAAATAAAAGCTCTCCAACTGATTTTGAGATCATGGTCAAAGAGGTGCCAAGATTAAATGTTGTTGTTTACCTATGTGCACAAGATGGAAGAACATGAGGTAGTTTTCGATGCCACCAAAATTAAATATGCCTCCAGTATTAAAAGCTCCTGTTCGTGATCTCCTAACAACTTCTAGCCTACCCCGATAACGGTCATTTAATGAAGAAATATGGTCCCTTGGTCCGAGGTAGATTAAGGGGGATTGTTTCTCTTTTCAAGTGCCTATTTTGTGGACCTCTTCTTTGAAATCTGTTTTATGTATTAAATTTTGTGATTCGAAAAGAAGAGGGAAGGCCTCTATAAATACCAATGTAAAATCTCAAGCAAAAGGAGGAGGACCTTTTTGCAAAAATTGAAGCAGAAATCCTAGATGCATTTTGCTCTATTCTTAGTGTCTTCTGGAGTTGGTGATCCAAACTATTTTTCAAGTTTTGCTTTTTGTCTAAGTCACTTCTGTTAGTCTAGTGTTAATATAAGTTGAATTCTACTATTCTGGATTTGGCTATATTTGCATTTGAACGTTTGGAGTATAATTGGAAGTGAACTTACGGCTAATGCTTGATCCAATTTTTGTATATGCATTCTAAGAATCAGTTGTTGCTTAGCTTTCGGATCTAGTTGAGGTTATTTGCTATTTGAGGTTGTTCTCCCCATTAACTATCGGCTTCGGCCATATTTCCATCTCTTTCTATTATTTCCCTTTCTTTCCGCATTTTCCCATTTCTTTCCTGCATCCTTATCTTGAAACCAGTTTAGATTAGTTTGGGAGCCAGCCCTCTCTGGAGATTGGCCCGGGAGACTTCTCTTTCTCTCGGCCTTTCAATGTTGGCCGAGTCTAGGGTGCACAAGTGATGAAATCTTGTACTTAGGAAGATTTGTGACCAACAATTTTTGGCACGCCCGGTGGGACTCACAAGTCCCATTTTTTGACACCTAGAGGAATCAAGATTTTGATGAACTGTATTGACCTTAAAGCAGAGATTGTAAGTTCATCTGGTGACTCTGCTGAAGGTGAATGTATAGTACCTAGAAATTTCTAATTGTGAAGCTGGTGAAAATATTTGCTTCATGATCATGAGATCAAGTGCCAAAGAATCGGAAGATCCAGTCAAATTCTTTGAGATTGATGTTCAGAACTAGAGGGAGCGCTCAAGATTGGTAAGTCCTGTGAACCCATCATTTGCTATCTCATTGCAGGCTACAGGTCAGTTTGTGCCATCTCCAACTCCTCCCAGTACTTCTACGAGCTTGATACATCTAGATCCAATAGTCCAAATGGCCCAGCATCCTCCACTAAGGAAGTTCTTGGCATGGAAGAGTTTGGGAGCCTTAAATTTACTAGCACAAAATCTAGTCCCTCAAGCTGCTATGAAAGCTTTGCTGACCTATGATGGTATTAGTAAAATTGATTATGAGCATATTCACGATGTAGCCTCTTTGGCGGCCATCCATGACATAAAAGATGAAGACGTGATGATAAAATTGTTGGTGTTGTCACTGAGAGAGAAATTGTTGTATTGGTACCGATCATTGCAACCAGGCACTATTGCATCATGGGATCAATTAGGAGAGCTGATAATAAAAAAATTTCATGAACAAGTTGATCCATACTCCTTGTTGCACCAATTTAATGCAATTCAAAGGCACCCGTAGGAGGAGATAGCGGACTTCAATGTCAGATTTACCAGAAGATGGCAGAGAGTTCTTGAAGGTCTTCGGCCCACTCATGAGCAAGCTGCATTCTATTATCTCAAAGCTTTCAACATAGACATTGGCTTGGCTATCCAATAGTCCAACGTGAATACATTCCCAGAGCTGTTCGAACAAGCACAAAAGGCGAAAGCTAACTTGATTGCCATAGGTAGGCTTCCCCCAAAGGTAACAATGCCTATCTTACCTGATCTTCCTAAGCATTTGTATTCTGGTTCATTTTCATAGCCTATGCCTTCCATGTATCCTATTCCATCATGGAGCTCAAGTGTGCCTCAGATCGCACCCATTCCAGTTCCCCAGCTCCCTGCTCCAACTATTCCATAATTTCCTGCACCAAGCATTCCATAATTACAAGCTCCCACTTCATTCCCAACATTTCTTGCACCGCCAACACCTCTACCTATATCGACACCTCCTGCGCCCTCAAATCCTAATCCTTACACAATGCTATTACAAGAGGTAAGATCTGCTAATTCAACTATAAGAGCGATGGGAAATAAAATCACAATTATTGAAAGAAGGTAGGCCGAGAGAGGTTTCCAACCCAGGAGATTTCAACCTTCGACGATCACTAGAGAACAAGCGGCTTCAACAAGCAAGGTGCCTGAAAAGAACCCGACTGTGTTGACGAATGAGGAAGCTGGCCCTATAGAAAGAACATATTGGTGCTCTACATTTAATGATCCACACGATGAGGAGACTTGTATGGTTCATTTGAAATATGTACAAACATTGGCCGCAAGCTCTTCTGGAGGACAAGTTAATATGATTACTGAGGTAGATCATAATTTTATGGTTCCATCTGAAGAACAAGTCTCAATTCTCACGAGAACTAGGAAGAAGCTAGTCACTATAGATCTAGCAGACATGGAACCATTAAGGGTACCGACTGATCCAAAGATGCAAAATGAGAATAAACAAGTACAAGTGAAAGCTCCTGTTTCAATACCAAATCCAGATTCACCTATTCTATTAAAATATCTTTTGCCACCACGAGCAAAGGAAATATTGCAAGAAAAAGCCTCAACTTCGCAGGCAAGAGCTAAAATAGAGGAACGAGCCAAAGAAAAGCTCAAGTACCCATATTTGACTAAAATACTGAGGGTAGAAGCCACTCAGCAATATCGGAGCAAATATGAAGACACTATGGAAAAGAGGGAGTCTGGTGCATCTACATACAATATTGTTGAAGAATTGAAGAAGATTCCAGCCAAGGTTAGTCTCTATGATGCATTACAATTACCTGGGCAAGTTGATTTGTTACAAGAATCATTGAAGTCTATGAAAGATAATGAAAAGAATCCTACCCAGATGATTTTTTCTCAAACATTAACTACTTTAGCCACTAGAAAGAATAGACCACCCCCATTTTATTTTTCACTTAGGATGGAGGGTTGGATAGTGCACAACTGCATGATTGATTCTGGTGCTGCGACAACTGTCATGCCAAAGGCAGTTTGTGAAGTCATGGGTATGGAGTATACAAGAAGTAGCCCTGGTGTCTTGTAGTTGGATGGGACTCCCGTGAAAATAGTGGGTGTAATCAAGGATGTTCCTATTGTTCTACATAGTATGCCTCAAATTACAGTAATTCAGGAGATAGTTGTGGTTGATTTGGAACCATATTTCAGTATGTGTTTGTCAAGAGAATTCACTACCAAGCTGGGAGGTTACATTTCTTCGGATTATTCTCACTTGGAGATTCCTTTCAAAGGAAGAAGAATCTGGATCTACAATGAGAAGCCTTCTATTTTTCATATAGAGAATATGGGAGAAGAAGAAAAGTCCACACATTCTGTCAACATGATAACTGAAGAATTGGAAAATCTTGATTTGATGGATGAAGTCTTAGATGAGCTTCGCTTAGAGGATGAGTTTTCAATGCTCGATTTTAATGCCATGGTGGAAAATGAGATTGGTTGTTACTCCATTACAAAGCCTGAAGAGGTTGAAAGAAAGATACCTCTTGATCAAGTTGGTCAAGACTCTGTGCTCGATCAATTATGGAAGATGTATTTTGATGGAGCAAGATGTAAAAATGGTGCGAGAGCAGGAATTGTTCTTATTTCTCCCTATGGCCTACAAAAAACATATTCATATCGACTGACCTGGAGTTGTACTAACAATGTCGCTGAGTATGAAGCGTTGTGCCTAGGTTTGAAGAAGGCAAAAAAATTGGGTATTGAACAATTGTAGATTTTTGGTGACTCTGAATTGATTATGAATCAAGTAACAAACAAGTGCATCTCCAAGCAGCATTATCTCAAGGCATATCACAACAAAGTCTGGGACCTGTTTGAGGCTTTCACAGCATTGAATGTTCAATCCATTTCATGAGAGCTGAATAAGCATGCTGATCTTCTAGCATCTCTTGGAGAAAACTTCTCTTCGATTGAGCATGTAGTGAGGAAACCTAAGACCGTAAGGTTAGTTTATAGACCTTCGGTCCCGGATAAGAACATGTATTGGCAAGTATTTTAAAGTGATGAACATATTATAGATTTTTTGATAAGAGAAGCGAGTACTGTGGAAGAGAGAACGCTTGATGAGGAGGAAGCCAAAGGGCTTATTCAACTAAGGAATAATCATATCCCCAAAGGATTAATTACACTTGAAAGCCTTTTTGATCAAAATGATAGGGCAGTAGAGAAGCACAAGATCAAAGTAGATGAGAAGGAGTATACTAAACTGGAGATAGGTCCCCAAAAATAGATAAAGGTTGGGACGGATTGTACTCCCGAGGAGTTAGAACAAATTAGAGATTTATGTCATGAATTTCCTGACACAGTTGCTTGGAGTTACCATGATTTGAAGGGATATAACAAAGATGTAATCCAGCATACTATTGAGTTGCATGATGGGGTGAAACCCTTCAGACAAAAGCAGAGACCAGTTAATCCCAAGATTGAAGTACTAATGAAGGCGAAGCTTCTTAAAATGTTGGATTCTAAAATCATTTACCCTATCAAGCATTCAACTTGGGTGGCAAATCTGGTCCCAGTACGGAAAAAGAATGGAGATATTCGCATATGTGTTGATTTTCAGAATTTGAATCAAGCCTTGCTAAAAGATCATTATCCTCTGCCTCAGATTGACCAGATTCTTCACGTGGTTGCGGGAGCTCAGAGATTCTCTTTGTTGGATGGATTCTCTGGGTATAACCAGATTTGGGTCAGGGATGAGGACCAACATAAAACAACGTTCACCACAAAATGGGGAACCTTTGCTTACCAGCGAATGCCATTTGGACTCTCAAATGCTGGTGCAAATTTTCAAAGGGCAATGGATGTGGCTTTTGGTGAGTTGTTAAATCACATTATTGTGATTTATTTAGATGATATGACTATTTTTTCTCACAATAGGGAGGAGCACAAATCTCATTTAAGGTAGGTATTTGAAAAATGTCGAGAATTTGGCATATCTATTAATCCAAAAAAGTCAATTTTTTTGTAAGGAGGGGAGGCTCCTAGGACATCTAATTTCAGAAAATGACCTAGCTATTGATCCATCTAGGGTCCAAGCTCTTTTGAAGCTTCCATTGCCATCCAATAAGAAGGATTTGCAATCTTTTTTTGGGTAAATTAATTTTGTTCAAAAGTTTGTTGCAGATTTCGCTCAAGTAATAAGGCCAATGACAAAGCTTTTAAAGAAAAATGCTGAATTTAAATGGACCGAGTAGAGGAAGCAATCATTTGAGGAGATCAAAGAAAGGATCACTCAAGCTTCGGTCCTGGTGAACCCTGATTATTCCAAGGATTTTATCCTTTATGCTGTTGGTGAACAAGAAGCTTATGCAGCAGTGCTTACACAGAAGGGAGATGATGAAAATGAACGTTCGATTGCTTTCCTAAGCCAAGTCATCCAACCACATCAAGAGAAGTATAACTTCATTTAGAAACAAGTGTATGTGATAATGAAATATCTGAAGAAGTTTTGGCACTTTATTTCATAGAGTAAAACAATAGTTTATGTTGTTCATCCAGATGTCCGAAATTTTATCATACAAGGAGAACTTGGAGATAGGAGAGCTGGCTGGGTTTCTAAAATTCAGGAATTTGATGTTGAGATCCGATCGACCAAACTTGTTCAAGGTCAAGCATTGTGCCAAGAGCTTGCAAAGAATGCTTCCTCTGGATCCACAATTCATGATTATGAGGATGTAATAGATGATTGTAATTTTGACAATCATTCTATAGTGGATCAAGATTGGACAGAAGAGCTGATGGAATATTTTTATTCTGGAAAATGTCCTGCACATCTGAATGCCTCACAAAGAAGAAGATTTAGAATACAAGCCCTCAAGTATGTCTTACTACCAAATGACTTGTTTCATAAGAATATTGATGGGGTTCTTCTTAGATGTGTCAAACAATTAGAGAAGGAGAAAATTTTAGAGGAATTCCATTATGGATTATCAGGAGGTCATTATGTAGGTAGACCCATGGCATTAAATATTATTCAAGCAGGCTATTTTTGGCCTACTCTTTTTGCAGATGCCTTTAAAGTTAGTCAAAAATGTGATAAGTGCCAAAGATACATCGGTAGAACTAGGAATGAATCATTACCTCTTCATCTGATTCAAGTAGAAGCACCATTTTAGCAATGGGACCTAGACTTTATCGAGGTCATTGATCCTAACTCATCTGCTGGTCATAAGTACATCTTGACTGCAATCGACTATTTCACTAGATGGACTGAAGCAATTCCAACTAAAAAGGCAGATCAAGCCATGGTCATCACTTTTCTTGAGGGGTTGATCACTCGCTTTGGTATCCCAGATGCGATTATAACAGATAATGGAACTCCTTTCATAGGTGCCAAAATCAGTGAATTTATAGGTAAGTACGAAATTTATTTGAAAACTTCATCTAATTATTATCCGTAGGGGAATGGCTTGGCCGAATCTACAAACAAGAATTTGCTTTGAATTTTTAAGAGGACCCTTGGCGACAATAAGCGGAGCTGGCACCTACTTTTGAATCAAGCATTGTGGGCTGATCGCATCTCTATGAAAAAATCTATCAAGACATCCCCTTATTCATTGGTATACGGAAAAGAAGCGGTTTTGCCAATTCATATTGAATTACCGGCCCTCCAGACTTGGCATTTGATTGATGATGAGGATGATGAATCTGATTCAATGAACATGAGATTAGCTCAACTCTTGCAATTGGAAGAAGAACGGGAGAAATCCTACCAGGATTTTATAGAACATGCTAAGATGACAAAGAAATGGTTCAGTAAAAAGGTCTCTGAAAGGACTTTTAAGGTTGGCGATCTTGTATTGAAGTGGAATGAAAAGAAATCAAAGCCCGACAAACATCACAAGTTCGAGGCAATATGGGAAGGTCCATTTCAAATCACAGGTGCCAATCAAGTTAATTATTTTTATTTGCAAGATATGGATGGTCATGCACTGTTAATTCCAGTTAATGGTCTTCATTTGAAGGCCTATTATCAGTAAAGGAAAAAGAAAAAAGAAAAAAAGAAAAAAAAAAAAGAAAAAAATAAAAACAAACAAAAATTCGTCAACTTCGGCTCCTTTTGCACATGAGCCCGTAGGTATGTTTATTTCTCTTTCTTTTTCTTTTCCTTCCCAGTAGAAAGTGGCTTCCCCTCTACTTCTTTCTTCCATTCCCACTCCTTCCACTGTACATAATCAAGCCACTACTGTTGTTTCTACTCCCCTCTTTGATGTTCCCTTTTCTTCACTTTCCATTTCTTCTAGTCCTTTGTCTTTTGAGCACTTCTCCATAGTTCCTACCACCTTCTCCATTCCATCCACTTCCATTTCATTATCTATTTTCATAGCATCCCAATAGCTGGTAGCACAATAGCACCCTCTTCAGTTGTTGTATCTACCACTTCTACTCCTCCATCTTCCACCATTCCATCATTCACCATTCCCATTCCACGACCTGCGCATCCGCTGGTCATCATTCCATTCATTTCCATTTTTGCAACTCAGGTGCTTTTCACTACTGCCATGGAGATCCTTGCACAACACCTGGTGATTACCCAGCTCAACCGAGCTAGGCAGAATGTAGTAGTTCTAGAAATAAGGGAAGTTCTGCTCTTCCATAAATTTTTTTGAAGGTCCTATTTTTCAGTGTCGAGCGCCAGCAAGAGCTAATTGCAGCCGCTCGCAGAAACATCCAGCATCAAGCTGCCCCTCCAGCTTCTTGACTCTGTTGCCCAATGGATAAAGGCCTGAGGTTCGTGCAATAGATCTGTATACCTCGCGAGCCACCAAGAATGTTGGCATTTTTGCCACATTGTTTTTGTTGTTGCTGTTCATGCAAAAGAATGCTCAAATTATAAAGATACTCACTCCTCTATTTGTAAGTGAAAAGGTAAAATTGTCACGATATCGTGACATGTCACGAAATCACGACCTATTGCAGTTTTGCCGCGTTCGATGAAAAAAGAGCTAAGTATAGAAAATGTCGCGATATCACGACATGTCGCATTTTCGCAACCTGTCACGTTTTCACGGCTACAAGCAGCCAAAGGAAGCAAAGGAGTAAAACTGTCGCGATATCGCGACATGTTGGATTTTCACGCTAGGAGCAATGAAAGGAAGCAGTAACGACAAAATTATCGTGATTTCATGACATGTCGCATTTTCACGACTTGTTGCGGTGAGGGAGCAATCAAGTGAAAGTTGTTGCGATATCGCGACATGTCGCATTTTCACGACCTATCGTGTTTTCGTGCTGAAAATGCAAAAAAAGGCAAGTTCGAAGAAAGATGTCGCGATATCGTGACAATTTTGGAAACAAAGTGCAAGAAGAGAAACTTGTCGCGATTTCGTGACAAGAAGCGGCAACGAAGGAGAAGACAGGAAATTGTCATGATTTCATGACATATTGGGGCGAAAGGACAAAGTGCGAAGAATTGTCGTGATTTCACGACATGTCACGTTTTCGCGAGGAGAAAGTAAGGAAGCAGCCAGATAGTACAGAATGTCACGATTTTGAGACATGACAAATTTTTGCGGGTATAAAGCAACAAAGTACAAGAAGATAGAAACATGTCATGATTTCACGACTTGTTGAAGACAAAAGAACAAAATAGAGAAAACGTCGCGATATCATGACATGTCACATTTTTGTGACCTATCACGTTTTTGCGGAACGAAAGCTAAAAAGTACAAGGCAGAAAGAAATTGTCGCGATATCGTGACATGTCACGTTTTCATGATGAACAAGCAGGGAAGGACAATGCCAAGTACGAAATGTCACGATTTCATGACATGTCCCATTTTTGCTACTTGCAAGAAGATGAAGGCCAAGAAAGAGGAAGATGTCATGATTTCGTGACATGTTCCAGTTTCACAGGTAGAAAAAGGACAAGACAGCGCCAAGAGAAAGATGTCACGATTTCGTGACATGGTGAGTTTTCGCGACTTGGAGTAGCGAAGAAGGTAGGCGAAGGAAAATGTCACAATTTCATGACATGTTGTGGAAAGAAAGCAAACTAAGAGGAGAATGTTGTGATTTCATGACGTGTCATGGAGAGAAAGCTGAACGAAGAGAAATTGTCATGATATCACGACATGTCACATTTTCGTGACTAGTGGCAAGAAGAGAAAGCAATAAGGTAAAAGTGTCGTGATTTCGCAACATGTCACATTTTTGTGACCTGTCACATTTTCACAACAAAAGCAAAAGAAAAGGCCCGATACAGTTTTGTCTACATTTTTCTTTCAAAATTGCATAGGAGAACGTGAGGAGAAGATAAGGATCAAATAAAAGCTCTCCAACTGATTTTGAGATCGTGGTCAAAGAGGCGCCAAGATTAAATGTTGTTGTTTACCTATGTGCACAAGATGGAAGAACATGAGGTAGTTTTCAACGCCACCAAAATTAAAGATGCCTCCAGTATTAAAAGCTCATGTTCGTGATCTCCTAACAACTTCTAGCCTGCCCCGATAACGGTCATTTAATGAAGAAATATGGTCCCTTGGTCCGAGGCAGATTAAGGGGGATTGTTTCTCTTTTCAAGTGCCCATTTTGTGGACCTCTTCTTCAAAATCTATTTTATGTATTAAATGTTGTGATTTGAAAAGAAGAGGGAAGGCCTCTATAAATACCAATGTAAAATCTCAAGCAAAAGGAGGAGGACCTTTTTGTAGAAATTGAAGCAAAAATCCTAGATGCATTTTGCTCTATTCTTAGTGTCTTTTGGAGTTGGTGATCCAAACTGTTGTTCAAGTTTTGCTTTATGTTTGAGTCACTTCTGTTAGTCTAGTGTTAATATAAGTTGAATTCTGTTGTTCTGGATTTGGCTGTATTTGCATTTGAATGTTTGGAGTACAATTGGAAGCGAACTTACGACTAATGCTTGATCCAATTTCTATATATGTATTCTAAGAATCAATTGCTGCTTAGCTTCAGGATCTAGTTGAGGTTATTTGCTATTTGAGGTTGTTCTCCCCATTAACTATCGGCTTCGGCCATATTTCCATCTCTTTCTGTTATTTCCCTTTTCTTTTCGCATTTTCCCATTTCTTTCCTGCATCCTTATCTTGAAACCAGTTTAGATTAGTTTGGGAGCCAACCCTCTCTAGAGATTGGCCCGAGAGACTTCTCTTTCTCTTGACCTTTCAATGTTGGCCGAGTCTAGGGTGCCCAAGTGATGAAATCTTGTACTTAGGTAGATTTGTGACCAACAGAAGGAAGCAACAAATCTTCTACTTGACCATTCATTTTAAAAAATATTGTTTTAGTTTTATTTATTAGTCATTGGATTCGTCAAGCTTATTAATGACCAATTCTAATTGTAGAAGAAGATCAAATAAGATATCAAGAGAGATTATAGAAGAGGATTGATTTTTTTAAAAATATATGTTTGTAATTTTATAATGCTTTTTAGAATAATTAGATGTAAATTAAGCTAGAGGCGTGACAATTTTAATTAAACTCAAAGCCTAGAGGGTTTTATATAACTTTAAATCTTAACATATAACAATTGAAATAGAAGGCTTCCCTAGGAAAAACATAGGACAAAGGTTTCAGAAGAGCATCTATACATGTTAGACAAATTGATAATCCTAGAAACTATGTATAACTATTTTTGTATTGTTTGAACTATATAAGCTTGTTGGCTTACAATTCTTAACTTACATATGTTTGAAAACAAATTAAGTTTATCATGAAAAGTAGAAAAGTTAAAATATTGCATAATTTTGTAGATAAAAAATAGTTATTAATTTTGCCAATATGCTATTATCTATGGGATGGATTCCATAATTGGTTAATCTTATATTTTAGAGGTATATTAGAATAGAAACTAAATAGAGAGCTTGGAGGGAAAGATCAACAATATGGTGTGTATTAGACCACCACTAGTACTTCCAAGAATTGCATCTAAAATCATCAAACTTAAAAGAAAAATGATAAGGACCATTTCTTTTATCATTTGGATAAAGACTTGTCATTGATATGGATATTGGATGTAATTAAACGTACATCTTAAGTTATCAAAATGTGTGTATATGGATATCATAAGTCTATAAGTGTTTCAATGTGATGTTGATAAAGATATCTTTAATAAAATTTACCAAAGAGTAATCAATGATCCATCCAATCACACAAGCCTATTTCACCAAATATTAAAGATGGAAAATTTGAGATCATGCCTTAATAGGTTGCATATCCAAGTAAAAAACTTGCAAACCTTCTACCATGATTTTCAAATTCATTAATATGAATTCAAATTTTTAATTTAAAATCTTATTGAGTAAATTTCATTAAAATTGATAAATTTCCATGTTGTTTCTCTATATCCTTATTTGATATTATGTAAAACAATGATTTTCACTTTTAAACTTCAAAAACAAAAAGCATTAGAAATTCATTTTACAATTAGGCATTGACCTTGAGTTAAGGGATCACGTATATTCAAACTACCTCTATCAATAGGTTTAATGTAGTTATCATAAAGCAACAATCATATCTTTCAACTCATCCTATTTAATCTAGAAGAAGTCCATCATAATTTGGATGAGCTTGTTGTAGTCAAGCTTAGTAGAAAACTAGCATAAGGAGTAATGGACATGGGATTAGAGAGAATATTTATTGAAAACTTACATCCTACCAACTAAATACAAGTGTTGGGAAATCTAATTATTTATGTTACATCACAAGCAATTAAGAGTCCAGTTTACATGTCCATTAGAGGTGAATTGATCCCAAAGGTAATATTAATAAGTCAGCTTATATCCCCATATTTGACACTTTTCCATCTAGGGGTATCCAAGTAACTCTATTAATTCATTCATGAGGGTGAAATTATTTATTTATCTACATATTTTAGATCCAAAAATATGAACACATTTTACTTACTAATTAATTAGATTTTTTAATAGAATAACATCCACATTTTAATAACATGTGCATGTTATAGAACACACATGTTTTACATGTGTTAGAAAATGTACATGTATTATCCATAATATACCTATGTTTGATTTTGCAATGAATCTAATTTTTAATAAGGAACAACTAATATTACATATGATATCTATTAATTGATTTTAAAATGATGTTATAGAAATATTTTAATTTTTAAATTTAAAGGTAGTTTGTTTGACTTGTAACTAACCCATATGCCCTTTATCTATATGATTCCATTTTCTTTATGAGATATAATTATTTTATGACCATCTGAGTGGTACTTGTCATAAATGTATAACATGTTTGAGTTCTAAGCACCTCATTCCATGATATTCATATATAATTTAAAGGGTTGCATCATCCAAAAATAGAAGGAGCTTGATATATTTATTGGGTTTATTTTCTAGTTGAAACCATCCAATAAATAATCACAATGTCAATGGATTCATAAAAACAAGGAAATTCAATGGAATAACAAAGTTCTATATAGTCTATCTACATATTCATAGTACACACTAACTTGGATGATAAATAAGTGATTAAAACTTATTGGAATTGAAATATGTAAATTATAACTAAGATGCATGTTGCATGTAATGTGTGTCTTTGATTGATGGTCTATTTGTATATTTATATGTGCACTTTCTTCACCATAGAACATCAATAGTTTCACTCACAAAATATCTCACACTTATAAAATCCCTTGAACTTGAACCCATTGCATATCTCATGCATTATCCTTTGGCTTAAATTTTCATTAAATTAGAGAATAAATCATGCCATAATTGTGTAAATTTGACAAAAATGACAAATGAATATTTTTCCCATTTTATTTCACTTTTCTTTCTTTATAAATTAGTATATAAAGGTGATGGATAATATGATTGAGAGTAGGAAAGAGGTTGAAATCATCCTAAAGCAAAATTACATGTCCAAGTTGTCATATCCCATACATGCCAACCATATAAAACATCCTCCTTACCCAACTAAGGAGGTACTTCAGGAAAGATCAAATTATAGATCATCAAAGTGCTTCAATATAACTCATATTTAGCTTATAGTCATCAAAATTTTCATATTTATCCTTGTAATGTTATAAATTTTGAAATTAAATATTCATTTTTTTTCTCAATGTATCTTTCAAGTGTGGGGAATAAAACTCTTTAAATAGAAATAATTTGTTCTTTATAACTAGTAATTGTGGATCATCCCACTCTTTAAATGGATTCTAGTTGTTCCTCCTAGAAGGCAACTTGTTTATATTTGTCTGGATAATTTTGTTTTATGTTTAAAATTAACATTCTTCCTCATTCATGAAATTCATATTGTACATATTATGATGATAAACATGGATACCTCCAACATTATGATGTTATAATTGCTAAAACCTTAGTTGATAATATCACATTTAATCCACTGTATGTTTGGTGTATAAATGTGATGGAGAATGTTAGTTGGTAGAATTTAAGAGGTTGAGAACTAGGTAATATTGGAGAATCCATCTCTTCAAATCGTTTTCAGTTGTTCATTATAGTTTCTAGTAGTAATGGATAATCTTACTCTTCAAATTGCCTTAGCTAGTAATCATGGAGAATCTCACTCTTCAAATAACTTCTTTTTTTTCGTGAAGTTGGTAGTCATGTAAATTCCCATTCCTTAAATGACTTTTCATTATTCCTCCTAGAGAGTATATCTCTTGCATTATTTATTGGCCATGTGAAACATCCTTTTAACTCAACTAAGGAGGTAATTCATAATATGATGGACCATAGATCATAATATAACTTTAAATATAAAAACCATTTACGTTGGAGGTCATCAAATTGCTTATATTTATCCTTGTAACAATTTAAAATTTCAAAATAAATATTTATGAGGTTGATTTTTCTATAACTGTCAAGTAATTATGGAGAATATCACTCTTCAAGATATTTTAGTTGTTCCTTGTAGCTAATTATTATGATATTATAACTTCTCTTATCAATCTGTCAAAGACCTAAGGTCATTGGGAATTAACATGTACAAAGGAATATTTTACTATTAGTATATATGATAAAAGACTGTCTCAAATGCAATACCAAACTCTAAAATTAGGCAAGTATACTTCTTACCCTTTTTATTAATTGTTCCTATGAAATGGCAAGTAGTCCCAAAGGTATAAAGCTTAGTTGGACCCTTAGGATTTATTTATCTTAACAAAACCATGGGTTGGAAGCCATATTTATCTTATATAAGATCAACTAAGAGGTATAATGATCGTTACAAGACCTCTAAGAAGGTACCCATGTAGTAAATTGTATTACAATCATCCATTCTATCAAGAGCATTAGTCTCTCTACAATATTATCAAACAAGAGGGTATATTTTTAATAGGTGATACTCTTGCTTCTATAAATATATGCTATTACTTGAATCATCAACTAAGCTCAAATTAAGTTGACATTTCATCTTTTTAGGTTAGATTAGACCCATCTTGAGTTGATTGCCTTGTTGAAAACATAAATTAATGACACCTAACGTTGGTCAATGCTCTTCTGGATTTTAATCCAAAAAATCAATTAATATATACTAACTCAAATGGTTAATTTATAATTAATTAAAAGTCCAATTGTCACATGAATTGGTTGGATAACTAGAAATAGATAAAATCCTCTCTTCTATTAAAATTCCATTTCCTTCAAAATTTGTCATCTTCTTCGAAATCCTTCTAAATTTATCCTAGAATATTATGGGAGGCACTACATGAACTATTTCTATTATTTCCTAGTAAATTAAAAGAAACTCACTCTCCTTTTACTTGTAGTCAGTATTATCCTTCAAAAGGATTACCTGCTTCAATATCATGGTTGGGAACCATCAATCAAGAAGGTCCACAAGTCATCATCAAGAATTAACAAGGACAAAACATTAAAGACAAAACGTTTGAGGATATAAGTTAAGGAAGAAAAATAGGAAACCTTCAAGCATCATCAAACTTCATAAAGAGATCAGTGTTAGGAATTATTACATTAGAGCCCATGTGAGAATTTAGGTGGTATAATCACCCCTCACAAGCTTTATGCATATGTAGTATAGGACAAGATAGTTGCAATTTTGTTTGAAGATTTTTTATTCTTGAAATAGACATCCTATGTACTTAAATAATGTTCACTTTAATAAAACAATAATTTAAGCATTGAGTTCTAATATGTGGTATCAAATCAAGTAGAAGGAAGAAATAATTCTCATTTTGATCCTACTCTAGCTTCGACATAGAGAAATCCAAAGAGCACTTTGTTTGAGAAAAGAATTCTGAGAAAATAAGTTTCAAGGGTAATATTTCCCTATATAAAATTGTTTAAAGAAAGTCGTAAAAGAGAGGAATAACATCACCATGAAGCAAAATTCCATGGTGTAATTAAAAATATTTTAGGGTGAAAAAACCTTGTCAAAGGTAAAATCTTGTAAGTAAACAACCAATCTAATTGTGGCAAGGAAGGAAGCATAAGAAGCTTAAAAATAAAGGAATCCATAAGAAGATATTTAAAAAGAAAGGAAGCTATAGAAGCTCCTTAAAAAAAGAGATTTAGGAAGCCATTAAAGCTTCACAAAAGAAATACAAGAAGTTTCTACCAAGCATAGACAAGCATACTATTTTCAAGCATTTAAAAAGGTTATTGAAACCCATTCAAATTGCAAAGGATTCTCAAAGGAAAATAAAAGCAACATTTATAGAAATTTTTTTCTTAAAAACAATGTGCAAACAAAGGAAAATATTGCACAAACATTCCATGAAGGAATTAAAAGAAGCATAAAACAAAGAGGGTAAGAATTTTTTATCATTAGAATTATTCAAAGACTTGGATGGTGAATTATTGGTAGATTGTTAAAGCTTGACCACCTACATTAAGGAGAAGTTGTTAGAGTTTTAAAAAAGCACATACAAAGTGCCTTATTTAGGAGAGACATCTAGTAAGTAGTGTCATCCAAGCAAAGGGATATTTGAAAAAAAGTTAAATGTTAGACATTAGTATGAGGAAAGTAAAGCAGGTTGTAAACTGGTTCATACTACACCATTAAAAATAGATAAGGGAGAATAGTCATATAAGAAGAATGACTTATATGTCACATAGAAAAAGCATCGATGGAACACTCTAGCCAGATCGTAGTCTAGCCAAGGTAACCAATCAAAGCTAATAACCAAAGAATAACAACTTTATCCTTATCAAAGCAAACAAAGGGATAGTTCAAATTGAGAATAATATTTAAAGAGCATGAAACAAGAGATCTCACATTAAAAGAATGCTCAAAACTAAGTATCTAAATGTGGAAAAGTGGTAGAAGCAAGTTGAGTGTTGGACGAAAAACACCCTATGAGAAGAATATCAAGAAGAGATACCTTGTCTCAATGAAATGACCTCAAATATGAGGATATAATTATTTTGAATAGTAAGAGGTATGAATATTGGAGTCTCAATCAAAAGAACACCACATGAAAAGAAGTTAAAAAAAACAGAGCCCTACATGGGTCCAAAACAAGACTCAATAGACTTGTCCAAAGGAAACATTGGAAAATAGTGTGCCATTTGAAGCGCATACAAATTTGACTTCATAGTGCAAGTAGAATCATTAGATTTCAATGACTTAGAAGATAATCATATGATCATGTCTTCACAAAGAGTGATAAATATACAATATCAAAGAACGTGTACCCAATGAACAAAAAATACTCACCTAAGCACCTTGACAATGAAACAATCACAAGGTAAGGTAATCATTCAAAAGGAAAAACATCAAAATAATTACATAAATAATCAATGAATGCCAAGCAAAAGGAAAACATAGGCATAAAAATAGAGGTATCTTCATGCATTTTGTCTAAGAATGAATTACGTAGAAATCTAGTTGTCTACAGATGCAGAAAAATGTTTCACAACAAATATTGAATCAAAGTTGATTCTAAAATTTTTTAACACACCGAAAAGAATAGTCTGCATGGTTTTCAAAGGAAAGAACACATGCAAAAGTCAAAAATCTTGTGTTGAATCAATTTTTATCAATATCAAAGAGACAATCGAGAAATAAAATATTTAAAACCTCACATTTATAATGATAAGAAAAGAAAAAAATAACAAAATTTGGAAGTTTCTCATACAAACAAAACTCAAAATAAATTATTCTTTTAAAAGGAATTTGAAAAGAGATAAATATTATTCTTATTTGAAAAGAGGGTAGAAAAGTTTTTCACCTCCATATTTCTCTTGTTTGGCAAAACTAATTGTCTTACAATTTGAAACATCAATTCAATTAAAAATATTTTTAGGTTGATTTAGTGAAAAGAAGATACTAAAATTTTGTGAAAGTTTACTATGGCTACTAGAGGATCAAAGTTTTTGTTTCCAGATTCCCAGCTATTGAAGGGAAATAACTACATTTCCTAGAAAACTAAACTTAGAACATACCTTGAGTTTGAGGAAGTATGGGAAGTAGTAGATGGGACCATTACCTATCCTACTAAATATAGAGAAGAACAAATCAAGTTAAATGAGGAAAAGCAAAAAGCAAGACTAATAATTATATTTGAAGTACCAGATGAGGTCCAAGTATACATTAGGGATTTGACCACAACAATAGATGTATGGGAGAAGCTAGAAATAGTGTTTGAATCCAAAAAATACAAATTAGATTCTATTCATCTAAATCCAACTCCATTGTCTAAAGATGAAAAGTGGAGAAAATCTAGAATTATCATAAGGAGAATTATAAAATTGCAGGCATCATTGCAAGAATTGGAAACTCAAGTATCTGATAAAACATTAGTTCCAATTATTTGGAGATATCTCCCATCTAAGTAGAATAATTTTATGACCACATTAAAATCCACTGAGCAAACACCAAGATTTAAAAATCTGGTGAATCTACTATAGAAAGTAGACGCCTCACATACAAAAATTGAAGAAGAACAATTAATACTTACAAGTCAAAGAGGGAAGCAACCATTCAAAATAAGCATGATATGTCCACAACACTTTCAACAAATAAATAATTTTTAAATATACCAAAATCAAATAAATGGTTCTCAAAGGAATAATTTCCACATGCAAAAGACGTGTGAATATTATCGTAGAAATGAACACACCATAAGGGAATATTGGTATAATCCATTCAAAAATGGACCACCTTCACGAGATATGAACCGATAGTAAGAAAGGTTATCTTCAAATTAACAAAATCAAAGATGGAAAAAGGTGCAACAAAACAATATAGTTGAAGATAATCAAATTAAGAAGAAGAAGAAGAAGAAGAAGAAGAAGAAGATCAATAAGAACAATAATAACATGTGTTTATTACACAAGCACACCTAATAAAACATAATATTTGGTATGAATCCAAACATATGATAAGTTGAGAAACTTGAAAGCATTCAAATCATCCAAATCATTATAAAAGAAAAATTACATCAGTTGATCACTCCAAGCCACATAATCAACAAGAGGCAATACTTCCTAGATACAAAAGGAATTATTACAAATGCAAGCCATGTGATAACTCTAAGGTCAATATGTTCATTACATTATACAATTAAGATGGTACATTCAAAGTTAATTTATTTTCTACTCATTTTTCCAAGTATAGCGAAAACTATTTGCAGGATGAATGTCCTATTGTGAAGAAAGCTTCAAAGAAGTATGGGATAGCTAGAAACTAGATATTGTTGAAAGAAAATTAACTATTTTTGCAACTCAAACAAGAGATCCATACATCATTAAAAAATCTTGGGATCTCATAAGACTCTTGGAAGCTTTCTTTAGATAAAAAAGAGCTCCAACCATTGATAAATATCCAATATTCGACATAGTCCTACTGATTGTGATTGTCTACTTTTATATGGAAAAGATAACTAGTTGTTGATGAAGGATCTAATGACAAATAAAACTTTAATTCTCGAACATATTTATTGCATTACAACATTAGAAACCACCCCTTTTGATTTAAGGTAGGCCATGCCCTCTCACTGAAGTATTCCATGCCCTCTGACTCCCTTTTGTTGGTCCCACTTTCGAATAAGTGTTTCTTTGCATGAAATGGAAAACATAGGGAAACATCCCTACAATTACAATCTCCAAAAGGAGTCTTGACCATTTCTATGATATGAGGATAATTTATATAAGGTGAATGATTATGCCTAATATCTTGGAAGCTAGCTAATGGGGTCAAGGAAGAGTAGAAATAATATTTATTTCATGAATTATTTTGTATTTATGTTACAAGTAGGATTTTCAAATATTGTGAGCAAAAATGCTTGAAAAATCCATCTTACAACTCCCATATAAAAATATATGCTATTTTTGGTAGTTGAAAGTGTTATCCATATTTACTAAGTTAAACTAAATTCATGTTTACATGAGTATTGCATCACTAGACATGCATGCTTTGCTTCAATATGTACACCTAAATTAATTTGTTGTTCTTATTTAAGAAAATCCATCCAAAACAATAAATATAGACCTTGTGGATGACTTGGATTTCTAAATAGAATTTGAGTCATTTTGAATTATTTTTAAATATTAATTGCTACAATGAAAGCAATTTCATATATCTTCACGATCTCAATATGATATCACGTGTATTACCTCCTTAAATTAAGGTGATCTCATGTGCATTACAAATGATCTTGGATATCTACATATTTCATGAGATGTGATATTTTCTATATTGCAAGTAGGATATGTAAATATTGTAAGCAAAAAATGCCAAAACAATACCTGCATAACTTTTAAGCCACCCTTGAAACCATTTTACTTATATCCATTAGATATATCATATTTATTATCTTATTAGTTGAGTGTTGGAGTTTAAGTGGGAGATATTAGAGTTGACATGTTAATTAGAAGAGATGAATTATAATTTACACACCAAAAAGGAGTAATTTTATTTATCCATACATTTTAAAAAATAAAATAAAATTATAGAGTTTGAGTATGTTGGCAATTTTGGGTACATTGGGTACATTGCCTTTACTCTAAGTGTAGATGTTGTCATTGATGTCAAGAAGGTCTTGAAGCAATTTGGTTTGATGTCAAAGAATGTGTCTTGATGAAGGTTTCAAGCATGGACGGTGAGTTTCCAAGAAGATCGGGGTAGCCCGAGTTGCAAAAGATCAAGAAAAAGACAAGTAAGAAAAAGTATGCAGGTGGCTGGAAAAACTGTCGCGATTTCGCGACATGTTTGAGGAGAGAGAAAGTGCTAGCAAAACTGTCACGATTTCGTGACATGTTTGAGGAGAGAGAAAGTTTGGGCAAAAGTGTCGCGATTTCGTGACATGCTTGAGAGAGAGAGTTACGTTTCGTCGCGACATGTCGCATTTTCGTGACTCGAAAAGTGCAGGAAGGCAGAGAAGGAAAAGTGTCACGATTTCGTGACATTCTGCAAAGTAAGTTGTTCGGACGAAAAAGTGTCACGATTTCGCGACATGATACTGAAGAGAGAGTCCGCAAAAAGAACTGTCGTGATTTCGTGACAAGTTCGAAGAGAGAGAAAGTTACATGTAAAATGTCATGATTTCGTGACATGTAGCAAAGGGAAGAGCTTGAAAGGAGAAGCGTCGCGATTTCGTGACAAGCTGCAAAGAAACTCAAAAGTGTCATGATTTCGTGACAGGTAGTAGAGAAAGCTTTCGAAGCTGAAAGCGTCACGATTTCTGACAGGTACAAAGAAGTTGTACGAATGCAGAAAGTGTCACGATTTCATGACAAGTTGAGTTGGCAGCTTGCAGTTGGAGAAAGTGTCACGATTTCATGACAAAAATAGTTAGCAAGTCTTAAACAGAAGAAGCGTCATGATTTCATGATGAATTGAAGAAGGAAGAGCTCGAAGGTGAAAGCGTCACGATTTCGTGACATGTTCCAATTTCGCGAGCATATGGTAGAAAAGAGCTTAAGGCAACGAAAGCGTCACGATTTCATGACAGAGTGTAGATGACGTCAAAAGCAGATGTGTCACGATTTCGTGACAAAAGCTGAGAGGAAGGCCATGAAGACTAAAGTGTCACGATTTCATGACAGAAGTGAGATGACGTCAGCAAGAGGCAAAGGTGTCATGATTTCATGACAAAAGCTGAGAGGAAGGCCATGAAGACTAAAGTGTCATGATTTCATGACAGAAGTGAGATGACGTCAGCAAGAGGCAAAGGTGTCGCGATTTCATGACAGAAGCACAAAGGAAGTCGACAAAGGCCAAGGTGTCACGATTTCGCGACAACAGGCTATAGAAGGTGTACGGCTGTAAAAATGTCATGATATCATGACATGTTGTAGTTTCACAGGGACAGCTATAGAACCAGAGGCGGTTGAAGGACAGAGTTAACTTTGAGCCGACAAAGTTAAAATTTGGGCCGACGCAGCGTAGGGTTTTGCAGCCGACGTAGTTGAAGAGTAACAGTCGACTAAGATTGAATGTAATGATCTTGAATCTTACTCTATAAAAGGAGGGCTGTTTGAATAGTTTGTGCATCGATCAAGTGTGCGTTCGAAGTGCGACTTTCGTAGAAGCAGAGTGCAGGGAGAAGTTCGATCGTCGAAGAGCAGAGTGTGCGAAGACATTGCTATTGTGTTTGCAGAGAGGTGCATAAGTGGATATTTGATCAAGTGCTGTAATTGCGTAGAGGTGCAAGTTCGAGGACAATAGTGCCAGACCGAAGGACTATGTTTTGGTGCAGATAAGAGGACCGACTGTGCGGTGATAGAGTTGAGGACAGAGGTCTCCAACTGCAGGGAAGACAGGTGTCTTCTGTGGATAGAGTTCCACTTGCTAAGGGCTACAGAGGCAGAGGTTCTCTAGAGGATCACCAGATTAAGCAGAGCTAGGGGAAGGTATCTCCTTTGGGTTGGTGCCCATAAACTTTGTAATCGGGACATGTTTCCTAGAATTTGAGGTGATAAAATTTAGTAAAAATTTTATCCGTGGAGTAGCCCGCGTTGGGTGAACCACGTAAATTGTTGTGTCTCTATTGTGGATGATATTCTGTGCATTGCTTTGATTTCTGTTTTGATACTGTTATATATTCACTGCATAATTTTGAACTGCAAGTTGAATCGAAAGAAAAAGTAGAAAGCGGTCTTATACTGTTCACCCCCCCTCTCAGTATAAGCTTGTGTTCTTCAATTGGTATCAGAGCGGGTTCCTTCGAAAAGGTTTAACAGTCGAAAGGAAGAACTGGTTAAGAACACAATGGATTTTTTAGGTGGCAATGCAGCACCTATTCTTGATGGATCAGATTTCGGTCTGTGGAGTGCAAGAATGAGAGTTTATCTAATGGCACTTGGTAATGAGGTATGGGAAGTGATTGAAGATGAATACACTATTCCTGAACATGGTCCTTATACCAAAGAAGATAGGCTCATGCTTCACAGCAATTCAAAAGCCATGAATGCAATCCTGAGAGGCTTACAGAAAGTAGATCTCACCAAAGTTATTCACTGCAAGACAACTAGTGAAATGTGGAAACAATTGCAGGTGGTTCATACAGGTGATGCAAATGTCCGAAAGGCCAAATTGAGACATTTTAAAGGTATGTTTGAACAACTCAAAATGAATGATGATGAAAATATTAGTGACTACATGCTTCGTATGGATGAGGTTGTTAACTCCATGAAAGATCTAGGTCTTGAGGTTGCTGAAAATGATGTGTGTGATAAGATTTTAAGATCTCTTCCTAATAGATTTAGTGAAAATATTTCTGCTATTGAGGAAGCTAAAGATTTAGATAAATTGAAAAAGGATGAGCTCCATAGTATTCTTGCAGCATTTGAGCTGAGAACTCAAGTGAAAGTTGATGTCAAGAAAGAGGCGACTTTCAAAGCTACCAAGAAATCAAAGGGCAAAACAGATTCAAGAGAGTGATGAGTCTTCTAGTGATGAAGAGGCATATTACAACAAGAAAGGCAAGTTCTCTAGAAAACACAAAAGCAAGAAAAACATAAGATGTTTCAACTGTGGAAAGTTTGGTCATTATGCTACTAACTGTATCTTGTTTCCAAGAATGAAAGTGATGAAGATATACAAGATGTTAAGAGCAAGGATTATGAAAAGCACAGGTATTACGGAAAGAACAAAGATGAGCACAACAATCAAGGAAAGAGGCATTCACACAAGAATAAGAAGAGCTTCTACCTAGACAAAGCAAGTAAGTGTTCTAGCAAGTGATAGTGAAAGTTCTTCTAGTGATGATGAAAATGAGATGTTGTTCATTTCAGAAAAGGAGGAAGAACCGAAACATAAATTCATTGTCATGAAATGTTTTAGATGTGGAAATTTTGGGCACCTTGAGGATGATTGCACAAATAATGAATTGGTTGCTAGTATGTATGAGGATGCTTCAGAAAATGATAAGGAAGATGCTTGTATGGTTTTTGAAAAGGGTAGCACCTCTAGTGATAAGAAATCTGAAAAAGGCCTTGATATTTCAAAATGCAATCAAATAGAGGATCTTGAATGTGAACTTACTAATGCTCTTAGTGTTTTGAAAAAGGAAAGGAAGAAGAATGCTAGACTCAAGGATAAGTTAGATGAATGTTGTATGGAGAGAGATGAACTCATAGAAAGTCTTGACATCTCTATGGCTAAGACACAAGAACTCAAGAATGAGTTAGAATCTAAGATGCTTGAGTATAGTGAATTAGAACAAAAAATGGCTGCCATGAAAGAGGAAAATAAAGAATACAAGGATAAGTCTGTACAAGTTTCAAGATAGCTCCAAAAGGGTTAAGTCTCTCATCCAAAGTCAAAGAAATCCATCAGATAAAACAGGTCTTGGTTTTGTTAAACCACACAAAAAATAGGTTGGGGAATCAAGTAAGAGATTTCAGAAAGAAGAGAGTTCTGATGAAGAGAGTATTTCAGAGAAAGAGTCCATGAGTGATAAATGCGCAAAAACAGAAAACAGAATTCTGAATACGAAAAAGAAGTTTTCGGGACCCAAGAGGTCAAACAGAAGAATATTTCACGATAGATGTTTTGCGTGTCACGGGTTTGGCCACATGGCTTCGCAGTGCATGACTCAAGTAAGGAAGATAAATGACAATTTTAGGGGCCGTAATTTATTTCAAGGGTATTGCTACTCTTGTAATCAGTTCGGGCACAAGGCAATTTTTTGCAAGGCAAATAACAGGAACTGGGTTAGTCAGAACAAGCGGATTCAAAGAACAACTATGCCCGAAAGAAATAATATTGTTACTTGCTATAAGTGCAACAATGCAGGTCACACAGCCAGACAGTGCAGAGCTGATCTTCCAAGGTACAGGAATAGGAACAGTGGTATAAACAGGTCCAAGGATCAAGGTATGGACAAGAAAAGAGATGAGAACAAGAACAAGAAAAGTGACAAGAATAGAAACACTGACAAAGAGTTCAAGAGAAGGCCCGACAAAGAAATTGTAGACACTGATGATGATGAGTGCCTAATGGGAGTTTCACTCCCACCCTTGTTTTAAATCACCTCATCAGGAGGTGGGGGAGGGACTAAGCTAAGAGGCTCATTCTTAGTCCCGAGCCCCAAAGGTGACCCTTTGCCATTGATGACAAAGGGGGAGAGATATGAGTAAGGGGGAGAGCTTCATAGTGAAGAAGAGAGCTTCAAGTCAGGGGGAGCAAAAACTTCAAAGGCAGATTCTCAGTTGTTGGATCAGTTGTTTTCAGTTTTGGCTCTTGACTTGTGTTTTCAGTTAAGGTTTGCCATCAATGACAAAGGGGGAGATTGTTGGCAATTTTGGGTACATTGGGTACATTGCCTTTACTCTAAGTGTAGATGTTGTCATTGATGTCAAGAAGGTCTTGAAGCAATTTGGTTTGATGTCAAAGAATGTGTCTTGATGAAGGTTTCAGCATGGACAGTGAGTTTCCAAGAAGATCAGGGTAGCCCAGTTGCAAAAGATCAAGAAAAAGACAAGTAAGAAAAAGTATGCAGCAAGCTGGAAAAACTGTCGCGATTTCGCGACATGTTTGAGGAGAGAGAAAGTGCTGGCAAAACTGTCGTGATTTCGTGACATGTTTGAGGAGAGAGAAAGTTTGGGCAAAAGTGTCACGATTTCGTGACATGTTGGTAGGGAAGAAGAGCAGATGGAAAGTGTCACGATTTCGTGACATGTCGCATTTTCGCGACTCGAAAAGTGCAGGAAGGCAGAGAAGGAAAAGTGTCACGATTTCATGACATTCTGCAAAGTAAGTTGTTCGAAAAAAGTGTCACGATTTCATGACATGATGCTGAAGAGAGAGTCCAAAAGAACGTCGACGATTTCGACGACAAGTTTGAAGAGAGAGAAAGTTACATGTAAAATGTCACGATTTCATGACATGCAAAGGGAAGAGCTCGAAAGGAGAAGCGTCATGATTTCGTGACAAGCTACAAAGAAATCAAGAGCCGAAAGAAGTGTCACGATACGACAAATAGAGAAAGCTTTCGAAAGCTGAAAGCGTCACGATTTCACGATAGGCTACAAAGAAGTTGTACGGATGCAGAAAGTGTCACGATTTCATGACAAGTTGAGTTGGCAACTTGCAGTTGGAGAAAGTGTCACGATTTCATGACAGAAATAGTTAGCAAGTCTTAAATAGAAGAAGTGTCATGATTTCGCAATGAATTGAAGAAGGAAGAGCTCGAAGGCGAAAGCGTCATGATTTCGTGACATGTTCTAGTTTTGTGGGCATATGGCAGAAAAGAGCTTAAGGCAGCAAAAGCGTCACGATTTCATGACAGAGTTGCAGATGACGTCAGAAGTAGATGTGTCATGATTTCATGACAAAAGCTAAGAGGAAGGCCATGAAGACTAAAGTGTCATGATTTCACGACAGAGTGAGATGACGTCAGCAAGAGGCAAAGGTGTCACGATTTCATGACAAAAGTTGAGAGGAAGGCCATGAAGACTAAAGTGTCACGATTTTGCAACAGAAGTGAGATGACGTCAGCAAGAGGCAAAGGTGTCACGATTTCATGACAGAAGCACAAAGGAAGTCGACAAAGGCCAAGGTGTCGCGATTTCGCGACAACAGGCTATAGAAGGTGTACGGTTGTAAAAATGTCATGATATCGTGACATG
The DNA here is from genome assembly GCA_028583015.1 of Wollemia nobilis. Classification (NCBI taxonomy): domain Eukaryota; kingdom Viridiplantae; phylum Streptophyta; class Pinopsida; order Araucariales; family Araucariaceae; genus Wollemia; species Wollemia nobilis. The sequence goes on from JAQPPZ010017070.1 coordinate 1,345,416, forward strand.
TTGTAGTTTCGTAGGGACAGCTACAGAACCAGAGGCGGTTGAAGGACAGAGTTAACTTTGAGCCGACAAAGTTAAAATCTGGGCCGACGCAGCGCAGGGTTTTGCAGCCGACGCAGTTGAAGAGTAACAGCCGACTAAGATTGAATGTAATGATCTTGAATCTTACTCTATAAAAGGAGGGCTGTTTGAATAGTTTGAGCATCGATCAAGTGTGCGTTCGAAGTGCGACTTTCGTAGAAGCAGAGTGTAGGGAGAAGTTCGATCGTCGAAGAGCAGAGTGTGCGAAGACATTGCTGTTGTGTTTGCATAGAGGTGCATAAGTGGATATTTGATCAAGTGTTGTAATTGCGCAGAGGTGCAAGTTCGAGGACAATAGTGCCAGACCGAAGGACTATGTTTTGGTGCAGATAAGAGGACCGATTGTGCGGTGATAGAGTTGAGGACAGAGGTCTCCAGCCAGAGCAGGGAAGACAGGTGTCTTCTATGGATAGAGTTCCACTTGCTAAGGGCTGTAGAGGCAGAGGTTCTCTAGAGGATCACCAGATTAAGTAGAGCTAGGGGAAGGTATCTCCTTTGGGTTGGTGCCCATAAACTTTGTAATCGGGACATGTTTCCCAGAATTTGAGGTGATAAAATTTAGTAAAAATTTTATCCGTGGAGTAGCCCGCGTTGGGTGAACCACGTAAATTGTTGTGTCTCTATTGTGGATGATATTCTGTGCATTGCTTTGATTTCTGTTTTGATTCTGTTATATATTCACTGCATAATTTTGAACTGCAAGTTGAATCGAAAGAAAAAGTAGAAAGCGGTCTTATACTGTTCACCCCCCCTCTCAGTATAAGCTTGTGTTCTTCAGAGTAATAACTATACGTTCTAAAGCACTTCTCTTTGTAGTATATGCATATCCTCCTCATGAATCAAACTAGGAAGATATACAAGGAATATACATAGTTCATGAGATAGAGGGAGTCCTTAAAAAAAGGAAGTAATAGTAAGATATCCATTATAACTATACAAATTAGAATTATTCGACACTCCCTTATCCATAAAATACCCATCCTACATTTACCCTTGGCCTCATCTATGCCTCATGGAATAAAGTATGATGCCAATGATTTAGGATGTGAATTTTATGAAAAGTGGTATAGGTAACATTGAATATATTAAAAGTAGGATACATAAATCTTGTAATTAAAATACATGGAAAACTATTTACACATTTTAATCCCTTGCCATATCCATTACACTCATATCTATCGAATCTCTCACACATTACCTTCTTGATTGATTATGGACATGTATGTATGAGGTATTAGATTTCACAAGTCAATCATAAGAGATAAACGTAATTTGCTCATCAAAAAAGAGAAGTTGTTATCCATGATATTGAAAAAGGATAAGTTGAAATAATCTAAGTACTTACTATATATTGCAAATAACTTGTCCTTGTAGGATTTACATATCTTCCTCATGACTAAAAGTAGAAATATATCCATATCCTCTTCATGACTTAACTAACAATATATACAAGGCATACATTGTTCATGAGGTAGACAAATTCCTTAAATAAAAGGAAGTATTAGTAAGATATCCACGATGACCATACAAATTAAAATTATTTGATACTTTATTATCCATCAAATCCTCATCCTATAACCATCCTTGGCCTCATCTATGCCTCATGTAATAAATAATGATATTAATAATCTAGGATATAAATTTTATATAAAGTGGTATCGGTAACATTGTATACACTACAAGTCGGATATATAAAGATTGTAAAAAAATACATGGAAAATTATTCATGCATTTTAGGCTCTTGTCATATACCTTACACTTTTATCTATCAAATCTCTTGCACATTACCTTCTTGGTTGATTATAGGAATGCATTTAAGAGGTATTTTCTCATAAAAAAAAAGAAAAAATGTTGTTATCCATGACATTGAAAAAAGATAAGTTAGTAGAATCTAAGTTTTTGCTACATGTTGTGAATAAATTGTCCTTGTAGGATATACATATCCTACTCATGACTAAAACTAGACAAATATAAAAGGTGAATCTAGTTCATGACCTAGAATGAGTATTTTTCAATAAAATAATCCCTAAATTAATAATACTAATGCGTTAGATTTTTAAGAATGAAATAAATTGGGGATCCGATATCACTATAAATATCCCTAATGATCGATCCCTTATATCTATTTTTGTGATTTGAGATCATGGGGCTGCTTATGGGCACTCACTCCTTATTCTTTCTCTCTCTCACACACATCAATTTTTTCTCTCCATTTTGTTCTTCTATTGTGCTATATATGATTATGTTGAATGCTATGTTTTGGAATATTATTGGAAATTTCTCTAAAATACAACATAATTAAAGTTTAAAATAAATTTTATTTGAATCTACCTTGGCATTCATAAAGAAATTTTGAGCATTCTTCATCAAATTTACTAGAATTAAAATAAAAACTTTATTTGTAACAATTAGATATAGGTGAGAACATTTTTTTTGAAAGTTGTTCATCAATCCCCGTCACCTTCTAAGTCTTGTCACTCTTTCTTACCTCTTGTTATGTCATCTTTGATCATTTAAAAAGTGTCACATGCATTATTATTAATAATCAAGACTACATATATTGCAGAGTTTAAATACAATAAACTTCAAATTTTGAAGAAATATATTACCTTATTTATTAAATTATATAACCTTAGCCATCTAGGCACCCACTCCCTTGGCCATGCTAATAAAAATGGTGACTTGCATATATTTATAAACATGCACACATTTTATAAAACATGAGAGTTATTTTTAACTATTTACACATAATTAATTAACTTTATAAAATGCACACAAATTATATAGGGAACATGTGTCATATAGAACACATAAACACAAATTTCAAGAAGCTTTTTTATAGGATTAACTATTCAATTAAAATAACCTATATATTTTCTTCAAATATTGAGCATCTTTTTATTTTTATTTGATATCCACACTTTGGCTCTCCATCTTCTTGCACCTACTCATCCATTAGATTTTTGTATAGTTTTTATATTAGTTCTTTTGGTTATTAGAGGAAGGAAATAGGACAATGGAAAGTGACTACATATGAATTTGTGCAAACAAGTTATATTCATCAAAGGGTTCAAAAGTTAGTTCATGAACTATTTGTATATTATGTTTAGTTTTTTTTATATTGTGCATCTTAGTGAAAATATTATAAATCAAAGGAATAGGCTAATGAAATAATTTTTACCTATGAAAACTTTACACATGGATAAAAATATTGGGATTAAACTAATATATATTTTAAATTAAATGCATATGAATTTATCATTTGTTAACATTTAGTGTATTAATTTTTTTTAATTTCAAATAAATACGCATATTGTAGACACCTAAAAATGTCAAATTATACCTTATGTAGTGCTAACGGTAGATCAATTTGCAAAACTCTCAAAATTTGAATAATTTGCAAAAAGTAACTATTCATTTCCTTTAGCCCATTTTTATCGTAAGCCCTCTCCTATGCTTAGCCCTTGGTCACCATGCAACCACCCCTTTAGCCTACCCTAGGACCACCTCACTCTAGTCTACCCTTTGACTAGCCTAGCTTCCACCTAAGCCTAGCCTACTCTATCCCAACCTTGGTCAACCCTAAACCCAGGGTAAACCTAGCCATAGTTAACCTTAATTATTACTCCCCACATCTCCATGTTTATTAAATTTCATAAATGACATTTGAAGATTTTTCCATTCAAGGTATTAGACACATTGATGAATAATCATCCACATACCTTAATGTTCTTCATCTCCCATGCATTTATGAGGTATGGTGCACCCATGCCTATTTATTGTAGGTGGATGGGTGAGGACTTTCCTCCACCTAAAGCCATTAATAAGGCATGGCACACCATGCCACCTTAGGGGACACCTCAAACCCCCTAACCTTGTCCAAGTCTATAAAAATAAGGCTATTTATATCATTTCTAAGAATCAGACACTTGCGTACCCAGAATCTATAGAAATCACTCTAGACACCATCACACTCACAACCTTACTTACCACCAATCACCATGGATGACTATATGTGTCCCTTGATATCTCTTTTTATATTACAAACTGCTCTTATTTACAAGTATAAAAGACCACTAGATTTGGGTGAGAGCTCCAGGAGAACCCTCCTCATCAAATATTTTTTTGTCTGGATAACATAGAGTTGATCATACGGATAGGTACGATCATATTGGACCGTACCCATGGGTATGGTTCCCTTCAGGACCTATTTTAGGTTGTAACACAAGCCACAAAATAAGGTAACTAGCACTATTTTTATTAAATTTATAACTATTTTCAATACTTCTATAATGCAATAGGTTATATTTTCTTTGTGTTTTTCTTTCATCAAAAGGTATCTAATTGAGATGTGCCCCACATATACTACTAACATTTTTTATTGGATTGTGCAAGTTTAGAGGACCTACACAACTAATAGTAGCCTATGTGCAATAAACCCACTCCCATTGAGATGCTCATAGAAGACCCTTGGTGTTTTTAATCCATGCATTGATAGAGGGCTTTCACCTTGGAAGACCCATGTTGTAGCCCATTGGGCATGTGTAAAAGGATAGATTTTGTAACCCATTTTATCATTAATTCAAATGATATATTTTATTTAAGTACATTTTGGTGATTACGAAGGGACCCTAAACCCTCCTTTTATATTTTTATTTGATTTTTAGAATTTCATTGATATTTGTTATCATTTTCCATGTTATAGGTACCCAAAAACAAATGCAAAACCCTCAAAACCTTGATACACCAACTCAATTCCAAGGCATAAGCCTTTCTAGTTTGTGATCTAGAATCGTACAGAGATGTATGATCAACATTTGGACTCCAAAAGACATAAAATTTAGATGGTATCTTCCTACAAGCCAATGAAGGTCCCCACCAATTCCATTCTAACCAACACAAAGCTAACCACAAGGAGTGGTACAATCAAAATTATTTTGCTCATAGTTTGTAAGTATGGACTCTAAAATCCACCAAATTTGGAGGGTATATTCCTCACAAATTATAAAAGATCCCCACCAAATTTCATACCATTATGACCCATAAAAAACCAAATTCAAGGAGGGGTATGATCAAATTTTATCGTAGGAACCCATACAATCAAAGTCTAGACACTAGAAACTAGCACACCAGAGCATATCAAACATTCCAAATAGCATTTCAGTAGCTTAGGACCATAGGTAAACACTTATAGCATTGTTTTTTAGTCAAATATTATTTCTTGCTTCAAAATCACAAATTTCTTTACAAATTTCATTTTAAAGGCACCAAATTGCTTTGGTCATTTCCAAAATTCACTTTTGTGTTTTACAAAAGGCTTCAAATTTCTTTGGTCACTTTACAACAACTTTACATTTACTTTCTTACTTTTCAAAATGCACCACATTGCTTTGGTCAACTATTAAAAGATTTTAATTTTCTCTCTTTTCAATTTTAAAAATAGCTCTTTTCTATCATAAGCATTAGCATAGCTTTATTTTCAAGGGTGATACCCCTTGAAGTTATTTGTTTGTATCCTTTGAATTTGTCTTTTTTATGGCATACGATAAAGAATTTGCATAAGGAATTAAGAAAACCTCTAATTTATTCATCTTTATGAGTTGAGATATATTTTTATTTGATTTATGCATAAAGCTCTAAAAAGACAACTAGTCATAACCACAATAGACATATCTTGACCAGTATAGATAGATTTGCGATCAAGAAAATATTAACATAGGGATTTCCCAAGTCAAGAAATATTTTGCTTTCAACTTCTTAGCATTGATATTTTCTTATAAAGCACAACGTTCCTTGCTTGCTTAGCTTAGATTTTTGTTTCTAACAAGACACTTTACTTTATAACAAAGCAAAAACATCTTTCATTACTTTCATAGTATAGTTTCTTTTTGCACTTTACTTTTTTAAATAGTAAATGAATACCATACACTCTCACGTATTACACACATTGACGACATTGGATTTCATCACCAACCACCAATTGAGATCGACAATGTTGGCATTATATCCAATGATTGACTCACCCCCTAGCCACCATAGTAGCCCCCTCAAGTAGTTTTCTAAACCTCTTCACAAAAAGCTCACTACCCTTGGGATTATCCTAAGGTAGTTTAGGCTAGATGCCTGTAATAACATGGATCAATAATTAGTGAATGTGTGCAGTTGTTGTTATTGACTAAGCTCACTTGAGGATGAAGCAGAAGTTGACTTGCTGATATAGGTATTAAACAAGCTCATCCAAGGGTGAAGCAGAAGCTGACTGGACTACATAGGTCTTAGACTATGTTGCATTTTACATAAGAGGTTTATGTTCCCCTTTTTTGGTTACCTTGAACCATCCCCATCATAGAAATCTATTTTCCTATTTGTACATCATCTTTCTTTTCATACCTTTGGGTTTATTGGAAAATGTGCATCAACACACCATAGATTATATCTCTCATATATTTTATTTATTTTGTAGGTCTTCAAAAGTAGAAAATACAAAAACATAATAAAATCAAACAAAAATCTAAAATCGCACAAGTAAATATCTAATCAAATTTAAACACATTAGCATACAAACACATTCCAAAATGCCAACCTTACAACTTGATTGATGTTTGCTAAACCACTTGTTTTCTTAGTTAGTTCTATTAAAAAATGTCATAAAAACAAAAAGTAGACTACAAAACAGTCCTAACACTCTCATTTTTTGTCTTTCTCATCATTCTATCTTTGTAACCTATTCTTAGCATAAGAGTATGGACATGTATGGTCAAATCCAACTGTACAAACATGTACGATCAAATTAAAAACCTCATAGATAGGTACAATTCCACCCAAAATTATCTAGATAGTTGTAATTCTTGATTCAAAATAGTTATAGTCCCCTTTCATAGCCATTTGCCTATCCTTCACCCTTTCATCGTGGCCCTTATCCGAAGCCAAGTTCGTGGGTAAGAGCACCTCACTATGAAATCTGTTAAATTTAATGTGTACTTCTACTTAACATGTATTCTTGACACTTGTCCTTTTTTCATATAGGCTTATGCCTATATATTGTACTCCTTTCATGTATAATATATCTTGTGAGTTTCTATGCTAACATTTGGTGTCAGATAAGTTTTCTACCTGGTAATATTGAGGGGGAAATTGCCTCTTTAGAAATTATCCCCTCCATCATTGGTGGTACACCTCCATTCACTCCTTATCCAAAAGCTCAGGGTTAGCCTCTTCATCAAAATATGCATGATACAAAAGGTAAAGTACACATAAAAATATTCTAATATTTTAGGGTAACCTCCCCTTCTTCAACCAATCCATTCAGGGATCTAGAAGAAGTAGCATGCACTCTACCTCATAATCCATATACCCATTATCATAGTCAATACTTGAAATAATTATTACAATCATGGCCTTCAAACTATGATCAAGACCTAGCGCAATGGGCCACTCACAGTCAACCACCCAAGAGTCCTTATGAGAGGATCCCTTAAACCTACACCCTTAATCAACCTTCCCCTTCTCCTCATTCTGATCAAAACTCTTTATTTACTTCACCTCCTTCTTGGACTTCAACCCCTTTTACTGTTCTATCCTTTCAACCCCTATCACCTTCTCCCTATGAGTGGCCTTCTTCACAATCACAAATGCACAATCAAATTTTCTAATCAAGCACACAATCAAATAACCAATCACATTCCCAATCAAAAACTTCCTCATTAGCCGGTTCCCCTTCAATATTTTGATCTAGCTCCTAATAAAAAAGTTCCTTAACAACAAATTCCCCTTCAATTTTTCAACCAAGCTTCCAATAAACAAGTTTTTCAACCACAAGTTCCTTAACAAAAGGTTCCCCTTCAATATTTTAATCATATTTCCAATTAAAAAATTTCTCAACAGTAGGTTCCCCTTCAATATTTCAATCATATTCTCAATTAACAAGCTCCTCAACAATAGGTTCCCCTTCAAGCTTTCAACCAAGCTCCCAATAAACAATCCTCTCATCATATTCCCACTCAAGTTCCCAATTAGGATCCTTCATTTCCAAACCAGCCTTATGCATCCCAACCTAATCAATAGGCTGCCCAAAAATAATATTAACCTTCTCCATCCTCTAATTCTTCTTACCCTTCTTATTCCCAACCTCCTCAACCACCACCTTCTTCATCTTCGATAAATATTGTGACTTCTTACCTGCAAATTCCTCACTCATATTATCCACCACCACCACTTTATACTTACCATAACCCCTAATCCTATTACCCAAAGCTTCCTCTTATAAACACACCTGTTTATCTTGCCTAGGTACCTCAGACATTGCCTGATGAAACACAAATAATTGGGGACCAAATCAAAATTTGTAATTGTGCACAAGTGGCTATGGGTACCAAAACCCACTTATAGACAACTCTACAATGATCCTATCAACCCATCGGTTCCCATGCATCCATATCCATATAGGTTTGAGTTCCCTAAATTTAGTAAATTAAAAAATAAAGGAAGATCATAAGGAGCATCTAAGAAACTATAGGTTTACTTTCCATCATATTAATGGCATAAATCTATTAATGCTTAGGACATTCCATTTGTCCCTTGGGAGAAAATATTTATATTGGTATAACAACCTACTCCAACATATCATATCTTAATTTGAGCAGTTGGAAAACCTCTTTCGGGAATATTTCTCCATCAATATAAAAAAGAAAGCATCATTTCTAGACCTTTACAGTCTACAATAGTTTGATGATGATCCAATTAATGACTATGTTTCTAGATGGTGTGGGGTGATAAATGATATGACCTTTTCAATTCCACCCACTAAGTTGGTGAAAATGTTTGTCAAGAGTTGCGCAAAGCATATCTACAAATTCAACAACACCACTCCTTCAAGGATGTCATTGCTCAAGCAGAGGTAATTGAGGACATCAAGATCCAAGAAGGAGAGGTTAAACTTTGCAAAAGGATTGAATTCCCCACCAACAAGTTCACTAAGGTTAGTACCAACCCAAACTAGTATAAGGCACCTCAAGCAAATCAAGTCGTATTGAGCACGATAATATCTCCACCTCAACCAAACACTCAACCATGATGTTAGGGCTATCAATATCTTATGTCTGAATTCCCCTCTCCACCACCTAACCAACCTTTCACTTGCCTGTAGTGATCTCCTTCACCACCACACAAACTCCCATATTAGAACCATTAGTTGATGTCTTTCAGAAGTTGTACGATGCAGGTCACCTTACCTTATCTAATGTAATATTAGAAGATCCAAATTTGGTAAAACCAAAATGGTATAACAAACACTAAATATACATTTACCATCATCAATAAGGGTATGGTATCAATGATTATTACAACTTTGAGCACCAGGTTCAATATCTACTTAATAAAGAGGTCATATAAATTTATAATCCCCTCACCCCCTCCTAATCAAAGCCCTTCTTTCTCTCGTCTCCTTGAAACTACTCTAGTTGCCCCTTATTTATCATCTTCCCACCTTTTTCTCACCATCTATGTCATTATTGTACGATCATGCATGAGCAACTACGTACTTATAGCTGGTCCTTTTCCTCCTCTTTATATTTCTATTACTCCTCAACATTATTCTTCCCTTCTCGTCCTTATTTTATTCATCCATCTTCTTGTCCTCCTCTTTGCTCTCTTCCTCTTCAAATTGATTTCATGATTGGGAGAGTAAAACCTTTATCAAATCATCTTTCTATCTAGGGGAGTTGCCACTTATTACAACAAATTTTATGACTGGGGGAGTTGGCATCTCCCTCACATTTTATCATTTTTCATCTAATCATGTTAATGCGACCAAAATTCTCACTCAAAAATCAACTACCAGGTTCTAAGGTTGCATCCTTTGCCTTGCCATCAAATAGGAATTTCTAGGTTAAAGGTTGTACCCTTTGCCTCACCATTAAACAACAATTTCCAGGTTAAAGGTTACGCCCTTTACCTCACCATAAAACAACAATTGCAAGTTTAAATGTTGTGCCTTTTGCCTCACCATCAAACAACAATTTCCAAGTTAGAGGTTGTGCCATTTGCCTCGCCATAAAACAACAATTTCCAGGTTAAAGGTTGTGCTCTTTAACTCACCATCACAAATTAATTGCTAGGTTAAATGTTGCACCCTTTACCTCACCATAAAACAAAAATTTCCAAGTTAAAGGTTGTGCTCTTTGCCTCACCATCATAAATCAATTGCTAGGTTAAATGTTGCACCCTTTACCTTGTCTTCAAACAATAATTGTCAAGTTAATGGTTGCACCCTTTACCTTACCCTCATAATAAATAGGTAGGTGTAAGGTTGTGACCTTTACCTCCAAATCATCTTGCTTAAAAATAATTTCAAATAAACCAAAATTGGTCATGTTCCATAGATTTGATCCAAAGAGCAAATTCACTTTCTTTTCTAAGCATAGATTTGCTCCAAAGAGAAAATTCACTTTCTTGTCTAAGTGTAGATCTTGCTCCAAAGAGTAAATTTAGTTTCTTATCTAAACATAGAGCTTGCTCCAACGATCAAATTTAATTTCTATCTAAGCATTCATCTTGCTCCAAAGAATAAATTTACTTTCTTATTTTAGTGTAGATCTTACTCCAAAGAGCAAACTAAATTTCTTATCTAAGCATTAATATTACTCCAAAGAGTAAATTTACTTTCTTGTTTTAGCATAGATATTGCTCCAAAGAGGAAATTAACTTTCTTATCTAAGCATACATCTTGCTTCAAAGAGAAAATTTACTTTCTTGTTTTAGCATAGGTCTTTCTCCAACGAGCAAAATCACTTTCTTATATAAAAATACTTCTTGCTCCAAAGAGCACATTTAATTTCTTGCTTTATCTTAAGTCTTGCTCCAAAGGGAAAATTCACTTTCTTATCTAAGCATAGATCTTGCTCTAAAGAGCAATTTATACTCTTTGTCTTAGCATAGGTTTTCTCCAAAGAGCAAATTTAATTTCTTGTTTTAGCATAGATATTTCTCCAAAGAGTAGATTCACTTTATTATCTAAGCATACATCCTGCTCCAAAGAGAAAGTTTACTTTCTTTGTCTTAACATAGAATTTATCCAAAGATTTTTTGGGATCCAGATTGCCATCAAGTAAAATATTGATACTGTGACTGTTATATTCCAATTCTTTGATTAGACATGCATCCACTAATCATATTTTAGACCGTAACATTGGATGGATTAAATATTGCTCTAATACAACCTCTAGAGTAGGCTGGTATTCCTTGTCAACTAATAAGGTGTTGACTAATTTAAAACCAGTTAAATTTTTAAAGGTTAGGGATATAAATGAGTTAGGGTTAAGAAATAGTAATCAAACAGTGGATGGATAGAGCTAACAACATAGGCATCTACAAGGAAAATCCATCTTACAAAATAATTTCTAGTGTCCCACACTTGAAACTAACAACATTCAAAACAAGTAATCTTCAATATTATAGATAAAATAGAGATATACTTCAAGAAAAACTATTTCAATATCAAGATACTAATAATCCAAATTAGAAAAATAAGATCAATATCAAGATTTAGCAGAAAAGAACTTCTCGCTAGTACAAATTCAATTATGAAAAGATCGCACTTGCTTACTTCTAAATCATGGCATAGTGCATATTGTCCTATTCTGTGCATACCAAAGTCTATTTTAAGCTTGTTCTATCCTGCAAGATTTCAAGAGTATTTTGTAGCAACACAGTGCACATGTTATTGCCCATGGTAAAAATGGTCAAATATTTCTAAAGTGAATAACGAAGTCACATATTGACATAAAGTTTTAGATAGAATATATCTTATGCTATATCCCACGCGATCCAAAGCGATGTTCTACCTTGTGGTCAGCCATAGTCAAACTTGGAGGCACGAGTTTCAAGGCATGAGATACAACACATTGTAGATTATGTTCTATGCCGTGGATGTGAATCGACTCTAAAGCAGATTGAAGAATAAGAGTAGTGGCCTAGCACAATGTTCCATCTCATGCACCTCCAAGTATATTTTCACGCTAAAGCCTCATGTGCTATAGCCTATGACCAAAGTTTTCAAAAGAGGTTAGAAGCTATTAAGAGGAGAGAGCTATGACATGTTCCACGTTGTGAAGCTATCAAAGGCTTTTAAGGTTTAATCTTGGCTTTCAGTTCGTATATCAAAAACTAGTCCATACTGATGGTATCTCAAGTACATAAAAGTAGAGCCTTTGCATCATGAACTGGTTGAGCAAGAGAGCTAGAAGATAAAGCATCGTTGAAGATAAGAACCAAGAAAATACAGTTGCAGTCAATTGTAGATCTATGGTAGATAAGGTATACAAAAATAAAAGATGATCGAGATCACATTTTTGACATCTTGGAGTCAAACCACCATGAAGAACCAATAAGTTTTAGGGGTCAAGCTGCAAAGAAGTGCAATATCATATAGTTTTTGTTTGTCTCAAATGTAAATTAGAGATAGCCACCTCAACATCTGGTTGATCTAGCATTTTTTTTTCTTTGTAATGTTCCATTTCTTTAAATTTATTAAAAAGCATAAAACTATAAAAGGAGGTTGAACCCTCATTTTGAAGGGTCGGATCTAGAGTGTTTGCTTGCTTTACTATGTAATACTTGTTTGTAAATCAATAGAAGGAGCATTACTTGGAATGTTTGCCTCAAACTGGTGTTATCTATAATTTTGGAGAGATTCAAGCTATGGATTGATTTTCTGCTACTGCTACTATGGTTAGTCTATTTTGCTGATATTGGATTGCTAACTTAGAGCAATTGAAATCTTTTCATAATTGAATCTATACTTGTAAGAAGTTATTTTATGTTAAATCTTGATATTGATCTTATTTTTCTAATTTGGATTATTAGTATCTTGATATTGAAATAGATTTTCTTGAAGCATGTCTTTATTTTACCTATAATATTGAAGATTACTTTTTTGAATGATGTTAGTTTCAAGTGTGGGACACTAGAAATAGTTTTGTAAGATGGGTTTTCCTTGTAAATGCCTATGTTGTTAGCTCTATTCGTCGACTATTTTATTACTATTTATTAACCTTAACTCATTTATATCCCTAAATTTTAAACATTTAACTGAACTTAAATGAGTCAATACTTTATTAGTTGATAAGGAATACTAGCCTCAAGCTTTCCATGAAGTTAATTACCACTTTCTGATCTGATTTATTTGTGGGGATGGCTTCTATACATTTGGTAAGGTAATATGTGAATGTCAAAATATATTTTCATGATTGCACCAGGGGAGTTTGTATTTCCTCCCACTTTGTCACTTCTCATTCACTCTTGTTGTTAGATTCTTGTACATTCTTATTCAAAAATATTAACAATGATAAAAACAAAAACAAACACATCCAACAACAATGCTCCAATCATTCTTTCATTCTTTTAATTCTTTCTTCCCCACATTCATATAGATGCCTTGAAACCCCTCAAATAAATCTTCTTATTCTCCTCTTATGCTTTGTTTTCCTCCTTTTCAATCCCTCTATCTTTCTTCCCTTTTTATTTATTCTTTTCATCAAATTCATGTCATTGTTGTATGGTCATGTATGAGTGGCTACATACCTTTGACTAGTCTTATATCTCTCCTTTCCTTCTTTCCCCCCATTTTTTCATATTCTTTCTTTTTTTCCCTTCTCTTCTTTCTCTCTTCTCAGGTCCCATATCAATGTTGTATAATGACGCAGGAGTGGCTACATACCTTTTATTTTTACCTTTTCCTCTTCCTCCATTTATTTCTCTAGTCTATATTTCTTTTTCTCTTAATTATTTCTTCTCACAACCATTCATGCTTCTCTCTCATGATTCTTTCCCATTCAATTCATTCATTGCATTCATGCGTAAACACAATAAGACTCCTCACATGCTTGTTTGGAAACCTTATGGATGTGTGCATATATGTTAACTAGTCTTAATTGAAGTAATTAATCAATGACATGTTTTGTTACACTTGGTTTTTATCATTCATATGCATCATGTGTTCATATCATTGTCATATGTTTAATTGTAGTATAGATCTTTGTCTAGTTGCATTATCACTAATATTGCACATACACATATAATCATATTTATATTTTGAAAAAATAGTCAATAAAAATATACTAGTTATCATAACTATCACGATGTCTTGTTCAATAATATGCTTATATTTATTGGTAATAGAAGTATTTTATGTTATTCAACCATTCCTAGTTGATCCAATCAAGCTTTATTGAAAGTTATTGAATTCTAATATGATTTTAGCCTTAACTTGTTGACTTGAGTTCGTTCTTGAACCAGTCACATCTCAAAAATTAAATAACTTTTGAGTTTAGGAAAGGTGACACCTTTCATAGCCATGCCACAAAGTGAAAGTTTTTCTCACTCATCCTATCATTCGCATGATCCAAACCTAAGGATTCACAAGGACAAGTTGCAAAAAAAATCATCAATCAAAAGAAAAAAAAGAAAGAAAATAGAAAAAAGAGCACTACCAATAGCTTATCCTTGGTTTCCTAAGGTATCTTATATGAATCCATTGAGAGTTATAGATTCCTGGATACCAGTGGAGCAATATTGATGGATTTTTTAGATAACCTCCGTCGAGGCTATAGATATCTGTCTGGTAGTGGATTATATCTTATGAGTGGTGACATGTATATCACATTAGCAAACTTATTTTGTATAGATCACTATGAGTTTGTGGATGAGCTAGCTTATATTGGCTAAGTTTACAATTGGTTAGTCCAACCTCACTCAAAATGAAAAAATAAACATCATTGCACACACTCTAGTCCATGATAAGATTAATATTATTTGGGATGGTCAAGATTTTTGCAAGATATTGACTGATTAATAGATGAGTTTGATTGTTCAAACTAAGGTTTTTGAATTTCTAGAAATTCTTCTAACATCCAAAACAAATACCTAGGCAATAGGAATGAACAACATCATGACTAGTTTTGCCAATCATTAGCAAAGTCTTCAACTTAGTAGTCCATTGTTAAATCATTATGGTATTATGGTTCTTGTTCATTATCATTAAGCTTAATGATCAAGTCACTATTTGCATACTATAAACACCAAAATATAGCCACTTATCATCCATTTGTATCCTCCCCATTCATTATATATATAGATATGTATTTATTTAATATATACATAAATATTAATATTTTATATTTGTATTTATATATTTAATAAATATATATGTATTTATGTGAATAAATCCTAGCCATCCGCCATGACTTAATCTCAGCCATTCATCCATCTTAATCCATATCACATGCTCAATTTTAATCTCAACCCTTCCTCATGTTTTAATATCGACCACTCGATGGTGTCATTGAAACCCTAACATGATCAAGGGTAGATTATAAAAGATGATTCATTTTGATGAATCAAGGTACACAAAAAATCTATAAGGTCCCAAATTTAAACATTTGTCCACTCATAAACCCTAGCCATTTTGCTATCATCTTCTTCCCTCGTCGCTGCCATCGCACCTTTCATTTTTGCCACCATAAAACCCTTGCAAATTATATCTAGTTTTGCCTCACTCCCATCCACAACTGAATGCTGCATAGAGTTCATAGAACATTGCAAAGCATTTTTAGAATGTTTTTGGGCATTTGCAGTCATCCCTAAACACTTTTGGATATTTCCCATAGTTGATTTGTAGTCTACAAGTCCTCAGATACTTTCGAGCATTTGCACGACTCTCAAACATAGAAAAAAGAGCACGGATCAACATCATATCTATTTTCTTGATAAGGTAAGATATTCTGTTACATTATTTTACATTTTTGTATTTAGTTTCTAGTTTAACATTGTAGAATTAGGGTTTATAGGTTTTTACTATTCAAAGGGCCTCACATAGTGGAGCCCTCGTAGGTGCTATTAACCCTTTTATGTTGCTTTATGTTTGTAGGTGTAGGAACCCCATTTTTGGAAGTTTTTGCAGCTAGGGTGGTCCTGTAGGGATACACAAGCCCACCGACACACTTGTTTGGAGCAAAAGACGATGTGAAAGACACCATATGTTCACTTGTGAATAAGGGTTTATGAACCCTAGATTTGTAATCATTGTATCAATACAACATCATATTGTAACATTGGAGATAAATGCTCCCCCATGATAATATCACATTTGTTGTCTTCATTTATGAAACAAGTTTTTGTGTTGGTTTTGTTATCTATTGCTTTGGTGTTGTCGTTTTTCGCTTTACAAAATGGAGATCATGTTGAGACTCCAAAGGGTTCTTCATTTTTATTTACCTTATCACTAATTTATATTGTTTTTCTATTTTATAGGTTTGGAGAAGTTTGATCATGCAAAAATTGTAAAAATGAGGATTTTTAGGAATATCAGAGTTCAATCAGTGGTTGCGCAGACGCCTGCAATGTTTGAGGGATGCCCTGTAGAGTTTAGGAGATTCTGGTTTGTGTTCAGGAGTTCTGGTCTACATTCAGGAGATTTTGGTCTACATTCAAGAGTGTGGGGAAGACATATGTAGGCTTCCTGGTAAGCCTGGATCAAACCCTAACTCCATTATTATTTTTCTATTTTTTAACAATGAAATTAACATGAAAACATCTATTTTTTTTTTAATAAGTAGTTGCATTTTTTATTTTAGATATTTGCATATTTTATATAGTTTGCATATAGGGTAGAGTTGCATTTGTGCAGTCATTGTAGTTGCATCATCACATTTGATTTAGATTAATGTTATTTTATGGTGTTTCATGTGTTATTTTGTATGTTGTGCTGCATATTAGGGTTAAAGGATCCCATTTTTTCTTTTCTAATCTAGAACAAGTTCATAATACTTGAGTACACTCCCATTGTTTGAATCACTTGATGAATCAGGGTGGAAGAATTGGGTGAACCCTCCATTATTGGAATCACTTGATGATTCAGGGTGGATCTTAAGTAGTGTACCTTAAGTTATTTCGAGGAACTTGGTTTTAATGTCTTTGGATTATATCTTAGAAATGTTAAATAGGGTGTTTTTAACATTGAGTTAACATCATAGATTACATAAATCTTAAAATTAATCACACACTCTACACGTCACATATTTAACAATAGTGAGTTGGATTTGATCACCAACCATTGTTCAAGATTGGCGATGGTGGGCTTCATCTCCATTTTCATCTCACCCCATAGAAACCATAGTAACCCATGAGAAATATTTCTATAATTCATCACCAAAAATATTCTTATTTACCATCCATCCTTAGAGTCCACCTTGCATATTATCTTAGGTTTGCACATTATAACACACACAAAAAAGAGAATTTGTTGCAAAACATAGAATTGAGTTTTTTGTTGGATTCTATGTGATTTACATTACATATTTTCTGCACATTCTATACATTCACCATCCCCAATAAAATCACTAGCTTATGGTTTCAACTTGAAGCCAAGCAAATATTTTGAGTCAAGCCTCTATTAGCCAAACCACTTCATCCATGGAGTGTTCCACATATTTCCCTACCACTTCTATGGTTAATACTATAAGTGTGATATAAACAAGCTATTCTGGTTTGTCTACAGGACCCTCACACACTGTGTATATCTCAATTACTGACATGTTGCATAGAGCCATCAATACCTCCCTTCCAAAAACTGAGCTATCATCTCCTACCAACTGATGAGGGTCATTGATCATTCATCATTTAGTAATTATATGTCAGTCCAAGGCGGTGTCCAAAGGCTGTATATGATAGGAGGTGTCACAGTTGCAGGTTCAGTTTACCCAAGAACAAGTTTTTATTGATGGATCAGTTAGTGTTTTGGGGGTTTGGTGTATCTTCCTAGTGTCTAACAAGGGAAATTGTAGAAACTAAAATTGAATTTAAACTGCAGGAAAATGAAACTACAAAATCTGAAATTGACAAGAAATAAAATGCTACTAAATTGACCACAAAGCAAATTGCAGAAAAGTAAACTACAGAATGGAAATTCATACACACACTTGCAAAAATTAACCAATGATAAAATCATAATGATCTGAACATAAGTGGAACCAAATTAATGTTTATTGTAGTAAAACATAATTCTGGAAATTGCAAAAAAATGATGTAATTCTGGAAATTGCAAAAAATGCTAGAAATGATGCTATTACAGGTCAAATGCTAAATATTATTCTAACACATGATTGAACCTATTATATATACAATGGTACAATTCTAAAATAAAACTAATGCTACAAATAATTATTGATAGAGCTTTGTTGTTCTGCTGCAACAAGAAATCAACAATATTCTCCTATCACTAAGCTGCCCTTCCTCTGATCCTGTAATTGGGCCCTTGCTTGCAAAACCAGAAGAGGGTGAGAAATTATACCAAGTAAATTAAATGTGCACTGTAAACCATCACATGCAAATAAGATATGAAAAATGCACCTTTTATTCCATCTGCAACTGCATTACAATAATGCAGGAAAAATCTGTAATTTATTGTAATGCTACAAATACTTTTTCCTTCTACTCACTTTTGCTAATGATTGTTTCTAATTATATATATTATCTATTATGATCAACCGTGCTAGGAGATTTATTTATAAGATAAATTTGATACATCTATTGCTGAGTTTTAGGGATTTCCAACTATTTACAAAATAGTTTCCTGGAATGCAGGGTTATAATTTGACAACCTTTATCCCTTTATCCTAGTTGGTCCACCTATGGTGAAGGAACAGAGTCCAAATAGGGTGGAATAACTGCTTGGTCAATTTCCAATCATAATTTCCATGTTTTTGGTGCATTTTGACCATTTTCTGTTGTTCCTACACTATTCCCTATTTCTGCACCGCTTATTCCTGCACTGCTCGGAATAACAGCAGTGACTATTCATTGCTGATCTGTGCTCCAAATGCATAGGAAGTAACTTGTTGAATTTTACCTTATCTTGTACACCCTTCTGCATTGGTGGCACATGCTGGAGTAACTGATTCCAAGCCCTGCTATATATGTATAGCTGGCTGGAACTGTCATAGTTACAACCTATATTTTTGCACAGTCAGCTACAGTGGACAAATTCTTGGCACTTTTTTCCATTTGAATTAGTTTAAACAGAGGAACACAATATTACTAAGCATCAGATATTCAACAAGGTCTGAATTGCTATAATACTACTAATTAATTAACTGAAAAATAGGTGAAATTACAGTAAAAAATAGTAAAACAGAGTATATGCACTTTGTCATTTCAGAATATGCAAACATCATTATATAATGCATTTTTCCCATAATTAATATAAAATCATAGTAAAAAGGGTAAGTCAAATAGTTATAATGTATCAAAAAGTGTTCATGGATGAGGCAATTCCTGGCCTCATCGCCAACCCTAACATCACCTACATAGATATGGGTAAAGTTGGAGCTTATCTAAGATCCACTAACCCTATTCTAGAGCAAATCAATAGCCCACCTAGGCATAATCCTTCTTCTCAGTAGGAACTTGCCCACTCGCATCCTTCTAGCTTCAACCAGGTGTATACCAACCCTCTTTTTGAGGCATCATCTGCACCTTCCCATCACTTGTCTCTCCCACAACAATCATGTGGCCAAAACATTTCCATCCCATCTTCCTATACCACCACCTATGGCAATCCATTGTATGAAGCACATGTCAATGTTGCTTCACAAATGCCAGTCTCCACTTCATCCAATGTCCCCCATTCAGTTGCAATCCCTATTGCAACCTATCCTCCACCCACCTCATCCATTTCCACCACACCTACACCATCTACCTCAAAAATTTCCATACAACAAGCATGGCAACACCTCAACAAATTGCTCATGGGTCAGCAAGATGCTCATTCTTATCCCCAACAACAAATACAAGTGGTAGATCTTAAGCCCCAATCTATTCCAACCCAGCCTACCTTCTTTACCTCAAATCCATCATGGGTATCACAATATTCTATGGTTTCCATCCCCACACCTCCATTAGCCCACACCCATTCCATTCCCACAAGTCAACACATTCATAGTCCTCAAACCTCATCTCCATTCCATCACCCACAATCATTCCCTCATCAAGCCCAACATCATCAAATGCAATCCAATCCATCAAGCCATCAACATCTCATCACACCCCAACATTTCACCACTTCATCTCCACACAATCACCAAGTAATTCAGGGCTTCCACATACCTAGGGAAGACCCTAAAATTTAGGTAATGCAACAACAGATTGATAGCTTGATACAACACACTCCTGGTATGATGAACCAGAAGCCTACTTTAAGATAACTAATCAATCAACCCATTCACTTTTTGGTACCATCACCACCATATCTAATAGATTTTACAGTGCCAAAATTTGATAAATTTAAAGGGGTTGAGGACCCTAGAGAGCATGTAAGCACATTTATTCACTCATGCTTCAGAATCCAAGATCAAGATGCTTTAATGCTCAGAACCTTTCCTCAGACATTGGGGGAGATGTCATGGAGTGGTATAACCATCTACCTCATCATAATATTTATACATTTGAATAGTTGGTAAACCAATTCCTAGAAATATTCTCCCTCAATGTTCATAAGAAAATCACATTATCTAACTTGTATAACCTTAAGCAATTTGATGATGAGTCAGTCTATGATTTTGGCAACTATTGGAGGGTCATTATCACAAAACTACCATTCTCCCTACCAATGGAAGAGTTAACTCGATTGTTCACCAAGAGTTGCTTAAAACCCATCTCCTAGTTATTGCAATTGCAACAATATAGATCATTCGAAGAAGCTCTTGCCTAGGCTAGCATAATTGAGGAAATAAAAATCCAAGAAGGTGTGCTAAAGCCTAAGAAGAAAGAATGGTAGAACAAGGGCCAATCAAAAGGAAGTTATTCTAGCCAATCTAAGCCAAATCAAGTGAATCAAGTGGTCATGAGTCAATCGATAATGGCTCAACAACAACAATCAATGCAACAACAACCACAACAAATTTCATATCAAGTGGTTCCCCCACCCCAAAAAATTCATAACATAGTACCAACTATGGATAATCATCAACATCGATAATATATTTGACAAAATTACCATTACACACCCTTGTATGAATCATATGCTTCCATATTTCATAGGTTGTATGACACAAATCAGCTTGCCTTACCTGAGGTTAAACCAGATGATCCTACCAAGCGTAGCAAAAGCTATAGGGAATATTTATTTTTCCCTTATCATCGATAGAATGGGTATGATATTAATAACTGCTATCAATTCAAAGATATAGTGCAAGACCTAATTGACCTAGGGGCCATCAAGTTTGATAGTCCCTTGGCTCAACAAAATTAGAACCTTGGCATTTATCAAACACCACTTCCTCATCATGAGGAAGTGCAACCAACAATAGGAGGGTCAAACATCAAGACTCCTCCTAATCAAGTCAACCATGTGCAACAATACCAAGGTTTTGTGGGTGCTATTCATGTAGTCACCCGAGGTCAACAATGCACCAATCAACAAAATGCACAATAGTAGACTATCCAATCTCCCATAGCACCTCAAGCAAGTGTGTCTCCTCAACCTACCAATTCATCATCACCCATTCAATTCTCCACCAATTCTCCCCAACCAATTCACATTCCAAGTCATCCATCTCCACCCACTCATCTTTCCAATCATCCACAAAGGCCAATCATCTCTCTGAGTAGTTAGCTAACCACTAGCCTTAAAATAGCTTCAACCAAACTATCTATTTATGAGCTAATACAACAATCTCCCCCACACCATGAGGCATTAATGGAGATTCTAAAATCCATTGAACTCCAATCTCAGGATACTAATGCCTTTAGCAATTTTATGGGGAATATCCAAACATGTGTGGAGCCTTCCATTACATTTTATGATTTTGAAATCAAACCAATATCATCAAAATCAATGGACCCTCCATTACACATTATGGCTCAAATTGATAGGAAGCCATTCAAATAAGTTTTGATTGATATCGACTCCTCCATCAATATCATCACCACCTCTACTCTTCAACATCTTAATCTTCCACCATCTCATATAACCAAATCCACCTTCACCTTGAAAGCATTCAATGATGCTCTCTATTCCATAGTTGGCACTATTGTTTTACCCATCAAAGTGGGGGTAAAAATATTGCATACAATGTTCCACATCTTGGAAGGATCCATGGTATACAATGTACTCCTTGGATGCCCTTAGATTAGGGAAATGAGATGTGTCCCCTCTATACTCCATCAATGTCTAAAATATGTACATGAGGGATAAATTCATTGCATACCAATGGATGTCGAACCATTTAAGTATTGCAATTTCATCTCAAATCCCTATGAATCCACTCTTCCATCCACTCATATTTTCTTGACCCCATCAACCACATCATCCACCACACCATCCATCTCTTCATCCAAAGCTCCTATTCCTAAGGAGCTCCCCATCACTACCCCACATCAAGCTTCCACCTTCATACCCCCATCCTCATCACCATCGACTACATGTACATGTGGTCGAGCCCAATCCACATTATCCACATCATCAACATCAACATCCCCCATCATTATTCCCTCCACATCATCACCCATTCATCAAACACCTCAGCCAAATCCACCTTCATCCACATCAGTTGATGTCTCACAAGTCGAATTAATGGATTGTGAGATGCCATTCTAGCCCACACCTCTCCCATTATCAGAGCCACAAGCCAATCATGAGCCTTCCACATCCACCTCCACATCATCCCAAGTTGTGGTCCACCTCACTAGTCCTAGCATTGGTGAATACATGGTCCAAGATATTACTGTTACACCACTTAGCATCCAAACCACTAGGGATTACGATCACCCATGTGACCCACCCTTATCCATAGGAGTGATGTACAACATGGGTTCAATGCCTAACAACATCAATTTTGTGTATGGGGGGATTGATTCATCATCCAATCCATCTTCCCTAGATGAACCCAAACAACCAACCCTTGCCAATATACAACACATGTCAGGTTTTCCATCCTGATACTTTCATCGAGTCAATTGGTAAGGATATGGCCTAGGATGACATGAATAGGGAATGCATGAGATCATCGATACTCCATATCGAGAAGTGCATGACCATTCAAGTTTAGGCTATCACTCTCATTCTTCCACTTCTTCTTTTGAACAAGATTTTCAAAATCTCCATTTGAATTCAGAAGAAGAAACCCATCACATCGATGAATTTGAGGAGGAAATCTATGAAGAATACGATGTTATATCGATAGCTTCTGATGAATCTGATGAGGAATCGACACCCATCACTCCATTCACCGAACAGGATGAGTATTACCTCAAAATGTTCCCCATCCATCAACCCATATTTCATTTTCTCCTCCCTAGGGAGTGAGCTGAACCAACCGGTGAACCACCTCCACTTCATTGATCCACCTCACCGAACAATTTTGTAATATATGTACATAAAAAAACACAAAAATTAAAAAAAATCATCATTGCATTGCATGTGCATGGATTTTTTCCTATTGCATTTATTTGTGTTGCTCATTATTGTTTAGGTTCCTAGAGTTCTTGCATCAGTTCTAGTAGATAGGATCTATCCATCCTTCACATTACCAACCACTAATTTCCCCTTTAAGTTAACATGAATCCTGTTGACTTATTCACCCCACTCCATAATCCATACGATTTGGCAAAGCCAATTCCAATTGACATGAGCCTTATTGATATGGACCAGATTTCCTCACCTCCATCCTTTTCTAAATTCATCCTTTTCAAGGAATTGTTAAGGGCTTCAGCCAACTACATTCCTCCATCACCTCCACCTTCACCTTCACCTTCACCTTTAGATCCTGAGGTTTTCTAGGAAGACATGGAAGAGACTATGTCAGAAGAGTTTGATAACATCATAGATGACATTCATCTGATCCCAATACCCCATCAACTTGAGGAAGGTTCTCATATGTCCATTGAAGATACCATCGATGTGAACCTTAGTTCAGATGTAGACAATCCTCAAATCATCAAACTTGGAAAAATTTTATCTATCGATGAACAAGAGCAATTAATTGCTCTCCTCAAGAAGAAGGGCATTTTTGCATGGTCCTACAAAGACATGCCTGGTCTTGACCCTAACTTGGTTGTCCATAATCTCACCTTGCACCCTGATGCTAAGTCGATCAAACAAAAATTGAGAAAGATGCATCCTACCATTGCCCTCATGGTCAAAGAAGAGCTTCAAAAGCTTTTAGATGTGGGTTTCATTCTACCCATTGATTATCCTGAGTGGCTTTCAAACATGGTACCCATTCGTAAACCTAACGAGGTGATACACATTTGCACTAACTTTTGAGACCTTAACAAAGCGTGTCCTAAGGATGACTTTCCTCTACCAAACATTGATACTCTTGTCGACACTTGCATTGGCCATGAAATGCTTTCTCTAATGGATGGTTTTTTAGGATACAACCAGATTCAAATCAATCCTGATGACCAACACAAAACAACATTCACTACACCTTGGGGGACTTTTTATTACAAGGTGATGCCCTTTGGCCTCAAAAATGTAGGTGCCACTTATCAACATGCCATGACATACATCTTCCATGATTACATGCATAAGATCATCAAATATTATGTGGATGATCTCTTGGAAAAATCTAAAACTTGACAAGAGCACATTGGTGTCTTGGAAAAAGTCTTTGATCGACTTCTAGAGCATAATGTAAGGTTGAACCCCAAAAAGTGTGTCTTTGGTGTCACCTCAGGAAAACTACTAGGATTCATTATCTCCAAAAGAGGCATTGAGGTGGACCCAAACAAATTCAAGGCCATCATGGAGATGCCTCCCCCAAAAAACTTGAAGGAATTGCATAGTTTACAAGGAAATATCCAATCGATCCATCATTTCATTGCGCAAATTTTTGACAAATGCAGGCCATTCAATCACCTGCTACAAAAGGGGGTGATATTTTCATGGATAGATGAGTGCCAAAAATCTTTTGATGACATCAAGAAATACTTAGCTTCTCCACCAGTTTTAACTCCTCCTCATTAGGGGTCCCCTTCCATATTTATGTTTCAGCAATGGACTTTGCATTAGGGACAATGCTTGCACAAAAGAATGAAAACAATCGAGAGCAAGTTGTCTACTACATTAGTCAAACATTGGTAAGCTATGAAACCAGATATGCTTACATGGAAAAATTGTGCTTAGCAATGGTTTTTGCCACTAAGAAACTCAGACATTACATGCTTAGTCACACCACATATGTCATAGCTCACGAAAATCCTCTATGTTACATGATGTCTCACACTTACAATAACACCCACACCACAAAATGGATAATGCTTCTCACTGAATTTGATCTTGAGTTCATCAACCAAAAATCCATTAAAGGTCAGGTCATAGCCGATCAACTTGTGGAAGCTCCACTTCCTAGTGATCAACCCTTGATTATTGAGCTCCCAGATGATTCGGTATTCACTATCACTAAACAAGAAGAAGATGTCATTTCGAAGGAAGATGTCGATATCACACTATTCTTTGATGGTTCTAAGTGCAAAAAAGGTCAAGGTGTTGGAGTCATGTTTCATACACCACAGGGGGTACCTATTCCCCTATATTTCAAACTTGACTTCCAATGCACAAACAACAATGTAGAGTATGAAGCCTTAATATTAGGTCTTCAAGCAGCCATAGCTATGGGCATAAAGTGTATCAGGATATTTGGTGACTCCCAACTTGTTGTTCATCAAATAAATAGAGAATACCAATGCAAGGAACCAACAATAAAGCTTTACCATGAAGTAGCAATGATATTGCTCGCTAAATTTGATTGGTATGAAATCGATAGTTTACCATATTTAACTAATAGATTTGTAGATGTGATGGCCTCTCTAGGATCATTGATTCCAAAGAACTCCGTAGGAGAGGTACAACCACTCATTGTCACAATGATCTCTAAATCTACAATTATTCATGTTAAATCTAAGGATGAGAAGGATATTTGCTTTATCCATACAGAGTCGTATGAGCCTTGGTCCAACCAAATAATAGCCTTCCTCAAGTTTGGAACACTCCCATCAGACATGTCATAGACTACTAAATACACTTTCAAGAAAAAGGTAGCTCATTTTACTCTCTTGGGGGACATGTTGTATAAACGTGGTTATGATGGAGTCCTCCTTCATTATCTCGAGCCTATAGAGGCACAAAGAGCCATAGCTGAAGCTCATGATGGTACTTGTGGTGGTCATTTTAGTGGAATGGCCATTGCAAAGTGCATTCTATGCATGGGTTACTATTGGCCCACCATGGAACATGACTATTGCACTTACATCAAGCATTATTAAAAATATCAACAACATGCTAATTTAACTCATGTGCCATCACAAGCATTACAACCTATTCAAAGCCTTTGGCCCTTTTCACAATGGGGTCTTGATTTGATTGGAAAAATCTTACCTTCTTCCTCAGGACAACATACATTCATCATCATGACCACTGAATACTTCACAAAGTGGGTTGAGGTAATTCCTCTAACCAGTATGATAGGACCTCGAATTATGGAGTTTATACTTCATCATATCATCTATCATTTTGGTATTCCCTCAAAAATCATCTTTGAAAATGACAAGTCTTTCAAGAACAAGGATGTTCAAGCACTTTGCAAGAAATATAATATCCAACATAGTTTCTTGACTCCTTACTACCCATAGAAAAATGGATAAGTTGAGGCTACCAACAAGACCTTAATTGCTATTCTCAAGAAACTAGTCAAAGAAAATCATCGAGATTGGCATACTCAAATCCCCTTGGCATTATGGGCTTATCGAACAAGCATCCGCACACCTACTGGGGCAATGCCATTTTCACTGGTCTATGGAGCCGAAGCAATTATACCTCTTGAGCTTGAGATCCCCTCATTATAAATTTCATTGTAGGAATTCATAGATGATGATACTGCTAGACAAGCACATTTTGACCAACTCACGCTTCTTGATGAAATGTGGGTCAATGCTTTAGAGCATTTACGAGTTTATCAAGACCGCCTAAAGCATGCTTACAATGCCAAAGTTCATCTACATGAATTCCAAGTAGGAGATCTTGTTCTTAAGGAGAATCAACAAAACACCAATGCATTATCGCACCTTCATGATAAATTCATGGCTAATTGGCTAGGTCCATACATTATCACTCAAAAAGTGGGTCAAGGAACTTATAGGCTTGCTAGTCTAGAGGGAGTCAAAGAGCCCGAACCACTTAACATCATCCACTTGAGAGCATTCTATGCTTAATGTGATTATATATATGTATATATACATGGCTAATACACAAAAAAAACACATTTATTTTACACATTACATTTCACACATTACATTTCACACATTACATTTCACAAATTGCATTTCATACATTGCATTCACAACCACCTTCACACATTTCATTTCATATTAGGGGTCATTTATTCAGTTTAGATAATAATTGGTCCAATAAATTTTTGTTGCCTTAATCAGGGGCACCTTCAAATCATCATCCATTTCATTGCACCATTCCATAAAGTCAAATTATCATTTGCAAACCACATTTCCATAATCCCTAGGTGTTTTTGATCACTCAACCACTCCTAGTGTTTCTAGAAACCTCCAATACATGTCAAGTTTTCTTTAGGACCAAGACACATTTTCACTAAGAAAATCTTGAGTTCTAGGAATTGACTCTAACACTCTTGAACCAAACACAATCACACATCTTAAAAACATCTTGTGTCAAAGAGGGATAATACCATGAATGGGTTGAACCTCGAAGTGAAAAGGGTACTCCTTGCTTGTCCCATTATGCACATAGTCCAAAAATAAAAAATAGTGGTTTTCACCACTATCACAATCACTTCCAAATAAAAGAATGAGTAGTAAGGATAGGGTAAAATTCTCATCACACTTCGATTGAGAATCTGATTCCCCAAAGCTCTAAATATTTTACACATCACACACCATAGATCCTCAAGTTGTAAGGATAGAACTACATTTCTAGTCAGACGGTTAGGTAGTCCGAATCCCCAAAGCTTAGAGATCAGATTCTTGGACTATGGAGCTAATATCCACCAAGGCTATAGATGCTTGATTAGTAGTGGAGTATGCTCATGCGTGGTGACACATCTCTCTTGAAGAGACCTCTGACCACACATAAGGACAAGCTAGCTTCTTGGTCTTCTCCATGATAGGTTTCATCTCAATTTACTCAAGATGGGTTAATGAACTCACTTGCACACACATTGGTTCTTGATTACCTTGAGTCATTACCATACTCATGATTCGGTAAATGAATTCACTACACACACATTTGGTCTTAGAGAAATTAGATAGAATTTAGTGAGTTTGTTTGATATCACTAGTATGTCTGAGTCTCTGCAAAACAATCAGTTTTCCATATCAACATCCATATCATTCCATATCATTACATGAGTCTTCCATTTCACATGCCACAATTTTGGTGCCCTTGATTAAACAACAATGCTATAAATGGTCAAGTAAAATCTAAACTATGAATGATCATTAGAGCATTAATTCATTTGCATTCATACACATTATCATTGCATTATCATCCATCACACATATACACATGCATTCAAACAAAAGCATCCACACAAAAGCATAACACAAAAGTAAAATCCATGTCTATATATATATATAAATATCATATACAATGAATGCCCGAAGGCTATATACAATGGAGCACCAAGGCTCATATACAAAAGTGCATCTAAGCACTAGCTAACCCATAGATAGGACCCCTATGACCTTGAAGGAGCCCTAGACCTAGAGCCACTATGCCTAGACTCACTATGCCTAACAGTCCCAGATATGGAGGAAGAGGGTCGATCTGGCAGCCCAATGTGGTGTTGCATCAATAGATCCTCCAAATCCTAGATGTATCCCTCTCAAGATCAAAGGTATAGTATATCATACCTCTAATGATGGTCCCTCTATGCTAGCTCTACCTAGAGCCTCATGATCCTATCCTCACCTCCACCTATAACCATATGTACCTCTAGCTCTACCCACAATCGAGCTATCTCTACATCTCGCTCCACCACCATCTACCAGAGCTGATCCCACTCAACCTCGAGCCTCATCCACTCCTCCTCACTCTAACCTAGAGGTCTCTCAAGGAACCTCCTCCATATCATCCAAACCATCACCATCACCTCCAATATCTGGAGGTTACTCTACTACATCTCTCACCTACCTCCCTTGACTACTAGATCGATGATATCTCTAATGATTGGGAGCTATTTCTCCTCCACCTTAGCCTCTACCTCATCATCATCCCCACTATCCTCATCCACCACCTGACTAGGTACCCATGGTGGTTATGTAGTGAACCATGCATCATACTCAATGGTAGTCCCTACATCATCCACATCGAGGAGATCTATCTCCTCATCATCCTCATAGGTCACCCACCATACCTCCACACAAGGTAGACCCATCTCATCCTGATGATGCCTATACAACACTAGTGCCTTAAGAATCCCCTATCATAGCCCAAACTACCATAGCACCCATGAGAACTAGATCAGCTCCACCTCACTCCTATGCCACCCAACCACCCATCTAGCCTACCAAACTCTCTATAGCTGCTCCCTATCACCAATCCAACTAGCACCTCACCATGGTCTCCAATGCACCTGATCAGGTGTCAACCCTACCCATAGATCTTTATACTCCTAGCCAGTATAGCTAGGATGACTCGACTAAACCTCCTCAGACACCCACCATATCAAAGCATAGGGCTACTCCCCATCCCATGCCTCACTAGGCAAGCCCATAGGTCGAGCCACACTAAAGTGCTCCCAGCCCCAACACTATAATAGTACACTACAACCCAACCCCTTCCACCTCTACCTCCTCACCTCATACAACTCCAAGTACATCTAAGCCAGTAGAGTAGGTACCCATGCATACACTCGAGGCTCATCGATCATATCATACACTAACCTAATCATGTTCCATGGGAACCGATAGCTAGTGTTGTTAGGTACCACTATGTTGGCCAATAGGAACATGACCAAGGTGGGCAATGCCTCCAACTCCTTCTTGGCATACATGGCCAAGTACATGATCCCTCCACCCTTCACACTCACATTCCTCCATCGATCTCCAAATATCTAACTCATATCATGCTCCTTATCATGTCCAACCTTGACATGTAACCCCTCCACTAGCACTCAAAGAATGTGGTATACATCCTCGAGTGTCACTATCACCTCACCAATAGGGAGCTAAAAGGTCCCCCTATCTAGATCCCATATCTCTACCAAGGTAGAGAGATACCCCTCATCAGCCCTCACCACATCAATCCATGTAGCTCCAGCCAGCCCCACAACCTCCAACCAATTCCAATGCTCCTCCTACAATACCTTTCTCACCCCTAGTATGAGAGGTGAGAACCGATGTCGAGCCTCCAAGATCCTCAATTATAGCACAACACATACACAATGCAAGCACATTAATATCACATTCATTACATAAAAAATTGCACAAGTCCAAACAAGAGTGCCAAGGGCACTTACCTCAGCCACCTCACTCCTTCTACCGCATCCGCTCCCTCCATCACCATGGCCTTCACTCCACCACACTCCTTCACTCACTCACTCTCCTTCAGATATAACTTCTAGAACTTGTGAATGCAAGAATGAAATCAATTTTATCCCTATAACCCTTTTATATAATATTTTGAGTGCACTCAAATACCCATGGGCATTTTCCTTGGCACACCCAAATGCTCACCAATATTTATAACATGGAAAACGCTTACCTACATTTATCCAAACATGAACGCTAGTCAATGTTTGGTTTCAAAACTTTACAAAAGGTGCCAAAATGGCCCCAAAATGTATCTTACCTCAAAACCCCCTTGAAAGTTAACCACAAAATCATGCAATCCAATCATCAATGCATTTTTCATCATCACATATTCATTTCAACACCATCCAATCCATCAACCATTGCATTTGCATTAAACATTTGCCAAATTCACCTACAATTTCAAGTGAACCTCGTATCTAGTGGTCTACTCTATCTCCTTGGTGATTGCAATGATTGGTTGTCCATGCAATTTGATAAGATGAGTAAATCACCATAAGGACACTTGCCCATCATCATTCAACATCCTCTTGTTCAAACACAAAATCATTTTGGGTTACTCATTTCTCAAGTGAGACTATGCCCAAGTTAACTTGCTCAAAAAGTTATCATTGATGGCCTTGTTCGTGGGGCTTGAAACATGGACAAATCACATCTCAACATTTATTTTACATTGATAGTCATCACGGAGATAGGCCCTTCCTAGGTTGATTGGTTCCAATTGAGGGAATTATCCTACAATCACTAGACGACCCTCCAAGGGTTGACTCTTTTTATTTTTGCATTTTCATCACTTTGCATTTCAATGATGCCAATTGGCATGTTTTCCAACAACATGGAATCACCCCAAACTTGGGGTAACTAAATTTGATTTTGAGTTCCCACATCGGGATACATCATTCACATCATACATCTACATTTGGAAAAAACCCCTTTTATATTGGGAAAAACATAATTCATTTACATCATTCATCATACATCTACATTTGGCAAAAATCCCTTTTCTATTGGGACAAAAATAGAATTCATTTACATCCACACTTGGCAAAAACCCCTTCTCTATTGGGGAAAAAATAGAATCAACCACTTGCATTATACAAAAACCCTTTTCTCCATTGGGGAAAAAATGACATCAATTTACATCATTCATATCATCCACATTTACATCATACACTTGCACTTACACCATTCACCTACATCATTACCCATAATTCTATCAATTGGCTCATGAGACTCATTTTTCACTCATTCACCAATTGAGGGGGTAAGCTACACCAACAAATTCTTTATCTTCAAGATCTTCTTTGCACTCCAAGGAAAGAAAGTTGCTTCACCACACCAAACCAGGTGTCTCATATTTTTGCACCACATTGTGTTCCACGCAATGCGATACAAAAAGGGGCATCTATAGACACCAAAATCTAGCCACTTATCATCCATTCATATCCTCAAATCATAGCCATCCATTATATATATATATATATGTATTTATTTAATATATACATAAATATTAATATTTTATATTTATATTTATATATATTTAATAAATATATATGTATTTATGTGAATAAATCCTAGCCATCCACCATGACTTAATCTCAACCACCCATCCATCTTAATCCATGTCACATGCTCAAGTTTAATCTCAACCCTTCCTCATGTTTTAATCTCGACCACCCATTGGTGTCATCAAAACCCTAACATGATCAAGGGTAGATTATAAAAGATGATTCATTTTGATGAATCAAGGTCCAAAAAATCTAAAGATCCCAAATTTGAACATTTATCCACTCACAAACCCTAGCCATTTTGCTATCATCTTCCTCCCTCATTACCACCATCACACCTTCCATTTCTACCATCGCAAAACCCTCATAAACTAGATCTGGTTCTGCCTCACTCCCATCCACCCTCAAACGCCTCCTAGAGTTCATAGAATACTGCTGAGCATTTCTAGAATGTTGTTGAGCATTCACAATCATCCCAAAACACCTCTAGGTATTTCTCATAGCCTATTTATATTCCATAAGCCCTCAAATACTTTTGAGCATTCACATGACTTTCAAACACAAGAAACAAAAGCATAGATCAACATCACATCCACTTTATTGACAAGGTAAGATATTCTATTGCATTATTTTATGTTTTTGCATTTTTTTTACAGTTTAACATTGCAGCATTTAGGGTTTATAGGTTTTTATCATTCAGAGGGCCTCACACAGTGGAGCCCTCATAGGTGCTATTAACCCTTTTATGTTGTTTTCTATTTGCAGGTGCAGGAACCACATTTTTGGAAGTTGTTGCAGCTAGGGTGGTCCCGTAGGGATACACAAGCCCACCCACACACTTGTTTGGAGCAAAAGATGATGCAGAAGACACCATATATTCACTTGTGAATAAGGGTTTTTAAACCCTAGATTTGTAATCATTGTATCAATACAAAATCATATTGTAACATTGGAGATCAAGGCTCCCCCCATAATAATATCAATATTATTGTCTTCATTTGTGCAATAAGTTTTTGTGTTGATTATGTTATCTATTGCTTTGGTGTTGTCATTTTTTGCTTTACACATACCATACCTATGTTCATTATTATAGTTACATTTATCATATGCATTACATGTTTACCTGTCTCATGTTTTGTTGATATGTTTGTGTGATTGCTAACTTGTCATTGATTAATTAAACCATTTGTGATTGTGAAATTCAAATACACACATCCAAAATTTGATTAAACAACCACATGTGAGTCTAAATCATGTAAATAAATAGAGGACTTGTCATCCATCATATAAGCATAACACATCCATATTATCCAACATATCATTTCTATCCACTCACACATCTGTCCAATATCCAAAAACAAACAAATAAAAAATAAAAACATCAAAAATAAAGAAAATAAAAAACATCTAAAATCCTCCCCCCACAAAAAAATCAACAAAATCCTAATTTTTTTAAAATCATCCTATCAAATCTACACATCCTCCTACATATCATATGTAACCAAATAAACATTACAAAAATTATGGTACATCCGCCACACCAAACATAGACTCACTGTTGCTAATCCCTTGGAGTATATCCACTCCCCTCCCATACACCATGTTGTTGACACTATAAATTGATCCACTTTTCATCAGTATTCATCAATTCACCCTTAAACATCAACCCTCTAATCAACCAAGTGATATTTCCATTTTGAAGACCTAACATTAAGCATTTATCACTTCAAAAACTAGGGTAATATTTGAGCAATCTTCTCCAAATTTCCTAAAACCACCATCATTGGATTGGACTCGAAAAGAGATTTCTAATGAATATAGATTTACCTATATTATAACATAATTGTATCCCCCAAAATGCAAAAAAATTACACATGGATCACATCAATTTTTAACTGTACATATCCATATGGTTGACTTTGACTATACAGATCCATAAGGTCCCCATTTTGACAAACAAATTATTCAAATTTTGCTATTTATTCATTCATTTCTACTCCAAAACAAATTCAAATAAATCAAACAACTTGAAAGCTTTGCAAAACATCCTATCAAATTTTCACTGCATTTCATATGTGGCTCCTACATCACATTATCAATTCATAAAATCCTAACATGATACCCATTGAATTATCATCATATCAATAATTGTTGCATAGAGACATTTGGTCAAGCACTTCATTTATTTTTTCAGCTTCTTCACCCATCAATTCATGGATTAAGGGGGTAGATATTACCCATTAATACCACCTTGCACATGACCAATATCAAAACACTCAATATTGGAATTGTGTTTGTCCAAAAACATTGTTTGAGACTATCACAAACCCTCCTTTGCTGGGGCAAACAAAAGCAAATTTTTTCTTCTCAATCAAACTCCAATCCAAATAAAATTTGGTACATCCCATGCCTATGACTGTATGGTTACTCATGAATTCCCTTCATCAAAGTGGTAAAGGATAAGACCACTTGTGATTGAAGCATCATGAGAATACTTGCAAATGGCTAGTTGACTTACCAAACCAATTCAAGCTTAACAATATATTAAAATAAAAGTTTCAAGGATATTCATCCTTTCCATAATTAGGGCATCTTACATTTTTCAAGACTCAAGATAATCTTATGTCTCCTTCAACAATCATCGTGATGCACCAAAAGCTGTAATCAATCACAATCAATCATAACCATCTATAATTAACTCATCATCCTTCTCACAATCAATCACCAATCTGGTGTCATATATTTTTGCATTGTATCATGTTTTCACATAATGCAGTACAAAAATAGATAAATGTAGACACCTAAAAATATTATCCTATGTGTCATGCTATCGGTCGATCAATTTGCAAAACCATCAAAATTTGCATAATTTGTCTAAAATCACTATTCATTCCCTTTAGCCTCTTTCCCTCATAATATCTCTCCTAAGCTTAGCATTTGGTCACCATGTGACCATCCATTTAGCCTAACCTAGGTCCACCTCACCCTAGTCTACCCTTTAACTAGCCTAGCTTCCACCTAAGCCTAGACTAATCTAGCCCAACCTTGGTGAACCCTAAACCCAGGGTCAACCTTAACTCTTGCTCCCCCACATCCCCATGTGCATGCAATGCCATAAATGATATTTGAAGACTTTCCTATTCAAGGTATTAAACACATTGATGAGTCATCATCCACCATGCCATAATGGGGTGAAGACTTTCATCTCCCATGCATTTATGAGGCATGGTGCACCCATGCCTATCTATTATAGGTGGATGGATGAGGAGGACTTTCCTCCATCCAAAGCCATTTATGAGGCATGACACACCATGCCACCTCATAGGGTACCTCAGCCCCCTAACCTTGGCCAAGTCAATAAATAGAAGAACATTTCTCTCATTTTTAAGAATAAAAAACTTACATACCCAAATTCTGCAGAAATCACTCTAGACACCATCACATCACACCCTCACTTGACATCAATCACCATGGATGCCTAAATGTACCTCTTGATATTTTTTTTTTATTGTAAACTGCTCTTAGTTACAGGTACAAAAGACCACTAGAGGGCGAAAGATCTAATACAACTAGTAGAACCCTCCTCATCAAAGAAGTTATTGTCTAGATAACACAAAGTTGATTGTAAAAATAGGTACGATCATATTAGATCATACCTAGGGGTATGGTTCCATTTAGGGACTTGTTTTAGGATGTAACACAACATCAATACACCAAATCAAGTAGCTAGCACTCTATTTATCAAAAATTTAACCATTATTAATACTTTTATAATGTAATAGATTAGATTTTCTTTGGATTTGTCTTTCATCACAAGGGGTTTGATTGAGACAGAACCCACATATACAACTAATACTTTCTATTGGGTTGTGTAGGTTTATATGACCTACACAGCTAACAGTATCCCACGTGCAAAAAACCCCTCCCCTTGAGGTGCTCATAGAAGACCCTTGGTGTTTTTTACTCGTTCATTGAAATAGGGTTTCCACCTTGGAAGACCCATATTGTAGCCCATGGGGCATGTTGTGTAAAAGGATATATTTTGTAACCCCTTTTAATCATTAATACAAATGGTATATTTTCTTTCAGTATACATATGTAGTTATTGCACCATTTGATAATTAAGAGAGAACAATATATTAATAGATTGTACTAAAGTAATATGTATATATATATATATATATATATATATATATATATATATATATATATGAAGTAGCAAAAAAATGGCTCGCCTAATAGATTGAAACTGAAATGTAATCTAGTGTTTATAAGAAAGCATGCAAAAGAAAGATGCTAAAGAGGTAAACAAAGTAAGCTATTGAAATGATGAATAATTTGAAGTGAAAAGGGGGGGGTTATCCTTGTATTTATAAATTCATCAATCCAATGGTTACAATACATCCCCTTGAGGGCTTCTCATTTTGATACATTTTAGATTACAAGTTATAAGGGATCAAATCCCTTCATGAGCTTAATGGCGTGCTTCTAGTGTTCTTCTTGCAACCCAAAATTGAGAGCTATCCTTGGGCTATATTTATTCATATCCTTAGCTCCTCCCTCATGCATAAAATACCTGCACCTACACACAAGAGATTGAATGATGTTAATAGCATATGTGTTTGATATTGAAAACTATGAAAACCATAGAAAGTATGCATCTATGAATATAAAATTTATTTGTGACTATTCTAAACAACTCCAAATGACTTGAAATTCTAGTATGATGTTAATGAGATGAGTTTGGAAGAATATGAGCATAAATTAAGGTAGAATTATGATCAGAACCTATGGCCATCCCTGGTAGGAACAACTAAGACTGAAATCACAAAAACATAAATTGACACATCAAATCTATTCAAAACTTAACCAAAATTGAGTATGTTGCTATTCTAATGCTATAGAATTGATCTATGTTAAAATCAGGTCCAAATTTTTAGCCATTTCATGGTCATCCCTGGAAAGTGCAACTAGGACTGTTATCCATCCCTAGTAGGGACGATCAAAAAATGCGGTGCCACCAATTCCAAGGGTATATGGTTTAGAAATATCCTAAATGTGTTGTCATTGAATTTGGTCAAATTACTCTAATATTTGATAGGTTTTAGAATCAATTATCGTATTTTGGGATGCCCCTGAAAGCGCCTTCAAATGAAGATGTTTTCAAGGAAAATACGTGGGAAAATGTGAGGACAAATATTAGCAGCACTTCGTGGTCAAATGTTGTGAATATTTCCTAAATTGAAATTGGGTGGGAGCACCTCAATTTATAGCCCAAAAAGGGTAAAAGGGGCAAAGGGGTAATTTCTAGCATGTAAGGAAAGTACCGCCACTTGTCAATTCCTTTGCCATGCATAGGGTGAAATAGGTTGCCCATTTATGCCTCCAATTTGCAAGTCTTGATGTCTATGAAAACCTCCTAATCAATTTTGGGTGATTGTGTGGGATAAATGGTAGGAATTTGTTGCCATTTGTCCTACCATTTGACTTGTGATGGGTCTAGTTCATGGTCGTTCCACCCAGGGATGACTACTAGTGTCCATCCCTGGGTGGGATGATCATGAACTGTGATCATCCCTGTGTAGGACGACCATGGCTACATGGACCAAAACCTTCCAAAAGTTGTTGGGATCCCTAATTAACCCTTGAGGGTTGAACAATAGGGCCATATAATTTTGATAAGAGTGGTGAATTAGCAGTCTTATCTAATTTACATGATTTTAGTGTCTACAAATACCTCTTTTTGAGACACACTATGTGCAACAGAGCTCTAAGCAAAAAATATATGAATAAATCATTAAATTACTAAGTTTATTCATTAACATAACCAAATTTAGATGCCTCCATTGTGGAAAAAGCATACTTATTGAAATCCTTTCTTTTGACATAGTTGAAAGATTGATTTTGGTATACCTCAAAGCCATGTTGTTCAAATGATTTAGTCTTAGGGTATACCTAGTATTGGTTCCTTGTTTCCTTGTAACAATTTTCATGGGTGAAATCCCAAGGCTTCAAGGAGGCCAAGCCTTTTTTTTTGTATTTGCTTATTGTTTTCCCCAGCATGGGCTTGAAATTTTATCTTTGGCAAAGATTATTTTGAATGTATGAAAATTGCACTTTTGAGTGTTTTAAGTGTTGATTTGATTGTGAAATTGTTATTATGACTACCCCCTCAAGTGATGAGTTAATGAGGGAATGACCAATGATAAAGCAATAATTCAATTGACCCATATGACTTAATTGGGATAACCGTCAGTTTTACCCATTTCAAGATGTACCAATTTTGCTAGGATTTTGATTGTTTTGATGGTGTTTCATGGAAGCAAAAGACTAAATACTTCATTCCCATGGAGTGGTCCAGCCATAGTGGCCTTCTTGGGGAGTGAAATAGATACTTTTTAGAGCATCCATAAATACTTTTAGTTCAATATTGATCCCATGTTAATTTTAACCATTTTTTACTTGTTTTTGGTGGGTTTTTGGCCCTGTTTGTGAACTTTTTAAGCTATTTTTGTAGGATTTTTTGGTGGCCATCCCTGGGTGGGATGGCTGCATAGTTCATGGAAATCCTAGGATGGCATGATTGGCCTGTTATCCTACCATACCACCAAGAGGCATCCATGCTTATTTGAACGTTATATAAGCCCAAAATGAGGCAAATGAGCTCATTTTTGCATTCTTAACTTGGAAAACTTGAGAGGTGAAGAGGAGGGAGATACTTTTCAGAAGTGGAGTGCTTATAAGAGTATCCCAAAATCAGTATGAGTCAGCCATAGGAATCGACAAGCAGTGTATCTGGTGCAAGATAGGTATGGGCTGCATTTTCTCCTTTTCTTTATTTAATGTGAAATTGGAATTTCTTGTGCTTTTTCCATAATATACACTAAATATCGGTTAAGGAACCATAATAGTAGGTAAATGTAGGAATGCAAGCTTTTATTTTTGTTTTAGATGCATTATTTTTCATTTTTTTTGTTATTTTCTTGCTTTTTTAGGGCTATTTTAGGTGTCAAAATGACCCAATTTTAGCTATTTTTTGGGGTCGTCCTTGGTTGTGGTCATCCCTAGGTGGGATGGCTACCAAATTAGGAGCCGTACCTAGGTGGGACGATCACAAAATTGGGGAAAAATGGGCCCATTGTTTGGTCATTTTTGTGATATTTTTTGGATATTTTTTGATGCATTTTTGGATATTTTAGACCACTAGGGATTTTTTGATAGAGGAGGACTGGAAATGGCTTGATGCCATTGGCCTTAAGCATGTGAAATGGTTGGAGAAGGTGGTGGGTGATCACGCTTACTTGAATACCCTGATAGACTTATGGGATCCTCACACCAACACCTTCCACCTAACTACAAGGGAGATGACAATTACTTTAGAGGACATCTATCGAATATTGTACATTTTAATAGAGGGGCAACTGATCGTATCTACTCATCAAGATCGGATAGATGTAGTGATGCAACGATACTTTGACAAGGACTAGGAGGAGGGAGTGTACAACCTACTTAGTGGAGGTATATTAGTGGAGCTATGATATGCAGTTGGAATATTGGGTATTAAACATCCCTTACTAATGAAATTGATCTCCAACATGTTGCTTCTAGATTCATTAGGCACCAAGTTACCTTGGAATCTTATAGAGTTGGTTTTTATACTTGTGGAGTGCACTATAGAGAAATTGCTAGTGATGGCTTAGGGTACTGCCTTATTGGCATAGTTATATGATGAGATATATTAGATTTTCTCCTATGGTTGGAAGGGATTAGGGTGAAGTTTTCTACTACAGGTTTGGAGATGGAAAAATATTACTATGGATAGGCCATGGGGACTATTGTGGATGACACGAGTGCAGATGGTAGACAAGGATATAGGTTATGGCATTTTATGGTAGTGGGTCCAGGAGACAAATCAAGGTCATAACTTTGCAGGTGAGGTTGAGCACTATGTAGAGTCCTTTGTATGAATCAAGGTAGAGGATGTGACTTAGAGATCTTATAGAGATTATCCAATATGGGATGAGGCCGAGACACAATTACGCTAGGTGAGGTGAGGTAGATGGCTAGCTAAAAAACATGAGACTGAGCAAGAGTACTTTCCTTATGATCATTTCCTACAATAGTTTGGGCTATTCCATGGTTTACCCAATGAGTCGATGATCTACCAACATCGCAGGGATGGGAGCACCCTTAGTTGGTCTATAGTGGAGGTAGTGGAGGAGAAGACAAATGATGCAGTAGAAATATCTGATATGGATGATGATAGGACTACAAAGAAGTATGAATATTGGTGGATGATACGGTAGTGGCAAGGAGAAGGGACACTAGGAGAGGATGTAGCTATGATAGTAGAGGAGGTATCCAGGGAGGCTCTAAATGAGGAGGGTCAGGATGAGTTACTAGATGATGAGGAGGTAGGTGCAGGTAAGTGACATGTGTGTCATCGCGTATTGGATTAATGGATAGACATTATTGACTTAGGGGATATACAAGATGACTTTGGTGAGGCTAATTTTATTTATGATCAGAGGATGCAGACATAGATGGTTGAAAGAGATGCTACGATTATTGAGCTATAGGGTGATCTTATCAAAAGTCAATAGGAGAGAGATCTCCTTCATGCATAGGTACAAATTACCTAGGTTGGGATGGATAGGAACACAACATTGATAGCTACCCTTCAGGCACAAGTTGAAGCATAAAAACCTAGTCATGAGGGATCTAGCAATGGCAAGATTCCTAGACTACGATAGGAGGTGGTACAACTCTAGTTCTTAGTGGGAGTCTTCTAGAATTGTTGTTGATAGTGTTGGGCACTAAATTGCATCAAGTTTTACTCTACTACGACTATCTATCTTCCTAATTTCTATCTAGGATTGCACCCGATAGCTACAACTTAGCACTCAATATTGGATAGACGAAAATAGGAGTTTTCAATCCAACCTCCAGAGTAGGCTAGTTCCTTATCAACTCAAATAGGGTATTGATACATTATGCTCACTTAGGGTTTTAGAGATTAGGGTAAGAAAAGGTTAGGGTTAGAAAATGTGAACAATAGTGGATGGATGGGCTAACAACATTGTACTACAACAAAAAGCCCCGAAAAACCAAATTAAAGACACATCACTTAGATCAACATTATCTCAAATTAAATGTACTTTCATTCATTAAAGAACAACAAAGAAATATTGTATACAATGATTTCAATATCTAAACAATGATAATCCAAATTGTAGAATTTACAAATATGTAGATTTTATAGAAATGCACTCCCTAACAATAAAGATCAAATTTAGAAGCATATTTCAATTACCCTAGCAGTTAGTAATCCATTAATTTGGCACAAACTAACCATTCAAGTATTCATAAAAATGCAACTAAAGAATTTGAACCTTTGATGTCGAATTATGAAGATAAAAAATTTGAGGTGAAGATCAATGTAATACTCCTTTCATTAGCCCTTGGGAATATTTATAGTAGCACAGGAAAACACACTAGAGATGACCCTTTAAAAATGAGGGTTCGACCTCTATTTATAGTTTTACAAAATTAAAATAATAAGGAACATTACAAAGATGAAATTCTGATAGCTCAATAGAGAGTTCTTGTTGCATTCTCTTACTGGTTCAACCTTCGAGAAATTTACTACAAGTGGACCACCATGGTAGCTTGAAAACTCTGCAAATTGTTGGTTGTTTGGCGCTAACTGGATTTTTAGTTGTTGGAGATTACATATACATCATTGATCTTTCTTGGAAGTCTTTCACTATTTTTCGATCTACAATCTTCTCTGGTTCTTATTTTATTGAAATCCTCGATGCTTAAGCTTCCTCCTCCAACTGACTATTTCAACTCCAATGAGAAATTGCTTTTATATACTTTAGAAT
Organism: Wollemia nobilis; assembly: GCA_028583015.1. Classification (NCBI taxonomy): domain Eukaryota; kingdom Viridiplantae; phylum Streptophyta; class Pinopsida; order Araucariales; family Araucariaceae; genus Wollemia; species Wollemia nobilis. Next base: position 1,387,504 of record JAQPPZ010017070.1, read on the forward strand.
TCTCTGCAAAGTATTGATCACCGATCTCCCCCATCGTATGGCTATGATTTAATCTAACATAAGCTTGATATAATGATGAGAGAGAACACAGTGCCATTTCGCTTTAAAAATTTATGATGTCACCTTTCATTCTTTGGAACTTGCAAAACGCCAATCTAGCACTAAAATGCCTTTAAAGTGAAGCGGGATGAAATTCACTCCCTATCCTTCATTTTTCTTCTTTGGTGATGAAGCATTTGCCAATCCACAAAAAATGTTGATGATGTCATATCTCCTTCAAAACTTTGCGGATTCCATTCCGGACCTAAGCAAGTGCATTGGCTTGTAAACACCATTTTGAACCCAATGCAATGTAAATGGACTCTTCCTGCATTTCACACTGGATTTAGAGTAAATGCTGCTTGTCACCATTCTGGAAGAAATTTAGTAAAAAAACCTTCATCATGAATCCGCATCACTTGTATGTAGCATTTTGCCTTCTATCACCATTCTGGGCAAAAATTATCTATGCGCTCTTTAGAATAGGGCCCTCCAACACTTAGCCTCTCAAAATATATCAAAGAATATGAAGCGATCGTCAATTCACACTTATTTTATGTTGACATCATCCTTCTTCAAAAAATTTTGTGGATTCAGGAAACGTCTCCATTTCAGAGCTAAATACATAAGAAATTATGCAGAATCGCTCCAAGTACGAATATTCATCAAGTGTTGGGTGGATTTGTGGCCTTTGTTGTGGATCCACTCTAAAGTACATTGCAAAGTGTGCGAAATGAGATCTTCATTTCTTAGGTAAAATTTTCCTAAGTATGTGGCCATTTTGGGCCTACATTCTGGCACCTCCTGGGTGGATTTGCTTGCAAATCCATAGAACTCAAAGTCTTATCCATTGGGCCTTAGGAGTCAAAAAGTGCTCATCTTCAAAAATATGCTTTTAAAGAATAACTTCCATATAAACACTACCCTCTAAAAAATATAACAGTCTGTTTAGAGAGTAAAGGTTCATATGGAGATCATGCCAAAAACATTAGAACTTATCCGCTTATATGGAGACTATGCCAAAAATACAGGCCTATTGCCATTGTCTTCAAAAATTAGGCATAAACCTACTCCTATTATAAGGCCTTATTGCAAAAATACCTTCACAAAAAATCTACTGCTCTATGTGTCTCTCCAGGATTCATGCCTTTATTGTTTACTTCTGACAATTTTCAGAGCAAAACACAAAAATGCAAAACTTGTGCATATGTACAAAATAAAAATAAACTAAGCGTGGGACCCTTTCGAGCTTGTAATAGTTTCATCCTACTCTACTTCTTCATGGGATTCTTCCTTGACCTCTTCTTCATTCTCTTCTTCTTATTATTCATTTTATTCTTCTGGAGAAGGTTGTTTTTGATTCCTTCCTCTAGAACCATCACCAATTAACTGAATCATAATTTTTAAAGTTTGCAAAGCCTATTTCTAGGCTGCTCCAAAGGAGTTTGATGTTTCTTTGAGCTACTTGTAAACATATTGTAATACTCCAATATCCTTATAATTAGCAGTGTTCTCTCTATTCACTAGATCTTCCATGAGATATCTTAATATGGTAAAATCAACAATTAGTTGGGAAACTTGCTCTTGGGGTAGTGGCTCTTTAAGAGAATCAATTCCAGATTCATCTAGCATATTCTCATCAATGCTCTTCAGGATCTCTTCCACATATAGTAAGCTGTGATCCTCCATCCATAGGCCTTTGAAGCCAACTTGAATTATTTCTTTATTCACATCCACAACATACCTAATCACTCCTTCAATCCTATCAAACAATAGCCAGGCTATTTGAAGTGCTATGTGCTTCTTGACCATGGTTATGGCAGTAACTTTGGCAAGATTCCATTATTTATTGAGAATTGGTGTAGCAGAATCATTGAGTCTGCTATCAACCAACCTGCACATCTATTCTACTGGAATCACCATAGGCTGCAACTCTCCAGTGATTTGATCTAAATATTTCTGAACATTGGGGAGTAAGTGGCTGGTATCATCTAGGTAGTCAATCATAAGTTGAAGCCCTAAACATTTTTCTTGGACATTAGAGAGCAATTATTTTCTAATATTCTTCAATATGGCCTTTGAAAAGCCAAAAGACTTAGCTCTCTCAAGTTGAAGTTGTTGTCTCAAACTTTGAATTTCTTTTTCTTGTTCTTCATTTAGCTTCTTTTGCTCTCCTAGCTGATATTTGAGTTTATTGGCTTCTTTGTACTTTTCTTACTAGCCTTTGGCCTCCTTTTTCAGAGCCTTTTATACTTCTTTTTTATTTCTCAGAGTCCTCTGAAGCTTTTCATTTTGTTTTTCTAGTTTGCTCACCTTCTCTCTGAATATATCATTCTTCACATAGAAGGTGTCTAAGTGGGTTCTATCTATAATTAGCTCATCATCTTCAAGAAGCTTGTCAATATCTTCTGTGACCTCCTCTGCTCGATAATATTGGAGAGTTATTTTAGTTTTAAGTTTAATTACAAGTGGAGTCTTAGATCTAGATATCCTCTGCCTATAATATAGGTCAACATACATGCTTCTTCTTCTGACAACCATCCTGTTGGAAGGCTTAGAAATCTTCTCTGCCTAGAAATCATTCATTTTTTGGGTGGTTGCCTGCTCCTTTGGCAAAGATATATGACTTGAAAAATTGGTAGCCAGGGGAGATGAAGATACTAGAAATGTAAGGGCAGACTCAACCATTGACAATGGTGGTGTGGAAGTAATTACAATAGTCTCTATAACAACAATGGACTCTGTAACTACTGTTGTGGTTGCTATTGGTAAACTCATAGGAATTGACATAAGACTAACAATTGGATGCATGGGGGTGCTTGGAAAAATCTATCCCTTTGATGGGGGTGGTTGTAATAGTAAAGATAAAGTTATGGGAGATGGTGAAGTGGGAATCTTAGATGATGAAAGAGGGATTTGGGGTGACTTTGAGGAAGAAGGGGTAAATTTTACTTCAGTGATGACCAATGAAACATGGGGTGGACTATGATAGGGAGAAGGTACCTTTGTCACATTTACTTGAACAAAAATGGAGGGATAATTCCTTGGGGATTTAGGATGATGAAGAGTATAAGAGGGATTAGAAGCCATACCTTCACCTATAGATGTAGGGTGCTCTTGTTTAGCCTCTATTTCCTACTACTGCTCATGACGAGTCAATTCTTCTATAGCTGAAACAACTACATGTTTAGGAGTCTCCTCCTTCTCCAATATATTTTTTCTTCACAACTTCTCTTTCCCTTATTTTTGGAGCTCTTTTAGCTCTTTTTTTAATCACTTGAAAGGAAGCCATATCACTCTCTAAATATTTTTCTGATACATCTCCTTGTACTGCTCTGGTAAGCAAGACATGCTAAAAATGGGATGCAATTCTACTGATGTTGCAGTGGTGAAAGAAAGGGGGGTGAACCTAAAACTCTCATCCTTCTTCCTCCAATAAATATCTATGTCTAGAGGCTATCCCACCAGAGCTAAGAATTTAGGCCTAGACACTCCTTCGATGACTGGAGTACTGACAACTTTTCCAATGGAATATTACATTTTGCTCAGAAGTTGTGTTCCCTTAGGAAACTTCTCCACTTGTTAAGTGGTAGGATGAAAAGTCTTAGGGACTTCAGCTGCTATTAAAGGAGTTTCACGTTCTTGTACTGGAGCTTCTTGAACTGTGGGTGGAGAGAGAGATTCAAAACTAGTTTGGGACTTTTTAACTGTTAAAATTATGTTTATGATGTCCTTCTACTTCTAGGTTCTGATTATTTCATCATATTTCATAGAAAAATATTTATCAATATTCATACCAAAATTGGACTCAAGTTTTCCAATTTCTATTATCATTCTCCACAAAACTAGTATTTTTGCTACATTCCATTGTTCTCCTTATTATACCTCTTCAACAACATCCTCATCAAGTTGAGGGTCTTTTTTCTTTGTAGTTTTCGCTTCAATATCACGCATGGTGGCTTCTATTAATCGATAGATTTTCTTTTTTTTAGGATAATAATCCATAATCTATTCATAAAAATTCAACCATGGAGGTAGTTGACCCATTTTTGACACATTCCACTCCAATAGAGCAGCCTCATAATTATTTTTGCCTTGTTAAAAATGAGCCTTAGGATTATTTTCAAATATATATGCTTTTTATCCATTTAGGGCTACATTTCTTGTAGTGAAAATACCATTAGTATCATAACTCTAGCTTTGGGGAATGTAAAATAGACCTAACCTATCAAGGTATTGGTCAATCTGCTCACTTTATTCCTTCTTTGTGAAAGTAATATCTTCCATAGTGTGGTATGTAAGCAAAGACTTTCTCTTTCTTCCAGAACCATAATTTAAATCAATGTACTCCACCTGCCTTAAATATTCTAAGGTAAAGAGCCTTTCTGTGACAAAATGGGGCAGGAGAAAAGGTTTACCCATGAAACCATATAGTCTTATTACTGTGCCATCAATCAAAAAATAACACTATCCTTCCTTAGCACCCTCTGCTCTTAGAATTTGCTTAGCCAAAGGTGGCAATCTAGGGCACTCTCCATACATTATTTTCAACGCAGGTCCAAGAAATTCCAAATTGAATCTATAAAAAAACTCACTACTTTTCAAATTACTTGTCCAATAATGAACCGGAAAGGGTTCCCCATAACTGATTTTTTCCTTAACTAAAATCCAAGGCATCTTGTCCTTAATGGCAGAATAAAACATCCATATCATACTTGAGCAATACCTGAAACTAGGAGCATCAAAGCCCCTTTTCATTCTTACCAATTGTTCGTGTATCCTTTGAGCAAGAAAGACTAGCCAATAAAAATAGATAACCCTAGTCCCTTTTTCCTCCGCACCTTCCTCATACATTATTTCATTTGAAAAATAGTAGGCTATGGAAATTTTCCATCCATGCATCATTCTTTCAGAATCTAAATCCTCCATACAGGTCAACATAAAGAACAATACATGGTTTAGGAATTCATCAATAGGGATTGGGACTTCAGGTAATTTCTTCATGGGCTTAACATTGAGTTGTTTATAAACCCATCTTTTGAATGACTCATCATCATTATCTCATATCTCTAGATATTAATACCCTACCTGATCAGTCATCCTTGTGAGACAAGCAAAGTCTCCCCAAGATCGAAGAATGCTCCACAAGATCAATCACACACAAAAAAGGAAAAAACCACAACACCAATATTAAGTGGTAAAACCCTACTTCAAATGAAGAAGGGAAACATCCACTATGAAGCTCACTATATTACTTAATGATTCAACAGTAAAAGAATGCTTTAATGTTATGCAACAATATGCATCAACATAACCTACAACACAAGTCAATATGACAAGATACGATGATATGTAGTAGAAAACACCCCTATTTAAAGAGAAGTTTTTCTACTACAACCCTAAATCTTATCACAATCCAATCTTATCACAATCTATCAAATATTAGAAAGTTCTTTAGTTAATTTCTAATTTTATCACAAGATATTAGAAAGTGCTCTAGTACCTGCAAGGTACTTTAGAATCTTCTTGGTAGCTTGTAAGTGCTCAATATAAGGTTTCTGCATGAACCTAGTCATCATACCAACTGCAAAAGCAATATCTGGCCTTGTGATGGTAACATAAATAAGACTACCAATGAGCTACCTATACAATGTAGCATCAGCCAACTGAGATTTTGTACTTACTTCCAACTTAACCCCTATAGAAATAGGAATGGAAGTAGGATTTTCATCCTCCAAATCAAACCTTTTAAGAAGATCTCCAATATAATTGGATTGAATAAAAAAAGTACAATACTCATGCTGATAAACTTGCATGCCAAGATAGTAGTGTAGAAGACCAAGGTCAGTCATTTCATACTCTAACTTTAATTTGGAGATGAAATAAAAAATGGGCTCATTCTCATTTCCAGTCACAACAAGGTCATCAAGAAATAGAGCAATTAAAATGACCAAGTTATCCTTCCTAAGCACATAGAGATCTATATCTGAATAGCATTTATCAAATCCAAGAGACAAGAAGTAACCTGAAATCTTCATGTACCATGCTCTAGGTACTTGCTTCAGTTGGCTGATGCTACATTGTATAGGTAGCTCATTAGTAGTCTTCTTTATGTTACCATCACAAGGACAAATATTGCTTTTGCAGTTGGTATGATGGCTAGGTTCATGCCGAAACCTTATATGGAGCACTTACAAGCTACTAAGAAGATTTTGAAGTACCTTGTAGGTACTAGAGATTTGGCACTCAAGTATTCTATGCTTCCTTCCTTTGCTCTTTCTGGCTATGCTGATTCTGATTTTGGTGGGGATATAATAGACAAAAAGTCTACCATAGCATATGCTTTTAGTATTGGGTCTACAACTATCTCTTGGTCTTCCAAGAAGCAAGATACAATTGCTCTTTCTACAATGGAAGCAGAGTATAAGGATACGACAATAACTACACAGGAAGCTATTTGGATTCGTACCCTCATGAAGGAAATTGGATTTGAGCAATTTGGTCCTTCACATTTGCTCTCCAATAATAAATCAGCTATTGCCTTGGCTAAAAATCTTGTAATGCATCAAAGGACAAAGCATGTTGAAATCCAAACCCATTTTATCAGAGAGGAGGTATTGGATGGGACTATTCAGTTGGAGTATTGCCCATCATCTTCTAATAATGTTGATTTGTTCACCAAAACTCTTCCCAAAGAGCAGTTTTGTAAGCTGAGGGACTCGCTTGGTTTGGTGAAGTTGTCCTCAAGGGGGAATGAAGTGTAGTTACACTTGTGTGATGAAAAAATCATCCTTATATATGAGTTGATCTTTGGTGGTATAATTGCTTTTTGCATCTATTTTGAACATGGTACTTTCTTGTTTGCCTTGTGCAACTTTTGTACATGTTACTTTGTAGATGGCATTGTGCAATTATGGTATATGATGCAATTGCTTTATGCGAATATTTTACATGGTACTTTCTTGTTGTCTTGTGCAACTTTGTACATGTTTTTATGTAGTTGGCATTATGCAATTGGTTTATCATGGTACTTTCTTGTTAGCATTTATGCTACTTTTGTACATGATATTTTATGGTTGGCTTTATGCAACCGGTGTACACACTTTATTATTTTTATATACCTTATGCAACTCTTGTACATGGTACTTTTTTGTTAGCCTTGTGCTACTTTTGTACATGGTACTTTAGAGTTTGCATTATCATGGTACTCCTTGTTTGCTTTATGCAACTTTGTACATGATATTTTTTGATCAACTATATAGCACGTGACTATAAATATGGCTTGGCATCTTTTTGTGATGACTTATAGTTCACTATTTGTTAGATCAATTTTGTTATCATCTTTGGATATTAATATATGTTGTGGTGAATATATTTATGATGATGTATCTAACAAATCTTATGTTGAGCTACTTGTAGCTTGTAGGTACTTCCGTTTGGGGTTTTGCAGGCTTACTGAAGACACCCTTGTGATGTTTTCTTCTTGTCATTTGCAACCACTTGTGGTTGATGGATGGCTTTGTAAGTTGCTTGTATATGAATCTACTCTGTTGGGGGCTTGCAGTCTCATTTTGGCCCATTTTGTATTGGTGCCTTATTATAGACCATTCTTGGTCATAGAAGCTCATTGTAACTATATTACTCATTTTATTCTCATCCCCGTTTGTATATTTAGAGGGAGAATGTTTCTTTGTCTCATAATTCCTTTCCCCAATATTGCATTAAGGGGAAGTGTTGGAATATGTAATGCAACATCGTGTAAATTATTCTTAGACTAAATTATAAAGTCTAAAGAATAATATTTAGAAAATAATTCTATGTAAAAATATTCCCACCCAATTAATAAATAAAATAAGGGTGCTAGGAATATTTAATTTATGAAAAAAATTTATTCCCCCTTTTCTAGAAAATATTAGAAAGTAACTAATAACTTTCTAATATCTGATAGATGCCACTTATCACATATCTCAAAGATTAGATTGTGATAAAATTAGAAAGTAACTAAAGCACTTTCTAATATTTGATATATTGTGATAAGATTGGATTGTGATAAGATTTAGGGTTGTAGTAGAAAAGCTTCTCTTTAAATAGGGGTGTTTTATACTACATATCATCGTATCTTGTCATATTGACTTGTGTTGTAGGTTATGTTGATGCATATTGTTGCATAACATTGAAGTATTCTTGTACTATTGAATCATTGAGTAATATAGTGAGCTTCATAGTGGATGTTTCTCTTCTTCATTTGAAGTAGGGTTTTACCACTTAATATTGGTGTTGTGGTTTTTTCCTTTTTTGTGTGTGATTGATCTTGTGGAGCATTCTTCGATCTTGGGGAGACTTTTCTTTTCTAATATTTGCTAGAAAAGGGGGAATAACTTTTTTTCATAAATTAAATATTCCTAGGACCCTTATTTTATTTATTAATTGGGTGGGAATATTTTTACATAGAATTATTTTCAAAATATTATTCTTTAGACTTTATATTTTAGTCTAAGAATAATTTACAGAATGTTGCATTACATATTCCAACAATCCTAAATTCTTTGGGCATCACTACCACTTCCAATCCTAGGTTAAAAAGATTATGATGGAAGGCGGTGGTGATACTAAACAGGGTTTTACCTTTAGAGGTTTTCATTGCTTTAGCCATGGGGTCATATAATTTAACTATTGTAGCTATTAATTCTGGACAAGGATGAACACAATCACAAATATAAAAAGATAGGTAAGAAATGACAACACATCTACCTTCCACGAACAAAGTAATTCTCTTCTTGAATATATCATTTATGCTCCTTCTGAGCCTCATTCTCTCTGTGAGGACCATTTTAGTATCCACCATAGCTTCTTCTTTGTTGATGTATAGGTCCATTGCCCTTCTCTTCAGGGTTTCAACTTCTTGGGTATCCTCAGAAGCCATCTTGATAGTGAAAATACTATGTTCCTTCTGGAATTCACAACGAAATCTTATGAGTACCATTTCGCTCTTTTCTATTTTGTGAATGTGATTTACCACTGAATGAAAATTGCTCACACTTTTTGATTCTTGTTTTTACTGGCACACATGTATATTCTACCATTAATGTAGCTGCTATGTAATCTACCCACTGACACACTTCCCAACTTCCACTCATTCTTTTTAGTGGCTCAACGGTGGAATTCTAAATTTTTATTGGTCAAAAATTCAAACTGCACTGCCACCTCATTGCATCTCTTTGGCTACTCTTTGGTTCAAGTGAGGGTTCATTAGAATTGAATGTGGGATTTTTCCTTGCTCTCCACATGGCATGGTCGTAAAGTCACTACTTTGCTCCACCTTAGTTATTTAAAATGGTGGGTTGAATATGTATTTGATTTTGTTGACACTTAACAAATTCCACATGTTAATTATCACCTTGGTTCCGTTCTGCTATGCTTTAGCTTAAAAAATTCTTGGATTAGAGATGCCTTCACTTCCTTTGATACTTAGCTCTTTTCATCATGTGGAAAACAACACTTGCACCATTTCGCTAAAAATGTAGTGCATTTTGGTGTAAATTTAGAAGGGCTCACCATTCTGCCACACTTTAAGTGTATTTAAGTACAGAATGGAAACTTGCTGAATACTTTGTCAATAATTAGTCATTTTTTTGCAAATATTTTTCAATGAGCTTGTACAAAGTGTAGAAAGAAACTGAATACAAAGTGCAAGAAGAAAGGAAAATATAATACAAGGTATATACATATGTTACAATGAGCTCATATTTCAAACATAGTAGACCTTGATATGAAAAGCATTTACTAGAATCGGCTGTATTTTTACATCTGGATCTTCCAACTGAAACACATTGAAATCCTTGGCATCTACTATTTTGAAAGGGCCATCCCAAAAAGAATCAAAATTTTAATATTTTCTTGGTTTTGCTCTATCAACATTCCACCTGAGAACTACATCTCCAACCTAGAATTTTCTGAATCTGGACTTCTTATCAAACCATGCCTTGATATTTGAGGAATACTTTTGAAAATTATCATATGCCTGAGCTCTATTCTCTTCAAGTTGTAGTAAGTGGGTCAACTTGGTATTTACTGGGTTTTCTTCTGACTCCTCTATATTGACAAGCTTAAGTGATAGAATTTATAAATGTATAGGTAAAACTGCCTCTTTTCCATACACCAATTCATAAAGGGAAGTCTTAATGGACTTCTTTATAGTAATCATGTTTACCCACAAATCTTGGTTGAGTAACATGTTCCAACTTCTCTTGTTACCTTCAAGTGATCTCCTCAAAATCCTCAATAGGTTCTTATTAGTAGATTTAGCAAGTCCATTCCCTTGAGGGTAATAGTTAGAAGTATTCTTAAGAGTGATGAAATACTTACTAAAAAAATCAATATACTTTATGCCTATGAATTTTGGGCCATTGTCAGTCACTAAGGCCTATGGAAATCCAAACCTTGAAATCAAATTTTCCATAAAATTGATCACAACTTCCTGATCTGATTTCTTAGTAGGAATAGCCTCTACCCATCTGGTAAGATAATTTGTGGTATTTAAGATAAACTTATACTCTACTGAGGAATTAGGGTTGATGATCCCTATGAAGTCTAGCCCCCATTGTTGAAAAGGCTCTTCAACTTGTATTGTCTTGAGGGGGAATGAATCATTCCTTGTCCTTTCAACATATCTCTGATATTTGTCATAGGCCCTAGTAGCCCTAAAAGTATAATCAAATACAATAGGCAAATATTAGCCTGATATTATGATTTTGAAAGCTGTAACTCCACTTGAGCTATGTCCACTAGCTGGTCCTCCATGAAACTCTTCAATGACTCTTTTTTTGATCATATTTTAAGCACTTTTGAAGAACTCCATCCAAGTTTCTTTTGTACAGGCCTTCTGCTAGTAATACATATTTCAAAGCATGAAGCTTGCATCTCCTCCTTTGGGATGCATTTAGATTTTGAGGGCATGTTCCAGTTTGGAAATATTTGATCATTTGATTGACCCAATCAGAATCTACTGTATGTACTCCTTCAACCTGATCCTCTTCCACTGTTTGTCAAGCTGTCAAATATGCTAGTGCTGCATCCTCTGTTAGACCTTGCCACAAGGCTCTACCTCTCACCAATTTGGTAGGATGCATCTCTACATCATACTCTTAGATTTTTGTAATCCAACCAGCTCTTTTATATCCTAGTTCACCTTGAAGGATAAAACTTCTTACATATGGATGAACAACATATACCAGGGTCTTACTCTGTACCAAGTACTACCTAAACTTCTTCAGTGACTTCATCACAAAAAATACTCGTCTTTCAATAAAGTTATATTTGAACTGGTAGTCATGGAGTGTTTGGCTCCAAAAGAATATAGGTTGATCTTCACCTTGATCATTTTCTAAGTAAGCACTGAGGCATAACTTTCTTCAACTACATAAGTATAAAGGATAAAATCCTTACTGAAATCCATATTTACCAGTACTGGGGATAATGCAATGGACTGCTTGATAATATCAAAATATTATTTCCTAACTTTAGTTTACTTAAACTCAACATTCTTCTTGAGTAACTCAGATATAGGCCTTACTTTCTATGCAAAGTCAAAAATGAATTTCTTGACAATATTGATGACACAGAAAATATTGCAAAGTCTTCTTGTTTGTAGGAAATGGGAGAGCAAGAATGGATCTTTATCCATATGGATCTATGGCCATACCTTCTTTTGAGACCACATGACCTAGCATATTTCCTTCATGAACTACAAAGAATGACTTATTAGGATTGAGTGAAATACCAAATTCTCTGTATTTTTCAAAAACTTGCTCTAGGTGTGATAGGTGATCTTGATTATCATGGGAAAACATAGTCATATCATCAAAATAAATCAGAATGACTTTGTTTATCAATGCCCCAAAGGCATAATCCATGGCTCTCTAAAATATGGCTCCCACATTGGACAACCCAAAAGGCATTCTCTAGTAGGTAAATGTACCCCATTTTATGGTGAATGTTGTTTTATACTGATATTCATCTTTCACCCAAATATTATTGTATCCAGAGTAGCCATCTAGTAATGAGAACCTCTCTATCCTAGCCAATATCTGTAAGATCTGGTCAATCTGTGGGAGGGGGTAGTGATCCTTAAGAGATGCTTGGTTAAAATTTCTAAAATCTACACTCAAAAAAATATCCCAATTATTTTTTCTCATAGGTACCAAATTAGCTACCCAGGTTGAATGTTTTATTGGGTATATGATCTTAGCATTCAATAATTTTAAGAGCTCCTCTCTCATAATGGCTTCAATCCTTGTATTTATAGGCCTTTTATTCTGCCTAAAAGGCTTTGCATCAGGCTCTATCTCAATAGTATGTTGGATAACCTTTTTTTCATATACCTTGAGGTCTTCATATGACCAAGCCACAATGTCATGATATTTTAGGCATAGGGCTTTGATATATTTAGCTTCCTCTAGTCAACATAGAACTCCAGTATTGAGCCTCTTTTTAGTACCAAATTCAACTTCTTTATATATTTTTCACTAACTTTCATAGCTTTGGTCCTTTTTCTATCCTCATTGTCAAACAAGATTTCTAGGGTGACCAGCCCTATAGGAATGTGATTGTTCCTTATTTGAATAACATATTGTTGATCAATATCTTCTGGATTCTCTTCTTGGATAGTGGATAGATATGCTTCTCTTACCAGAAAGTTAATTATTTGTTCATAAATTTCAAAACCCTACTAGGAAATTTGCTTGTCTGGTACTATAGGTTTGAAAATCATTTTGATTCCCTTGGCTTTCTTGATTCCAAAATTTACAGAAGGGTTGAAGTTAGATCCCTTTGTCACTAGGAATACACCAGATTATTATTTTATCTAGGAATAAAATTTAAATTTAGGGCATCAAAGGATTCCATCAGATCCCATACCCTATTTCTATAAGCATTTAGGTAATGGTGCTTACTGTTGCACTTGTTTCTTACCGGATGGACTATTAACTCCGAATCACCATATATGTTTAAAATATTAATGCCCGTGCTTTCTTCTTGTATCAATATAAGGTATAAAGCCTCATATTTTGTAGTATTATTTGTACATTACCATGTTATTCTGTAGGCAAAATTCTTTGTCCCATCTAATTGGGACTGTAAAACCACACTAGCTCCTGCACCATATCTACATTTAGCACCATCAAAGTGCATGGTCCATATTTATTTTTCTCTCAAAGACTGATTGGATATGGTAGGTATTTTCTTATTTTATTTAGTTGAGATATTATAGATTCCCATTCCAGTTCCAAACTGACTTTAGTCCTCTCCGAAGGGCAACTCATCCGTAATATCCAACACCTCAAAGTTTTCAACAAGCTCAATTTTTTCCAAGGGAGTAAGATTGCACATGTCTTCCTTGATATTTTCAATATGATAATCTACTAGATTTTTAGGTGTTATCCTTATTATCTTTCCTTTGAAAGGAATCACCATACTAGAATAATCCAAGTACATACATCCACCCAGTTTTGTAGTAAATTTCCTTGAAAGGCATAATCTAAAATAGGGTTCTAGGTCAACCACTACTATTTCTTGTACTATTGTCACCTCGGGGGCTCTATGAAACCTCATTAAAACATTATTTATGATCCCAAATCATCTTAACATGTGTCTCATCCAATTGTAATACTCCATGACAAGAACGGGTATACTCCATACCCATTTATTCATAGACTGCTTTAGGAATAACTGTAGTCAATGCTCCTAAATCTATCATACAATTTTGGACTACCCAACCTTCAATCCTCAGGGATATATAGAAAGGATGAGGTTTATTTTTTAAAACTACGAGAGACATTTCTTTCTTTTCTGATGGTATACTAAGGATTGTAGTGGACTTCTTATCTTGTGGATACTTGTTGAGGGAAGCCTTAAGCAAATCTATCTGACCAAGAATAAATAGAGTGTCATAGAGGCTAGATTTTGATGGAATATTTTTCATCTCTTCCATAAAATTATACTTGAACTTAGTCAGGGAAGGTATTTAAGGCCTTCTTTCTGGATCACCATATTTTATTTTGTACTGATGAGTGGCTTATATTCTTTACCTTTTGGTAATAGAGGGGAATATAAGCCTTTATTAAGCCTCATATTTAGATCTCATTCGGTCTCCTTCAATTTACCTTTCCAATCTCTTAGGAAGACTATCTATCTTCTCTTTCCCTTTAGCTTGAGTAATGGGGAAAGTATCACCGCTTTGAGTAAGGGGATTAGTTATTTTTTGAGAAGGGACACGGAATTGCACCATATTTTGGGGATCTACTTGCAAGGTTTTCTTTCCAGACCTTGTCATAATAGCAATTGGGTTGTATTCCTCCAGATATTTCCCCACCATGATTTGATCAGGCTTCCATAACATATTTACTCTCCATTTTTGTTTATTTTTAGGTTGATCCATAGCTTGTTGGACATGGTGTTGGTACATGACACAAGACTATGAGTCATGAAGGTAATTACATACCAGACACTAGATATTTTCAAGAGTCATATTTGAAGAACACTCAGGGTCTTCATATGCTATATTTAATCTAACCCCAATACTGTTACTAGGACCAGGTATTTTATCTTTGTTTACATATGGGAATATCCTTTGCTGTGACCTTTCTTGGTCTCTATTTTCAATTGAATTCATTTTATTAATCAGAGTTTTTAGAGTATTTTGTATATCAAGAATGGCAAAAAACTCTTGAGAAGGTTGAGAAGGAAGGGGAGGGAAAGGGACTATAGAGGATGATGGTTTTGGTTGAGGAATGCCATTCATTTATGGATATGGGGATGATAAAGAAAGGGGATCCATGTAATATGGGTTTACAGTTTGGCTTTGGCCATTCGTGGCTTCTGAGTTATAAGGCAACACAGTTTTGGGGGTGGTCTCCCCACATTAATTAGGATATTTTTAGCATGAAATTTTTCATTATAAACTTGGGGGAATGTTTCTACTCTAGATTGTTGTGTCTACAAGCCTAAATATGATCCAAGAGCTTTGATATAATAAATATAGGCCAAACATGTAGCTGGTCTAGCCGTCAAAGGTATTCTCTTCCATGTTCTGCTAAACCTCAAATTGAAATTTGAGATAGTTTCTTGTTGGTATTTATGCATGGATGTAAACTAGTTGAGTAGGGAGAAAGGGTCAACAGACTCATTAAAATATTCCACAAAAGGCTCAACCAATTCTTGCCATGAAGTGATGGTGTTATGTTCCAGAGTTCTAAACCAATGCAATATTTTTTCTCTGAAGGACAGGGCTAGAATTCTCACAATAATATCCTCCTCTTTTATGTTGTGAATTGATTCCAAATTTAAAATATCCAGATAGTGCTCATAGGCTGTCTTCCCTGATCCATCATAAGTGGGGATAGCCTTGGATAAATCCTGGGGGATGACATTCATTTGGGCTAACCTTAGGGGACCGGTTGTGTTCCAGCTAGGGTACTTTTGTAATGGCTAATTAGGAGCCATATTTTGTACCATATTTATGGATGTAGATCTTGTTAAAGGGATTGTTGAATTAACTATAGGATTTTCCTTAGGAAGCTCTTCTTATGAGAGGAAATATTGATTCAAACTTCTGAAAAAAGTAGACCTTTATAAGGTAATTCACAATAAAAATAGGAGTCAAGGTTATTCCTTTTGAAAGACATGGTATACATGAAAGGACACTGGTCTATAGGGGTAAATATTTTTTTGGGTTTAAGGACCAGGGAGTCACCAGGTGAATTTGTTATTCTCCACTTATAAGGTCAATAAAATTCACCCAATTTTGATTCCTCCGTGTTGAGATAAACAATAACTCATATGATGGGTTTTCATTTTCCTTATGAACTAGTTCCACTACACATGCCAAAAAATTTTGGGCACTAAATTGCATAAATTTCTAATCAATACTATGGTTGTCTATCTTCCTACTTTCTATCCAAGCTTGCACTCGATATCTACAACTCAGCACTCAACATTGGATGGATCAAAACAAGAATTTTCGATCCAAACTCCAGAGTAGGCTGGTTCCTTGTGAACTCAAATAGGGTGTTGACACAATTATGCTCACTTAGGGTTTTAGAGATTAGGGTAAGAAAAGTTTAGGGTTAGAAAATATGAAAAACATTGGATGGATAGGCTAACAACATTGTACTACATCAAAAAGCTTCAAAAAACCAAATTAAATACACATCACTCAGATCAAAATTATCTCAAATTAAATGTACTTTCATTCATTAAAGAACAACAGAGAAATATTGTAGACAATGATTTCAATAACTAAACAATGATAATCTAAATAGTAGAATTCACCAATATCTATATTTTATAGAAATGCACTCCCTAATAATAAATATCAAATTTAGAAGCAGATTTGAATTACCCTAGCAGCTAGTAATCCATTAATTTAGCACAAACTAACCATTCAAGTATTCACAAAAATTCAACTAAAGAATTCGAACCTCTGATATCAAATTATGAAGACACAAAATTTGAGGTGAAGATCAATGTAATGCTCCTTTCATTAGTCCTTGGGAATATTTACAGTAGCATAGAAAAACACACTAGAGCCGACCCTTTAAAAATGAGGGTTTGACCTCTATTTTTAGTTTTGTAAAATTAAAATAATAAGGAACATTACAAATATGAAATTTTGATAGCTCAGTAGAGAGTTATTGCTGGCATTCTCTTATTGGTTCAACCTTCTGCAAGTGGACCATCATGGCAGTTTAAAAACTCTGCAACTTGCTGGTTGTTCAATGCTAACTGGAGTTATGGCCGTTAGAGATTGCATATACATCATTGATATTTCTTGGAAGTCTTCCACCACTGTCGATCTGTAACTATATTTGGTTCTTGTTTTCTTCAAATCCTCGATGCTTCAGCTTCCTCCTCCAACTAACTATTTCAACTTTGACAAGAAATTGCTTTTATATGCTTCATAATTCTTAGCAAAGTCTCGACCGTTGATCTCCCCATTGTATGGCTAAGATTTAATCTGATATAAGCTTGATATAATGGTAGGGGAGAACATAGTGCCATTCCACTTTAAAAATTGATGACATCACCTTTCATGCTTCAAACTTGTAGAATGCCAATTTAGAACTAAAATGCCTTGAAAGTGAAGCGAGATGAAATTCACTCCTTATCCTTCATTTTTCTTCTTTGGCAATGAATCATTTGCCAATCCACACAAAAAATCTTAATGATGTCATACTCTCCATCAAAACTCTATGGATTCCATTCCAGACCTAAGCAAGTGCATTGGCTTGTAAACACCATTTCGGATCCGATGCAATGTAAAGGGACTCTTCCTCTATTCAGCACTGGCTTTAGTTTAAATGATGCTTGTCACCATTCCGAAAGAAAGTTAGTCAAAAAACCTTCGTTACAAATCCGTATCACTTGTATGTAGCATTCCACATTCTGTCACCATTCCAAGCAAAAAAATTCTATGCGCTCTCTAGAATTGGGTCCTCCAACACTTAGCCGCTCAAAAGATATCAAAGAATATGAAGCAGTCGCCAATCCACACTTATTTTATGTTGACGTCATCCTTTAATTTTTTTTATAGATTTAGGAAACGTCGCTAGTCTGGAGCCAAATACATAAGAAATTATGTGGAATCGCTCCAAGTGTGAATATTCATCAAGTGTTGGGTGGATTTGTGGCCTTTATTGTGAATCTGCTCCAATATACATTGCAATTTGTGCAGAATGAGATCTTCATATCTTAGGCAAAATTTTCAAAATTTTCCTATAAATGTGGCCATTTTTGGCCTACAGATAGGAGCATACCTATAATGAGGAGTTAGAGGATGAGATAGTGCACCTTAAGGGATGCTTACCAACCCATCTGTCTGCTAGTGGGTCACACCAGAGTTGGAGGAGTGGTACAAGACAATCTTCTATACAGATGGAGGATCCTGGCTCTACATAGAGGTTAGACAAGACAGAGAATAATAGGTTTAGGAGTTCTCAGTGGATTTCGACTAAGGGTTAGGGGAGAGTCATAGTATCGGTATTGCGTGACCATGGTGTTCGAGACTCTGATGGTTCTTTTTGTTTTTGGATTTTTGGTCTTATGAGGTCTATGGACCCACTTTATTGTAGCCTACGGGTAGTTTATGGATGATGATGTAGCTTTTTATTTCATACATACATACTATAATATATATATATATATATATATATATATATATATATATATATATATATATATATATATATATATATATATGAGTTTTCTATTATCATCATGTGTTTCTTTACAGCTTTATGAGATGTATGCAATGCTTATATATGCTTTATGATGTGATGAGGGATGCCTAACATGGATGCATGTATTGTAATGTGATGTGATTTTATGATATGGATATTTGTAAATGCACAATGAAATGGATGATTTTTTTAAATTTGTATGATGTATTATGATTACTAGTTGACACATTAGATGCTAGCACCATTAATTATACAAAATTTATCTCATCATTTTTATGTTATTATGACATTATGTAATGGCTTGTGTAAATGTAAACAAAAAAACATGTGATGGCATGATGTTAAATGAAATGAATAATATAATGTTTATGATGTGTTTGGGATTTTCAGGAGACTCAAACACTCTAGTTACCTAATAAAAAGTTGTATAGTAACCATGCAAGACTTTTTAACAAAGTATAAATTTGCTAAGATAACCAAGATATTCAATATCCCTGTGTGTGCATGTGAGTTCATTACTATGATAACATATAAAGTTACCCTAGTACCAAATAGGATTTATGCAGCCCATATGTACTAGAGATCACCCTATGAGTATCATTATCTTGAGTTTTGTACGTAGTTGGATTAGACCACTAGGCAGTATACTCTACCAAAATCTAGCTCGTCCACATGCAACCATTGGTCTGTATAAAATCAAATCACTTATGTGATAGATATATCATCATGCGTAAGGATACCACCATTTCCAGATAGGCTTGATGCCACCCAACCTGTAATGATGATCACCTTATAGTTCTCTAATGTTGAGAATTCCAAGGATTCAAGTTTAGTACTCCATTCTTTTCTTTTGTTTTTGAATTGTGTTAGGGAGTTTCTCATTTTGTTTATGGTGAGAAATGAATTTTGGTAGTGGTGAGAACCCTTGTTTATTTTATGTTTGCTTAATGGTGAATATTTTAAAGTGATAATAATCACAATTTTTTTTCTCTTGGTGTGAAGAAAGCTTTTTTGATTATTTTGGATAGGAGGAACTTGTCCTTTTGTCAATTATCAGCATATTTGAACCATTCGCATAGGGGTATGAGAGAGAGAATTTTTTTGCTTAAGGTACCCTAAACCACTTTGTAGGTTTCATATTTCCTTGTGCTAAAATTGGATGTATCAATGTGAAAATGTGTTAGGATTTTGACATATACAAGGTATAATCTAAGCAGGATTCTACCTTCTAAAAATCATGATAGCTTTCTACAAAATCTGAAAAGAAAACTAGAGACAACTGAGTGACTGAAAACCGTAAAATATGCCTTATGAACCATGGATAAGTGAAGGGAAATAGACACACAGTATGGAATATATGTAAATGGTAAATATAATGTAAATAGGTGGTAAAACTAACTTTTGACAACATAAATTATGACAAATGCCTAGTGTACATACTTGGTGCTAGACATGTATGATCAAATTGTAACAATGATCAATTCAATGATGAGGATGCCTAATGCAACTGATGTTATAATGCAATGATATAAAATGCAATGAAATGCAATATTTTTGTGTTTTTGATGTTTTAAAAATGTTTTTGGATTTTTGATATATATATATATATATATATATATATATATATATATATATATATATATATATATATATATATGTATATACGAGTGTGACCAATGAACTTAGTGAATACCATTGGGGAATTTGGGTACCAAAGGGCTTATAGACACCTTTGGGGCTTTTTAGGGTGACCAAAGGGACTATAAATGCCTTTGGGTCTTTTTAGGGTGACCTAGACGATCGTAGACCACCTAGGGGTATTTTAGGTTGACCTAGACGGTCGTAGACCACCTAGGGGCATTTTAGGTTGACCTAGACGATTGTAGACCACCTAGGGGTGTTTTAGGTTGACCTAGATAGTCATTGACCTAGGGATATTTTAGGTTTACCTAGATAGTCGTAGACCACCTAAGAGCATTTTAGGTTGACCTATATGGTTTTAGACCACCTAGGAGCTTTTGAGGTTGACCGAGATGGTCGTAGACTACCTAGGGGAATTTTAGGGCATGGACACCCTGCCTATAGACCCCTTGTCTATGGGTTATTTCTAGTATTTCTAGGGTGGCTATGTCAGAGGTGGAATGACCAAGAGTCATACCCCTCTGTGATCATACTTCAAATGTCAAGACCATGATCACCACTAAAGTAGCAAAAAAATAGCTCGCCTAATAGATTGAAATTGAAATGTAATCTAGTGTTTATAAGAAAGCATGAAAACAAAAGATGCTAAAGAGATAAAAAAGTAAGCTATTGAAATAATGAATAATTTGAAGTGAAAAAAGGGGGGTTTCTCCTTGTATTTATAAATTCATCAATCCAATGGTTACAATATGTCCCCTTGAGGGCTTCTCATTTTGATACATTTTAGATTACAAGTTATAAGGGATAAAATCCCTTCATGAGCTTAATGGTGTGCTTCCAGTGTTCTTCTTGCAACCCAAAATTGAGAGCTATCCTTGGGCTATGTTTATTCAACTCCTTAGCTCCTCCATCATGCATAAAATACATGCACCTACACACAAGATATTGAATGATGCTAATAGCATATGCATTTGATATTGAAAAATATAGAAAGTATGCATCTATGAATATTAAATTTATTTGTGACTATTCTAAACAATTCAAAATGACTTAAAATTTTAGTATGATGTTAATGAGATTATTTTGGAAGGATCTGAGCATAAATTAAAGTGGAATTGTGATTAGAACCTCTGGTTGTCCCTGGTAGGAACAACTAAGACTGAAATCATAAAAACATAAATTGACACATCAAATCTATTCAA
Source organism: Wollemia nobilis (assembly GCA_028583015.1). Lineage (NCBI taxonomy): Eukaryota > Viridiplantae > Streptophyta > Pinopsida > Araucariales > Araucariaceae > Wollemia > Wollemia nobilis. The sequence goes on from JAQPPZ010017070.1 coordinate 1,408,619, forward strand.
AAATTAACCAAAATTGAGTATGTTGCTATTATAATTCTATTTAATTGATCTATGTTAAAATTAGGTCCAATTTCTTAGCCATTTCATGGCCATACCTGGCAAGTGCAACTACGACTATTTTCGTCTTTGGTAGGGATGGTCACAAAATGGGGTGGTTTTTGCCACCAATTCCAAGGGGACATGGTTTAGAACTCTCCTAAATATGTTGTCATTGAATTTTGTCAAATTACTCTCATATTTGATAGGTTTTGGAATCAATTAGTGTATTTTGGGATGCCCCTGAAAGTGCCTTTAAATGAAGAGGTTTTCAAGGAAAATACGTGGGCAAATGTGAGGACAAATATTGGCAGCACTTCATGGTCAAATGTTGTGAATCTCCCCTCTTGAAATTGGGTGGGAGCACCTCAATTTATATCCCAAAAAGGGTATAAGGTGCATAGGGAAAAGTTCTAGCATGCAAGGCAAGTGCCGCCACTTGTCAATTCCTTTGCCATGCATAGGGTGAAAGAGGCTACCCATTTGGGCCTCCAATTTGTAGGTCTTGATGTCTTTGAAAACTCCTAATAAATTATGGGTGATTGGGTAGGATAAATGGTAGGAATTGATTGCCATTTGTCCTGCCATTTTACTTTTTATGGGTTTGGTTCATGGTTGTTCCACCTAGGGATGATTACTAGTGGCCATCCCTGGGTGGGACGGTCATGAACTACGACCGTCCCTAGGTGGGAAAACCATGGCTACATGGCCCAAAACCTCCTAAAATTGAGGCAAATCTTCCCAAAAGTGTTTGGGATCCCTAATTAACCCCTGAGGGTTACCCAATGGGGCCATATGATATTGATAAGAGTGGCACATTAGCAGTATTATCTAATTTACATGATTTTAGTGTCTACTTATATATATATATATATATATATATATATGGAACCTATTACAAAGGATGATAATTTAATAGAATCAATGGTTAGGAAAGGTACTTAATTTGTGAAATATGAAGTAAGGTTAAGTTATAAAATATTGAAGATGATTTTCATGTAAGAGCATGAAATAATGATGGATGCCCTTAAAAATATATTTTATCAAAATGGTTCATTCGATTCAAATGTCTATGCCCATTTATAAGTATGATGTTTGTCTATATTATATATATTTTAATTTCTTTTAAATTTTTTAAGTATCTTTGTTATCATTATTCTCAATAATGAATCTTCTTGTGGATTATATAGGATTAAAAATATTTTGGATTCAAATTATTATCCCCAATAGAAGATCATCCCATAAAACTTAAGATAAGCTCATATGATTGAGTGTTAGTGAATAAATGAAGATAACAATATCCTTAATACCTTAACAACATAATTAATTTGGTAAATTTGATATCTTTATTTTTTTTCATAAATGGACTTAAATAAGAAAATAAAATTAAAAACAATTTCATGAAACTTTTTCTCCCATCCATATCCACCTAAATGTTTCAATGTTAATCCAATCAAACGATTGATCCCTTGTCACTTTCACAAAACTTATTATTCTTTAAGGTGAACTTTATTGAGTTATTTTAAAATACTAGCTAATTGGATGAGTCAAATTTTTTGAAGGATGTTTAATTAATATCTCAATGTGTGTTCTAGAACTTGTATATTATAACATAAAAAATCACATGCTTTTTATTTTTATATGAATATCTAAAACTCATATTTTAGGACATTCATTAATGCAAATTGATGGTATATAATGACTTTGATATATATATTTTTTTCATAAATGGTCTTTATTAACACATTTAAATGGTAAAATAATTTCAATGTATCTTTAACGCTTCTCATATCCTCTTGAATATATTGGTATCTATTCTATTCCACAAGTGGACCTTTGTCATTTTAACAAAACTCATAATTTGTGAAGAAAAAATGACTGACCTATTTAGCAAAAATTAAAATGTATGTTTATTGTATTAAATTTTTCATTAACTGTGTATTCAAGTTTTGTAGTTGTTTATAAATATAATCTAGTAAAATGGTATAACTTTGGCCTCTGATCTGGGAGACCCAGGTTCAAACTACGATGAAGTGTGTATGAGTATGTATACAAAAAAAATGATTACTATCCATAAAGTTTAACCCTATTATTTTTCCTATTGGGAAACCATAGTGGTATGTCTTTGGGTTCAAATCTAGGAGACTCAAGTTTAGACCACTATACAATGGACCAAGTCCCTTTCAAAAAAATCATTCTTTACCGTAAAAGTTTATGGGGGATTTCAATGGGATCGATTATGGGTAAGTAAAACAAATCAAAGTTAACAAATTTTCTTTGGTTGGTGGTCCAAAACAAGATTTTAATAGTAGATAACCTACATAAGAGGGGTTTTCAATTCCCTAATAGATGTTACCTTTGTGAAGCTCATGAGGAATCAATGAGTCACATCATTTTGGAATGTAAATACTCCCTCAAAATATTGTATGATATAATAAAGAAGATGAGAGTGGTTTGGGTGCTTCTTAATAACATGGCAAGTTGGATAGAATAGTGGGAGAAGCAATTTAAGATCCCAAGACAAATAAATTTGAAATCTAATTCCCATTCATTATGCATAGAGAATTTGGTTAGAGATAAATAGAAGGATTTTTTTAAGAGGAGGAGAGATCTATAGCTAGTAATAGAGATCAAATCATAGAATAAATTAAAAATAATAGAGAAAATACATATTAGGGGAAGCAAGGGACATCCCGCGAGATTTCCTAATCTGATTTCCTAATTCCCCCTCCCCTGGATCTGTCCTAGTCCATTAGCACTTTTTGGATCCTCCTCTTGGTTGAATATAGATATAGACGACATCCTTAGGGTGGGAGGTCTCTTTTTCACTTGTCTACCCTTTTTATCATTGGTTTGAGGGTATCCTTCCTGTGCTTTTGGGCTGTGATGTCCCTAGGTCCATCCTAGTGCTTTTTTTTGTGCTTCAAGGACCCCTTTTCCCTTCTACTCTTTGGGACGTCCTTGGGTCTATCCTTGTTTTTACTTTTTGTGCTTTAGAGATTTTTCCCTTCTACTCTTTGGGTTATCCTAGTTTTTTGTAGGTTTCCTTCGTGGTATGGCTCAACTCTGTCCCAGTTTCTTGGTACTTCTTGGATCCTTCTCTCTTGGCTGTCTATGGTTGCAGACGATATCCTAGGGTGGGAGGTCACTTATTCACTTTTTTACCCTTATACAGCTATTTCAAGGGTTTCCTTCCTGTTCCTATGTTCTAAGATACCCTTGGGTACCTCCCTAGGTTTTTTGTGATGCTTCTAGGATGCCTTTTTCCATTTGGTTTTAGACCTGACCGAGATTTGTTACAAGGTTCTTCTTGGAGCTAGGTTTCAATAGTTCTTCAATTATGGTGTGTCACTCTTTCTCTGTTGCTTCCTATGGTTCTTCTTGATTCCTCGCAGATCCACCAGATATTCTTTGTGTGCAAGAGGATTTCATGGCTTGTGGAAATCCTCAATCTTGTTGCTCCATAATTCAGGCCCTGTACAGGATGTTGTTCTGGTCCTACTTTTTTGCCTCCCTGCTTTCTTCCCTGGGCAATTTGATCCTTCTTGGTGGTTTCTCTACTCCTTCAACCTTTTTGAGGAGTTTTTCATTTGGTGGTTTCAGACCTTGTACTGGCATACTATTTTTTGGACTACATCATGTTGCTACGTTCTAGGACATCCTTAGGCGGGAATATTTTTTCAAAATTTCATCTTTTGCATTTCCCACCTTAATTTCAAATTTAATTTTTAAATTTTAGTGGTGGGTGGGATGGCCCTGATTCAAAGTTGTTTTGGGCAGGTTTTCCCTGTTTTAAATTTTCATTGCATGTGCTATTTGGGTAGGATGGTCCTGATCCTCTTCTCCATCCTTTTTGTATGTACTATAAGGATGATTTGGATGGGATGGCCTTGTTTTAGATTTCAAATTTTATCTCTTGTGTTGTGTTTTGCGAGGCCAATTTTAACTCATGTGCACGTGTTGTTTGGGTGGGATGGCCTTGATCCTCTTCTCCATCCTTTTTGCATGTGTTGTAAGGATGTTGTGGATAAGATGGCCCTATTTTCAAATTTTAAATTTTAACTCATATGCTATGTTTTGTGAGGTCATTTTTGGACAGGATGGCCCTATTTTTAAATTTTAAATTTTAACTCATGTGTTGTGTTCTACTTGGTCATTTTTGTAGGGATGGCCCTATATTTATTTTCTTTTGTGTGTGCTGGTCCCACTTGTTGTGTGGGTAGTTTTTAGGATTTATGTAGTTTACATCCTTTGAGGAAGGATTTTATGTTGTATCCTTAAGGATTTACAATATTTTTTGTTGTTGTTGTAATCAGGTTTTTGGGTCCCCTGATAAAAACCTAGAGAAATTTGAACTATCAAAAAAATAGTGGAGAATGTTAAAGTATTTAAAGTGCATGAGATTCAAGAGTCATTGGAGGAGGCAAAACTAAGTGAAAATTAGAATCTAATTCCAATTGAGGTGAATTACAATCCTGGAGGAGACTTGAGGAGATTAACCAAGCGACAACCACCCAAACAAGGATGGTTGAAGCTAAGTTTTATTGGGTCTTATAAAGGCAACATGGGGATGGTTGTATGAGGAGAAATGCTAAGGGATATCCAAGTAATGGTGATAACAGTGATGAGTGAGTACTTGGGCATTATGACCAGTCATTAAGTTGAAACTAGAGTGGTCTTGGAAGGACTTAAGATGGCAGTTCAGTTGGGGGATAATAAATTAATAATTAAGGGATATTCATTGAATTTTATTAATTGAATCAATAAAAAGGTGGTGTTGATCTAGATAATAGTAGGTATGGTAATAGATACACTAAGATCCCTAAATTCCTTTGAAGAATTTTTGGTGGTACATGTGCATAGAGATGAAAATAGGATGGCTAATTAGATAGCCAATTAGGGAGCTCTTAGAGAGGAAGATAAAATATGGATACCACCATATGGGATCCATCCATATGTACTCTAGTTAGTGGTGAAGGAGGGAGGAAATATAGAAAATCAATTCACTAGGTGAAAGTTCCAATTTTTAGAATGTCTATAGAAAACATGTTTTCTAGAGATATATGGACTTAGGGTTGTTTTTATTTTTGGATATATATGGGATTTGTTTACTTTAGCTACAAGAAATTAAGAATTTTTTAAATTTGAGTTTCTAAAGAATTTGTCTACTAAGGGTTCCTTCTTTTAGAGATTTATGGATTTGTATGTTGAGGGTTCCATTTTTTGGAGATCTATGGATTTTTTTGTTTAGGGTTCCATTTTATAGAGATCCATGGATTTTTCTATGAGGGTTCTATATTCTGGATATGTATGAATTTATTTTCTAAGGGTTCCATTTTTTGGAGATCTATGGACTTGTCTATTGAGGGTCTTATTTTTGGAGTTTTATAGATTTGTGACTTTATATATGCATTGTGATATTTTGAGTGATAAATATACCATTTTGGGGTTTTGTGGGATTTTCCTATTGAGGGTTATATTTTCTAGAGATTTGTGAATTTTTTTGCTTATGGTTCCATTTTATAAATATCTATGAATTCTCTTGCCGAAGGTTTAATTTTCTAGAGATTTATGGACTTGTTAGTTGAAGGTTCTATTTTTTAGAGACTCTTAAAAAATATGAACGTAAATAAACTGGTAATAAATGTATATATGTAGATTTTTGAAACAAGTTAGTTCAATGTTACGAATGCCTTATAACCTTTACAAGCAAGGCTTTTTTACTTGTAAGACTAGACAAACTAGTCTAGGATTGTAAAAGGGTTTAGGCCTTTTCAAAAACTAAAATTTTACCCTCATAAAAAATAAAAAACCTTGGCACATACTTCCCACTTTCTAATAATTCTTAAAGCTATTTCTAGGATAACTAACAATTTAAGTTAATGGCACGTTCCACATGTAGGAAAAGAACTATCAATTTTCCATAAATGAATTTAGCCAATATATTTAAAATTATGAAATAAGAATAATAATATTCTCTTACATATATATTTTCCTAAACATATGGATTCCACCTAATCTAGAAACCAACACTTTATCCATTAACAAAATATTTTGTTCTAAAAGGAGAACTTTTGATGAGTTATTTAACACATATTATACATTCATTTAATGAATCAAAATATTCATAAGATATTTGTTTGAGTTGTTTAAGTGATTACTCAAAACTTTCCACTCAAGTTGAGTATAATTATATACTTCATATTTTATTGAGAAGCCTAAAACTATTTTTTAGGGCTTTTAAATTAATGGTGCATTTTGAAATTGAGAAAAATGGTCATATTTAAAATATTTATTTTTCCAATGTATTTGACATGTGTAAATAGTTTGAGGATAATTTTCATTTCCTTCCATATTTACCTAGACATGTCAATGCTTAATCATTCCAAAAATCAAGTTCATCTTTTAATAAAACTTGTTTAATGATTTATTTCTCAATTGCTATAGATGTACTTAACACAACCAAAAAATTCAAAGGACATGTCTTTAAGTTCTTTAAGCATATCAAAAGCTTTTTCAGTTAAATAGGAAAAATTTCACTTGCTTATGTAAAGCTTTTCTTAAGAAATTTAACTTGAAGAGTTAATGGTATCTATAAGTTTAGAAATATACTATTATTTCTTGATTAATGGGATTTATTATTGTTTTAATGCTATAATAAACATTATACGTCTTTCCTCTTTGATTTCCAACTAATTCACTATCAATCCTTTGTTTACTTAAAGGATTGTTTTTCTGTAGATGATAAAATTTTATAACCTATCTATTAGATATTATCTCTGATTATTAAATATACAATTTTATAAGTCATGTTTAATTCTTTGATTTTATCATATGTTTGTATACTCAAATAGGACATAACATGTATGCTTTTAATTTTTTGAAGAAGATAAATTGGTTCATAAAAACTTTACATTGAATTTAAATATTGGGGAAGTATCATTTGTATGAAACAAATTTTCCATTATACTTGAAATGGTGAATGCATCAAATATAACCATTGATCGCTATGCTAGTCCTAAACACATTAATGATCATCGAGTTTTATAATAAGGTTGTGTTTATCCTTGAACAAAAATCATTGTTTTGAAAGGTAGATCTTGAGAAGCTATTAATTAGACAATAATGAATCAAACATTTCATATGGTACACATAAATTTTTTAAGCATGTCTTAGATCTTATCTAATCAAACAAAAAAAATTCACATGACTTACATTTCTTAGAGGATCCATGAAACTAATTTTTTAGGGAAATTAATTATTCTTGTCATGGTATTATATATATTTAAGTAATATATTCTAGAATTTATGGAATCAAATAAATTACCCAACAAAAATAAAAATCTAGCACTCATAGAGAAAAAGGTAAATATAGAAATGCTGAAGAACACAAGCTTATAGTGAGAGGGGGGGTGAACAATATAAGACCACTTTTTACTTTTCTTTACCAAATAGTATTAATCAATATAATAAATGACAATATCAATAGCAATAACAAAAGTAATGCACCAATCATCACACACAATAGAGACACCACAATTTACATGTTTCACCCAATGCGAGTTACTCCACGGAGAAAATATTTTACTAAAACTTTCTCAATCAATCTCTTGGGAATCCTTCCCAATTATAATGTTTATGGACCTTTTTCCAAAGGAGATGTTGATCCCTTAATATCAATTTCATGGATATCTTCCACATAACTCTTTCCCCTTCTGCTCTGGCTAGTGATCTTCTAGAAGACTCTGTCTCTCTACTGCACTGACTGGTGGATCTCTCTCCACTTGAAGACTCCTAACTCAGATTTATCTTCAATTATCCTAGATTTTGAATCTCTATCCACTAAGAATTTGTCCTCTATACTCTGTCACCTCCAAAGCTCTGTCAATAGACTCACCTAGAACCTTCTCAAATATACTCAATAGGTTCACTCAGAACCTTCTCAAATCTGATCAACAAGCTCACTTAGAACTTGTCCAAATCTACTCAACAAGTTCACTCAGAACTTGTCCAAATATGCTCAACATGCTCACTCAGAACATGTCCAAATTTACTCAATAGGTCCCCCAGAGCCTGTCCAAATCTGCTCAACATGTCTACACAGAACTTGTCTAAATTTTCTCAATAAGTCCTCTCTAGGACTTGCTCAAATCTGCTCAATAATTCCTCTCTAGTACTTGCTCAAATCTGCATAGCAAGATTTCACAAAAGCTTACTCAAATTCAGTCCACAAGCCTTCTCAAAGACTTGCCTCAAATCTGCTTAACAAGTCCACACAAAACTTGTCCAATATCATAGAATCATAAAGAGAATTTTTAGAGACTCAATATGTTCTATACTTAATGCTCAATCAATATCTCAACTCAATCTCATAGAAGCATAAAGAGAATTTTTAGAGACTCAATATGTTCTATACTCAAATCCCAATCTCAACTCAAATCAATCTTATAGAAGCATAAAGAGAATTTTTAGAGATTCAATATGTTCTATACTCAAATCCCAATCTCAATTCAAATCAATATCATAGAATCATAAAGATAATTGTTAGAGACTCAATATGTTCTATACTCAAATCCCAATCTCAACTCAAATCAATATTATAGAAGCATAAATAGAATTGTTAGAGACTCAATATGTTCTATACTCAAATACCAATCTCAAATCAAATCTATCTCATAGAAGCATAAAAATAATTTTTGGAGACTCAATATGTTCTATTCTCAAATCTCAATCTCAACTCAAATCAGAATAAATAATAGTTTGTTTCTTGGAACTTGAAAAACCACTTGCATCCACTTGACTAGGCTCAATCAACTCAACTCAACCATTCACCACAAGGAATAACTCTTTATTACAAACCCTAGTCCAAGCATGTATCAATCAACTCAAAATGCTTCCAAAAATGCTCAACAACAAATCTCACATAACAATGATATTCATGATCTTTTCTAACTCAAGTTCAAGTTCTTTGCACAACCAATGGCTTCAACAAAAATGCTTATAAAACAAGGTTTAATCACAACAATCAAGCCATAAAACCTTGAAGCATTAACTCAACCACTTTCGAAAAGGAAACCAAAATCAATCCTTTTCACTCCAATGATATTCCAGAAATCAACCACCCAAATAAAATCAATGGAGAACATTGCTCATACATTTATTATGCCTTATTTGTTGTCCACAAAATTTGTCTCACTCAACACACTTTCTTCTTCAACTCTCAACAAGGGTTAGAATAATAACACAAAAAAAATATCCAAGTAACACCTTATTAATACTAATTTATTTTAACATCCACCAAAGTTCTTTTATGCAAGAAATAAACCCTCAATAGAATGGATCAAACTTACTTTTGGAAACTCCTTGACAAAACCTAAAATATCTTCTTACACAACCCTTATTTTTCCTTCTAAGCAAGTTAATTAAATAGCTCTTGAAAAATTATTTCCAACGATATATAATATGCTACCCTTCCAAAATTAAAAGGAATAGTAATTTCAAAATTTTCTAAAACAACTCATAAGCCTTATTTCTCCTCAAAGATTTTCTTACAAATATTAAAATAAAAATTTAACTTACCTTTTTCTTCTTAGTAGGATTCGATCCCCTATCACTATCCAAGCACCACTCTAACCATGGTGCCACTAACCACATGAGCCAACAACGAAAATGAAATGGTGAGTGCAACCACTATGCCTTCCTTCCTCTAGATGTGCCCCAAAAGACACATGCACCAAAAGGTGTACTTCCTTTCTACTTCGCAAAAACCAGCACCAACGGGATTCAAACTTCGGATCTCCTGGTGCTCAACAACTTGACTACCTCCTTCTTACCGCTAGGCCATAAACACCTATGGTGTATGGGAAGGGTCCTCCCTTCCTTCTATTTCTCCCTTTCTTCCCAGATTTCGATTGTGCTAAAATATCTTTTGTCTTTGTTCGAACGAAACTCACACACATTCGAATTATTTCCAAATGAATTTTTGGCAATGGTATTTATAAATATTACCTTGATTTTTCATACGTCTACTGTTAATCAAATTTGATGACGTCGACGGGAATTTCCACTTTGGAAATTTAAATTTAAATTTTAAAATATTAAAATGTAAAACTTAAACTTCAAAGTTGAATAACTTTGTCATCGGGACTCCTTTTTTGATGAAATGAAAATCCAACCTGGTTTTAAGAAAAAACCATTTCAAATATGTCATCCATAGTTTTAAATAAATTTTTTTATTTTTCCTGCCTTGAATTTCACAAAAATGCTTCCTTGCACTTTCACAAAACATAGTGCATTCCATCATAGATCCTTTTGACATCAATGACAATATTTTAGGTTAGGGACTCAAAATGTCCAAAAAAAGTATTTTTAGAAAACCAATAGTTTCTCACTAGATATAAAATAATTATATATAAAATAATGAAACAGTAGTTGGGTAAGTTAAGGTATAGGTATCAATCTATGATACAATGCAAAATTCCAACTTCACCTTATAATGTCATCATGGGTCTATACAAAAAGTAAAATAATCATAGTATAAATCCTTTGGTGGCCTAAAGTGAAGATTAAAACAATCTTAACATACCTGCTTAAGCTTAATATAGAACACACAAAGAGATATCATTATAGATCATCTACTCTTAAGTGTCCATTTCCTACAATAAGTCCATTCTATAATATAGTAAATGTCATCATGAGCATGACCTTGTTCAAGATATTTATAATTTGATATGATAAATGTGTATATACCATCTCAACCATATCTCATAAGTGAAGTTGATAAACACAGTGAAACTAAAGATCAATATGCTGAGTTTGTTAATGGTTCATTTGATTACAAACAAGTTTAATAGTTGTATTCTTATTACAAAATAGAGTCACCATGTTTTTTGAGGAACACCCAATTTCTAAAAAACTATCAACATATGCATTATGATTTAATTAGCACTAGAATATTTCACATTCATAAAACATAAAATATATAGTTGATTATCACTTGGAAAATGAATAAAATTTTTCCAAACCAAGTTAAAAAATAAAACTAGTTTGGACTTAGACTTATCAAGATATCCAAAATTCAATTTGCAATAGAAGCTTCTTGTAATATAGGGGTATATAGTAAAATAATAAATTTTAATTTGAAGAGTTCCCTTGATTTCATATAAAATCTACTTCAAAACCTTCCAATGACTCTAACAAGGTATATGCATGTATCTAGAAAAATAACTAACAATAAAATCTATGTTTGTTCAAGTGCAAGTGATGTGAGAAGAATTACCACCATATAATGGTATCAAATAATGGATTAATGAAGATATATTTTTGCAATGGGGATACAAGTTATTTTATAACCCTCTATCCATAATTACTATGAATAATCACATTTGTAGTTTCCCACTTCGAGGATAGGGGAATTTTTCTAAAAATCTATGTTTCATGCTTAGGTTTAGAAACATCTATGTTTTACCACGATTCCCTTTAGACTAATTTTATTTAATATACAATTTAATTGAAAATTTTTAACTACAAAATGCAATAAAATAAGATATAAAAAATAGTAAGTATGGCTATATTCTCTTTAGGATTATATGATAAAAGTAAAACATGTTTTTCTTTTTCTTTAGTCAAGTGTGAAGGGAAGTCAAAAAGTGAGTTCCTAATCTATATGCAATTTATTTTACATTGAAATATAAATTTTAAACTAGGCATTAGTATTAATCGGTAAAATAATTACAAGATGTTCCCTTAAGATTACAACTACCCATTTTTTTGTTCCTTTTTCTTATACAAAAAGCATTAAATTAACAATAGAAAAAAAAAATAGTTTAAAGCTAAGCTAAGATAAGATATAGAAAGAGAGGGAGAAAATCTAGTTTTGTTTAGCAAAAGCCCTATTGGATTTCATCCTATGATGCTTTTATCTGCAATATTATATATCTACCTTTTGTTCCTTATAATACCTGCAAAATAGATAGAACTAGAAAACAATTAGATGCAAAGGGGTCTACCTAGGTTATAGGATGAGTATAATTAACATAAATGACATCAAACCCCTATTCATAAAATATTGATAAACTAATAAATCTAGAAATGATGTTACACTCATAGATAGAAAAGATCCATAATTGACTAGAAGTATTGTTGATATTTTTGACTATGGACAACAATTTTGCTTACTATCACAAAATGATAGACTACAAAATCTATTGTCTTTGTCATAAGGAAAGCAAAGTGTAATAACATTGTTAGTACTATAATCCCATAGTGATTTTTCCTATGGATGAAAAGATATGGGTTTCCAAATTTGGAAGCTCATGATAGATTGTGATGCCTTGACCAACATGATGTAGGGACCTAGAATAAGATACAATTTTAATTAATTAGATGCAAATAATATTATAGCAAAACAAATTCTAATGCCTAGTTAAAGATTCATCTAAAACTAAGTTTAATGCACAAAATACAAAATAAAATGCTTAATAGATTAAGATAGATATTAGGGATGAGAGAAAAATACTAGATAACTGAGTGGAGAGCTTTCCATAATGCCCATGGGAATTTAGTACGAGACCTTGAAATCAAGAGCTCCTAATTATTATGATTCAATAGGTATCACCTCATTATGCAAGCTCAAGATCCAAATAGATAGAATTTTTTTGCTCAAGATTCAAAATGAAATTCAATAATTTTTTTTGTGAAAAAGATTGGATTCAAATGATATGCAAATTTAACAAAGCTTAACTACTTGAAAATTGGATGATATAGGAACCTGAAGGCTGGATTTATTTTAGCCATGGCTCGTTGGAGGATCCATTGGAGAATTTTCCTAGAATTGTAAGTTATAGGGTGGTGGAATATATGAAGAGGGGCAACAAGATTAGAGGGAGAAGGATAGAAAGTTGGAATACAAGAATAGTGTAAAATATGATGAGGTAAAAATAAGAATATTGAGAGGATCTTGACTACCAATCGTATCAAGTGATGGGCACTAGGGGATGCTAGGATTGATTAGTATGATGGGTCCCAAATTTGGTGGGTAGTTTAACACCATTCAACTACCTATGTTTTCATTTTGGGATTCTAATAGTTAATAATATTGGCATCATAAGTGCTAATGAAACTAAGGATGCTAATGCTAATATCAAAATGACTATTTTTGGGTTAACTGGGTGGGAAAGGATGAAATATAAAAATTTAACAAAAGCATTATCAACTAATTAGTAGTGCCATCTACACTATCACCTAGGGTACAATGCTTTTGATTTAGATAATTAAATAACTCTTGAATTAGAATTTAGCTTATCAAGTTGTTCAAGATGCTTGATTTTCCTAATGATATAGTTGTTGGTAAGGTTTTAGATTTTGATGACATATTCAAAATTAAGTGTCTACATTTACCTCTTTTTGATACTTTCATCAAATGATGAATGTCCCAGATACGAGCTTTCATTCCTCAATTTTGAAATAAGTAAATTTTAAGTTGAATAAGATTCAAGATTCAAGATGATTGATGCTTATGATGCATTTATTACTAATGATACAAGATTTAGTCTTGATAATAGTATTAAATATTGTGGTGCCCCTATGTATCACATAGAGGTTTGGAAGGAAAATCAAGTTGTCCAATAAAACTTAAATTGACCATGAAAATAAAATAAATTAGTTGATGATAGATTATAATAACAACAATAGAAGGGTAAAATGGTTAGAGGATAGAAACAAAATAATTTTTACCATTGACAATCATGCAAATAGTGCTCAAGACACATGATCACAACATAGATTTTGATGGATCAAAAGATAAGATTGACACACTATGCATGCAAAGTGAGGACACTAGTTACAGGAGGGGGAGATCAATCTTAGGTATGTCTTTCAAAACTATGAAAAATTTAAAATTTTATTTTAAAAAAGATGCCATAAGAGAAGGGTAGTGCTTTCATTCAATGATAATGCTATTACGCTGATAATTTTTCCATGTGATGACACTTTTGCTGATCAATGATATTTTTGTCAATGTATGGTGACTTTTCCATCTAACAACACTTTTTTTGTATGATAATACTTTTGCCAAGTAATGATATTTTTGATCCTTTTTATTTATAGGTTGATTTTAGGTAAGGTTAGGATGAAAAACTGATATTGGAATGGATTTTGGATAGGAAAACTAATGATTGGATTGATTTACAAAAGCAAAAGAGGCTATAGATATTGGAGCACTTAGAGTGGCATATATGTACTTTGGAGATGATTCTAGTGCTATTTGATTTTAAGGACCATGATCTCCTTGCAATATAAGGGTTATAATATGTAACCCTAATACCCAATAATAAGTTTGATAATATACTGTTGACCACATTGGTTGAGTGATGATATTTAAATTAAAATACCTTTTAGTTACCATGTAGGGAGATGACTATCACTTTGGGAGAATTATGTAAGCTCTTACAAGTATAAATTAGAGGTTAAATAGCCTACATGGGCTAGTATCAATAGTATATCCTACAACAATTGATTGGTGATCCTTAATTACCTTTGTTCTGAACCAACATTGACATCAATACCACATATGTCAAGGGTAAATTGTATAGAGATGTAGCACTACTAGTTGTATTGGTGTTAAGAGTCTTTATTGAATATATTAGTTGAAAAATGATTCATTAGGGATGGGAAGAGGTGGTAATAGATATGTGGGAGAAACATAAAATGTTTGCTTGGGGACCTGCCATCCAATATTAACTATATCATTCATTACATCAAAGGGATTATAAGGAAGGCATGGTATTCTCTTGCTACACATTGCTTTATGTGTGCACTTGGGAGTATGTAGTTGTTTTTTGGCCACCAAAATTACCAAGTCAAGTTGATGACAAAGAGGCACATTTGTTATATAGATGGAAACATCACTTTGAGGGTAGCTAGAGTAGAGCTCACAGAGGGATGGATATCAAGGCTACTTATTAGTGGATCACCTCTAATAGGATTAGATTAAATGACATTCGTATAGGGACCATCTAGGCTGATCAAAGAATAGCTACCGACTAGCTCGAGTAAGACAAATATGGTGGCTTATTGGACCATGAGGAGAGAGTAATCTCTTTCATTTTGATTAGGTGGCTAGGTATTTTAGCTTGTGGAAGGATATTTTTCTAGCTCTAGTATGGTATCATAGATCAACATAATAGTAAAGGTTATTTTCCTTACAATATCTTGATTCGTACCCTAAGTCATATGTGAATGATTCAATAATTTTGGATTCTTACAATGACTACTACTGGTGATGGTACCAAACCATCCTCCCTACTAGGATGAAAATGAAAATATTGAGGATGGAGGAGAGGATGTAGTTTAGGAAGTATCCTAGGGTAGCATATCAGGTGGACTACCACTTGTCATACAATAAAAATAATACTAAAGTTGAAGGTAGGTAGGAGAAACAACCATGCCAATTATCATGGTGGGTTAGGTAGGACATAGAAGGCTATATAAATTATTCATGGATATAGAAATAAACATACTAGCTAGAAAAATAGATAATTTATAGGATATAATGGTGATAATCATAGTAGAGCAAGACACAACCAGAGTAGATGTAGTGGCAGAGTAAGACTGGTTGGTCTAATAGATCTTCATGATGTAGTTAACCATATTGAGTCTTACTAATGAGAGGGATGCAACTACAATGAAGGTCGTAGTAACAACTAGAATGAGCAATAATTACCTAATATAGATCTTCTTAGATCAATTGTAATAAAGATACTTGGTGAAGATGGTTTGGGTACAAACAAAGATTACCATGGATGTTGAGAGATCAACCTATCAGAGGAACATATATCATGAAATCATTATAGCTAATCATCTATTATCATTTCTAAGTCAAATATGGATGAAACAAACCCACTCATTATCTATGGCACAACAATAATAGTTTTCCAGGAGGATATTGCCACTATAGGAAGGAGGAGGAACAAGAGCCCCAAAGATTATCTTGTAGAGCTAGATCTAGGCTACCTATTAGAGGGTCGATTTTGATTGTTGCATTATATCATTAATTGTACTATATAATGATGTACATAATTTTTTTTTAATATATACATTGGTTATTATTTATGTGAAAGAGGAAATGCACCATAACAATTAACTAAATAAAATGGAAACTTGATATTGCATTAATAGATTTTTTTTTTATACAAATCAACCTTTTTGATTATAATACACTTCCCAAAATGGAGGATTTTCTTTACAAATAAGTTCTATGGTATCACAAATTATCTTCTTAATCACACAAGTTGTGGGAGGGTTTTGAAGTTGCATTGCTTGACCTCTCGAGCCTCTATGTGGATCCTAGTACCTGCACACAAGCCCACAATGAAAGCATCAGTAGCATTTATGGGGCCTACCAAATTTAGACCCTAATTCATAAAAGTGCAAAGCATATGAAACTAAATATAATGCAGTTTTAACCAGATCTAATGCATTTCTAAGTAAATCTAATACAATTTTAACGTAGTTATAATTAAATCTAATTTAAATCTAATGCCATATTAATGCGGTTATAATTAAATTTAATTAAAATTTAAATACAATTTTATTACAATTATAATTAGATCTAATATAGTTCTAATTAAATCTAATTAAAATCTAATGTAGTTTTATGCAGTTCCAATTAAATCTAATACAATTTTAATGCAATTCTAATTAAATATAATATAGTTTTAATGCAGTTCTAATTAAATCTAATGTAGTTCTAATGCAAATCTAATTAAATCTAATGTCATTATAATACAATTTTTTGTAGTCACTTGGGGTGGTTGGCTCTGGTTTTTGGTAGAGGTTTTAAGCTTAAATCTGGACCTTCCTGGATTTGTTTCAGAGCCTTTGATGCAGATATGATGTAGTTTAGATGTCGAATGTGGGCATGGCTACAAAACACTTTAAAAAGCCTCCATGATCGATGCCTTTGAGATATTTGAATGATGTTCTTGCGATCACAAATTCAAAATCATAAACAATAGATTTAAAGAAATTTGAGCAGAGTTTTGTTAGTATTTTATGCGATCCTAAGTGAGATGAAGTTAGGGCATATTTATAATATTTTCCAAGGGTGATGGGAGTGATGAGGATGAGGGAGCATGATGGACAAGTGACATGGGTGAGAGAAAGGGGGAATCTTGACTTTCCCCACTTGGATGTTTGGATGGACAAATGTGCAACATTCCTTATTTGGGCTATGACACCCTATGATGCACTATGACATGCCATGATGCATTATGATGTGCCATGACATATTATGATATGCCTCACTAATGCCCTTTTTATGGAGATATTCCTCACACACCAAAATAACATTTCTCATAAATGTGCTTGGGTGGAGGGAATCCTAACCCAAATGTATTAAATAAGCTTGGAATGTGGAGGAAAGAGGGGAATTAAATGCTAACTAGAGTTAAAATAGTGAAGTGGTCTCATGATGACCATGGTTAGGTGTAGGAAGGAGCTTAAGTGGGTAAAATGGGCTAGAATAGTCAACATTAATAATTTATAAGGTTGCAATATATTAATTAAAATAATTGTACATATTATTAAATATTAATATTAACCATTGAAAATGTGACACTTTTTAGGTGTCTACAATTTGAAATATAATGATGTACGCAATTTTATAATGAATGTATGATTACTTTATGTGAGTTCATTTTGATTATATTTTATGATTAATGATGTAATGGTGATGTGACATTGTGATTATGCTTTTAAAATTTGATCGAAGATGCATAAATGACATGATTTAGAATAGATGCTAGATTAAATATAATAATACATGTATGGTACTAGTATATACAAAAGCGATATGATATCTTCGTTACTGATATAAGGTATTACTATGATACAAAAAATAGATGTTCCTAGATGGACTTTAGATAATGCCATAGGGTATTGCTATGGTCTAAGATATAGTACAAAAATAGTTATGCTTATGGGGACTAAAGATAATGCCATAATGCATTGTTGTGATACAAGATATAGTACAAAATTTAGATGTGCCTAGGGGGACTTTAGACAATGCCATAAATTATTGTTATGATACAAGACACATAATATATTTGTGACCTATATAGATATCAAAGGGCCATTTTTGTGTTCTTAAAAGTTGTAAATAGATTTTCCTAGAAATGAAAATTTTGAGGACTTTATAGATTTTCCAAACAATAATAGACTTGTATTTAGATAAATGTCATTAAGGAATTTTACTTTACCTCTAGACAAATGTTTTAAATACTTTTTCCTTACCTCTAGATAAATGCCATAAAATATTTCTCCCTTACCTCTACATAAATAAATGAATTTTGCTATTGTAAATGGTTATAGAATTATCTCTTGAATATATGATGATGGTTTTTACACTATTCCATCTACTTAAGAAACATAAAGAAAAGGAGAAAATAGAAGATCTACATGAACATGACTTGTAATATTATGAAAGTAGAATGATACAATATGAATGAAACTATGAGTCCATTATATAGGAGGATAGGTTTCTTGTTCCTTACTCTACCTATGACACTTGGTACAACTTACATGATACTTGGCATGATTACCAAATAATGGAATATATTCCAACACCCCCTTGTATTAAATTATTTGGTATGAAGTTCCCTTGAATGACATAGATGATCCCTAAATGTTTAAAATTTGGTTTTCCCTAGTGATTATATAAAAATATCTTCCAGTTGGTCTTCTGTTGAAACATTCTTCAGGATGATAATGATGGTTCTAAAAATGATCTCTGATGAAGTGACATTGTGCTTCAATATATTTAGTTTTTTCATGCACAATTAATTTTTTGATCAGGTTGAGTACTCCTTGATTGTTAGAAAATATCAATGTTGGAGTTTATTTGTTGCCCATGTCTGATAATATATATTGTAACCACAATGCTTTGTAGGTCGTATCTCTTATCGTCTAATATTATGCTTTAGTAGATGATTGTGCCATTATATGTTGTTTCTTACTATGCCAAGATATGGGTCCTGATCCAAGATAGAATACATACCCTAAAGTAGAATTTCTATCATCAATAGAGCCTACATAATCTAAATTTGAGTAACCCTATAGAAAAAAATATTTAACATTCTTCATATAAGTTAGTCCATAATCAATAGTCTTCTTGATATATTGCAATATTATTTTTGTAGCTTTCCAATGACTTTATCTTGGTTAAGGAATGAAAAATAATTTATAGCAAAGGCTAAATCGGGTAAGCTATTTGTTAAGTACATAAGACTTCCAATTAACTATCGACACATAGTTGCTGAAACCAAAGGTGTTTTATCTTTTTTGGATAACTAAATTCCTTGTTTCATTTGTGTATCTTTTGGATGATAATCCTTCATTTTATATTTTTCAATTAAGGCTTTTGCATATTTTTATCGAGTAATAGTAATCTTATCTTCACTTTGTTGAATCTCTAGGACAAGACAATAATTCATTAGACCTAGATATGTCATCTCAAATGCCTTTTCTAGATCTCTTTTAGTATCACTTATTATTTTTTCAAAACTTCTAGTAATTACTATATCATCAACATATACTATGATAATCAATGTACTATTTCCAATTTTATTTGTATACAAACTAGGATTGGATGTACTTATTTTGAAACTATGTTGTAATAAGTGATTGTTGATATTTATATTCTATGCTCTAGGAGCTTGCTTTAAACCATATAGATATTTGTTCAATTTGCACACCTTATTTTCTTGTCCTTTAATAATAAATTCTTATAGTTGTGATATATAGACTTATTATAAGTCACCATTAAGAAAATCACTTTTTACATCCATTTGATGAAGCTTTCAACCTTGATGAGCTACTAGTGCACAAACTATTTTGATAGTAGTCATTCTAGTTGTTGGTGTGAACGTTTCTTCATAGTCAATTCCCTCAGTGTGAGTATATCCTTTGGCTACAAATCGAGCTCTGTATTTTTCAAGTGTTCCATATGCTTTATATTTGATCTTGTAAACCCATTTGCATCTCACTATTTTTTTTCATGGAGGTAATTTCACTAGATCCCATGTTTTATTCTTTTGAAGTGATGCATATTCAAATTTTATTGGTGCCCTCCAATGTGAGTGATTTAGTGCTTGGAGATTTGAGGTTGGTCCTACTGTATTGCTTAGTAATCCTCCATTTATTCTACTTTGACTATCAATCTGAGGTCTAGTAGTGGTAAGATCTAGCATTATTTCTAGGTTTGAATCCTTGAGAGTGTCTCTGAGCCATATTGGTTCTTTTCTATGAGAAATTGCAGATGATTTTGTGTTTTCTATATCTTCTTCTTGAGATTATGATTCTGGCTCTTCACTTGTTATATCTTCCTTTGAGTAATTTAGAAGAATTTTTGTATCATTATTAGGTTTTCTTGTGTCAGTTTTGACTTTCTCATCAAAGATTACATCTCTACTTATGTAAACTTACTTTGCATGTGGATATAATATTCTGTATCCTATAGATTTGTTATCATAGCCAACAAATATTCCTACCATTGTTTTGTTATCTAATTTTGTCCTTTTTTATTTTAAAATATGCATGTAATTTTTACATCCAAACATTCTTAGTTTTTCTATATTTGGTTTTTGTCCTGACCATCCTTCTTCAGGTATAATATGTTTAAGTATTCTTGTTGGTAATATATTTGGTATGCATATTGTTGTTTGAACTGCTTCTACCCAATATTGATGATCAAGATGAGCTTCTTTTAACATACATGTAACCATTTACATTATTGACCTATTTCTTCTTACTAAAATTCCATTTTGTTGTGGTGAATATGTTGTATTGAGTTGCCTTTTAATTCCATTTTCTTCTAAAAATGAATTAAATTCTTTAGATACAAACTCACCTCCTCTGTCTGAATGAAGTGCTGTTATAGTCTTTCTTAAATCTTTGTCTACTTGAAGTTTGAATTGTTTGAAATGACTAAATGCCTCTGATTTGTACTTCATGAAGTATACCCCATTTTACTAGTGTGATCATCAACAAATAATTGAAAATACTTATGTCCTCTAATACTAGTGATTTTCATTGGCCCACATAAATCTGTGTATATTAAATCTAATGGTTGTTGAGTCCTGTGTTGACTAAGTTCAAAAGGAATTCTATGTTGTTTTCCTACTAAAAATTATAGAAAAATTGTAGATTCTAAAGGTAGACTTGGTATTCCTTCAACCATTTGATATTTGAGCAATCCATTCATAGTAGATTCACTAGTATGTTCTAGATTCTTGTGCCATAGATATAAAAATTTAACTAAAAGAATAGAGTGTGTAGTAGTGTTTAGAAAAAATGGGCCACTTTTATAAGATCCTGATTCTATATTTTCCTTATGTTTAAAAATATGACATGATTTTCTTCCATTGGAAACTTTGAACTCTACAGTCATGTTTTGATTCATGAGCTGAGAGACTAAAATAATACTAGTAGCCAACCTTGGTACATATATTACATTTTTTATTATCAATTTTATATTTGTCAGAACTATTAGAATATTTACAATGCCCTTTGCTTCATAAGTTTTACTATCTGCTATAGCAATTGGTTTCTCATTTACTTTTTGTAGTGAATTAAACCAATCTATATTTTTTATCATATGCTTTATTTTCCCTGAGTCTATATACCAATAATCCATGACTTATGATACCTTAGTGTAGAGAATGTGTACTCTTTTTTAAGGCTTAGATTTTGTAGGATTCCTTATATCTCCCAAGTGATTTGAGTATGCTATGAATTAGTTTGAGTTGAATTCCTTTTGTCTCCCTAATTATTTGGTGATAAGTTTGATGTAATATTCAACTCCTAATTCATTTTATTTCTCCCTATGAATTTTTCAATTTGATGAATTTATCTATGGTTGGATTTCTTTTATCCCTTTAATGTGAGTATGAGATAAATATAACCAATTAATTCCAACTCTTAATGATGCTTAATGAACTTCCTTCTCTAATCCTTTAGTTTTTTAAAATTCCAATTGACTAAGTTTTGATGTAGTATCCCTTATATCTCCCTAATTTGGAATGTTAGAAAATAATAATAATAATTGCAAATTGATATTCTGAATTACCAAGGTTGATATATCAATGTAATAATAATCAACTTCCAACCTTTTACTAAACACCTTATAACTCCTAAATTAAAGGAAAGTAAATATTAGATGATATAGATATTTTACCTCCCTTCAACGTATGGCGAGTGAGCTTCTAAATTTGGCTTTTGATGAGTAATCAATTCTCTTTGTCTAGTTGATGTTGGTCTTCTCCTTTGGAGCAGTGGTGATTTCTTCTTCACAAGTCAATAATTTTACATTCTATTTCCTCTTTCCTTTCAAACGAAACTGGTGTATGACAGTCTTGTTGCGCTCTGACTCTAACTGTGATGCCTCCAATTTACTATGTGCTTTCACCTAGCTTCATGCTTTCATTTCATGGTATATTATAGGTTTGGGTGCTTAAGTAGCTTCATTACTCCTTGGGATTGACCCCATATGGTGCTATGTTCTTGAATAGCATTTGTTTTTTTTGAAGAAAATGAAAAACTTATATTAACACAAAGAATATATACAAAGGGGAGCAAGAACAACCCCACCAGAACCAAGAAGCAAGAAAACAGGAACAAAGTGCAAGAAAAAAAGCACTTTCAATCACAGAACCCAAAGAGGCAAGAAGGCGCGAAAACGTGACAAGTCGCGAAAACACGACAAGTCACGAAATCGCGACAATCAGACCAGCCGAGGCCTTACCCGAGCAGCCAGTCGCAAAATCATGACATGTCACGAAATTGCTACATGTCACGAAATCGTGACATCCAAAACCAGCAGCACCTAAACACCAAAAGCGTCGTGAAATCACGATGAGTTCTTCCCGTGGTGCTCTATCCTCAAAATTGTCACGAAATCGCGACCAGTTTTCACCATGCCATCAATTCGCCAAAGGTGTCGCAAAATCGTGATGGTTTTTCCGTTTGGCTCCCAGTCTTCAGAAATGTCACGAAATCGCGACGGATTATCCCCTTTGCTCCAATTCATCAAAATTGTCGTGATATTGCGACGATTTTCCGCCTTGGTGACCCTGCTCCAAAAGCATCGCGAAATCGCGACATTTTGACCGGTCAGCTCCTTGTCTTCAAAAATGTTGTGAAATCACGACGGATTTGTCCCTTGGCTCCGATTCTCCAAATCTTGTGCGAAATCGCGACGGTTTTTCCAAGAAGTGCCATTTCTCCAGAATTTTTGCGACATAGCGACCACTTTGCGCCTTAACCCCGAAACACCAAAAGTGTCGTGAAATCGTGACAACTTTGCCTCATGACGAAAAAGCTCCAAAAGTGTCACGATTTCGTGACGTCTTCTCCCTGAGTCGCCGGACCGCCAAAGGTGTCGCGAAATCGTGACGGTTTTTCCTTTAAGCTCCCAGTCTTCAGAAATGTCGTGAAATCGCGACGGATTTTCCCCTTCTCTCCGATTCATCGAAATTGTCGCGATATCGCGACGATTTTTCTCCTTGATGGCCCTGCTCCAAAAACGTCGCGAAATCATGACATTTTGACCAGTCAGCTCCTTGTCTTCAAAAATGTCACGAAATCACGACGGATTTGTCCCTTGGCTCCGATTCTCCAAATCTTGCATGAAATCGCGACAGTTTTTCCATGAAGTGCCATTTCTCCAGAATTGTCGCGATATCGCGACCACTTTGCGCCTTAACCCCGAAATGCCAAAAGTGTCACGAAATCATGACAACTTTGCCTCATGACAAAAAAGCTCCAAAAGTGTCACGATTTCGCGACGTCTTCTCCCTGAGTCGCCGGACCGCCAAAGGTGTCACGAAATCACGACGGTTTTTCCTTTAAGCTCCCAGTCTTCAGAAATGTCACGAAATCACGATGGATTTTCCCCTTCTCTCCGATTCATCGAAATTGTCGCGATATCACGACGATTTTTCTCCTTGATGGCCCTGCTCCAAAAACGTCACGAAATCGTGACATTTTTTCCAGTCAGCTTCCTGTCTTCAAAAATGTCGCGAAATCACGACGAATTTGTCCCTTTTCTCCGATTCACCAAAACTTGCACGATATCGCGACGATTATCCTCCTTGGCTCCCCTACTCCAGAAGCGTCACGAAATCGCGACAGGTTCCTTCCAAAGGCTGCGACGACGAAACTTGTCGCGATATCACGACAGAAACCCACCAAGAGTCGCGACGACGTAACAGGTCGCGATATCGCGACAAAAACTGCCCTTAGGAAAAATTGTGATCATTGACTCAAGAATTGGGAAAGCCCCTGCCTAATCTCTGCATCCTCCATAGGCATGTCACTGTGCAGCTGTACCCCAGCCTCTTTCTCCGCACCTCTCTTTGCAAGGAAATCGGCTGCAGTGTTTAGATCTCTGCTTACATAGATGGGGATCACATCTTCTAATTCCTTCCAAAGGGCCTTGATTTGAGATACTAGAGACCGAAGCCTCCAAGCCTTCATAGCAAAGTTCCTCATACAGTCAAGAGTGCCAATCAGAATTTGTGAATCGAACTCAAGGATTATCTTCCTGTGTCCCTGATTGACAGCCCAGAGGGAAGCAGTTTTGATAGCAAAGGCTTCTGCTTCATTGTTTGTGGCTCTTCCCAGACCTTGTAATTCCCAGTAAAGCACAGACCCAGCATGATCCCGACACACTACCCCAATTCCAGCACTACCCGAATTGCCTTTAGCAGCTCCATCTGTATTGATTTTAACCCAGCCTTCGGGGGAGGTTTCCAGCTAGCTCTGTTCTTCCTTACTTGCCCATCAGTTCCCTCTTCCAGTGGTCCAGGAGCAATCAAATTTTTCTCTTCAGCATATAGGGCAACCGTTTTCGCGACTTTGCTCCAAATGACTTGCCAGATTCCATCGAGCGAGGAAAAGGTTTCTCTAAAAATATGAGCATTGCATTCCAGCAAAACCTGCCACCAAATGAAGAGTAATCCAAGCTCCCAACCTATTTGGAGAGCTTTAGACTTAAATCTGCCTTTCTTCCATCTTTCCCAAATATTGTTTCGGGTCAAATTACCATTAAGTTGAAGTTTGAAATGGGAGAACCAGCGCTTCCAAATCTGACACGTGAAAAGGCACTCAAACATCAAATGATCGGTAGTCTCCTCATTCTTATGACATAGCACACACTTAGATGGGCCGATGATTCCCCTATGTCTGAGATTGTCAAAGGTGAGGATGCCTTTGTGCAAAAATTGCCAGGCGAAGAAATTCACTTTAGGCTAGCCTTTGGAATGCCAAATCTTCCTCCATTCTTGAATCAGAAAAGAATGTGGGGAAGGCTCTGGGAGAATCTGATCATATCCATCCTTCACTGTATAAACCCCAAGGTTCCCATGCCCCCAAGCTAGCTCATCCTCCTCATCTCTCCCTAAAAGAAACCTTGCTGTCATAATTTTAGTCAGAATGGGCATCATCATCGGAGGGATAGTGATTGGCCACTCTTCCAGCCGCTTAAACTTCTTGAACTTATACTCACCCAGTTGGCTAGTGTTGAAGTAATGTTCAATATTGATCCAACCTTTGGCTTCTATGGCTAATTTAATTGGTTGCAGTTCAGGAAACTCAATAATGATGGGTGGGAACTGATCCCAAGAATCAGTCCAAAAATGTGCCTTGTCCCCTTTGCCTACTTTCCAAAAAAGTTGATCCTTAATGACTTGAGATCCCAGCTTAAGAGCCTGCCACACTAAGGAACCATTACCATCCAAAGGAAGATGACTCACTTCATTGGGGTGAACAGGGCCCAAATACTTACTGGTTAAAATTCTGCTGAATAAGGATGTTGGCTGTGAAATCCATCTCCAGTACAGTTTACCAGCCAAAGCTTTGTTGTTAAGTTTGGAACTTCTCAGACCCAGCCCACCTTTTTCTTTGGGCTGAGTGACCTTATCCCAGCTAACCAAGGCCCATTTCTTCTCACCTTTTGCTCCTTCCCATAAGAATCTTCTAGCCATTTTGTCCAGCTCTTTCCAAATAGAATGTGGGGTATCCAGAATAGATAATTTATAGATTGGCATGGCCTGAATAACTAACTGCAAGAAAGTTAATCGGCCCCCGTAGCTTAGCCATTTATGAGACCAATGGTTCATTCTTTCTTTGATGCCGTCCAAAAGATCCTTCCAGATATCTTTTTTTAATTTCTTGAAATGTAACGGTACCCCCAAGTAGGCTATAGGAAGAGAGGTCCTAGTGAAGCCCAAGATCTCTAAAACTCTGTCCTGAAGCCTTTGGTCGAGGTTAAAGAAGACCACCTTGGATTTTTTGTCATTGATAACTTGATTGGAGGCCCTAAGGTAAACATTAAGAGAATCTCTGATTCCTCTAGCTTCCCTGAGACTAGCCACTCCCACCAAGCCTGTATCATCCACAAACTGTAAATGAGTCAAAATTTCCTCCCCTACCTTGATACCTGTTAACAGGCCTTGAAGTCTTCTTCTCAAGAAAAGTCTACCTAATCCTTCGACCGGGATAAGGAAGAGATAGGGAGAGCAAGGGTCCCCTTGACGAAGCCCCTGAGAGGCTCCAAAAGGAGGCGAGGGAAGTCCCTTAATTAGAACAGAGTAAGAGGGCGTAGAAACACAGATCATAACCCAATCTATCCAATCCTAGGAGAAGCCAAAGGCAGCCAACATCCTTGATAGGAAGCCCCACTCAACCCTATCATAGGCCTTGGACATATCCAGTTTAATGAACATTCCTTTGTTGCCAGATTTTTGCATCGTATGGATTGCCTCCTGTGCAAGGACCACCCCATCCAAGATCTGTCTGCCTTCAACAAATCCCCCTTGCTCTGAGGAGATGATATTATGAAGGAGAGGTTTAAGCCTTTCAGCCATTATCTTTGTGATTATCTTATAAATCACGTTGCATAAAGCAATAGGTCTAAAATCAGAGATACGAACCCCTTCCTCTCCCTTAGGGATTAAAGTGATAAAAGTATGATTTATAGCCTTAAGCATTCTTTTATTTGTTCTGGACTCCTCTGTGACAACCAAAACATCTTCCTCCAGTGTATCCCAAAAAGCCTAAAAAAACTCAATAGGAAACCCATCTGGACCTAGAGATTTGCCTGAGCTCATTCCAAAGACCACATGTTTCAGTTCCTCTTTATCAATGGGTCTGAGCAGGGCTTGATTTTCCTCTTGTGAGATAATAGAGGGAATAACGTCAATAATTTCATTTTGAGCCTCCACATCTTGCTCCCTACTTTCCAAATTTTTTTTAGAGAATTAGTCCATTGAGTGGGAATGCAAACCAGGAAGAGTATCAAAGGAGTGTCCATGCTCATCTTGAAGGACTTCCATGTTGTTCATCTGTCTTCTGGCACAGGCTGAGCGATGAAAAAATTTTGTGTTTCTATCTCCTTCAAGAAGCCAAGAGTTTCTTGCTCTCTGTTTCCAATAAGTTTCTTCTTGGTTATCAATGTCCTCAATCGCTTTGCATAAGGCATCATACTCGATTTTAAGCTGATCAGTAATTGTTCCTTCTCTGAATTGTTTTTGCACCTCCTCCCAGCGAGCAACCAAGGGAGCTCTTTGCTGCTAAAAATCAGACTTGTTTGCTTGCCTCCACTGTTTCAACTTGACTTTGACAAAATGAAGCTGTTTGTGGAATTTAAACATTGCTGTCCCAAAATTTGGGCGGCCTTCTTCCCACCACTATGGAATTTTCTCTCGAAGATCCTCCTTTTGTAACCAATAATTCTCAAATTTAAACGGTTTGTGGTGCTACCCTATCATAGTCCCTCCCTCCATCAGAATGGGAGAGTGGTCAGAGACAGGGCCTTCAAAAATCTAGAATTTAGCATTCCACTTAACAAATGCCTCCTCTGAGACCAGGAAATGGTCTAACTTTACCTTCCTACTATGTGGCTCCCTCCTCTTGTTAGTCCAAGTAAAGTAAGTTCCAGGGCCTTTGATATCCACTAAGTGAAAGGCCTGGATCTGGGCTATCAACAGCCTATCTCCTGGGTCCAAAACTGGGGTGCCACCTTCCTGATCATGAGCAGAGAGCTTAGCATTGAAATCCCTAGCAATAATCCAATATAAATTTTGTCTTGAGGACCTCATGTTGTGAACAACTTTCCATTGAAGTCTCTGGCCATCAATGCATTGAGCCCCATAAAAATTTGTAAGTAAAACATGCTCAGCTGTGACAATATTCCTGAAGTGAGATGTGAGAACACCTCTCCGGGCTATATGTTCTAAAGCAGTCCATTCCAGGGGGTTCCAAAAAGTGACAATCCCCCCTGAGGCACCTTGGGCAGCCACATCCATATAACCAGCGCCCCTCCAAATTATATTAACAGTTTTACTCATAAGATCTAGAGACATTTTTGTCTCCTGGATGAGGAAAAAATCTGTTTTATACTTCCCTAAGAGTCTTTGAATAGCATATTGATGGGTTATGTTGTTTAAACCCCTAACATTCCAAGATTGTATAATCATTGAAAACCTTGGGAGCAGTAAGAATCAATTGTCCTCACCGATCCTCCATTGATCAACTTGTCTCCTTGCGCTGTTAGTAGTTCCTTATTGGATTTTCTTCCCGCTCCTTGAGAGTTACTATTTTTAGATCTCTTCTCCACCTGAGTGATCCCTAGAGCTGGCCTTTCTCTGTTCTTATCTGCATTTCCCATGGTGACATCTTTAATAGCCGGCTGTGCTGGGGAATGTATTACCAATGCCCCTGGATTCTCAGAATGCAGACTCTCAGAGGGTACAGAGCACCTGTTCTACTACAGGAGTAAATGAAGGAGAAACTTGAGAGTGAGTGTTATTACTCTCACCATTCCCATCCACTCCCTCCATGACTTGGTCTTCCTGATCCACTAATGACTTAAAAATTTCATACCGATTGTTTGGCTTGAGTTGCATCTGGTCCTTGCCATTTTTCTTTTTGTTTCTCCTTCGTTTTGGCTGTTCAAAGCCATCCTTTTGGACCTCAGGACCTGGAGAAGTGTTAGAAGGTTCATTGACGGGAATGGGCTTA
The DNA here is from genome assembly GCA_028583015.1 of Wollemia nobilis. NCBI lineage: Eukaryota > Viridiplantae > Streptophyta > Pinopsida > Araucariales > Araucariaceae > Wollemia > Wollemia nobilis. The sequence goes on from JAQPPZ010017070.1 coordinate 1,437,731, forward strand.
CCCTCTCTAGGGCGGTTTGGCATTCCACTCGGAGTCTCCGCTTTTGTGCTCAAGATGTTTGGGCAGAACCTTGCCAAATGTCCATGCTTATGGCACACTCTGCACCTGAAAGGTAGGGCCTCATAGTCTAGCTCTTGGATCCAGGGTACTCCTGCCAACTCAAGTTCCACCTCAGCTGATAGAGGTTGGCTAATGTCCATTTCTACATAGATTCTGGCAAAGACAGCTGTATTTCCCTCTATGGTATCTTTGGAGACTCCTATAAATCTACCTAGGGAATTACCTATTATTTCCAGAACCTGCTCACCCCAAAACTCCATCGGGAGAGCGTACAGTCGGATCCAGACCGGGACAGCCATGGGTTCAATGCGAGGATCGAAGCCCACTCTCCAGGGTTGAACAAATAACCCTGCTGGTCCGTGGTTTCTCTTTTTTGATTCAAATGCTCTGTTTCTATCTGCTAAAGAAGAGAAACTAATGATAAAATACCCATTGCTTATAGGCCATAAAGAGTACTCACCGTGTGGTTCCCAGTTCTGTCGAACCCAGGTATGCAAAAAATTTAGAGAAGGTCGGATGCCCATGAATTTGTAGATCAAGTCATGGTTAGCTCGGTAGACGATTGTATCTTCGACCAGCTTTGGTTCGATAACAATCTTAGGTCTGGAAGCGGATTGCGGGAGGCATCCATTAACGCAATGAGCATTTGGGCCGTTTCCAGCATGCTTAAGTAATGTTTGAAAAGCATTCCGTCGAGCTCCATCAGTGGAAGGTGAGGGTTTTTCTTTCAACATCTCAGCATATGAACTCTTTCTCCCAACATGAGAGACTGGAGGAGACCCCATCGGGCCCTCCCGAAACAGCGAACAAACCTTCAGAGTAGTTCAAAATCAATCCACCAAAGTCTCAGGAAAGATCTTCGGGCCAGAAACCCTCGAGCATCGCCCGATGCCTGTTTAGAAATTTTCCCGCCAAATCGCCAGAGCTCAAAAAATTCTTCCTCTTGAATAGCATTTGTTAAATTACTATTAATGCTTCTATCTTCCTCAACTGATGAGCAATAATGAATATGCTCTTTAACCTTCAAAATATGATTTTTAACGCTTAAGGAATAAACACTCTTTTTCTATGTAGATTTTATGGAATATATGATAACTTTATCTGATGTGCCAAGTGGTAACCCTTTCACTTACATGTAAGACTCCTTCAACGTTTATTAAATTTTATATACTTATTGTCAATGGATGCACTAGTCTTTCTTGTCTTCATTGCTTACTTTAGGTGAAAGTTTGCTCCAGTTCAATGGTGATTTTATGGGTTATTTGATGGTGATTCTATGGCACTACTATTTATATGGAAATCCATCCGTGATATAACTAGGTGCTACCTCTTTATTTTTCACTTTATCTCCCTTCTTTTCATTATAATGAGTTGTCCTTCTTAGTGTTATCTTCTACGTTGGATAATGAGCTTCTACTATTGCTTGTAGGTATACGGTGTTGTGGGCACTTGACTCGATAGTGGGTGTGGTGCTTTTAGACACCTTAAAACTTGAGATATATGAGCCCTTTTTTGGCTCTCTACCTTGCTAAAATAGTGCTCTTTTTTTGGCTACTTTGTAATGCATCTTATTGGCAGTTGAAGTGTCCCTAAGAGAATCAAGCTTTGCCCTTATTTTTCTACATAGGACAGGAAGATTAATGGTGCAAGAAACTAATGTAAATAGTTTTACCATAGTTAGAATATAACACTTGACTTTACACCTATATCTGAGATCTTCCAATCTTCTTTTTCAAGCTTTCTTTCTACTTTTGATGAGGTGGCTTATTTGTAGGAAGGGGATGATTTGATGTTCTCTTCCTTACTAGACAACTCTCTCCTTTTCTTGGTAACTTAATAATGAATCCAAGCACTTAATCATGTAGCTAATATGCTTAATATTGCACTAATTTTCACCTTCACTAAAAACCCTTAGTGCACCTTTAATAATATTTAACATAAACTAATATAGTGCAATTGAAATATTTCCTTATTACTCCTATAAATGAACTCTTAAAGTAACTCGAAGTATGCACTAATTTTCACTACAACTAAAAATACTTAGTTCATATTAAGGAACTTCTTTAAGAACAACTAGTATAGTGTAATATTGATCTCACCTTATTACTCCTACAAATGAACCTTAAATCATGCACTAATAATTGCTCCTAAATGCACTATAATCTCTACAACTTAATGAAGTCTTATTTGTTGTAACTAGATAGTAGGAAGATGATATATTTATTTTTATTGAAATATATCTAACTCATATTTTAATGTGGAGGTACATAAACCTTAAAATAAATTTTGTTTTACACTCCCTTGAAGACTTTAAACTACAATATGGTGCTTTGATGAAACTAAGTAACAGACTGAATATAAGTGTTCAACTAATGAACCCTTTGCACCAAAGTTGCTTACCTTACTAACCTCTGAATATGATGTAACTCTTGGTGATTAAATTTACCAAATTTGATGCCCTTCACTAGATGATCTTGCAAATCTCCTTGGCTATTCAAAACAACTCTCTATATCACCTCTTTGTATCTTTGAACCCCTCTAACTTGCTTCCGTTTAACTATAGTAGGTGATGGTTTCGTTTCTCTTTCAGAATTGCCTTCGGTTATTTTCTATAGAAACCAAAAATTCCCATTTTGGCTTATTTTTGGATGGAAACTATTGTCTCAAAATCTTCTTATAGGAGTAGCTCCTCCTTGCAATATTTTTCAAGTCCCTCGAATCTCACTTTGATACCAATGATGGTTTTTACACTATTCCATCTACTTAAGAAACATAAAGAAAAGGAGAGAATAGAATATCTACATGAACATGACTTGTAATATTATGAAAGTAGAATGATACAATTCAAATGAAACTATGAGTCCATTATATAGGAGGATAGGTTTCTTATTCCTTACTCTACCTATGACACTTGGTAGAAATTACATGACACTTGGCATGATTACCAAATAATGGAATATATTCCAACATATGACATAGATGAATTTTAGATGTACCCAATGGTGAAGGATTTTACCTAAGTTAAATGTCATTGATAAATTTTTAGATGTCTATTTGGTTGGTTTTGATAAATAGTTACCCCTAATTGGTTTATGAGAAATTTGTTATTGACAATATGCATATTGCCCCTATGCCTATATACGATTAGATTAGTTTTGATAATACTACATAGATGACTATGATATTCTATTATGATCATCTAACATTTTATATGGGTCCAAAATCAATATGATTTAAATTGATAATAGTTTGGAGAAAGAGATAAAGTTGTCATTAACACCAATGAATCTCAAAGTTTTCTTCATGTGGCAAGATGGATATGAGTGGATTTTAAAGATAGATGAAGATATTGGATATAGTTAAATGCCTTTACAACCTTATTAACTTAGGGGGTTGGAACTTAAAAAGAGAGACCTCTAGTTGGTTACTTCATTTAATTACAAATACATGAGGTTGAATAGGTCATGAAAGTTATGATGTGTAGTACATTAGCATTATATACCTATCTAATAGTAGACTAATATATCTAATTTGACTAGAATTATCACATGCCAATGTGATAGGATGAGAGATGTGTAGATAATTTGGATGTGATAATACTGCATGTATGATCAACTTGACACATTACTCTCTTCATTCATGAGCAGGAAGATGAGTACAAACAAATATTTCTAAACTTGTGTAGAAAAGGGCTAGAGGAACACATTTAGGTGATAGAATATTCTTTGAGGTTTTTTGAGATATGATGCCCACTTGTGTCTCTAAATACTTTGTACATAAAGAAAATGATGACTACCCCATTTATTAGGTATAAAACCTACAAGAGTAACAAGTTAGAAAAATGATAGTGATATCTAATAAGTATTTGATGGAAGAATGATGATGGTTCCTACTCATGCCTTGAAGGAACATCTTATGGTGGAAAAAACATACAAGTTTATAAATTATCATAAAATTTCACTTGCATATCATAATATATATATATATATATATATATATATATATATATATATATATATGTGTATGTGTGTGTGTGTGTGTGTGTGTGTGTGTGTGTGTCATGTTGAATATATTAAAAATAAGACAATATAGGATCTACTTACATTATTCAAATATTAAAAAGGAACAATATATTCTAACTAGTATTATCATTTACATGCCATCGAAGATCCTTGATTCTCTATGCTATAACTAATATAAGTAGAGATAATCAAATGCATGCAAGCAAATAGTTAAAGAAAAAAATTAGAAGTATAAGATTTAAAAAATATCTTTTAAGATGCATTATGTTCATTGGTTCTTTTATTTCCTTGTTTTCGAGCATGGTGAGGTAATATCCACTTGAACAAAATGAATTTTAGACCCAACCAATATGAACTCAAACTAGATTTTGAGTTCAATTTTAACATCATATTTTTTGGTTCTCTTTGAGAACTAGGTCACCAACTTGAAAGGATTTGGATCATACCTTCTTGTCATAAGCTTGCTTAGTCCTTTACTAGTAGACACTTAGGTGTTCTATGTCATGGATTTACTTTTCATCAAGCAACTCAAGTTGGATAAGGTGAGATATGATATTCGTCTCCTATAGAGACATCTTGTAATAAAATGCATAGGAAAGGGACCTTAATATTGAAGAAGAAGACCACTTTAGTTCCCTAGGTCAAAGCATAAGGTGTTGCACTAGTAGGTATTTTGACATTTATGCAATATGCCAAAAGGTAGTTAGTGAATTTACTTTTTAAAGTAAATTCACCAAGTTTTCAAAATTTGGAATTTGCTCAATAAAATTCAAATTTGTCACAAATACATTAAATTGAGAAGGGAGAGATATCGAAATAATAGAAATAAGTATCTCATCAAATAATATTCTTCCAAGGCTTGTAGTGATGCTCATAGTTTAGTAACTCTCCTCAAGAAGGATTTGAGTTTTTCTCCATTCTTCATTTTCAAGCAATGAAGTTGACTTTGGAGAAATAAGATTTGATTCTAGTTCCATGCCTCAAATACTATGTCAATTTTATCCCATGCATATTTAGTTGTGGTAGAATATTGAAGGTATGGTTGTACCTCATAAACTACTCCAAACATGATGATCAATCCTACTTTTCTATTTTGCTTGTTAAATTTTATCTTCTTTTCATCTTCTGCATCAAAAATTGGTAATGGACCCAACTATAACTTTGCATACTTCTTCAAAATCAATTTGTATTCTGATTTTGGTCTTCTAGGAAATATAATTATTCCCTTACAAAAATTAGGAATAAAAAAATGGGACATTTAGTGCATTACTATCCATTTTAAAATTTCACAAAATTAGAAAATTTTAGTTCCATTAGATGAACCTCAAAAAATGCTTTCCAATGAGAATATACAAGCCTATAATCATAACTTGGTTGATGCCTCAGATTGCAAGAAAAAAATATCTCATCAGGTAAAATAATAAGTAGAGGTAATATTCATTTAAATAATTTGAATTTTTAAAATATTATATGTTTCTTCTCCTTTTTATCTGCATCAATAAATGAAGGAAGAAAAATATTTATAAACTTCAACTATCCTTCTCACCATTAATGTGGGATAACTTGGAGGTGACATTGATTTTTATTATTGGTGATAACAAAGTTGTGTTTGCTTTTAAACTTAACATGCCAATGAATTTTTCAATGATTGTAATCTATCCTATGAATTTCTTTACATGTTTCTTGAACCTTTCAAACCATGTGGTCTTATTTTTGAGTAATAAGAAACTCCTCTTGCCTTTATCAAAGAAGAAATGATTGTTAGATTTTGAAGCTATAAACTTAAAGGAAATCCAGCCACAAGTAATGAAATAAGCTTCCAATATTATAACTATGTTAATGGAAGTCTAATGAGCAAGTAAATAACATAAGAAACTTTTGAAACAACTCATGAAATAGCCATTGTAGTAAACTCACGAAAATTGAAAATTGATACAATATGTGGAACTCATTCTCCTACTCTACTAGTGCATGCTAATGCATGCTTCACTCCACTCACTTATTACAATGCTTAGACACACATATATATACTAGTATGTGACTCTTTGATATCCTACTCTAAGGACACATATACATTCTACATGAAAGACACTTGTAACTCCTATTCTAAAGACTCATGCACATGTGGACTACATGCACATTTACATTATTGCAGATTCAAACACTTGTGCATTTATTGCTTCTTCCCCAAGTAACTTCTATTCTAATGATGTAACCAATTAATGTAATATATATTTTCTAATACCCCCCTATATTACATTATTTGATTTACCTTTATCTTGATCTGCATAGATGCTCTCTAAAGACTTGGAATTTGTTTGTGCCCTATGCATTTGTCAATATATCTACAAGTTGTTGCTCTGTAGGTACATATTTCATGTTGATATGATGATTCTAAAAATGATCTCGAATAAAATGATATTGTGCTTCAATATGCTTGGTCCTTTCATGTACAATTGGATTTTTAATTAGCTTGAGAACCCTTTGATTGTTATAATGTATCAAAGTTTGTGCTGGTTTGACTCCCATGTTAGATAATATGTACTGTAACCACAATGCTTCACATGTTGTGTATCTGGCTGCACGATATTCTATTTCAGTAGATAATTGAGCAATTGTATGCTATTTCTTATTGTGCCAAGATATCAGACCTAGTCCAAGATAGAATATATACCCAGAAGTAGCTTTTCTATCGTTGATAGAGCTAGCATAATCAGAATCTGAATAACCTTGTAGACAAAAATATTATACATTCTTCAAATATGTCAGTCCATAATTTGTAGTTTTTTTAACATATTGTAATATTCTTTTTGTAGCCTTCCAATGACTTTCCCTTGGTTCTTGCATGAATCTTGCAAGATAGTTTATAGCAAATACTAGGTCAAGTCGAGTATTGGTTAAGTATAGAAGAATTCCAATCAATTGTTTGTATAGAGCAGTTGAGACTAAATGTTTTCCATAAATTCTATATAATTGAATCCCTTGTTCCAAGGGTCTATCATTTTGTTTACATTCCTTCATTTTATACCTCTCTACTACAAATTTTTCATATTTTTATCGAGTAATAGTGATGTTGTCTTCTTCTTGATGAATCTTTAGACCTAGACAATAGTTCATCAATCCTAAATTTTTCATCTCAAAAGCTTCATCTAGATCCTTTTTAATCATACTGATTATATTCTCAAAGCTACCAGTAATTACTATATCATCGACATAAACTAAAAGGATTAATATGTCATTTCCAATTTTCCTTGTATATAGACTAGAATATGAAATACTTAATTTGATATTATGTTGTAATAGGTGATTATTAATTTTTATATTCCATGCTCGGGGGTTTATATTATGTCATACAAGTGTTTGTTCATTTTTTAAACTTTAAGTTCTTATCCCTTAACAACAAATCCTTTTGGTTGTGACATGTAGACTTCCTCTTCTAGGTCTCCATTAAGAAATGCACTTTTTACATCCATTTGATGTAGTTTCCATCCCTAATGAGCTGCTAATGCACATACTATTCTAATAGTAGTCATTATGGTTGTTGGTGCAAATATCTCTTCATATTCAATTCCCTCTATCTGAGTATACCATTTTTCTACTAATCTAGCTTTGTACTTATCAAGTGTTCCATCTGCTTTGTATTTGGTTTTGTATATCCATTTGTAAATTAAAACTTCTTATTTGGTGGTAATATACTAACTTCCATGTGTTGTTATTTTATAGATCTAAGTATTTTGATTCCATGGCTACCTTCTACTAAGATTTACTTAGGTCTTGAGTTGTTGTTGGCTATTCTGATGTACTTAGTAAGCCTCTATTCATTCTAGTTTGACTTTGAGTTTGAGATCTTATGGTAGTGATATTTGGTATTTGTTCTAAGTTAGCTTCTCTCATTGTATCTCTATACCACATGGAATATTTATTTTGAGAAATGGTGGTTGGATCAATATGTTCACTTTTTTCATTATTGTATTATGATTTTGTATCTATATATTTTTATTCTTCCTCTTGAAAGGGTAATATGATTTCCATGTTTTATTAAGTTCTTCATCATTGACCTTGAGATTTTCATCAAAGATCACATCTCTGCTAATGTATACCTTATTTGTGTTTGGATCCATTATTTTGTATCCTATGGATTCATCATCATACCCAAAAAATGTTCCAGCCATAGTTTTATCATCTAATTTTATCCTTTTTTGTTTTGGGATGTGCATATAAGCTTTACATTAAAAAATATTTAAGTTTCCAATGTTTGGTTTTCATCCCAACCATGCTTCTTCTGATGTAATACATTTGAGTATTCTAGTAGGTAGTTTATTTTTTATATATACTATTGTTTTGACTACTTCTAACAAATATTGACGATTAATATTTACTTCTTTTAACATGCATCTTATCATTTTCATTATGGATTTATTCATTCTTTCTACAATTCCAGTTTGCCAAGGTGAGTATGTTGTAGTGAGTTATCTTTTGATTCCATTCTATTCTAAAAATATATTGAATTATTTTGATATGAATTCTCCTCCTCTATCTAAATGAAGGTTTTTGATAGTCCTTCCTGATTCTTTTTCTACTTGGAGTTTAAACTGTTTAAAGTGATTGAATACCTCTAATTTGTATTTCATGAAGTATAACCACATTTTCCTGGTGTTATCATCAATGAATAATTTAAAATACTTGTGTCCTATAATACTATCTACATTCAGTGGGCCACATGAATCTGTATAAATTAATTCTAGTGGTTGTTGAGTTCTTTGTTGATTAAGTTCAAAGGGTTTTCTATGTTGTTTTCCTGATATACATTCTGGATAAATAGTAGATTCCAAGGATAGGTTTGTCATTCCATATACCATTTTATTTTTGCATATTTAATTTATGGATGATATACCAATATGAACCAACCATTTGTGCCATAGATTTAAAACTTGGACCAGGAGTGTTGAATGTGTTGCAGTATCTAAAACAAATAGATCAGTTTTATAAAACCCCGTGGCAACTTTTTTTCCTTGTCTGGTAATATGATACTATTTTTTACCATTAACCACTTTAAATTCTACTATCAAGTTTTGATCCATAAGTTATGAAACTGAAATAATATTGGTGGTAATTCCAGGGACATAAAACATCCTTAATTATCCTTTTTCCATCATTTAAATTGATCAAAATGTTTTCAATTCCTTTTACTTCATATGTTCTACTATTTGCAATGGTAATTGGTTTTTCATTCTTTTATTGTAGTGAATCAAACCAAATTTTCTTTCCAGTCATATGTTTTCTTGCTCTTGAATCAATATACCAATTCTCTATTTTCTTCAATTCAAATTCTATATGAAGAAAATTACTTTTCCTTGAGAAGAAATAATTTTTTTTAATGCAAGATTGAATATTCAAGCTTAGGTTTTGAAGAATGTCAAATATAAATTTCTATGACTCTAGTTTGGTGTAGAAAGCCTTATGTGTCCCTAGTTAGAAATTTATAAAGACTTATAATTATTTGTTCTAAAGGTTTGCAAGTATAGTAAAGGTTTAGATGCTTCTAGTTTCAAATAAAATTTCTAGAGATTAATACCTTATTACTCCTATTAATCCAATATCTCTAGATTGTAAATAATATACTTACAATATAGTTCTTACCTTATATGTGCTTAATTATATATTGCAAGCTTCCTATGATCAACTCAATGGTCTACACTATTTTTTCAACCACGAGCTCTTTGTCTTCATACACCTATATTTATACGATGCCTTGGATTGTTATGTGATGCCTTAGATGTGTGATTATTCTCCTATGTTGTCCTCATTTGAAACACTCATTGTGTTGTGCTATAACAGTTGTGAGAGAATTATTTAGCACTTTGAGTACTTCCAATCAAGACTCAAGAATGTAGGGCTTCAAATATTTTAAATTCAATTGGTACTGCATGTATACTCTATTAGGTTTTGATGCATGTACGAAGGTGCTTTTCTACTATGATCATTTGCTTATTACTAAATTATCCACATGGCCTATCAAGGCCTATGAATTGGCAGACTTATTGCAACAATACTGGCTACGTCAATGATGGGTTTGTAACGATTATCTCCTTTATAAATGCCCAAACATGTCTCCTTTGTGCATCAAAATTAATATAATAATAGCTATTACTTATTATTTTTCTCTTGATATGCTGGATTCAGATATTTTACTTTAATATTCTCTTCATAAATGACCCTTGGCTATACCACATGGTTGCTGGCTCCATTTTTGTGCTGCAATGATCAAGTTGAAAGATAAAGAATGTTTATCTGAGAAACATTACCTTATTTATCATTACTAACAAGTATAATATCTTCTATGTGTAACCCTAATGCGTTAGTAATGTCAGCATGAAGTCTATATTAGACTCATAGCCATCATCCGTTGTCTTAGCTGCAAAGTGGCACATGAGTTTTCCTTCCTACAATGTTACATTCTTGCTACATAGCACTATCTGGTTTGTGTATTACCTCTGAATTGATTTGGCCTTTCTTTTGAATTGCACTAAATCTCCTATGCTTTGCTTCTAGTGTCTCAATGTTACATAGGGTTCTAATGGACACTATAGGGTGTTAATGTACACAATGGAAGTTGATTGTATGTAAAAAACCACACTAATTCTTTCCCCCTGCACTTCAAACTTCACCTTGCTTTATTTATAAGATGGTGGATTCTCCTTAAAAAATTAGTAGATGTACCTCTTCTTAGTTCAAGCAGTGACTAATGTTACCTTTTACAATGCTATTATGTGGGCAGAATGGAGGCTATGTATCAATGCACAATGATGCTCTTTCCGATGTAATCTACTTTCTTGAAGTCTTGCTATTAAATCAATAGACCTTTATTTTTTACCCCTTTTCTTATGAATACTTATTTAAGAAATATATAATTTTCTTGGCTATATATGTGCAAGGTTTATTCTTGAAGAAGCTATCCTCTGCACTTCCTTTCAAAACTATAACTTTTGGAGAACCTTGAAATTGGTGCTTAATAAACCTAATAATGAACAAAAAATTAGAGTTAATATAATGAAATTTTGTACCTAAGTTGCATACCTATGTTGGATGAAATTCCAACCTTAGAACTCCTAAAATTTACTACTATACTGCTATCTAATGAGCTTCCTTTAACCTCTTAAATTTGTAGCACTTTTGTAGTCCAATCCTTCTTGATTTGTAGCCCTCGAATCTCATAGTTTTGCTTGGAAAGACTCCTCCAAAAGTTTAGAAATATTCTTGCCAAATACTTCTCCCTTGGGCTTGTTGTCATATGGTGATAATTTTCCCAAATTCTTCACTATCAGGAGCTTCTCTTGATATCTCCTCCACATAGCTTGAGACCTTCGATCAAACAATCTTGAGGTAGTGGTATTTGCATGCAACAACACACACTGGCAAGTTCAGTTTGTAAATACATAGAGATGGGTGTTACTCGATAAAGTTTAGGCAAATAGTAGAAATATCGGTTCCTTGTGGCTCTGTCTCTATTTCCTAGCAATCAACCTTGCTCTAATACCACTACTAGCTTTTGAAGCTATAAACTTAAAGGAAATATAGCCACAATTAATGAAATAAGATTCCAATATTATAACTATGTTACTAGAAGTCTAATGAGAAATTAAATAGCATAAGAAACTTCTAAAACAACTCATGAAATAGCCATTGTAGTAAAATCACAAAAAATTAAAAATTGATATAGTATGTAGAACTCATTATCCTACTCTACTAGTGCATGCTAATGCATGCTTCACTCCCCTCACTTATTACAATGCTTAGATACATATATACTAGTATGTGACTCTTTAATATCCTACTCTAAGGACACATATACATTCTACATGAAATAGAATTGTAACTCCTATTCTAAAAACTCATGTGCATGTGGAATACATGCACATTTACATTATTGCATATTCAAACACTTGTACATTTATTGCTTCTTCCCCAAGTAACTTCTATTCTAATGATGTAACCAAGTAATGCAATATATATTTTCTAACAATTGTGCTTGGATACATAATCAAAATCTCAATTGACCTAAGTGATCATAATTGAAGAAGTAATAACATTAGATGAAATAATTTGTTATCTACTTAGACATTCATATTTTAGAAAAAAGGACGAACCTATGGTTTTGTCAATATTTTTTGATTGATCATTTATTGCTTCTTACCCAAGTAACTTCTATTCTAATGATGTAACCAAGTAATATAATATATATATTCTAACAATTATGCTTGGATACACAATAAACCTCTCGATTGACCTGAGTGATCATAAACTCTCTTTTTATTGGTCGACTATCACAAATGTCAATGTCTGAATCATGCCCTATTAATTGGATGCTTGATATCTTGTGAATGTGATAATATTTCATTATTTAGGATTCATCTATACATATATATTTTAAGAATATTCTTGATTGACAATATTCTAATGTTTAACATTCAACACATTTTTACTTGATATGTCTTTGATATTTAACTAGTATTTTTGCTTTATTTAGGATGTCTTGATTTTTGGAGAGTATATCATTATCCAGACTTCTTGATGAAACTTATCCTATTGAGTGCTTATTCTATATAAGATTTGGGATGTGCTATATTTTACAAATTTTTGAAACACAAATCACCTAAAAAATGGCTTTATGTTGGACATGACCTATTTTTAGTTAATAATAAAATGGTACTTTGTACCTATGTGTGCCTTGTCATTTTATGCTCATGTGCACCCCATTCATGATTAGTTCCAAATTTTTCTTTGAAAAATCATAAGGGACATGGTAAATTGTTCTATTTGAAGAACTTGTCCAGGATGTCTTTGCTTCCTTGATGGTTTTTGTAGTTAAATTTTTATCTTGGTATCTTCCCTTGATTTCTAGTGATTGGACTGAATGCTTGATTACCTTAAATTTGTGCTTTCAAATTTGTATGTCATAAAGACTTACCTTTAACTAATCCATGATAATATTTCTTATCTTGAGATCACTATTTTTTCTATGGTCTTTGATAGGATTATATATCCTAAGACCCTTCTTACCAGGAGTCTGGTCCTTGGCTAGGTTCTTATACACTGAGACCAAATTAATACAATATTGGTCCTTAGTAGGTTTGTTTACTCTAAGAATTTTTCTTTAATAGAGAGATATTTTGGGCTTCTTTGTGTCAAAGCTTGAGGAGGATCAAACGGAGATATATTTATTCCTTATACCTACTCTAATACCATTGATATTGCTAATACTTAGATGCTTTGATATATATTTAAATACAATGGATGCCCAATTTTGGTATAACAAACCATAACTAATCCTACAACTACCCTTGACTTCTAGTAGACCTTACATACCATGTGTTGAGTAGTTTTACTCAACTTACATTCACATTATCTATGACGTACTAATGCCTAACATTCAATAGCCATGATGAAAAATTTGTGTCCATTAGAAGACATTAGGTTTATCTTCCCAATGATGTCCAATCCTCAAATGGAGAGAGGCCAAGGCAAGGTTAAGGACTGAAGTGATTTATAAGGGACATGGATAAGGTTGTAATGCTTCTAATACTTATCACACTTCTCAACATAGTCACAAGAATCCTTTTTAATTGATGACTAATATAACCCATCCTAAGAAGTTTCTTGGTGATAAATATACCACTAAAGTGGCGACCACATGATCCATTAGGGCCTATTGGAATATTTTATTGGCCTAAACATAGTCTAAAAACCTAAGAAAAATGCCATCAAGTGCATGGTAATACAAAATATCATCAATGATAACATAATTATAGGATCATTACTTGAGGTTATTGCATTAATTATGTAGACACCTAAAACATGTCATGTTTAGGAGAACTACTCATGTGAGCACATTCATAGACCATGTGACTAAACCTTGGGACCTTCCAAGTGCCAAAAGTGGTTTTCACCACTCATTTGGGGCAGTCTTAGCCCATCCAAGCCTGGCCGCTATGAACCAAAGTGACTGGATCTTGGTCACTGTAGCTCAAAGTGGCCAAACCTTAGCCATTGTAGCTCAGAGTGGCCAAACCTTAGCCACTACAGATGACAATGACTAAACCCTAAAAAGCAACTTGCCATCAAATCGGCCCAATCATAGGTGGAAGTGGTAGTTTACATGCAATAAAGTCGAGCGGGGATAACTTTGCATGATTCCTCATGGCCAGTCTACATGAGAGACTCATGTCTTGATTTAGACACTAGTTAAATGGCCCTCAAGGGCAGACAAAGGCAAAACTTCTCATGCTAACATCTAGTGTGCATGCAAAAATTAGTCCTAGGGTTTTGACATTGACCTAGGGCTTCAAACACATTATAAGGTGCAGACCTAAGGGCACCATGGAAAAAAAATATAGATCGAATTGAGAGACTTGGAGGAGAGATTTTTGAGACTTGAAGAGATTTTCTTGTAGCGAAGCCCTATTAGATTGGAGAGCAAATTGGAGCACCTTTGAGGAGCAATGAAGTGCTAGCCGATTGAGGGTTTATCATCTACAGGATATTCAACACATCGGATAATAAATGGCAATAATTACAACATCGGTAACAAGCTTAGATCCATAGCCTTGGAGCAATAAAGACAAGTTTTCATCTTAGCGGCCACTATCTTGGATAGTGGCCCGTAGGCCTAGTCTAGGGTTCTTAGCATTAGTTTCTTTCATTTAGCTTATTACATGTTTTCACGCCATTAGCATAGATCTAATTTATTGCATTCATAGCATTAGTTTCTATTATCATTGAGCATATTCCTATTTATCATTAGGGTTATTGCTAACAACCTCATCCAAGGAGGCAATCTCAGAAAGTTGAGCGTTTGCTATTGTTTTCATGCTTGCAAGACTACAGGTTCATTAGACAGGTTCTCAACATACGAAAGCAAAAGGATCCCTCTAGGAACTAGACCTAGAGAAGGAGGCATCTGTAAGCCCTCATACAGTTCCATGTGCATCATCAGGAAGCCTACGAGAGTGCATCACCCCTTGTGAGGGGATATCATACATCCACTACCCTACTTTGTAAAATATGTATCAAATGAAGGGAATCCCTCAGAGGGATCTATATGTAACCGAACTTGAGAAAAAGTAATAAAAAGCATTATCTATTCATTTCTTCGTATTTTGGTTGTATCTTTCATTTTAATGCATGATTAAGTAAATATTATTCACAAATAGAGTAGTGGACGGTGCACCACTTCCCCGAGGTTACTATAGATGGCGATCATGGTGGGACCCTACCAAGTTTTTATTTTCTGCCGATTTATTGATTCAGGTTTTTGTGTGTAGGTTTAGCCGCTCTAGTCTATAGTGGCCCATAGTATTAGCCACTCCTACTAACAATGGCCAAAAATCAATCACTCTAGTCTACAACAAACCAAAGACTTAGCCGCTCCTATTGACAATGGCTAGAAATCAGCCACTCTGATCAACAACGACCAGAAGAGAAGTGCAATAGAGGGCATAATTTCTATCATCTGAGTGGGATTCAAGGTTGGTACCCCTTCCCTATATTTATTTGATTTTCTATCTGCATTTGGTTTCCAAAAATAGCAAGCATAAACATAGATTAATTAAGGAAAATGAAAGGAAAAGAAATAAAAACTGCATTTTGCATTTCTTAGGTTTCTTTTAGATTTCCTCTAGGTGCTACTAGGAACAGTGGACCTCTACCTATAAGGTCCACCCTAGTCTATAGCATGCTAGGCCATTGTATTTTGGTTTTCTTGCATGTGGCCCAATCAGTGGTTATTTTTATCACAAAGTAGGAGAATGCATCAAGGTCATGTAGAATAGTTGTAAATGCATTTGTCTAAAAATAAAATGTTCTTTTTAGGCATTGTAGGAAAGTAGTCATGAATGTTGGTTGATGCATTGCTTTCTATTTTTAAATCTAAAAATAACCCCACACACTTGCACGTATCATAATAAACATTGGGGAGGTTGGATTTCATCACCGACCCCCAATTCAGTCCGGTGACATTGGCATTCATCTCCTTCCACCAACTTGCCCCCTAGATTTTCCTAGAATGGAATAGGGAAACTTCTTTATAGTGGTACTAGTTACTTGTGTTCAAACTATCTCCCACTATTGGAACAATCATTGGTTCAGAGTGGAAGAGCTAGGCGAACCCCCCACTAGGATTTAAGCGGTGTACCCTAGTCTCTTTTGAGAAAGTCATGTTTGGCACTGGTGTTCTTGGTTGCCACTATGGATGAGTCCCCTCATTCTAATTCCAAAAACAAGAGCAAGAAAGAAAAAGCAACAACAAATATAAACACACTAAAACCAGTTTTAGGACACACATTTAATCCATAAAAGAGATAATCATATTGTCTACTTTGTGTGTTTCTTTGTTATTTGGGACCAAACCCTAACCCTAATTTTTAGGGAAATTTATTGTAAAAAAATAAACTAAAAATCTACTTTTTGATTCTACATCCAACGGATCGAGAATCGTGCAAATCGGAGCTATAACAAAAAAGTTATTTTGGTTTTATTTTTACTCTATTTTTGAAGCTGAAAATAGGGAAAAACTACACTAAAACAGTCATAAAATGGGCTAGACAACTCCGAAAAGTGCCAAATTTGTTTTTTTGTCTTAGTTAGACCCTTGTACATCTCTCCCATAAATTTTGAGTCCTAACTCTTCACGGTTCAAAATTTCCTAAAAATTCCTAAAAGTGGGCATTTCCCCATGGGCCCCGGTTAGCCAATTATTTCAAAAATACAAAATTTTGACCCAAAAGTCAAATTTTGGAGTTATAGCTCATTGTGATCAGCGTGTCGCACTAATAATTTTGATATATGACACCCATAACCTTTTTTGGAAGTCAAAAAATTTTATAACAAAAATTATGGTCAGGAGACCTCCCATGGTGAGCAAGACCTCCCATCTAGAGAGGGAATCAGATTCCATTACCACTGAACATCTCCAAATCAGTCCAGAGGACATAGCCCTCTCTAAAGGGCATCCCAGGTTTTATCATAACATCAATACCATCCCTAGGGAGTCAATCCTTTGAGGTATCCCTACTAGGGAAGCACCCATAGGCCCTCTAGGAAACCTGCTAGACTGGAACACCTTGATGGAATTCTATATAAAGAAAAATCCACCCATTGAGGGGCCTAGTAGGTCAATGTCGTAGGTTCACATACCAGCTTGCTCCATACATCAATCAAAAAATGAAAATGAGGGCACACCATGGCCTAGGCTGGATGAGCAAACCACTTCGGTTGATCGAGAAAGTCGATCCCCTACTCCTCACAGAGAGCATTCTGCATGTGCACGTTCTGCTTCTATGCAGTCTGAATACGTAGAGCTTACATCTAAGTCTGAAGATGTGTCCTTCCTCACAGATGAGGAAGAGGATCCAAGACATCATCCTACTCCTCGTGAAGAGTACGTGGGGCAGTCACGTTGCATGTCTACATTGTCAGACTATACAGAGTCCATTCATAGACCAGAGTATCAGGCTAATGCAACCTTTAAAGAACATGGAAAACAACTAATAGATCCTTCTAGGGGAAAAATATATGACAAAACCATTCATATTTCTAATACGAGGGTACATAGCCCCTATACAACTGAACAACGAAATCATACACATCAGGCACTAAGGCCACAACTTTACCAACAACAATGCATGGATCAACAACAATTAAATCAACAATGGGTGGACTCACAACGAGCACACCAACAAAGGTTGTATCAACTAAAGATGTATGAACAACAAAAGATACAACAAGAGCAAGTGCAAAAGGCATTGCGGGGGGGGGGGCTCCCCCCCAACCCAAAGGATGCAACAATGCGTAAGGCATCTAGGCCAATCTCAGAATCTGTCCCCTCGGTCATGCAAAAATAGTGTTCAACATCAAAGGTCATTATCTGGTTACCATCAAGAACCTCATACTCCTCAACAATACCAAGATCAATATGATGAGGAATCATATGAAGAGTCCCAATGGGAACATCAAGAAGAAGTGGATGCTTACTCTGAATCCAGTTATGATGAGGTATCTAATGATTATAGTTATCATCCAAATCAACATCAAAAGCAGCCTCCTCAACCTAATCAAGGGCAGCAACTAGAAGATCAGATCATTTCATTGAGGCCATACAAAGTGCTAGTTGATCGAATGAACGAATTTGAAAAGCAAAATCAAAGGTTGGTTTAATAGAAACCTACACTAAAGAAGCTTAGCAATCAGCCTTTGCATCCATCAGTGTCATCACCAACATACCCATCAAATTTTAGGATGCCTCAACTTGAAAAATTCAAATATGACGAAGATGCACAAGAGCACATGACAATCTTCATCAATACATGCTTCCAATTTCAAGACAATGACCCCTTGATGCTGAGAGTTTTTCTTACAATGCTAGTTGGGGATGCTTTGGAATGGTATAATCATCTACCCCATCATAGCATAAACACCTTTGAGCAATTGGCTGAGTTATTTCTGGAATGCTTTGCCTCTAGTGTTGAGAAAATGATAAACTTTACTGACTTGGCAAGCCTTCGTCAACTTGATGATGAGCCAGTCATGGAGTATGGCAAGAAATGGAGAAAGATGATGTCAAAATTACCTTTTACCATACCAACAATAGAGCTCATTCAGATGTTTACTAGAAGCTGCTCAAAACAAATCTCGCTTCTCCTACAATTACAACAGTATCAAACATTTGAGGAGGCCTTGACGCAAGCCAAGGTCATTGAAGACATCAAGATAGAGGAGGGTAAACTCCACAAGGGGCAATGGTCAAACAAGAATATTAAAGGTGACAACAACCAACAAAAGGTAGCCCTAGTTAATCAAGTTATTTTGAGTAGCTCGGAATCCTCAAGTCAGGTGGCACCACCTCTAACAGTGGGGCATAATTACCAAGCTCAGCCTCCTCTAGCCCAAGATCATATGCAACAAAATTAGATACAAGGCCAACAACGTAGGCCACAATGACAATATACTGATTTTCCAGAGATATTAGCATCACTCTTTGATCGATTATATGAGGCACGAAGAATCACTCTTCCAGAGATCCATCCATTGAAGCCTAATAAGCGTAGATCAAAGGCACACAAAGAAGAGCTATTTTGTGTGTACCATCGACAAAAGGGGCATGACATCCAGACATGTCATCCCTTTAGATATTTAGTGTAGGATATGATTGAGAGGTAAGAGCTTCAGATAAAACTCCTCCAAGACTCCTTGCCTACACACGAAGCAAACATAGCACCTAACAATCAAGTTGAGCATGTCAATAAGGTGCACATAGCCCCGCTTGATGAGGGTTTTATTGGTATGATCAATACTACAATAGGAAGTAAAATATGCCTTGATCAACCCAACATACCAAAAGATTCAATTAAAGGTAATAATTTATCATGGTCCACACCAACAATGAATTCACTTCACTTACAAAAGGACCCTATGATTACTTTTTACAAATAGGAGATTGAGCCAATCTCTAAAGATGAACCCGATCCTCCACTACACATCATAGCAAGCATCAATCAAATTTTGTACAAGAGAGTATTGATTGATACTGGGTCAGGAATCAACATCATCATGGTTGCAACTTTGGAGCATTTAAATCTACCACCTTCATGCATTAAGGATGCAACATTCACATTGAGAGCCTTCAATGATGCCACTTCCTCAACAATTGGCATAGTAATCTTACCTATACAGGTTGGGATGAAGATGATACCTACATTGTGCCATATCCTAGGGGGTGAGAAGCAATATAACATATTGCTAGGTAGACCATGGATGAGGGATATGGAATGTGTGCCTTCCATAGTGCACCAAAATCTAAAATTCATACACCAAGGACAAGTGTACGTGGTCCCCCAAGATCCTGAGCCATTCAAGTATTACAAGAAGTTTGATGAGCCACAAGAAGCTCTGGTGATATGCGGGCCCCCAAACATTCATGCGGATAAAATCACCAAACATTCAATGGAGGCTTGCATCGAGAAGTCGCTACCTCCTCCCATCACCAAAAATCATGATATCATATTACTTGATGAGGAGAAGAGAACATCAGTTAACATGACTAAAGCACCTTCAACTGGTCCAAAAGATAAAGCACCTTCTCAAGAGTTTGTGGCAATGGTTAACATTAAGTCAGAAGACCAAATAACTTCAAAGCAGATAAGACAAGATATGGTGCAATCAAAGGTTGCTTCCATGGTAAAGGGGTCAAAACCATTGGATTTAGTTACCCTAGACTCATTCTTCATAGTGCCTCCTCAAGAACAAGAGCAGGAATTTTCCCCACATCAGATTGAGGGTATTCAAGTTGGCAAGAAAAAGCTTGTGGATGCCACTAGCAAAGTGCATCATCATGAAGCATCCACATCAGCTCAAATGAATGAAAGGGATGATTTACATTCAGATTGTGAATCTATAACATCAACTCTTTCACCCAAGTCAATTTGCGATGATATTCCAATCTCATTGCTAGAGGTGCACATTAAATATTTGCCAGTCATGCATTCCATCCTGGATCGTCTAGATAGAATGGAGTGCCAAGTGAATGAGCAAAATGAGGCATTGCAATATATCATGAACAAGCTCAAGAACCAAGAGCTACAAGAGCAACCCTCATCTGAAGTCAAACTATCCCTTGTGCAGCCACAGGAAAAGCCATAGCCAAAGCAAACACCAATTTGGCCACCTCAAAAGTCGAACAAGCATCCCTCATTGCCTGAGCCTGCGGTAGTGGTTTTCAATCAATTATGTGCTGCAAATGCTATCAAATTACCTGAGGTTGGCCAGTTAGATCCAAATCACCCAAAACCTTGAGGGTATGAGGAAGAGCTACACTATCTATATCATAGACAAAATGGTCATGATATTCAATCATGTCGGGGTTTTAGAGCCATAGTATACAACATGCTTGGAAAGAAGCAGCTTCGGGTTGTTGACCAACAAATGATTTTAGTCAAAAATCCATGTTTGGCATAAAAAATACAAGAAGATCCCCCTAAGCCAGTAAGTGACATACCTAGGGCTCAACCTGGTCCTCATACCAGGCCAAAGCATGCTAAACGCTCAAAATAGCAGCAATGCATTTGGACTCCTTTAAATGAGCCTATGTCTATCATCTTGCAAAAGCTACTGGATGCTAAGGTCATCACCTTACCAGAAATCAACCCTATAGACCCAAATAGAGCTAAACCCAAAGGTTACAGGGAGGGCCATCACTATCTCTATCATCGAATAGAGGGCCATGACATTTGCAATTGCCATGGATTCAAAATTGTGGTCCAAGACCTATTAGAACGAAATGAGCTCCATCCAGATGGTTCACTCATTCCTCCCCACCTGGACAGGGGCACCTCACAGAGATCAGTGCCCCAATCGGGAGAGTTGATTTCCATCACTCTTCCTAAGCAGGTTGATTACATTGCAGTGGACAACATGTGCACTGGGGGTCTTAAAGGTAATGTACCTTCCCCATCAAGTTCAATAAGACAAAGTGAGGATTCTAAAGGTATCACACCTTCCTCACTTCCATTAAGTGTTACACACATAAGGGGTATCTAAGGTGCCATACCTTCCCCTTAAAAATAACAAAATTCAAAAACATTCAAATATTACAAAATCACAAAAACAATAGAATATCAAAATACAAAAACAATATAAAACATAGAAATACAAACAAATCAAAAAGCAGTAAAATAAAAAGGCACCAAGGGCATCTCTAACTTGGTTAAATAAAAACAAAATACACAAGGGGCATCTCTAAGCCGCTTGGTCAAAACTCATCAAAAGGCACCAGGGGCATCTCTAAGCCGCTTGGTCAAAACTCATCAAAAGGCACCAAGGGCATCTCTAAGCCGCTTGGTCAAATCTCAAAAAAAGACACTAGGGGCATCTCTAAGCCACTTGGTCAAATCTCAACAAAAGACACTAGGGGCATCTCTAAGCCACTTGGTCAAAACTCATCAAAAGGCACCAGGGGCATCTCTAAGTCGCTTGGTCAAATCTCATCAAAAGGCACCAAGGGCATCTCTAAGTCGCTTGGTCAAATCTCATCAAAAGGCTCCAAGGGCACCTCCAAGCCACTTGGTTGAATCTCACAAAAATATCCAAAGGTATTTTAAAAGCCCTTTGGTCACACATAAAAACAAAAACACAAAAACATTCAAAATAATCAAAAGCACAAAAACAATGCAAAAATAAAAAATACAAAAACATTTGCATCTTACATTTGCATCCATATAGTTGCATTGCATTAAACATCCCCATCCATTGCATTTGCATTATGATAGGTTATGTTCACAATCTTACAGATGACACCATGGTTTGTATCCTAATCATACATCTTCAAGTCCATCTTCATCCATCGCCCATGTGTGTAATTGTGTTTTTCAACACAACCCCTCCCTGTTGCTATAAGGAATATACTAAGGTTTTTTGGTTATTCAACCATACCTAGTGATTTTATCAGCTTTTGTAGAAAGCCATCTTGATTAGCAGAGGGTGAGGTCTAGTAATGATAATGCCTAGCATACTTCAGGATCCCATCACTAATTAAAAACACTAAAATCCTAGTTGGTACAAGGGAAAGATGAAAGCTACAAAAGTGGTCTAGGTTACCTTAAGCGAAAAGGGTCTTCCTTGCTTATCCCCCTGTGTGACCGGTTCAAAGGTGTTGAGAATTGGCAAAAGGACAAGTTCTGCCCTACCTAGTTACATCCCTTGCTTTTACCAAAATAAGCAAAATCCCAGAATCAAGCAAAAGTCAAAAGCAAAACAAACAAGTGATTATCATCACTACATAGATCCCTTGCTCAAAAGAAAAAAAAAAAATCAATAAAAAATAAACAGTGATTTTCATCACTAAGCATGAGCAAGTATCCCAAATGAAATGAAGAAAATAAGGGAATGGAGCTTGAATCCCTGGAATTCTCAGCATTGTAAAAACCGGAAGGTGATCCTCATTACAGGTTTGGTGTACAACCAACTTGGCAATGGTGGTATCCTTACGCATGATGATATGTCTATCACATTAGCATCTTGCATTTGTGTAGACCAATGTTTGCATGTGGATGAGCTAGCTTTGGGTAACCCAATACTGCCTAGTGGTATAGTCCAACTAAGTCCAACTTAGGATCAGATGAACATTTGAGGATCCTCGATCTTAGCAATGGGCTGAAAGAATCCCACCTAACATCGGAGGAAATGCTTGTGTTCTATCTAAATCTATTCAATTTGCACACATAGGGATAATGAATAGCTAGGTCTTCATGACGAAAGCCTTATCTTTTAGGAGTCTAGTATGGTCAGTACACAAACTTTGATGAGGTAACTAGGGTGTTTGAGTCTCATGGAAAACCTCAAATATTCCTACATAGCAACAAATCATATCATCAATCACATCATCAACTTTATTTATGAGGTTTTGTTAATTAAAGGGTGTTCATGAAGTAGGCTAGATACCGGATAAATGTTAGTAATGATATTTAGATGGCCATTGACTATTTTGTACATATCTTTTAATTTACAAAAGCTTATCAAGAAAGTACATACATTTCACATCCCCACATTTCACATATGGATGCATAAATAATTAATTCTTATTATAAGAGTAATTATTTACATTCATGATTGTTATACATTTTGTGGTGTCACCCATTAGATTTTTAAACTCATATCATATGCATTCCTTATGATTTAAGTGATTAAAGCATATAGGTTCACTTACATTAGATCAACATCATTTAGATAATGCATTACACACATTGCATTTACCATATCATAACATAAGTTAGATGCATACAATTAAATCAAAATCAAACATGCATTTAACAATAAGCACTGCATCCATATACGCATACATCATAATCCATCTACGCATCTCGATCATAACACATAATCATACATTCATCATCTAGCTAACGCATGTCATTCATACATCACATCATCAAAGCATGTACAAGCATTGCATCCATCTATGCATACATGATAAACCATCTAATCACCTAACCACCTAAGCACATAGCATCACATCCATATAATCATCTAACCATATAAGCATCACATCATCATCATTACATCATCAACATCATGTATCATAAAATCATAATTGCATCCAAAAAATATTTGCTAAACATCAACTGGGGTATTGTTGGTATCATGCCTCCCTTAATCAGTAATCAAACAGTTAAGCAATCAATTTCAAAAATCCCCAAAGGCATCATAAGCCCTTTGGTCAAAATCACTAAAAGCTCCAAGCGCATCTCCAAGCCACTTTGGTCAACTCACAAAAGGCCCCAAAGGTGAAATAAGTCCTTTGGTCAAAAACATTCAAAATAATCATAAATACAAAAACATTCAAATATTTCAAAAACTCAAAAACAATATAAAGCATCAAAAATCCAAACAAATCCTAAAAACATAAAAATTCAAAATCCAAAATGCTCCAAGGGCAACTGCATGCCGCTTGGTCAAATTCAAAATCAAAAATGCTCCAAGGGCATCTTCATGTCGCTTGGTCAAATTCAAAATCAAAAATGCTCCAAGGGCATCTTCATGTCACTTGGTCAAATTCAAAATCAAAAATGTTCCAAAGGCATTCCAAGCCGCTTTGGTCAACTATCAAAAATGCTCCAAAGGCATCCATAAACTCTTTGGCCACCCAAAATGCCCCAATGGCATTTTCTAAGTCCATTGGTCATAATAACAACATGCACAATAAAAATCAATAATTAAATGCTAAATCATTGCTAAGTGCGCTTATTCAAAAGTCATTAGCGAAGATAATCATGCACCCCCTTGCTTGGGGAAAATAAGCAAAAGATCAAAAGCAAATTCAAGCAACCTAGGCTAGGATTTGACTTAAACTAAGTCTCCTAATTGCCACCAAGGCTAGGATTTGACTTAAACTAAGTCTCCTAATTGCCACCAAGGCTAGGATTTGACTTAAGCTAAGTCTCCTAATTGCCACCAAGGCTAGGATTTGACTTAAGCTTGTCTCCTAATCACTTCACAAAAGGCTCCAAAGGTACCTTAATACCTTTGGTCACTTCACAAAAGGCTCCAAAGGTACCTTAATACCTTTGGTCACTTCACAAAAGGCTCCAAAGGTACCTTAATACCTTTGGTCACTTCACAAAAGGCTCCAAAGGTACCTTAATACCTTTGGTCACTTCACAAAAGGCTCCAAAGGTACCTTAATACCTTTGGTCACTTCACAAAAGGCTCCAAAGGTACCCTAATACCTTTGGTCACTTCACAAAAGGCTCCAAAGGTACCTAAATACCTTTGGTCAAATCACAAAAGGCTCCAATGGCACCTTAATGCCTTTGGTCATAGGATGTGCATCGTCTTGCATGACTGGGGCATCCAATGTTGATCAGATCAATGATCATCATACACCCTACAACCAAACATAGTAGTCTACATTTTTGCTCCATGCTATATTTTTTCCACACAATGCATCACAAAAAGGGGCATCTGTAGACACCTAAAACATGTCATGTTTAGGAGAACTACTCACATGAGCACATTCATAGACCATGTGACTAAACCTTGGGACCTTCCAAGTGCCAAAAGTGGTTTTCACCACTCATTTGGGGCAGTATTAGCCCATCCAAGCCTAGCCGCTATGAACCAGAGTGGCTGGATCTTGGCCGCTACAGCTCAGAGTGGCCAAACCTTAGCCGTTGTAGCTCAGAGCGGCCAAACCTTAGCCGCTACAGAAGATAATGGATAAACCCTAAAAAGCAACTTGCCATCAAATCGGCCCAATCATAGGTAGAAGTGGTAGTTTGCATGCAATAAAGTCAATCGGGGATAACTTTGCATGATTCCTCATGGCCAGTCTACATGAGAGACTCATGTCTTGATTTAGACACTAGTTAACTGGCCCTCAAGGGAAGACAAAGGCAAAAATTCTCATGCTAACATCCAGTGTGCATGCAAAAATTAGTCCTAGGGTTTTGACATTGACCTAGGGCTTCAAACACATTATAAGGTGCAGACCTAAGGGCACCATGGAAAAAAATATAGATCGAATTCAGAGACTTGGAGGAGAGCTTTTTGAGACTTGAAGAGATTTTCTTGTAGTGAAGCCCTATCGAATCGGAGAGCAAATTGGAGCACCTTTGAGGAGCAATGAAGTGCTAGCCGATTGAGGGTTTATCATCTATAGGATATTCAACACATCGGACAAGAAATGAAAATCATTTCAACATCAATAACAAGCTTAGATTCATAGCCTTGGAGCAATAGAAATAGGTTTTCATTATAGGGGCCACTATCTGGGACAGTGGCCCACATGCCTAGTCTAGGGTTCTTAGCATTAGTTTCTTTCATTTAGCTTATTACATGTTTTCAAACCATTAGCATAGATCTGATTTATCGCATTCATAGCATTAGTTTCTATTATCATTGAGCATATTCCTATTTATCATTAGGGTTATTGCTAACAACCTCATCCGAGGAGGCAATCTCAGGCATCTGAGCATTTGCTGTTGTTTCCATGCTTGCAGGACTACAAGTTCATTAGATAGGTTATCAACATATGAAAGCAAGAGGATCCCTCTAGGAACCAGACCTAGAGAAGGAGGCATCTGTAAGCCCTCATATAGTTTCGTGTGCGTCACCAAGAAGCCTGTGAGAGTGCATCACCCCTTGCGAGGGGATATCATACATCCACTGCCCTACTTTGTAAAATATGTATCAAATGAAGGGAATCCCTCAGAGGGATCTATATGTAACCAAACTTGAGAAAAAGCAATAAAAAGCATTATCTATTCATTTATTTGTATTTTGGTTGTATCTTTCATTTTAATGCATGATTAAGTAAATAATATTCACAAATAGAAGTAGTGGACGGTGCACCACTTCCCTGGGGTAGCTACACATTGTAGTTCAAACCACCAGGATAAGTACCATCCTTAAGGTAAACAAAAATGTCATTATATCGAAGACTAGGGGATGAGGCAGTTTCAAGAAAAAAGAACTTTAAGGGGATTTGGATAGGATTTAATATTAAGGGTTTCCTAACTTGCTAGATGAT
Organism: Wollemia nobilis; assembly: GCA_028583015.1. Taxonomy (NCBI): domain Eukaryota; kingdom Viridiplantae; phylum Streptophyta; class Pinopsida; order Araucariales; family Araucariaceae; genus Wollemia; species Wollemia nobilis. The sequence continues at coordinate 1,464,884 of JAQPPZ010017070.1, forward strand.
GATGATGACTCTCTCACCATCCAAATCTAAGGGGATCAAGGATGCAACCAAAGCAATACCATCAATATGGTAACTACTCTAACTAGGGATAACATCATTGGTGACTTTATCAAAATTAGCCATTAAATTGTCAATGGTTTCTTTATATATATTTATTGTTGGTACTGCACCAAGTTTTACTTGATACTGTGGCTATCTATCTTCCCACTTTCTATTTAGGCTTGCACCTGATATCTACAACTCAAAACTCAACATTGGATAGACCAAAATAAGGGTTTCAGATCCAACCTCCAGAGTAGGTTGGTTCCTTGTCAACTTAGCTGATTGTTGACACAATTATGCTCAATTAGGGTTTGGAGTTTAGGGTAAGAAAAGGGTAACATTAGAGATATGTAGATATCAGTGGACGGATAGGTTAACAACATTGCATCACCATAAGAATCTTATAAAAAACCATACTAAAGATAACATCCAGATAAACATTTATCCCAAGATAACTTGTTTAAGATATTAAAGCATAATAGAGAAATGTTACAGTAAGCAATTTCAATACCTAGGAAATGATAATCCAAATAGCATAATTCACCAAAACCCAAATTTTACAAAAATGCACCTTCTAATAACAAAGAACAAACTTCAAATTAGATTTCAATTACTCATAATAGCTAGTAATCCATGATTGGCATAAACTAACCATCTAAGTATTTATAGAAATACAACTATGAAATCCAAACCTCTAACATCCAGCACAAAAATGTAGCTTTGAGGTGAAGATCAATGTATTACTCCTTGCATTCAATCCTAAAAAATATTTACAGTAGTACAGGCAAACACGCTAAATCCGACCCTTAAAAATGAGGGTTTGATCTCTCTTTATAGTTTTTATATTACAATATTCAAGAAACAATGCATTCAATCTTGTTATAATAGCTTAGCAAAGAGTTTAGCTAGCATTAGATAATTCATCCAAACTCTAGGAAATCCATTGGAAGAGCATCCACCATGGTCGTTCGAGATCTCTGCAACTTGATGATTGACCAGAAGGACTGTAGTTCAAAACCTTTCGGATCATGCATTCCATCGATCTTTATTGAGAACAACTTGCCATTGTCGATCTATAATCACTTTTGGTTATATCTTCTTGGAAATTCTTGACATTTCATATTCCAACTGCACAACTTGGTTCTAATGTAAAAACCTTTTAAACAGTCAAAATTTGACAGGCAAACATCCACTGTTGATTCTCATTTTTGGATGACTTAGATTAAGTTTGATGTGAGATGAAAGCCATCCTGCTCATTTCCTCAGCATCATAATCTTTAATCCAGATCCACAACATCAAAAATTTGAATTCGCTCCAAAATATTTTATCTTCTGCCTTGTATTTTTTAATCCGTACTTTTTCATCGTTGACATCATTATCTCCTCGTGAATTTTGTAGATTTTAGAGATAATACAAGTTTGGACCCAGAGTCAAACACTTACATTATTCCAACCTTATGCCCCATATTTATTCTATAAAAGAGAGTCCTTGTTCATTTCTTAGATTGCCAATCCACTCTTTTTCATCGTTGATGTCACCATCTCCTTTCGACTTTTGTAGATTTTGAAACTTTCACCAATCCGGAGCGGGAAGAAAAAAATATTATTTTTGAGTGGGAAGCAAAAAGGCATTTTCAGAATCGAACATATGCCAAGATTCAAATCAGCAATTCTTTGTTGCTGACGTCACCATTTCTTAGAAAATTTTACAGATTTTGAAACCCATCATTATTCCAGAACTAAAACTGAGTTTCTCAGATTATCAACATGCCTTTAGAATTGTATAAATCCATAGCATACTTGCACCCTCAGCATAGGTCTGGAGCAGAATAACAGTATTATCACTTAGTCAAAATTGTACAAAATCCTATTAAGTGTGTGGCTATGTTGGGCCTACATTTTGGCGCCTCCCGAGTGGATTTTCTCACAAAGCCAATCGAATCCAGAGTCTTATCCATTGGGACTTTGGAGTCCATACAATACTAAATCTTGAAATTATATTTTAAAGAATGATTTCTATGCAAAACCTACCCTCTGAAAACCTGAATTCTATCTAGAGGGTAGAGGTTTACATCGAAACCATACCAAGAATATCATAGAACTCATTGATTCAATCAGATATTTTTTTCATAACCTCAGTATTATTAAACTCTCATCAAATTAATATACAACAATCTCCTTCATAAAGATTCATCCCAAAGCATACCCCATACATAAATTGTTGTTCTAAAGGCTTCATGCCTTTATGGATTATTTTTGATAGTTGTTAGAGTAATAAAATTTATGGCTTAGAAATATAAAACTTATGATATATGTACAAACCAATATAAAATTATTTTAAGCATGACCCCCTCCCGGGCCTATAACTTCTTAGTCTTATTCTTATTATTCCACTGCTTCTTCATCTTCGTATTCTTCTAAAGACTTTACCTCCTAACCAGTCTTATCAGATGTGTCTCAAAACAACTGAACCATCACTTCTAGAGAATGAAGAGCTTGTTTCTAGGTTTCCTCAGAGGGATTGAAAGTCTCCTTGAACTGCTTATAAAATATTGCAACTTCACAACATCTTCATAATCAAATGTGTTCCCTCGAGTCACCATATCCTCCATAAGATCTCTTAATCTAGTATAGACCATAATCAGCTTAGCAGCTTGTTCTTGCAATAGCGGTTTTTCTAATGAATCGATTTCATCTTTATTCTATAAGTTATCCTTTATGCTTTGTCGAATATCTTCTATAGATAACAAGTTGTGGTACTTCTTCCAAAGTCCCTTGAAACTGACCTGGATCATTTCCTCATTTATCTCAATAATATCCTTAACTACCCTATCTATCTGATCAAATAACAGCCAGGATTTCTGAATTACCCTGTGCTTCTTTATCACGATCTTAGAGGCTACCCCAGCTAGATTCCATTCTCTGTTAGAAATCAGTTTAGTAGCATCACTGAACCTGCTTCCAACCAACCTGTATATTTGTTTTGTCGAAATCATCATGGGTTGTAACTCTCCAATGATTTGATCCAAGTACCTCTAAATGGTAGACAATAGGTGAATGACATCTTTCAAATATTCAATAATCAGCTGAATACCTGAACATTTCCCCTAAACATCAAAAAGTAACTCTTTCTTGATATTTTTTAAACTCGCTTTGGAAAACCCTGAGGACCTGGCTCTCTCCATTTGAAGTTGTGTTAAATCTTGAATTTATTTTGCTTGATATTCATTCAACTTCTTCTATTCCTCTAGATAGTCCTTCAACTCATTAGCCTTCTAGAACATTTCTTGCCAACCCTTAGCTTCTTTCCTCAGAGCTTTCTCCACTTCCTTTTTATAATTGATGCTTTTCTTCAACGTTTCAACTTGTTGCTTCAACTTATCAACCTTATATTTTTCTATATCAGTCTTTACATAAAATGTCTCTAGATGAGCCTTAGCCATCCCAAATTCATATTTAGTAGGAAGCTTGTCAATATATTTTATAATTTCTTCTGCTCTATAATCCTTAGCCTTCATCTCATTTTCTAGCTTTCTTACCTGCAGAATCAAGGACCTTGAAATTCTTTGCCTAGTGATAGGATTGACATACATGCTCTTCATGGTCATTGCCATCCAACTAGAAGGCTTGGTGAGATTTTTTGCCCAATAGTCATTTATGCTCTAGGGGACTACTTGCTCTTGAGATACAGCAACAGACTTTGAAACATCAGTAGTTAAAGGAGATACTAGAATTAAAAACATAAGGGTGGATTGGCTAGTTTTTGGCAAGGACGACGACATTTTGACATTAGCTTCTATTACAATAGTGGATTCTGTGGCTATTGTTGCTGATGATATAGGTAAATTTATGGAAATAGGGACCAAACCGATGGTGGAGGGAATGGAGCAACTAGGGACACAATTTCCCATGATCAGTGGTAAGGAAGAAGATGGAGGGGTAATAATGGATGATATTGAAATGGAAGGCTTAGAAGTGGAAGGTGGGTTTGGAGGATATTGTGATATATCAAAACTGATTGGAACCTCCATTGCTATTGATAGTTCAAGGGGATAACTGTGAAGTGATGAGGGTAAGTTTGAAATATTTCTATTGTGGAGTTTCCACAACTACCCCAAGCTTCTTGGGGACCCACTTGTCATGTTTTGGTATTAAAGGTTTTTGGTTTTCTTTGGCTTGAAAGAATAGTGATGTTTGACCATTTATGTTAATGATTTTAATTGCTTTAGTTATTTGATATTTAATGATTAATTAATCTAGGCATTAATGCTTAGATTAATTAAAATCCATTTTGATAAATAGAGTTTAATGTTCTTCATACTATCTAAGGTGATGGAATGTGTTTAATAAAGCAAGGCCTGACCAAAAAATTACCTAAAACAAGAAGAGGATACAAAAGGTACAAATAAATTGTGATAGAAAATAATATGCTATTATCTACCTAATATAATTACATTAATTATATTATGTATATAATAGTAATATTATTATGATTTTCTAAAATTTTATTATAATAATATTATTATGATTATATCATAATGTTCTAAAATATTATTATTATAATAATATTATAATGATTATTTTATTCAAAAATGTTATTATTATAAAAATATTATTATATTGTATATAATAATATTATTATAATATATTTTACAAAGTATGTGATAATAATATGTTTGACCATGTTATGTTTTATTGCAGGAGAAGGCGATGGTGGCTATTCAAAACGATCGAAGGCATGGCTATTCCAAAATGTTCAAGGCTACGTAACACTGGCAAAAGAGGAAGTGGTCCAATGATAGCATTAGGGTTTCAGGAGGACATCACATAAGGCATCGAATTTGATAGTGAAATGGTTGAAACTAGAGGTATGCCATCAAACAAACCAACAAAGAAACATTATTAGGGCAACCCGTAATCCTAATTGATGGAGATAAAGTTCTACCTCGAGAGTATAGAAAGTTTTTTGTTGGTATTGTGCAGTGTGAGTGTGAGAGCAAGGAGCTCGACAACCATGGTGAAGGGTTGACAGTGCAATGGTTGCGTAGATGGTAGCCCCCTAACATGGTGTTGATAGTGCCATGGCTACGATCGATGGTAGCACCATGGTGAAGGGTTGACAGTGCCATGGTTGCATCGATGGCAGCCCCCTGACATGGTGTTGACAACACCATGGCTATGATTGAACACATCACCATGGCAATGTTGTTTTGATAGATCCATGACTATGTCGATCATAGCACCACAATGTGGTGTTGACAACACCATGGCTGCATCGATGGCGTGATGGCCTCACTAGGTTATATGGAAACCAAAGTGCCCAGGATGGGGGACGTCATCCCAATCCTTGGGCATGTTTTGTATGGCTTCGAAGAGATACCATCGGGCCTTGGTTTCAAAGAGCATAGCAAAAATCTCACTGAATGAGATTGGCCTACCTTATTTTAATGTGAATGTTGTTTTATTATATTCAATGTTTTAAAGGAGGCCTAAAATCGTAGGGGTTATAAGGTATAGTTAAATGTTTTTTATTATTCATTTTGATGGGTGCAAAAGGGTGTTCTTGGGTGAAATGCCTATGTGATAAGAGAAAGGGGAGACATAAGGAGTTATGTAAGATTATGTTTTTGGTTTTATTATTGTTTAAAATAATGTTTAGAAGTGTTATTTTATTGTATTAAATCACAGAAAATGATGATGGATTATTTTATTATATCCATTTATTATTTTAATTGTGAAAGAAGTTGAAGCGAAAGGACTTCTAAGAATTATTTATACCTTGCTATCCTACCTATTTAGAGGGGGCTGGAAATGATGTAACATTCCGAAAAGCAATAAGAAAGAGCATTTTTCATATTTTGAGAGGGTAGCAAACTTTTGTGAGTAAAATAAAAATGAGGGTTTCTAATCATAAAGCTAATGTTTTTAGTGTCTTATCATTTCCGCATTTTAGTGACTTATAGCCATTGTCTTATGCCATGAAATGGGTTGCAATAGGTGAAGGTCAAGATGATGCAGTTTCTCTATTATTTTATTTGAGTCTTGCACTTGATTTAATGGTATTGTGCTTATGTTGCAGGTCCATTAGTTTAGGTTGTTTTATGATTACCTCATAACTTGGGATTTTGCAAGGAGGAGCTTGCTAAACTAATTCAGAATTTGAATTTTTCAGCTAACCAAATCTACATTGTTTATTCATTCATTTTTGTTAAGTTCATTTTATTTCAAGCATTCAATCATTTCATTCTGGTCCATCCAGAATTTTAGTTTCTTTTATTTCCATTCTGGTCCTTTTCCATAATTTTTGCTATTTTTCTTTTAGTTTCATTTCTTTTCTGGTCCATTTCCAGAATTTTTAAGCTTTCAAGTTATTTCCATTCTGGTCATTTTACAAAATTTATGCACATCCAAAATCCATTAATCTAAGCTTTCAGATAAAACACATGGTTTAGGAGGGATACTAACCTGCTATTTCACATTAAATTAAGATAAGAAATGAAAGCTAATTTTGCTAACATTGCTAACACGCTAACTTCTACTAACTACTATTAGGGTAGTGGCATCAACATAAGGAAGATAAAATGAACCCAACTATCTAAAAATTACTTCATATTAAAGGCACAAACATTAAAATGAAGTGGAAAATTCCACATTTTATCATTTGAAACATTTTAAGTGAAGATAAAATACTTTACTAACAAGGATTCAGGGTAGCATCAATTTAAAAAACCCTAAAAAGAATTGCTTTTATTTTACACTGGCTTTTCAGTTAGATCTTTCAATCACTAAGCATTGTTTAGAACCAGCAAAAGCCCCCTTGTTTATGGTCACATGCATTATTGAATTATTTCTGGCACTATTACAATCTTTAGATATTTTACCAGAACCTTGGAGAAGTTGAATGTTTGTCATTTGGTTTCTTTTCAAGAGAGATTTTTCTATTCAATACTCTGCACATGGTGGTATTTTGCAATTGGGCTACACTCAACATATTTGGCACTAGAAGGAGGGCCTTCTTTTATGCTTTGTGATTTAGTTTTTTTTCTAATGCTAATGTGGTCAGTTTTGGTTCAACAATATTATGTTTGTAGGTGCAACATGTTACTCTTGACTAGTTTGTGAGAAACCTTAGTAGAATAGATTTAAGTTTCTCAGGTTGGACCACCCTAGATGCATTGCTACTAGGTATAAAACCATTGAGTAAACCATTTTTCAAAGTCTTTCTCCAAAAACTAGGAAACTGAGATACAAAATATAGGGGATCAAAATCCCATTTGAGCCTTCTGATACATTATATTTAGATTCGTTTTGCCAAGATTTGGAAATGCTAGCTCTAAGAACTTTGAATATGAATACCTTTAGTGGGTGTACACCCATTAGTTCCATCGTAAGAGCTACATCAGGTGTACCCATCTTCGTTATCTTGAGTGTGTCAATTGCTTTAGTAGGGTCATTATATTTGGTTAATATGGCACAACAACAGCAGCAACAACAACTAGTTCCCTGGTTTGGTACCCAAAGATCTCCGTTATGTATACCTGGGGATGTCCATGACATACCTAGGCACCTTGAGAGGTCTATCCCTAAGTTTGTCCATGATGGTCCCATTTTAGCTGAAGAGCATGTTCAAATTTAAAAGGACCATATGATTAGGCAGGGAGTTAGTCATAAAGACATTGCTTGTCGACTCTTCCCTAATAGCTTTGACCAAATGGTTCATGAATGGTATAGAAATATTCCTACAGGGTCCATTACATCTTGGGCCTAGTTCGAATCTACCTTTGTTAATCAATTTAGGTCATTGCTAGATCCTACCATCATGTATAACCAATTCGTGTCATGCAAGAGGTATCCTAATGAACCTATTAGAACATTTAATGCCATATTCCAAAATATTTACATAAATGTGACTCGTCATTTTGCAATAGATGATATTGTGGCATTGAAATTATACCTCATAGCCTTAGAATTGATGAAAGCCATGTTTACTAGGAGAATTCCTCAAGTTACAATGTTGGTCTTAGCCTATGCTGAAGCCATGACTATTGAGCAACAAATGACACCACAAGGTGGCACTATGCCTTAATTTCCTATGTTAGGGCAATATGGCCCTTACAATCAATTTGCCATGATGAATCAAGCTGTGACACCGCATATTCCCATGATGAATGCTTTGCTATATCATCAGTCATACCCATTCACTCCCACACTTCCATATTTTTTGACATACCCTAATGCTACCATTCCACCCACTCTACAAACGATGGCTATTAATCAGATAACCTTGCTAGGATTTGAGGCAAGTAGTACTCAAGCCTCAAATGTGTATCCCATGGTTGCACCTTTGCTGGCCAAGGGTCCATGGTGGATCCAAAACACCCAGAGTCAAAACTTAGTTCCTAATCCATAGGTTTCTAATGTTATAAATGTTAGTGGATCTGGGGCTGTCATGTCCCAGCCACAAGGTTCCAATTATGAGTTGGAAGAGCTCAAGAGAATGACCATCAAATAGGGCAATGGCATCATTCAATTATAAAAACAAGTTGCCCAAAATCCCATACCCAATCGAAACCATGACCATAGGAGAACAGGACCATATAATACATAGCCTAACAATGGGCATGTACCCAATCTGGTAGTCAATCAGGCTGATACGTTAGGGGATTGTGACGAGTCAGAGTCATGTGATGAGGAAATGCATCACTGTTGCCATAGAAAGTTCAGACACTTTGGTGTCTAAAGTTATTCATTATTTAGAAAATGATGAGATGGAGGATGAATGTATTAGGAGAGGAAGAGGATGAAGCCTTGTAAGCTTAGGCCGCTAGACGTTTTGGGAAATCCAATCATAAGTATTTTACTAGGAGTTCTAAGGATCCCAAAACATCCTCTACTCCCCCAAACAACCCTTTAGTTCCTCTTGGTACAAAAGGTGATTTGAATCCACCACCTTCATTTTTGGAAGCACCTAGGATAATATCAAAAGTGTCAAATCCTGGAACATCCACTTATAACTTGGAAGAAGACATGAAAAGGACTAAGGCCAATATCTCAATGTATGAGGTATATCAATTGTTGTGGCAGGATAAAATCGAGGGGAAGAGATTGAATTCCCTGAGTCAAATTCATGAGGTTAAATTTGTAGAACCCCAACTTGCTATGAGGGAAGAGAAACCATAGGTATCCCCTTTTATCATAACCATTAGGATCACATGCAAGAATCTACACAACTATTTGATTGATTCTGGTGCCTCGACCAACATCATGCCTCTTGAGATAAGCCAAAAGCTAGGACTTAAAATTGTTCATTCGAATAATAAGGTGGTACAATTGGATAGATCTATGGTGTATGTAGTAGGTTTTATAAAATATGTCCTAGTTCAAATCAACTCAGAGCCTAGGGTCCAACATTACATAGATATCCTTGTGCTAAATATTGTTGCCAAGTATGGCATGGTTTTGGGAAAATATTGGAGCAAAAATATCAATGGTTATGTGGTGACTGATTCCTCCCATATGTGGTTGCCATGGAGAGGAGTTGCAAACAAAATATGGGTAGATAGAGAGCCCAAACTTAGGGAAATTATTACAGAGTATAATAAACCCAATGAGATTTAGTTTACTGAAACAAAATTAGGGGTTTACAATTTTGACATAGAAGACATAGTTGAAGGGTCCCAAAATGATAATCTTTACCATGGTATGTCGAAAGAAAATAAGAGGGTGTGGACCCTAAAGTTTTATGGGTACAAATAAAAACAAGGTGCTAAATCTGGGGTAGAGCTCACATGTCCTAGTAGTAAGCCTTTGATTACTACCTATAGACTACAATTCTTGGCCACCAATAATGTGGTGGAGTATGAAGCCCTAATTTTCGAACTTCAGTTAGCCCTAAGAGAAAAGGTAAAGTGCCTTAAGTCATCGAGAGACTCAAAGTTAGTAGTCAAATAGTTCAAGGAGTAGTATACCTATAGAGACAAAAGGTTGAACCTCTATAAAACTAGAGTGAGGGAATTAATTAATGAGTTTGATGCTTTCAATATTTTCCTCATCTCAAGAAAAAATAATAAAATGGCTGATTCATTAGTCATAGAAGCCAACATGCTTTCACCTTCTGAACATAAAAAATGTAAAAAAATTTCCATAGAGTTAGTGCCTTGCCCCTCCATACCAAACAATGTCGTGAATTTACAGGTCTTTGATTATGATAGACACATTTTTAGTTTTGTTACTAATTCTGGTATATTTGAAAATCAGGTTATAGAAGAAGAAGAGAGGAGGCAAGTAGAAGTAGGAACAACCAAAGTATGGAATGAGATGCCAAGTGATAGGGCCTCTCTTGAAAAGTTGTTTGATATTGTATATCAAAAGAAAAAAGAAAGAAAAATAGCATCCCCTAAGGAATCATGTAATTTAGTCAATTTTGGGAGTGTAGTAGATCCATGTGAAGTGTTCATTGCAAAGGCATGCACACAACAAGAGAAGGATTCAATAGCTCAGGTTTTAGGAGAGTACATTGATTGCATATCTTGGGGCTATGAAGAGCTGAAAACATATGACCAGAATGTAATCATGCATACTATTCCTCTGAAGCCTGATTCCAAGCCTTTTAGACAGAGGTAAAGAACGGTTAACCCAATCCTAGAGCCCTTGATAGAGAAGGAAGTGAAGAGGCTGCTGGAAGCCAAAATCATCTTCCCTATTAGGCATTCCACATGGGTGGCTAATCTTGTCCCTGTTAGGAAAAAGAGTGGAGAAATTTAATTGTGCATAGACTTTAGAAATTTGAACAAATTTTGCCAAAAAGACAATTACCCATTACCCACCATTGACGAGATACTCCAAAAGGTAAATGGGTTTGAAATGATGTCATTTTTGGATGGATACTTAGGATATAATCAAATTCTCATACATCCAAATGATAATATGAATATGACCTTCACCACAAAGTGGGGAACATTTGCCTATCGAAGGATGCCATTTGGTTTGTTGAACACTGGAGCCACTTTCCAAAGAGCCATGAATTTTGCATTCAAGGGGCTCATTGGTAAGTGCATTATTGTCTATGTGGATGATATCCCTATCTTATCCAAGAAGAGGGAATATCATGTTAAAGACTTGAGGAAATTTCTCCAAAGGTGCAGGGAACATGGAATTTCCCTAAATCCAAAAAAGTGCATCTTTGGGGTAACAGAGGGTAAGTTGTTAGGGCATGTCATTTTGAAATATGGGATTGCTATAGACCCAAAGTGGATAGCCACTATCCGGGATATTCCTCATCCCAATAGCAAAAAGGAGCTTAGGTCATTTTTTGGTAAGATTAACTTTGTGAGAAAATTCATTTCAGATTTTTTTGAGATTGCCAAGCCCCTAAATGATATGCTAAAAAAGGATGTTCCGATAAAGTTGACTAGTGATAAAAGGGATGCCTTCACAAGCATCAAGGATGTTATTTACAAAGCCCCTGTTCTCATTAATATAGACTATGCTAAACCATTTTACGCTTACACATTTGCTTCATATCATTATTTTGCAAGTGTGTTAACTCAGAAAAGTGAAGACAACATTGAAAATCTATAGTCTTTCTGAGTTCTCATTTGAAAGATGCGAAGCTGAGGTATTCTATCTTAGACAAGAAAATGTATGCCTTGTTTAAAACTGTAAAAAAATTTAGGCATTACATTGTGCATAGTAAAGGTTTTGCTATGGTTCCTGACCCTACAGTAAAGTCCATGTTCTTACAAAGTGAGCTAGGTGAAAGAAGGGGGAAATGGCTTTCTACCCTTCAAGAATTTGACTTAGAGATAAATCCCATGAGGATAGTGCATGGACAAGGTTTGGTCAAGGCCATCGCATAAATTGACCCTTCAATAAAATTCCAAAACTATGAGGTTAATGATATCACTACAGAGGAATGGTATGTAGATATTGTATATTTTTGTTGTATGGTAAGTGCCCTTCTCATTTGAATTCCACTCAGCGTAGGGCATTACATTTAAAATTATCTAAATTTTTGATTAAATCTGGTGTGTTGTACAGGAAGAATCATGAAGGAATTTTTCTTTGTTGCATTACTCAATAGGAAGCAAACCAAGTACTCAAAGACTTAATAAGTATGGAACTGGACACGGGTTAGCAAATGCAATAGCACACCATATTCTTAGAGCTGGGTATTACTAGCCCCACTTGTTTAAAGATGTACATACACATGTAAGAACGTGTCACATATGCCAAGTGGCAGCTAGCAAAGAGCAGAATGCAGCAATGTCGTTATAGTCAGTGGTAGAGACGAGACCATTTGCACAATGGGGATTAGACTTTTTTGGGGTGATAAATGTTAACTCATTTGATTCCCATAAGTTCATTCTCACTTCTATTGATTACTGCACAAGGTGGACAGAGGCTATACCTACTAAGAATGCCACCTCTGAGTTTGTGATTATATTTCTAGAGGAAAACATAGTCACTCATTTTGGAATTCCTAACTCCATAATAAGTGACAATGGTTATGCTTTCCTCTGTAGAATTTGCAAATTGGGTGTACAAAAATAAGGTGAGTCTAAAATTATCTTCCAATTATTACCCCCAAGGCAATGGTTTGGCAGAATCATCAAATAAAACTTTATTATGCATAATCAAAAAATTATTTGAAAAGAACCCTAGAGATTGGCATAGTAAGTTAAAATTTTCCCTTTGGGCAGATAGGACCAGAAGCAAGGAGTCAATTGGGACATCTCCTTATCACTTAGTCTATGGGAAAGATTCTATTTTTCCCACTAATCTGAAATTGTAAACTTACATTTTATAAAATACTATATTGGGACTGATAATAAACTTAAAACCATATTAACACAATTAATTCATCTTGATGAGGAGGAAGCCATGCTTTATTTCAACAAACATCAAGACATAATCAAAAGGTGGTTTGATAAACGGTCCAAAATTAAGGCCTTCAAAGCTTCAAATTTAGTTTTGTTGTGGGATAAAAGGCATGAGAAAAGAGAACATGAAAAATTTGATTGCTTGTGGCTGGGACCTTATCTAATATCCGAAGTCCTAGGTGAAAATAGTTTCAGATTAAAAACCTTGGATGGAAAGGATTTGGCCTTACCCATCAATGGCATTCATTTAAAGCATTATTTTTAGGCCTAAGGGTAGAGTCATTGTATTATATGTACACTAATCAGCTTTCTTGATTGTTTGTCTTGTTAGTGTTATTTCCTGTTTATTTTTTTTCTTTGATTTTAGGATTTTTTAGTGTGTCAAGGTTGTCAAGTTTTGGATTTGATTATAAGAGTAAGATGTCAGCCTATGTGTATATGAATGTCAACCAAGACTAAAAGGATGTGAAACATTGGAATCATATGGAAAAAGGGCTTGAAAATGTGAATATTGTTTGTAGCACATGAAGCATGAAGTCTTTGATTTTTTGCACATCATCCACCCATGTCTCAAGGGCACATTTTTATCACATAAACATCATGACCAATACACCTCCATATGCTAAACCCAAATCCTGATAGTGAAGTCCAAGTATCTTGGGATCAAAGTGTAGACACCTAAAATGCGTCATGTCGAGGGTGACCACTCATATGGACATGCTACAAGACCATATGGAGGATAATTGATAGACTCCAAGATATAGTAGTGGTTCTAACCACTCAATTTATGTACTTTGGCCTAATTAGTCTGAATCACAGCCCAGACCTACGGTCTCCAGTATAAACCATGGTTGACACTTGTGGTCTGTAGTCTAGCTACAAATATGACCTACGATTTTAAATGAAGCTCGATCAGGCCTTCCATCCAAGAAAAATTGGTTGGAACAGCCAAAAGAGCTAGAAGAAGGCAGTTGAAGGATGAAATATTCTAGAGGCTTCCATCCCAACTATCCTAACCACCCTTCTTGGTCTTGGCTTCTCCATGAAGCCACCCCTAGCCCTAGGGGTATGCTATAAATACCCCATCCAAATGGGGAGAAAAATAGAAGCAAGCATTGGATATTTGAGTAGTGAAGCCCTAGAAAATTGTACACTCAAATTTAGTATGCTAAGAGATAGGGCTATTGCACTCAATCTCTGATCCTTTTGCCACCATTCATGATGAATTGCATTATGGATGCCCTAGGTGCCTAGGAGGATCAAGAAATGCAAATCTAGTCAAACGAAGGCCCTTCATATTGAATTGATCGCCAAATCAGTATGAGGACAATGAAGGCGACCCTTGAACATAAATTTGGACAAGGAGATTGAGCCCACTACCCCTAATTTTGAGGGTAAACTTATCAGAGGTCAAACCATGACTATCAACCATGGTTCACAATGCAGACCGCTCACTAGAGCTATAATTTGCAATAGGTGATAGATCACCTTACTCTTTTCATTTTTGTCTGGTTAAATATGTTAGATTAATCATTTCTTAGATTTAATTATAATTTAGAAGAATTCTAACCGTAGGAATTAGCTTAGAATAGATAATTTATGTTTTGCATTAATTAGGAGATTTTTGGATATTTTATGCACCTCTATGCTTCTATTTTTTTATCTGATCCATGCATTATTTGTCTAATGATTTCTTTACATGCTATATTACAATCTCCTCATTTATTGCATAGATTGATAGTTTTAAATGCTTTCTTGATTTCATGCTATTCTTTATGCAAGATTCCTCCAAAAGCCTCATCAAGAGAGGCCTCCTTTGTTACTAATTGCTTCTTTTTGTTTCTTGATCACAGGGAACAAGATTTGAAGGAGATATAAAGCATCCAATTCCTTCCTCAATGTGAAGAAGAGGGTCATTGACACCCTAGAGTAGTTCGTGTCACCCTGAGGGGTATTTTGATCACACCTACCCTTGATAAGGATTAGACACTATTGTAATTGATGTATCAAATGGGTATCCCTAAGAGGGACGAATCTATAACTTGAATCCATTGAAATTAATAAATGATTCCTTGTATTCATGTTATTTCTTGTTATCAATTTATGTATGCCTATTTGTGTATCTTTCTTCAATTGCAATAGTTAGATCGGGTGTGAGCCTTTTTGGTGGTTAAAGAAGGTGATCACGATGAAACTCCGTATTTGTAGCCCCTGAGTGCTAATATTTTTGAGTTTGCTTATCTCAGGTGCTAACCACAGCTAATAGCTATGATTATTTTTTGGCCTATGATTGTCACCTACAGTTCACACTTGAGCCCACAGACCAGATATATAGTTTACAATAGAAGCAATAGACAATAGAGTGACCACTTAGCATCAGATCAGGAGCTGAGGTAGGCTCTGTTTTCATTCTCTGTTCTATATTTTCTCCTATGTATTTTTACAGTAAGTGGTAAATCGATGGAAAATTAGGTATATTAAAGGAAAAGTATGAATGAATAGTCATAATTTGCTTTTGCATTCTTTACATTAGAAAGGCACTGCTAGGAACATCGGACCGCTGATTGCAGTTCACCTTAGAATACAATGACCTTGATAAAAATTATGTGGTCATTTTCATGCTTGAGGCCCAATTAGAGGCCATATCATTGTAATTGCATTGTCATAACATCATGTAGGGTATAGCATGCAGACCTTGTGAATTTGAAATGTTTCTTCTTATGCATATCATATAGGAATGATCATAGGAATGCTATTTTATATATTTGTCTTTATGCAAAGTAAAATGAACCACACACACCACATTTAATTTTAAACATCAGTGGCATTGGGCTCTCACATCCAAACCATTTTATTGAGACCAATAGTGGATGTCATTACCACTTGGTTGGCTCATTTGAAATTGTATTATCGGGACCCACTCATTGCCAAGGCTGACCTAAGAACTATCTTATCTATGAAAAATAGCACACACTCATCTTCAAAAGAGTGTATCGCTATGCACGGTGTGCTGGGTGAGGTTTGGTAGTACCTATGCTACCTCACTTAGTATGGACTTCATTACCATATTTGGCTTGTGTAAGTATATAGGTGAAAGCCAATTAAACTAAGAATAAAATCCAATTATTTTGCAAAACACACGAGAGTTTCTCATATGGATACAACATATTTTGAAACAATATCAAATAGTTTAAGGCACATTTCAAAATTTAAAAATAAGATAAGCATCAGTGTATACCTTGTTTGATAATAAAAGATACATCTAGATGTTAGGTACACTATGGTGGATACACAAGGTGGTTGGCAAAGGCACAAGCCTGAAGCCAATGACCAAGCCCCAACCAATTCACAAATACACGTGTCTAGTCCTCAACCACATGAGAAAACTAAATAACGTTCGACGAGCATTAGAGGAGACAACTCGACACGAGGGGATCCCATTGAGCATACCCCTGATAGACTAGCATCAGTGCATTTTGCTAGACGTAGATTAGAGCATGGGGCTTCTTAGCCTGAGGATGCTCCACTCAAAAGCCATTACCAAGATGATAGTGCATGTGCATCCATGGGATCGGACAAAAAGTATGTCATGTAGGGGACCATATTGGTACCCATCCGCACTAAGTCTATAGGGTGTACTATACCCCCACATTTTGAGTATAGAAGGAATAGAGATCCACCTATTCAAGGGCAAGTAGACAGGCTCCCTGCTGAGCGCAAGTCTACCAATACTCCCATGTGTACTATAGCATGCAAGATCACCATCGATATGTCAAAGGTGGGAGCTAATGGAAAACCACCCCATCAGAGGTGGAGGTCTAGACAACTAGATGGTCTAGGTAGTGTGTTAGAGTATCTAGGCTACAAGACTTTGGCTCCACCCACTCGTGCTTCGAGTGAGCATAGCGAGAGCACCATTAGAACTACTAGAGAGCATGGAGAGGCTTCTAAGCACCCTCATGTCTCATGTCCACCATCCACGCATGGTGGCATGCAACACAAGACACAACACGATGTTGATGTCGTATTCACAAACAGAGGAAAAAGTACAACACATCAATTTGATGGGTACAGAACCCACAAGGTCACTCATACAGAGAAAGCATATCAAAGGCCTCCAATAGCTAACTAGGTTGAAAGATCATATCGACTGGCCTCTGAAAAAAAATGCCAACTCCTCCAATATCAATTGGAGGATGCTCGCCTAGAGAGGTAGTGCATTGAAGATGAAGATCTTCAAGCACAGAGGCTCATTAGACAGAGGTTGTATGAGCAGCGCTTGCGCAAGGAGTGCATCCTCATCCAAAAGGAGCATGTAGAGTAGAAAGATAGGTTGGATAGGGCTAGCCTATATTCTCAAGATGAGTATAGAGAGCAGGTGCACAGGAAGGATTTTTCATAAGCCGACATGCACCATGAGCGCATAAGCATTCACACTCATATCACTGCCCATCACAGAGAGCGACCGCCCTTAGTCAACAATCAGAGGCAACAATATTATGAGGAATAAGAGGGGAACATATGCAACCAAGAATATCCCAAGAGTTCCCAAGCTGAGGAGGAGGAAGAGCAATGCCCTCCACCTCGACAAAAGAGGAGTGTACCTCCTAAACCACCTTCTTCATTGACTTAGGGAGGAGGAATTTCTATCTTCTAAGGCTTACAAAGCTTTGGTTGAGAAGGTCAAAGCAATTGAGAAACAAGGCGCGGCTGTCCAAAAGCCAACACTGAGAAAAATTCACAATGAAACTTTAGATCCCTCGATGCCTATGCCCCCATACCCTAATCATTTTGAGATGCCTAGGTTATAAAAATTCGAGGGTGATGAAGAGGCACAAGAACATGTCTCAAGCTTTCTGGATGCTTACTTTTAGATAGAAAACAATGATGCACTATTGTTGCATACGTTTGTCATGACACTCTCTGGGCCAGCCTGATAGTGGTTTAATCAACTAAAGAAACATAGAATAACAAGTTTTGAGCTATTAGCTAATGCCTTTATTGAACGCTATTCCTTAAACACCAAGAAATAGGCCAACCTTTTTTATTTGGCTATGCTAGCTCAGTGTGAAGATGAGCCAATAGAATAGTACGGGAAGAGATGGAGGAGATTAATGGCAAAGTTGTCATTCCCGATTCCTACCACAGAATTAACTTGAATATTTACAAAGAGTTGTGCCAAGCACATCTCGCTACTATTTTAGCTACAACAGTATGCCACATTCAAAGAAGATCTGGTGCAAGCCAAGGTAATTGAGGACATCAAGTTGCGGGAAGGCAACTTGAAGCTAAAAACTAGGAAAGAGGGATATAAGAAGAGTACCTTAAAGCAACAAGACAAGCAGGTCCATGTGAATCAGGTGGTACTAAATCTCAAAAATGAGTATAAGGGATAAAAGAACATAATTATCAAGCCCATCCTCCTCCTACACAATACGACCGGCACAAGAATAACTACAAGGGCAAGAACAAGGAGCAACGCCCGCCTCGCATATTCATGCCATTGATAGAATCATTGACATCGATTTTTCATCAGCTATGCAAGGCCAAGGCAATAAGATTACCCTAAGTCAAGATGGTTGATCCTAATTAGCCCAAGCCCAAAGATTATCAAGATCTATTTTTCATATTTCATAGAGTGAAAGGCCACGACATCGAGGTATCTTTGGTCTTTCAAACATATTGCGCAAAATATTATAGAAAGGGGAGAGCTTATGGCACCAAGTAATCCCCAGGCACTAGACAATTAAAACATGGGGATTTTTAAAGATCCATTACCAAACCATGAGGCACCCCGTAACCACACTGGCCATGTCAATCAAGTGTGAGTCAAACCACCTACCCAGGGGTTCATCGAAATGGTCAATGTTGTTACTAGACATGGGAGGTACGAACGACCAAATAAACCTCATGTTACCATTCAAATACAAGCCATGCCCCAGCAATGGCAGACATAAAATATTCTATGTCCACCAACGAGACTAATGGTGACCATTAGGAGCAAGCTAGTTCAAAACCTGCAGATGACTCCTGTGAAGTTGTCAATATATGAGCTTATACAACAGTCCTCTAGGTATAGGGAGACTCTTATGGATATTCTGAGGTCCATTGAGGTATAGTCCCAAGATGCATAGGTGTTCACAAACTTCATGGGGCACGCATAACAGTGCTAGGAACCATTGATCCAATTCTACGGTCATGAAGTGAAAATGGCTTCTACAAGCGTGGTTGACACACCACTACATATCATTGTATGTGTTAAACATGTGCCATTCAAAAGGGTATTGATTGACACTGGTTCCTTGATCAATATAATCATGACTAAGGCACTCCACCATTTGAAATTTCCTAAATCACTCATTGTACAAACCACATTTACATTGAGAGCATTTAATGACGCGTTATGCTCTATGGTTGGCATGATTGTCCTACATATTTAGGTGGGACAAAAGAACATTACCATGATGTGTCACATGATAGAGGGCGCCTTGTTGTATAAAATCCTACTAGGGAGGCCTTGGATTCACGAAATGCATTGTGTTCCCTCGATATTGCATCAATGTGTAAAGTATATAGATGAGGGACAAGTTCACGTGGTTTCATCAGATGAAGAACCATTCAAGTTCATGAACTTAGCAGATTTTCCAGGGGGTTTCATACTCACATCAAAGAACTTGGACATATGGCCCACATTATCGGTAATGGTTCCAAGAGGTAAAAAGGTGGTGCATGTTCAACCATCGGTATCTGTATCAAATAGATCTGAACATACCACTACAACTTCTCTGAGACCAAGTGCATCAGCAATGCGTTAAGAAAATGAGAAATTAAAGGTGAAATTAGGCAGGAATGAAGCAAAGAACATGCTTGAACCAATCATCGCTGAGGGTAACACTCCCATGGAGGTGGAGGAAGCCTAGGATCAAGTTGAGGAGGCACCTCAACCTGCTTCTCTAGCATCATCAGTAGGATCATCCGCACCATGGGTGACTATTCACCTAGCCAGTATAGGTCTGGGTGAATATCTTGTGCAAAATGTGACCTTTGGTCCTATTTTAGAGAGTGCATGAGATATGGGCTGACCGATAGCCCATCGATACCTAGTTGGATCCATAGTGTCATTGGGTGAGCCACCCAACCAAACAAACTTCATATATGCCAGGTTGGATCAAGTTCCAATGCGGGCACCCATGGAGGTGGATGATGATGAACAATTCATAGTGAGCGTTCGGTACTTGTCCAACCTAGAGTACGCCATGCATATTTTTGAGCTCTATAATTGGCATGGATATGGCCTTGGTATTTTTGAAAAAGGATGAAGAACCCCTCTTGAACCACGTTATCAGTTGGCAAATGATAAGTTTGGATTAAGATTGCAGATTCAAAGACATGATGATTTACTCACTGCATCATTAGATCGTTTATACTTGAGTCTGGGGGATGACGTGAATTTTAATATGTATCGTCCTAATATGTCCAGACTTTAGGGCAACAACCCAAGGGTGTCATTCATCACCATTGAGAGACCAAAGCTTGAACACAAAGAGTTGTTACAGCAGAACCCTAGAGGAAACCTAGGTCAATGAAACCGTAGCATGACCAACGATACTGGCATGCAGGGGTGCAACCCCACCATTCTAGGTGATCTCAAGTTAGGAGATATGTGTAGTGAAGATGGAGAGGATTCCACCTTCAAAATAAGTGGACCAAATTATGATGTAGATGGCGAGTCCTTAAATAATGATCAATCCAAAGAGGAAATTGATCAAGCCTTCGTGGTTCTGGCATTTCTATGCCATTTGCTTCCTAGAGAGCAATTAAATGAGATACAAGAGCATTTCATGGTCGATAGTGATTATGAAGATGAGATAGAGTAGGCCTACTTAAGGCCTCATCCAACTAATCTCCCAATATTTATGGACATGATAGAGTGGCCTACTCATAGTAGCAATCATAGCGATGAGGTTGAGATGACCGATCCGAGGCTAGTATATCCACTACATCTATTGCCTACGAAGTCGGAGTATGTTATAGAAGAAGTCCCTCTTAAAAATAGTTGCTATAAAGAGGAAGCAAAACCAATTTTTACATCGATGTCATATATACGATCATTTTATCTAGTTTTTCCGGATAGTGATGATAGCGACCACAAAATTAGATACATGGGACCACATCTGGTAGAGTGCCCCTTGCATATGGGGGGAAGTGAAGGATTATATATGTATAGTGATGATGAGTATTCATTGGAGATGGCCTATTTTGGGCCTCATCACCTATGTAATCAAAATCCACCTTGGGGTTCACCACCTATTATAGCTGTGGGTTTGCATCGAGAGATTAATCTCCAGCGCCGCCTTAGGGAAAGAATAAATATGGAAGAGGAATATCAAAGAATCTTTCCCCATCTACCTACTTATGCCGAGCTACTTGAGCCGAGAGATCCCATTTTGTAGTCAATGCATAGAGAGGATCCAATTGTTTGGGCATCCCACAGGGAGGACCCATTCATCCCCGTACCATTCGAGCTAGATCTTGGGTACAAAAGCTACATAAATGATGTAGAATTTTTTTCATGTGGTCTTGGAGATAAATTCCATTCCATCAACATGGTATCTATTTATTTGACCACTCTACTCTACAATCCAATAGATCCATCCAAACCATTGCATTTGAACATGGATGCTATCGATTGGGATCGTGTTGATTCACCAGTAGAGCCTGAAGACTTCTTCCCAAATGAAGAGATGCTGCAACCATTTTATTTTGGACTAGGCTGTGCTTATGATGTCTATCACACTGAACATGATTCCAATAAAGAACATATAAATCTAGCTAATGACATCCATTTGATCCCTATGCCTCATCAACTTGAGGATGGATCCCATATGTCAGTAGAGGAAACCTTCAAAGTGAATATCGATAACGACCCCACAAATCCAATGAAGGTTATAATTGGAATGAGTCTCACTCTAGATGAGTGCACTAGCATCATCCCTCTTCTAAAATAGAGACCTGACATTTTTTCTTGGACATACAAAGATATTCCTAGTCTAGACCCAAATTTGGTTACTCATAACCTTTCACTAGACCCATCCAAGAAGCCCTTCAAGCAGAAGCTTAGAAAGATGCATCCAACAATAGCCTTAATGGTGAAATATGAATTGCAAAAATTGTTGGATGTAGAATTTTTCATTTCCATCGACTATCCAGAATGGGTATCCAATATGGTGCCTGTAGGAAAACCAAATGGAAGGATCCATATTTGTATAAATTTTAGAGATCTCAACAAGGCAACACCCAAAGATTCATTTTCATTGCCCAATATTGATGCTCTAGTAGACTCTACTACCGGTCACAAAATGCTCTCCTTAATGGACAATTTTTTTGGTTACAATCAAATTTAGATTAAGCCCGAAGACCAACACAAAACCACATTTATAACACCATGGGGAAAATTTTGCTACAAAGTTATGCCATTTGGTCTCAAAAACACTGGTGCCACATAGCAGCGGGCCATGACATACATTTTTCATGACTATATGCACAAAATTCTAGAAGATTATATCGATGATTTGCTAGCCAAGTCATTGCTACAAGAAGAGCATGCGAAGGTCTTGAGAAAAGTCTTCGATCTCCTGATAGAGCACAATGTCATGTTGAATCCTAAGAAGTGCGTATTTGGTGTAACTTCTAGAAAATTGCTAGGGTTCATTGTCTCCAAGAGAGGCATTGAAGTAGACCTAGTGAAGGTCAAGGCCATTTTGGAAATGCGTCCTCCCACCAATATTAAGGAATTAAGGAGCCTTCAAGGCAAGGTAGCCTTGATAAAGTGATTTATCGCCCAACTATCGGATAAATGTCAACCCATGAATAAAATTCTACATAAGGGTGTCCCATTCAACTGGGATGAGGACTACAAGGTAGCCTTCACTGAGATAAAGCAATACCTATTGACGCCACTAGTATTAGCTCCACCAAGGCCAGAAGAGCCTTTTTTCCTATAAATATCAACAATAGACTTTGCGTTAGGGACCATGTTGGCCCAAAAGAACGTACAAGGCAAAGAGCAAGCCATATATTACATTAGCTAAACCTTGGTGAATTATGAGCTAGGATATGCATATGTGGAAAAACTATGTTTAGTAGTAGTGTTCACTACCAAGAAATTGTGGCACTACATGTTAAGTCACACGACATATGTGATATCAAAATAAAATCCTTTACAATATATGATGAGAAAGACATATCATAATACACATACTGCAAATTGGATCATTCTATTGATAGAATTGGATCTAGAATTCATAATCTAGAAGTTCGTTAAGGGATAATTCATAGTAGATCAGTTAGCTGAGGTGCCACTGTCCAATAGTAGGCCTCTAACAATCAAGCTTCCAGATGATGCAGTTTTTGTAATATCCAAAGCTCTCGAACCCGAAGGACCAGAGAACAATTCTTATATGACTCTATTATTTGATGGTTCAAAGTGTGAGCAAGGAGCTGGCACAAGGATAGTGTTTTTTATGTTGCAAGGAGCTCCAATGCCCTTGTCATTCAAACTAGACTTTCCATGCACCAAAAATAATGCTCAATATGAAGCCCTACTTTTGGGTCTCCATACAACCATCGCCATGGATATCAAGAGACTAAACATCTTTGGTGATTCCTTACTCATAATTAACCAAGTGAAGGGATTATTTTAGTGTTGATTTTTAGTACTAAAAGCCTACAAAGATATTATTGCCACATATCTAGCTAAATTGGAATGGTATGACATTGAGGTAGTCCCTCTATCATCAAATGGGTTTGCAAACACCATGGCATCTTTGGGATCCTTGATTCCTTATAATCTATCTATCGACTTCACTACCATCCATGTCAAGACACTCTCGCATCCTACAGTAGAGTGTGTAGCCTTTAATAAAAAATAATCAGTCAACATGATTAGTGTGGAACCAAAAGATGATTGGTTCTACAAAGCTAAAGAATTTCTCAAGAAAGTACCCTAGGGGTCTTTAACCTCCCAGAGTCCTACGGGGAGTGGCACCACCATTCACCACCAGGTTGTTTCCTAGTCTACATTTGCAAAAGTAAATACATAATGGGTATAGGTTGTCTTAGTAATCAAAGTTGAGGCTCATCAAAATTGGATGTCACAAATCCAAGACTTCCTAAGACTTGGTTTTGTCTTGGAGGTACTATCTCATGTTGCAAGATGCACATTTAAATAAAAAATAACTAAATATGTCTTGGTAGGAGACATTTTGTATCGCCAAAGTTACGATGGAGTCCTCCTTCATTGTCTTGAGCCCCAAGAGTCATCTTGGGCAATTTCAGAAGCTCATTATGGTACATGCGGTGGCCATTTTAGTGGTATGGCCATCGTCAAGTGCATCCTTTGAATGGGTTATTATTGGCCCACTATGGAGAAGGATTTGTAATGTATATGTCAGGAAATACATCAAATGTTAGCATCATGCTAATATTACGCACCTGCCATCATAGGCCTTACAGCCCATCCAAGTGGCTTGGCCATTTGCTTAGTGGGGGTTTGATCTAATTGGCAAGATCTCTCCTCCGTCATCAAGTCGACATACATTCATTATTATGGCTACTGAGTATTTTATAAAGCGTGTGAAAGCCATTCCCTTAACAATGACCACTGGAGCTCACATAGCAGAGTTCATAATGGAGCACATCATAAGTCATTTTAGGATACCATCCAAAATTATTTTGGATAATGTAACTTCTTTTAAGAACAAAACTATGCAAGCTTTAACATCTAAGTACCACATCAAACACAATTTTGCAACTCCATACTATCCATAGGAAAATGGGTAAGTTGAGGCCTCAAAAAAGACTATGGTAGCCATCTTGAAAAAGATAGTGCAGGAACACCACAAGGATTGGCATATATAGTTACCCCTTGCATTATGGGCTTATAGGACTAGCATTCAGACTCCCACTAGGTCGAATCCATTTTCACTAGTATATGGCACTAAGGCCATTATGCCCTTAGAGTTGGAAATTCCAACGCTACACATCGCATTGAAAGAGTTCATCGATGACGACACCGCATGCAGCAAGCTCGAATAGACCAATTGATGCTATTGGATGAACATCATGTGAATGCCTTGGAGCATCTCCGCGTCTATCAAGAGCATTTGAAATGAGCTTACAATATCAAAGTCCACCAGAGAGACTTTGAAGTTGGGGATCTTGTGCTAAAAGAAAACCAAAAAAACTTGAATTTATCGTTCGATATGTGAGAAAAATTTGTGGCTAATTGGCTAGGACCCTATATCATATCTAAAAATATTGGTCCAGGTACCTATCGCTTGACATCGCTAGGGGTGTTTTGAAGAGCCTGAACCTCTCAACATCATCCATATTAAGGCATTCTATGCTTAGAGAGTGTAGCATAAAAAGCTCCAAAGGCATCTGTAAGCCCTTTGGTCAGTCAAAAGGCACCAAGGATCTCTAAAAATCACTTGGTCAACCCAAAGGCTTCGAGGGTTCCTATAAGCCACTCGGCCATCCCAAAAAGGCTCCAAGCTCTCATTCAAGTGATTTGGTCATGTCACAAAAAGCTCCAAAGGCATCGCGTAAAGCCACTCGGTCATCCAAAAAGGCACCAAGGATTTCTAAAAATCACTTGGTCAACCCAAAGGCTTCGAGGGTTGCTTAAAGCCACTCGGTCATCCCAAAAAGGCACCAAGGATTTCTAAAAATTGCTTGGTCAACCCAAAGGCTTCGAGGGTTGCTTAAAGCCACTCAGTCATCCCAAAAAGGCACCAAGGATTTCTAAAAATTGCTTGGTCAACCCAAAGGCTCTGAGAGTTCCTATAACTACTCAGTCATCCCAAAAGGCTCCAAGCTCTCATTCAAGTGATTTGGTCATGTCAAAAAAAGCTCCAAAGGCATCTATAAGCCCTTTGGTCAGTCAAAAGGCACCAAGGATTTCTAAAAATCGCTTGGTCAACCCAAAGGCTCCGAGAGTTCCTATAACTACTCGATCATCCCAAAAGGCTCCAAGCTCTCATTCGAGTGATTTGGTCATGTCAAAAAAAGCTCCAAAGGCATCTGTAAGCCCTTTGGTCAATCAAAAGGCACCAAGGATTTCTAAAAATCGCTTGGTCAACCCAAAGGCTTTGAGGGTTGCTTAAAGCCACTCGGTCATCCCAAAAAGATACCAAGGATTTCTAAAAATTGCTTGGTCAACCCAAAGGCTCCAAGAGTTCCTATAACTACTCGGTCATCCCAAAAGGCTCCAAGATATTAATTGAGTGATTTGGTCATGGTAGAAAAAGCTCCAAAGGCAATTTGTAAGCCCTTTGGTTAGTCAAAAAGGCACCAAGGATTTCTAAAAATCACTTGGTCAACCCAAAGGCTCCGAGAGTTCCTATAGCTTCTCGGTCATCCTAAAAGGCTCCACATGCTCTATTTTTGAGAGTTTGGTCAACTAAAAGGTTCCAAAGGCATCTGTAAGACATTTGGTCAATCCAAAAAGCTCCAAGGATTTCTAAAAATCACTTGGTCAACCCCAAAAAGCTCCAAAGGCATATATACTCATCGTTTGGTCAAATATGAAAGCTCAAAAATTCATAAAAAAATTGAAAATATAAAATTCAAAAAAATTGGTAAAGCATAAAATCCAAAAACATTTGCTTTTGCAGTTTGCATTTTCATACATGCATTCACATCATCATATTGCATTTAGGCATTTGTCATTCATTGCATTCCACAATAGAGTGTAATATGTCTATCAAAATCTTACAAACGGTCGCACATTTGTGTTTCAATCATGCACCCTTGCATTTATCATAATTCATTGCATTCATACACGATACCTGTTATGGAGAATTATGTATGTATATTAAGTTTTCTAGTCATTCAAACATACCTAGTGGATTCTTCAGATATTGTAGAAAGCTTACTTTGCTATTATAGACGAGGTCATTAGTTGGGATAGTGCTTCAACATATCAATATCCCATCACTAAGCAAAACAATTTAAAATCCTACTAAGACAAGAGATGATGAAAGTTGTGAAAGAAGTCTTAGGTATCTAGAGAGATGGGTTTCATGACCTGCTTATCTTGCAAATAGGTCAGTATAGAGTGGTGAAATTTGAAAAAAGGGCAAGAATTTCCCCTATAAATCCTAAAATTACAAAGTTTAAATCCCAAGTTACAAAGCACAAATTTCAAAATACAAAGTTCAAATCAAATTTAAAGTGACATAGTGAATCAAAAGCACTGTAAAAATCCCTTGCTCAAAGAAAACGATAACACATGGACAAACAGTGATTTTTATCACTACATATGAGCAAGTAAGAAGGGTTAGAACTTGAATCCCTGGATTGTCCACCTTTTGAAATCCATAGAGTGATACCCAATCGTAGCAATGGGTTGGAAGAGTCCCACCTACAATCGAAGGGGTAGTCCTATTGGGTGATCCCCAAATGTAGTAATGGGTTGAAAGAGCCCCGCCTACATTTGGAGGGGTAGTCTTGATCAATTTGCAAGATGAGCTATCTCTAGATACCTAGGATTGTCTAGTTGTATAAGTCTAATCAAAGCTGAAACAAGGATGGTACGATTGTATGAGGAACCCTATCTCACATATGGGTTGAAAGAGTCCCGAATGACATACGGGGTATGCTTATGGTCTATCTAAAAATACTCACATGCACGCATAGAGATAATGAATATTTGGGTCTGTCACGACAAAAGCCTTTTCCAATAAACACCTTGTAAAGTTAGTATGTGATTTTTGGAGAAGTCTACTAGGGTGTTTGAGTCTCATGGAAAACCTCAAAAAGTTCTCTAATAGCAAAAAAACACCAAATATCATTAGACATCAAAAATGCGAGTCATTCATTTATCATAATGCATTTTACAAAGCACAATCAAACATATAGGATATCGAAAAATTAGAGACCAATGACTATATAGTGCAACAAAGAAGAAATATACAGAATGACATATTCATTCATTAGCATTATACCAATCCATTTCACTACATTTCATTTATGGGTGATTAATTGATTAAGTTATTGTAATGAGAATTATCAATTATTTTGCATGATTGTCATACATTCTGTTATTAGCATATTAAAACTGATATACATAATTTACATTCATTCTTTATGTTTTAAGTGATTAAAGCATACAGGTTCATTCCCATTAGATTACGATTATGTACATAATGCATTACCATACATTGCATAGCATACCATAACTGCATAAAAATGAATGCATGCCCACAAAGCAAGAACAAATATGCATTCAAAACAAACACTACATCCATTTGCATCCATCATAAATAGCATATCTAAACATATAGATCACTGCATAACATCATCATCATAAATCAAATAGCTGGCTAGTGCATGTCATCCATACATTGCATCATATAAACATAGCATCAACATAAGCATTGCATCCATGTGCATCAAATAAATATACAATCAAAAATAAATAATCGATACACATAATGAGCCATAAATGATCAAGTCATATATATATATGTGTCCAACAGAGTACATAGGGAGTGCATCAAGATGCCCACAGGATACAAAGTGTGTAGGTCCTCGACCTTACACCCAAAATAAATGTGGCATATCAAAAATATAGTGTACATAGAGCAGATCCCAGATCTAGTTTGCTCCCCCTATACCAGAGCTCTCGCTACCTCCCTCAGCACTATGCTTTGGAGCCTGCTCTCCTATCTACTTTGGCACCTGGGGTGGGTCCTGTTGTGGATCCTTCCTACCTCTAAATCCTAAGGTGCCCAGCACACAAGAAACTGGTAACTGCAACAAGCTAGTCCTATGATTGATGGCCCCTAAAGTCTATCCTGCATCTCTAGGCCTAGCACATGATGTCACACCATGTGAGCTAGAGGATCTGTGCATCCTATTAGTCCTATGAGTCCTATGACTCGAGCTCGACATAGACTATCCAGAGGTCCTAGACCTAGTCTATTGAGACTCTAAAGTGAAAGGATACTCAAGAACCTGTAGCCCATGCATCTTAATGTAGCCAACTAGTTGATCAATGTGAGCAAGCTGGGTTGTGTACATATCATTGGTCCTCATGACCATACTAGGCAGTCGCTCTACCTCAGCCATCAAATCTTGAACACATGCTAGAGCTGCTGGTGGTGCTATAAGAGGCCCCATAGCAACCTGAGGAGGTGGAATAGCCCCCATCGATACATGGAAGAGATCCCTCTCTACCTCTACTATAGTTTGTAGTGCTTCCTGGGTTAACTCCAGTGTAGTCTATAGTCTTTGAACCTAGGCCTATTCATCTATGGCCCGTATAGTAAGATACTATATCTTATCTTGTGCCTTAGTAGGGTGCCTATCCATATCAACTACTCTCACCTCCAGAGTGGCGATAGTAGTATCTCGCTCTAGTTGCTATGTATGGAATCGTTCAAGCTAACTCTACAAGTCAACCACCTAAGCTAAGAGCAGACCCTCTACATTGTCAAGAGGGACCTCACCCTCCTCTAGAGCCTCCTCATCTGGGTCAATCTTGAGAGCCTCCTCGATGGTGGCCACTGCGCCCCAACCACCGTGTGTTCACTAGTGCACCCTATGCCCATAGGGATCCACATTTGCCTCTACCTGATCTGGATCTCAGCCTAGAGGCCCTGTGCCATACCATCTGAACATGGACCACCACCCATCATACTCTAGAGTAGTCCCAGAACTCTCAACTCTAGTCTCCTAGTAGTCATCAACAGCATCTCCTAGAGGCTCAAGAATGATCCACTATAGATCGTGCTCCATGACCAAGCATTAGTATATGAGAGGGATATCTAGAATATCCTACATGAGCCCAAACTACCATAGGACCCGAGAGTAGAACTCGTACTCTCGAATATCAGCCTTACGGTTGATCAACCATCTATCATGATGTGCCTATCTCAGCCACTGGCCCTCCTCTGGCCATGTTGGGCAATCCATATAGGGCCACCATTGAACATCGTTCGGGCCAAGTGCCATGAATTGAGTGATATAATGCTGGAAGTCACTAGCATGGATCCTACTATGGGTACCCTCCTCCTCATGAGGCCAGTAGGCAATATAACACTGACAATCATCAAAAATAGTAGTGATCCGTAGTGGAATATCTACAGGATGCTCGATCCGGATGTGCTACCACCCCCAGATCTATAACAGAAGACTACAACTGAGGCCCTTACGTATATTATTAGTAATCTGGTATAACTCCCTATAAAGTTGACATAATAGGGTACTCCCCCAAGATAGAAGTAAATGCTCCTCTATAGAGATCTCTATAGCACCCTCCAGGTGGTGGATAGGAGGTTCCAGGGAATCCTCACACCCGAGGAGTTTGGAAGGACAATCTATACTATGAGGTGCATGAAGAGGGATTCCCATGTAGAGAAGACATCCTTGTGGTACCACTCACCAATGTGCACCCCTCCATGGTCAATCGTGTCCTGAGCATCCTCACTTTGGTCGTCGAAGATAGAATAAAAAATAACCTCCTTTACCCTGGAGGTAGAGGAGACGATGGCCTCACCATCAATGGGGATCTTGAAGATCCTATAGATGTCCTCTAAAGTAATAGTTATTTCACCTATAGGTAGGTGAAATATGTTGGTCCACGAATTCTAGTGCTGGGCCAATGCAATCAGGTAGGATTGATCTACCCTAATAGTGGGCAGATCCATGACGTATCCAAACCCAACAACTCGGAACCAATCCCGATCATCATCAGATAAAGCCTCATGGAGAGTCTTCAGAATATCCGGATCCCAAGATCTAGAAGTCAATCTCTAGAATAAAAAGCATAATTTAAGACAAAATCTAGCTAACTAGAGCTAAAAACAATGCTAAAAATGACATAATAAAAAAAAAACAACAACAAACCGTAGTTGAAACTTGCGGTCCCCAATTTGTAAATTGGGAACCACAGCTGAAACCTATGGTCCCAAATTTTCCAATTGGGAACCACAACTACCAGCTATGGTTTAGGAGCGGCACCCATTTCGGGTACCCTCCTAGACCATTAAGACATCAAATTAAATTTCTAAAGGTAGCCTAGCCTAGTGGGGTTCATTACCAATAGTTTAGTGAGGTTCATTATCCACATTACTTAATGTGGTTCATTTTACTGGTATTGAGTGTGCAGTCTCAGTTTTGAGTTACCTTGCCCACACCCTGGTCCCAGATAGTAGATGGCTAATCAGGATCCACCATCGAGGTAGAGGAGTGTAATCATGGTAGAGTGTGGTAGCATTTTGGATCAGGAAAGGTTTTCTCACTCTCAGAGCTCTCAAATTGCTAATGCTTGCCAGAAAATAATGAAAAATTTCAAATGGGAATTCAATTTATAGGTTTTCCTAGTCTCGATGAACCGCAGCTAACACCTATGATTTTGGAACTAGGGTTTTTTGCATGCAGGTCTGATCCGCAGTTCCCAAAATTTGGAAATATAAATCACAGACCATACCTGCGGTTCACAACTAGCATTAAATGCATGCAAAACCCACCATGGGAAGGTCTAAAAGAGCAAATTAATGACTTCCATCGGATAAAAATTCAAAATCAATGATTAAAATTGCAAATTTGGTGATGTTAAAAGCACCAGGACCAATCAAATACATGCAAAATTAAAACAAAAAAATCAAATAATTAAAAAACCAAATGCGCCTCATATTCAGTGATTTATCCTATACACTTGGTGGTTGCAGCGAGTTGCGATCCATGCAATCCGAAAAGATGAGTAAATCACCATAAGGACATTTAGGGCAAAATTATCATTTCTTTTATGACATCTTTCAGCAAATCATCGATAAATATGATTCAACACAAGTCTAATTGCATTTGTATAATTTTTATTCCTTAAGATGGCTATTGTAGCCTAACTACTTCATGGGATAGAAATGTGCCAATACTACTAAGAGTTGCAATCATAAGCTAAACTAGGCCTAGCCAAGGCATTAAAAGGCTCGAATCTTAATTTGTTCAGGATCATTCATTATGGTCAAGCAATTTCATCACTTCATACATTTTCATTACCCTCATTGACTCATCACTTGAGGGGGTAGTCATAATTTCATAATCATAATCAAAGTCAACAAAAGATCCCTAAGATCGTAGATCCCTTGATCTTGTCAAAATTGTGTTCATTCTTGCGAATCATTGTCAACAGCTATCATAAGCTTCCCCCTTTCCTTGGGGGCAAACAAAAAATATGATAATTAGTTTGTAACTCTCATCCTTCGGATTTATGGGTTAGAAGATACCCATACTTTGCATTGATGCTATTCGAACATCTGATGACAAGGGCAGACTTGTCAAAATGTAAGCCATTCACAAGTTGGAAGAAATTATTCCAAGATGCGCATCCTTTTGTTGGACCTGGGGCATCTAATGTTGATCTGACTAATGATCATCATAGAAACTTAGACATCATTTTAGGATGTATATTTTTGTTTAGCATTTTTCAATCTCATAACACATCTCAAAAGGGGTATCTGTAGACACCTAAAACACATCATTTCGAGGGCGACCACTCATATGGACATGCTACAAGACCATATGGAGAATCTTGGATAGACTCCAAGATAGAGCAGTGGTTCTAACCACTCAATTTAGGCACTTTGGCCTAATCAGTCTAAACCATAGCCCAGACCTACGATCTCTAGTCTAAACCATGGTTGACACCTGCGATCTGCAGTCTGGACTGCAACTGTGACCTACGGTCTTAACTAAAGTTTAGTTAGGCCTTCCATCCAAGCCAAATTGGTTGGAATAGCCAAAATATCTAGAAGAAGGTAGTTGAAAGATGGAATATTCCAGAGGCTTCCATCCCAACTATCCTAACCACCCTTCTTGGTCTTGGCTTCTCCATGAAGCCACCCCTAGCCCTAGGGGTATGCTATAAATACCCCCTCCAAATGGGGAGAAAAAAGAGAAACAAGCATTGGATATTTGAGCAGCGAAGCCCTAGAAAATTGTACACTCAAAATGAGTATGCTAAGAGATAAAGCTATTACACTCAATCCCCGACACTTTTGCCACCATTCATGATGAATTACATTATGGATTCCCTAGGTGCCTAGGAGGATCAAGAAACACAAATATAGGTAAACTAAGTCCCTTCACATTGAATTGACCACCAAATCAAAATGAGGACAATGAAGGTGACCCTTGAACATCAATTTGGACAAGGATATTGAGCCCACTACCCCTGATTTTGAGGGTAAACTTATCAGAGGTCAAACCGTGACTATCAACCATGATTCACAGTGTAGATCGCTCATCAGAGTTGCGGTTTACAATAGGTGATAGATCACCTTACTCTTTTCATTTCTATTCGGTTAAATAGGTTAGATTAATCATTTCTTAGGTTTAATTACAATTTAGAAGAATTTTGACCGTAGGAATTAGCTTAGAATAGATAGTTTATGTTTTGCATTAATTAGGAGATTTTTGGATCTTTTATGCACCTCTATGCTTCTATTTTGTTATCTGATCCATGCATTATTTGTCTAACAATTTCTTTACATGCTATATTACAATATCCTCATTTCTTGCATAGATTGATAGTTTTAAATGCTTTCTTGATTTCATGCTATTATTTATGCAAGATTCCTCCAAAAGCCTCATCAAGAGAGGCCTCCTTTGTTACTAATTGCTTCTTTTTATTTCTTGATCGAAGGGAACATGATTTGAAGGAGAGATAAAGCATCCAATTCCTTCCTCAATGAAAATAAGAGGGTCAACGACACCCTAGAGTAGTTCGTGTCACCCTGAGGGTCCTTTTGATCACACCTACCCTTGATAGGGATTAGAAACTATTGTAATTGATGTATCAAATGGGTATCCCTAAGAGGGACAAATCTGTAATTTGACTCCATTGAAATTAATAAAGGATTCCTTGTATTCATGTTATTTATTGTTATAAATTTATGCATGCCTATTTGTGTATCTTTCTTCAATTGCAATAGTTATATCAGGTGTGAGCCTTTTTGGTGGTTACACAAAGGCACAAAGAACACTAAGAAGATCTTAGTTTTGGAACTATTTCCGAAGTTGTCATGGTTCTATCACATTTTTGTCTATGTCCAAAATCCTAGGTAAAATAATATGAAACCATACTTGGATGGGGATGTGAGGTGAAAAGATAATTCTGGTCTATCCCGTGTTGCACATAGTCCATGAATAGTGGTTTTTACCACTACAATATTTATTCTCATAAAACAGTGGTTATCACCACTAGCATGATTTAAAAATTAGAGTAGTAAGGATAGGGTCAAATTATCATCATACCTTGGTTGAGAATCCGATTCCCCAAAACTCTAAAATAAATTGTAAGGATCGTACTATTTGTCCCTTAGAAGGATGGGTAGTCATCCCTAAAATTATTTAAGAAAAAAAAGTATGGAGAAAATCCAAGCAAAGAAGACTGGACTATGGGGTTAACCTCAATCGGGGCAATAGATTCTTGACTGGCAGTGGAGTACACTCATTCCTGGTGACATGACTCCCAAAAGGTTGAGATTTATGTTTGCCATGAGGATAGATTAGTCTGATGACCTCATCCATAATCAGTTTAATTATTTTGGTCAAATATGAGAGCAGTAAAAGATAGGGTTATATTATCATCACACCTTAGTTGAGAATTTGATTCCTCAAAGCTCTAAGGTCCACTTTCACACACTGACCCTTGATGATGATGACTCATAACCAAGCTCTAGATTTGGTCAACGAATTCATCACACACACATTTGATCATAATATGGTTAGACATTTTTGAAGTGTTTGCCCAAGCCACCATAGAATGTGTTGCCCATGCTATAAAATTTTTACCCTCAAATCTCTCCATATTAATTGCGATAATTCTAGTCAAGTAAAATTGGTGATGCAATATGAAAAAGTTACAAATAATAAGGTGTGAAGTACTTCACACACACAAAGTTAATATTGCATGATTCTAATATTTTTTTGTTCTTATGAGTATATTGATATTATTTATGCATTTGTTGACACTTGCTACTTCCTGGTTTGGAGTGTGTTTTCAGATTTTCTTTTTGGGTTCTCACTGAAATTCTCAGGAGCATTTCCCAGTAGAGTTGCCATTTTGTTGTGGAGTTTCCACAACCACCCCAAGCTTCTTGGGGACCCACTTGTCATATTTTGGTATTAAAGGTTTTTGGTTTTCTTTGGCTTGTAAGAATAGCGATGTTTGACCGTTTATTTTAATGATTTTAATTTATTTAGTTATTTGATATTTAATTATTCATTAATCTAGGCATTAATGCTTAGATTAATTAAAATCCATTTTGATAAATAGAGTTTAATGTTCTTCATACTATCTAAGGTGATGGAATGTG
Organism: Wollemia nobilis; assembly: GCA_028583015.1. Lineage (NCBI taxonomy): Eukaryota > Viridiplantae > Streptophyta > Pinopsida > Araucariales > Araucariaceae > Wollemia > Wollemia nobilis. The sequence goes on from JAQPPZ010017070.1 coordinate 1,500,192, forward strand.
TTTAATAAAGCAAGGCCTAACCAAAACATTACCTAAAACAAGAAGAGGATACAAAAGGTACAAATAAATTGTGATAGAAAATAATATGCTATTATCTACCTAATATAATTACATTAATTATATTATGTATATAATAGTAATATTATTATGATGTTCTAAAATGTTATTATAATAATAATATTATGATTATATAAATGTTCTAAAATATTATTATTATAATAATATTATTATGATTATATCAATGTTCTAAAATATTATTATTATAATAATATTATTATATTGCATATAATAATATTATTATAATATACTTTATAAAGGATGTGATAATAATATGTTTTACCATGTTATGTTTGATTGCAGGAGAAGGCGATGGTAGCTATTCAAAATGATCGAAGGTAAGGGTGGCTATTAATGTTCGAGGCTATGTAATGCTGGAAAAAGAGGAAGCGGTCCAAAGATAGCGTTAGGGTTTCAGGAGGACAACACATAAGGCATCAAATTTGATAGTGAAACGGTTGAAACCAGAGGCATGTCATCAAACAAGCCAACAAAGAAACATTATTAGGGCAACCTATAACCCTAATCGATGGAGATAAATGTCTACCTCGAGAGCATGAAATTTTTTTATTGGTATTATGCATCATGAGTGCGAGAGCAAGGAGCTCAATAGCCATGGCAAAGGGTTGACAATGCCATGGTTGCATCGATGGTAGCCCCTTGATGTGGTGTTGACAATGCCATGGCTATGATCGATGGCAGCACCATGGAAAAGGGTTGACAACACCATGGCTACGTCGATGGTAGCCCCCTGACATGGTGTTGATAGTGCCATGGTTGTGATAGAATGCATCACCATGGTGATCTTGTTTTGACAGTGCCATGGCTAGGTTGATCATAGCACCACAACATGGTGTTGATAGTGCCATGGCTACGTTGATGGTGTGATGGCCTCACTGGGTTATATGGAAACCAAAGTGCCCAGGATGGGGGACATCATCCCAATCCTTGGGCACGTTTGGTATGGCTTCGAAGAGATACCATCGGATCTTGGTTTCAAAGACCATAGTGAAAATCTTCATTGAATGAGATTGGCCTTCCTTATTTTAATGTGAATGTTGTTTTGTTATATTCAATGTTTTAAAGGAGGCCTAAAATCATAGGGGTTATAAGGTATAGTTAAATGTTTTTTATTATTCATTTTGATGGGTGCAAAGGGGTGTTCTTGGGTGAAATGCCTATGTGATAAGAGAAAGGGAAGACATAAGGAGTTACGTAAGATTATGTTTTTGGTCTAATTATTTTTTAAAATAATGTTTAGAAGTGTTATTTTATTTTATTAAATAACATAAAATGATGATGGATTATTTTATTATATCCATTTATTATTTTAATTGTGAAAGAATTTGAAGCGAAAGGACTTCTAAGAATTATTTATACCTTGTTATCCTACCTGTTTAGAGTGGGGCTGTAAATGATGTAACATTCCAAAAAGCAATAAGAAAGAGCATTTTTATATTTTGAGAGGGTAGCAAATTTTTGTGAGCAAAATCAAAAGGAGGGTTTCTAATCATAAAGTTAACATTTTTATTATCTTATCATTTCTCCATTTTAGTGACTTCTAGCCATTGTCTTATGCCATGAAATGGGTTGTAATAGGTGAAGGACAAGATGATGCAGTTTCTCTATTATTTCCTTTGAGTCTTGCACTTGATTTAATAGTATCGTGCTTATGTTGCAGGTTCATTAATTCAGTTTGTTTTATGACTACCTCATAACTTGGAATTTTGTAGGGATGAGCTTGCTAAACTAATTCAGAATTTGACTTTTTTAGATAACCAAATCTACATTGTTTATTCATTCATTTTTGTTAAGTTCATTTTATTTCAAGCATTCAATCATTTCATTCTGGTCCATCCAAAATTTTAGTTTCTTTTATTTCCATTCTGGTCCTTTTCCATAATTTTTGCTAATTTCCTTTTAGTTTCATTTCTATTCTGGTCCATTTCCATAATTGTTTTCAAGTTATTTCCATTTTGGTCATTTTCTAGAATTTATACACCTCCAAAATTCATTAATCTAAGCTTTCAGATAAAACACATGGTTTAGGAGGGATACCAACCTGCTATTTCACATTAAATTAAGATAAGAAATGAAAGCTAATTTTTCTAACATTGCTAACATGCTAACTTCTACTAACTACTATTAGGGTAGGGGCATCAACATAAGTGAGATACAATGAACCCAACTATCTAAAAATTACTTCATCTTAAAGGCACGAACATTAAAATGAAGTGGAAAATTCCACGTTTTATCATTTGAAACCTTTTAAGTGAAGATAAAATACTTTACTAATAGGGATTTATGGTAGCATCAATTTAAAAAAACCCTAAAAAGAACTGCTTTTATTTTACACTAGATTTTCAGTTAGATATTTCAATCACTAATCATTGTTTAGAACTAGCAAAAGCCCCATTTTTTATGGTCGCATGCATTATTGAATTATTTTTGGAACTATTAAAATCTTTAGATATTTTACAAAAACCTTGGAGAAGTTGAATGTTTTTCATTTGGTTTCTTTTCAAGAGAGATTTTTCTATTCAATACTTTGCATGTGGTGGTATTTTGCAATTGGGCAAAATATACACTCAACAATTTCCTTGATTTGAAAAGGAGGGAAATTATTTTAGGGGCTCAGGAAGATGAGAAGTGGGAGAGGGATTAGAAACCATACATGTGCCTACATATGTTGGGTGTTCTTGTTCATTTTCTATTCCAAGTTGTTCTTGCTTGACTAACCCCTCTATAGCAAAGACAACTACTTCTTCAACAATTGTTTATATTCCCACTTTCTATTTCTTAAGAATATCCTTCCCCTATTTTTATTGGGTCTTCCTATTCCTTTTATGAACTATTCAGAAAGCATTCATATCATCTTTAGAATATTCTTCTAATACAACTCCCTGTACTCCCCCAAGAAGTATTGATTGCATAGTAATAGGTTGTGGGTTTATCAATGCTACAGGAGTAAAATAAAGTGGCCTGAACTCGACATTCTCATATTTACTTTTCTGATCAACCACTTTATCTTTTATCTATCCCCCTAAAGCAAAACATGTATGCATACATTTTGCCTCGATGACCGGGGTGCTAACAAATTTTCCTTTAGAAACCTTCATTTTTCTCATCATCCTAGCCCCCTTAGGAAATATCTCCACTTTCTCAGCATTAGTATTAAAATTTTCTACTACTCCAAAGGCTTTTACAGAGTCCTAAAGATCTGGAGGAGGCTGGAAAGGTTCATAATCACCTGTTAATACAATGTGTCTTACATATTTTAACCTCCAGGTATCAATATTTTCATCATATTTTTTTGAAAATTCTTTATCAATTGGCATCCCAAACTTTGTTTTAGATTTCCCAATCTCAATTCTCATATGCCACCAATCCATTATCTTGGCATCTTCCCAAGGCCCGTTATAATCTTCCTCCTATTCCTCTTCTGCAACCTCCTTTTTTGGTGGTACCGTATGCAAAATGAAACCTTAGCACGCCCTTCTCAAAACTTAGTCATTTTTTGAAACAATATTTTTTTTAGAACCCTTTTTGAAAAGAACCAATTTACAAAGTGTAAAAATAAAACAAGTACAAAGTGCAGAAAGGAAGGGAAATTTTTATGTACATATGTTACAATGAAATCAAAGCTTACATATAGTAAAGCATGAGGTGGAAACCATTCACCGAAATTGTTTGAATGTTCCCCTCTGGATCCTTGAGCTGAAATACATTAGATTCTTTAGCTTCCAGTATTTCAAAAGGACCATCCCAGAAGGAATCAAAATTTTCATGCTTTCTCGGCTTTGCTCTATCCACATTCCACTTGAGAATTGAGTCTCAGAATTGAAGTTTTCTAAACCTGGCCCTTTTATCAAACCATGCTTTAATGTCTGATGAATGCTTCTAAAAAATATCATATGCTTGAGTTCTGCTTTCTTCTAGTTGTAGCAAGTGTGTCAATATGTTTTTCACTAGATCTCCCTCCAATTCTTCCTCTTCTGAGCTGACCAACTTTGGTGCTGGAATTTCTAGGTGAATCAAAAATACTGCTTCTTTTCCATATAACAACATATAAGGGTAATTTTTATAGACTTCTTAATGGTAATAATGTCCACCCATAGAGCATGGTCAATCAATAGATGCCAACTCCTCTTGTTGCATTCTAGAGACTTTCTCAAAATCCTCGACATATTATTGTTAGTAGACTCTGCAAGTCCATTACCTTGAGGGTAATAATTTGAAGTATTTTTGAGAGTGATGCCATACTTGCTAGTAAAATCAATATACTTGGCCCCTATAAAAGTAGGACCATTATCACTCACCAAATCCTCTTAAGATTCTAAATCTAGAAATTAAAATCTCCATAAAGTTGATCACAACATCTTGATCTAACCTTTTTGTAGGGATACCCTCTACCCATCTAGTTAGATAATCAGTAGTTGTTAAGATGAACTTATGTTCTACATAAGAGTTAGAATTTATAACTCCCATGAAATCTAATCCCCATTGTTGAAAAGGATCCTCAACTTGAATAGGATTTAGAGGAGATGTAGTATTTCTAGTTCTTCCAACATACCTATGACATTTGTCACAAACCTGAGTAACTTTAAAAGCATCCTTGAAGATAGTAGACCAATAATATCCTGCTCTTATTATCTTCAAAGTTGTAACTCTGCCTGAGCCATGACCATCAGATTGTCCTCCATGAAATTCTTCTAGGACTCTCTTTTGTTGGTCTTCCCTCAAAAATTTTAGGAGAACCCCATCCAAGTTTATTTTGAATAACCCTTTTAGTAGTAATAAATATTTTAGGGCATGAATTCTATACCTCCTTCTTTGAGAAGAACTCAGATCAGGTGGACATACACTAGTTTGAAAATATCATGTCATCTGTTCGATCCAATTAGTATCCGAAGTGTGAACAATCTCTACTTGATCTTCTTCTGTTACTTGACAAGCTATTATCTCGACCAAAGCTGAAGTATCTTTCAATCCTTGGCACAAGGCTCTACCTCTCACCAATTTAGTTGGATGTATCTCTACATCATATTCTTGGATCTTGGTAATCCAACCAACTCTTTTATCACCTAGGTCACCCTGTAAAATAAAACTCCTTACATCCGGATGAACCAAATATTGTTTGAAATTCTTAAGTGACTTCATCACAACAAACACTTGTTTTTTAATAAAATTATATTTTACTTGATATTCACGCAAATTTTCACTCTAAAAGAATACAGGGTGTTCATCCCCTTGATCATTCCTTTGAGTGAGTACTAAAGCATAACTTTGTTCAGCTCCATACACATATAGAATAAAATATTTGCTACAATAAGGATTTATCAAAACTGGGGCTATAGAAATGGATTTCTTGATGATTTCAAAAGCTTACTTCCTAACCTCAGTCCACTTGAATTCTACCTTCTTCTTGAGTAGTTCAGATATAGGCCTCACCTTATGTGTAAAATCAGAAATGAACTTTTTGACAAAATTGATCTGGCTTAAGAAAGACTACAACATCTTTTGATTAGTAGGCAAAGGAATAGCTAGGATTACTTTAATCCTATTCGATTCTATGGACATACCTTCTTTTGAGACCACATGTCCTAGCAGTTTTCCCTCATGTACCGCAAAGAATGACTTCTTAGGATTTAGAGAAATACCAAATTCTTTGCATTTTTGAAAAAATTGTTCTAAATGATATAGATGATCATTTTTATCATGAGAAAACATAGTCATGTCATCTAGGTAAATCAGAATAAACTTGTTTATAAGTGTACCAAAGGCATAATCCATGGCCCTCTGAAATGTAGCTCCTGCATTAGATAACCCAACAGACATCCTTTGATAGGAAAATGTTCTCACTTTGTAGTAAATACTGTCTTGTATTGATCTTGATCTTTTACCCAAATTTGGTTATACCCAGAATAACCATTTAATAGTGAGAACCTCTCTGCTCTAGCTACTACTTGTAGAATCTGATCAATCTAAGGGAGGGGATAGTGATCCTTGAGAGAAGCTTGATTCAGATGCCTGAAATCTACACATAGGCATATGTTCCCATTCTTCTTTTGTACGGGTACCAAATTAGCTACCCAAGTGGAGTGTTTTATCAGATATATTATCTTGGCATTTAGTAGCTTTAAAAGTTCTTCTCTCATAATGAATTCTATCCTTGGATTGACAGGCATCTATTTTTGTCAGAATGGTTTAGCATCAGGCTCTAACTCAATAGTATGCTGGATAATCCTTTTTTCATAAACCTTAAGATCCTCATATGACCAAGCTACAATATCTTGGTATTTTAGACATAAAGCTTTAATATATTCTGCTTACTTAGGAGAACATTGGACCCCAATATTTAACTTCTTTTTGATTCCAACTTCAATCTCTTTATAGATATTCTCACCAGCCTTCATAGCTCTCACTTTCTTTCTATCTTCATTATCGAATAAAATTTCAAGGGTAACTAACCCCTTTGGGATGTGATTTTTTCTCAGCTGGATAAAGTCTTGCTGATCTATCTCCTCCAAGTCTTCTTCTTTTATAGTTGTGAAGCATTTTTATTTTATCATAAATTCTAGAATATGTTCATCACTCTCGAAAACCTACCATAATATTTGCTTATCTGGCACTGCAGGTCTGAAAACCATTTTAATCCCCTTGGTCTTCTTAGTTCCAAAATCTATAGGAGGATTGAAATTAGCTCCCTTAGTTGCCAATGCATCTGCTAGATGATTCTCTTCTCTAGGCACAAAATTTAGGTTCAAGGCATCAAATGAATCCATTAGGTCCTATACTCTATTCCTGTAAACCTTTAAGTAATGGTGTTTACTGCTACACCTATTCCTTACCTTATGTACTATCAACTCAGAATCACCATATATGTTCAAAATATTGATGCCCATACTCTCAGCTTGTATTAACCCAAGGCAAAAAGCCTCATATTCTACAACATTATTGGTGCATGACCATGTCAGTCTATAAGAAAAAAATTTCACCCCTTCGGACTATGACTGTAAAACTACACCAGCTCTTGCACCATTTCTGCATTTAGCACCATCAAAGTGCATAACCCATGTTTCATTTTTCTTAGGGATTGATTAAAAATAGTAGGGAGTTTATTTGCTAGTTTATTTGTGATGTTGTATGTACCCATACCAGATTTGAATTGACTGTAATCCTCTTTGAAAGGCAACTCATCTTCAATGTCTAGTTCCTCAATGTTTTGTAGTAGCTCAAATTCTTCCAGAGGATTAATGTTGCACATGTCTTCTTCAATTTTCTCAATATGATAAGCAATTGGCTTCTCAAGAGTTATCCTTATCCTCTTTCCCTTGAAAGGTATTACCATGCTAGAATAATCCATATACATACATACTCCAAGATTTGCAGTAAATTATCTTGAGAGACATAATCCAAAATAGGGTTCTAAATCCACCACCACTATTTCTTATACTATTGTCACCTCAGGGGCTCTTTGCAACCTCATCGGTACATATTTAATAACCCCAACAGTATTTACAGGTATCCCATATAATTGCAACACTCCAAGACAAGACCACCAGGTATATTCCATACCCATATCTTCACAGACTGCTTTAGGCATAACTGTGGTTGATGCTCCTGAATAAATCATGCAATTTCGGACTACCCATCCCTCCACTCTTAAGGATATATAAAAATGGGGAGGTTTGTTATTTAGAAGAGTAGGTGTCATTTATTTATTTTTTGATGGGATACTGAGGATGGTGGTAGTTGGTCTATTCTGGGGGCTTTTATTGAGGGAAGATTTAACCAAGTCAATCTGACTTGAAATGAAAAGGGTATCATACAGGATAGCTTTTGATGGAATCTTTTTCATATCTTCCATAATGTTATACTCAAAATTGGTTAGGGATAGTCTTTCCAGTCCTTTTTCAGGCTCACCATACCTCCTTTTGTATTGTTGGGTTGCCTCTAACCTTTATCTTTTAGTAACAGAGGGAAACCAAAGTATTTCTTGTTCTTCACTCTTGGATTTCATTCTATCTCCTTCCATTACTCTTTCTAGAATCTTAGGGAAATTATGAGTTTTCTCCTTTCGCTTTGCTCGGGGAATGGGAAAAGTGTTACTGTTATGAGGGGGGAAATCAACCTTCTTTTGAGAAGAGACTTGGAACTGTCCCATTTTCTAAGGATTTACTTGTAAAGCTTTGTTTTTGGACCTCGTCATAACAACAATTGGGCCTTCTTCCTCCAAATCTTTGGCACATTGATCTGATCATGGTGCCATAACATATTAACTATTCCATTATAATTTCTTTCATCTTGATCCATGGCTTGTTGAACATGGTGTTGATACATCACACAAGACTGTGAGTCATGGGGTTCATTGCATACTAAACACCAGACATTTGCAAGAGTGGAATCTACAAAACATTCAGGATCCTCATATGCTGCATTCACCCTAATTTCGATACTATTTCTAGGAATGGGCCTTTGATCTTTGTTCACATATGGAAATATCCTTTGTTGTGACCTTTTTTGATCTCTCTTCTCCATTGAATTCATTATGTTACTGAGAGTTTTCATGGTATTTGTATGTCCAGGATAGCAGATAATTCTTGAGAAGATTGGGAAGGAAGAGGGGGAAAGAAGGTGTGGAGGACACAAATTTAGATCCAGGAATTAGATTCATATTAGGGAATAAATATGGTACAGAGTGAGGATCCATGTGTGAGGCTTTTGTAGATTTTTCATGGCTACCACTATTTTTTGAGTTGTAGGGAAACACAGCCTTGGTGGAAATTCTTCCTACATTGATCAAGATATTTTCAGCATGGACAGTGGCATTATAGACTTAGGGGAAGGTTTCAATTCCATATTGCTACATCTATAGACCTAGCTCTGATCCTAGGGCATGAATGTAATACATATAAGCCAAACAAGTAGTTGTTCTACCTTCAAGGGGAATTCTCTTCCATGTTCTGCTAAATCTCAAATTAAAGTCTGAGACTGTTTCTTGTGTTTTTTGCATGGATGTAAACTAATTCAGTAGAGAAAAGGGATCAGTAGATTCATTAAAATCTTATATGAATGGCTCAGAAAATGGCTGCCATTAAGTGATAGACTTATATTCCAGAGTTCTAAACCAATGTAATATCTTTCCATGAAATGATAGGGCTAGAATTCTGACAATAATATTTTCCCCTTTTATATTATGGATTGTTGTCAGATTCAATATATCTTGGTAGTGCTCATAAGTTATTTTTCAAAATTCATCATATGTGGATGTTGTCTTAGATACAACTTGTGAAATGGTATCGATTTGGGCTAATCTAAGGGGCCCATTTGAGTCCCAGTTAGGGTACTTCTTTAGTGGCTGATTTGGGGCCACATTGTGTGCCATGTTTCTAGCTATAGGTCTTCTTAGGGGAACTATTGGGTTTTCTTCTAGAAGCTCTTCTTCTTCAAAAAAATCTTAATCCAAACTTCTGATAATAGCAGATCCTCTAAGGGGTAACTCACAATGAAAGAAAGAATCAGGGTTGTTCCTCTTGAAAGACCTAGTCTACATGAAAGGACACTGGTCTAAAAAACTTTTTCAAGGTCTTCTGACCAAGGATTCATTGGGTGAACTTTATTTTCTCTGCTAACAAGGTCAAGAAAATTTACCAAATCTTGATTCCTTTGGGTAGAGATAACAATAACTCTTTAGATGGGTTTCGTGTTCCTTGTGAACGGTCTCACCGGGCATTCCAAAAACTATTGGGCACTGAATTACATCAAGTTTTACTTGATACTGTGGCTGTCTATCTTCCTACTTTCTATTTAGGCTTACACCCGATAGCTGCAGCTTAGCACTCAACATTAGATGGACCAAAATAAGGGTTTCAGATCCAACCTCCAGAGTAGGTTGGTTCCTTGTCAACTTAGCAGATTGTTGATACAATTATGCTTAATTAGGTTTTGGATTTTAGGGTAAGAAAAGGGTAAGGTTAAAGAGATGTAGATATCAGTGGACAGAAAGGTTAACAACATTGCATCACCATAAAAAGCTTCCAAAAAACCATACTAAAGATATACATCCATATCAACATTTATCTCAAGATAGCTTGTTTTAGATATTAAAGCATAACAAAGAAATGTTATCGTAAGCAATTTCAATACCTAGGAAATGATAATCCAAATAGCAAAATTCATTGAAAACCATATTTTACATAAATGTACCTTCTAATAACAAAGAACAAACTTCAAAGTAGATTTAAATTACTTATAACAGCTAGTAATCCATGATTGGCACAAACTAACCATCTAAGTATTTACAGAAATACAACTATGAAATCTGAACCTCTAACATCCAGCACATAAACATAGCTTTGAGGTGAAGATCAATGTATTGCTCCTTGCATTCAGTCCTTCAAAAATATTTATAGTAGTACAAGAAAACATGCTAGAGTCGACTCTTAAAAATGAGGGTTCGATCTCTCTTTATAATTTTCATATTACAATATTCAAGAAACAATACATTCAATCTTGTTATAATAGCTCAACAAAGAGTTTAGCTGGTGTTAGTTGATTTGTCCAAAATCCAAAAAATCCATTGGAAGAGCATCTTCCATGGCCATTCGAGATCTCTGCAACTTGATGATCGACCATAAGTACTGTAGTTCAGGACCTTCTAGATCATGTGTTTCATCAATATTTCTTGAGAGAAACTTGCCACCATCGATCTGTAACCGCTTCTGGTTAGATCTTCTTGAAAATTCTTGATGTTTCATCTTCCAGCTGCATGCCATGGTTCTGATGCAAAAACCTTTTAAACAGTCAAAATTTGATAGTCCAACCTCACCCTTGACTCTCCTTTTTGGATGACTTAGATTAAGTCTGGCATGAACTGAAAGCCATCCTGCTCATTTCCTCAGCATAAGAATCTTCAATCCAGATTCATAGCATCAAAAATTTGAATCCGCTTCTGAATATTTTATCTTCTACCTTGTCTTCGTTAATCCACACTTTTTCATCGCTGACATCATCATCTCCTCATGACTTTTGTGGATTTTAGAGATAATGCAAGTTCAGGCCCAAAGTCAAACACTTAGATTATTCCACCCTTTTGCACCATCATTATTCTAGAAAAGAGAGTCTTTGTTCATTTCTCGGATCACCAATCCACTCTTTTTTACTACTGACGTCACCATCTCCTTGCGACTTTTGTGGATTTCGAAACTTTCTCCAATCTAGAGCGAGAAGCAAAAAATATTATTCCAGAGTGGGAAGCAAAAAGGCCTTTCCAAAATTGGACATACACCAAGAGTCAAATATACACTTCTTTGTTGCTGACATCACCATTTCTTAGAAACTTTTGCGGATTTTGAAACCCATCGTTATTCCGAACCCGGAACTGAGTTTCCCGAATTATCAACATGCCTTTATAATTGCATAAATCCACAGCGGACTCGCACCCTCAGCATAGCTCCAGAGTGAAATAACAGTATTATCACTTAGTCAAAATTGTACAAAATATTACTAAGTATGGTGCCATTTTGGGCCTACATTTAGTTTATTATATTTGGTTTGATAGACACTATTGAATTGGTTTATGACTAGCTAGGAGTCCCTAAAGATAGAAATAATTCTAACATTGAGGGCTATAGAAAAATTCATCCCTAGAATAAGGACTTTGTATTTTATGGTGTTTTTGGTCTAAGAGAAATTAATCTTAAAGGAAAAAGGAATCAATTATTATTGGGGAGACCAAAACGATTCTAGACTCTACTCTTTTGATGCATCTTTCATCATCAAAATACAAGGTCCAAGAGTCTTCTTAATCCTCTTATAGACTTAGTTTGAAGATTGACTCATCGAGAAAGTCTACCACTAAGGGTTGGATAGCTTTTAAATGTACAACTACTAATTGACCAACAATAAGTTGATCTTTCGTAGACTTCTAATAAATAAAATCTAAGATAAAATTTTCTAATCACAATAACGCACTTAAGTGCAATAACCTACTAAAAAATTCTTCTCAAGAGGTGAGTTTCAGACATGAGATACCTTAGGGGATCTATTTTTGCAATGATAAATGTTCTATAACTAATAATATAATATCTTAGCTTCTAAGATGCAAACACTACAACTAGAAAAAACTTCTCTAAATATATATATCTGACTTCATAATTAGCCAAAGTTTAGCTAATATAGAAGATAACCCTTTCTCAATGTTAGTTATCATATGCCAACATATATCTTAAGGCATAGTTTTTGGCTACTATGTATAGCAACAAGTGTCAATGACGGTTAGGTGGGACAAGGATGGGAGGTGACATGAGATAGGACATTAGAGATTGTTAACATTAAATTATTTCATGTTATTTACATGTGTACTATTATTAATGGGATGGATTATTAGAGACGTTCATGGCTTGGTAGCTTATTTGTGATGCTTGTGATGAAGTAGTTGTATTGAGAAGGTTACAATGACCATTAAATAATGGAATATTTATAAAAATTAACAATATATAGTAAAAGCCGATGGCAAAAGTAAAAGTGTCATTGCCATGATAAATTGTATTTGTTAAGTATCTTTGTCACAAGGAGATATGTTGTAAATAATAAAATATCTAGAAATCCAAGATAGTCAAAAGTAATTTTGAAGTATTATATAATTATAGGAAAAGTCCAAAATAAAAATCTCTAGAAACATGTGATATTTGGACTATCTCATGTAATTTTAAAATATCATAGGAAGAGTTCAAAAAAGAGATCTTTAGAAAGTTTTGTCATATTACATCTAGAGTTCTTCATGCATGTAATATATAGCTCCCATGAGCCTGTAAAGAGGGTAGAGACCCATTATAAGAGTTAAGTTGAGCAAGTGTTATCTCAAGAAAGTAGTAGAGATTCTGGTGTGTGAGTGAGAACTAGTAAGTGAAGCTAGCTAGAAAAGAGTGTCTCTTTATCCAAGGCATGGCCAAGATTATTAGAGTGAGGGTGTGGAGCATAGTTTTTGGGTGAGTCTATTGGATGTGGAGGCTCAAAAGAGGGTTGAATTTGCTCATAAGGAAATCTAGTAATTGTCCATATAAAATTATAATTTATAGTTATAATATAATTTATTCTATTTTCATTGTATCATCTATTGTGCTTCCATCAATTCCTATTTTCCATGATATTCTATTATATTATTATGAAAGAGATTTTTATGGTAGCATACTACTACTAGATAAATATTCTGCATCCATCATAATAACCATAGTAAGAGGAGGTCTAAGGGAAACATTGTGAGTGTACTCTACTTTGATATATTTGGTTTCATTGTTGGGATCACTTCTTTTTGGTGGTGGTGTTGCATGGTACCTCATTTTTATTATGGTAAGCATAAAATTTAATATGTGGTAAATTTTATTTATTGGGATAATATTGAGTGTTACTACTTGTTGATATCCTTATAAAACGTGTTTATTGTACTTATGGGTGTACTTTTCTAGTGAAGTATGGTCAAAAAATGTATGTTATGATGATATTGTGAATATTTTGTGATTACCCCATCATAATATACCTTTTATTTTAGCTTGTTTTTATTTGTGTGTTTACACTAGAGGCATAAGAGTAATGAAATAGTAGGAATAATTTGGTAAATTTGGTATATGAAGTATTCAATAAGTAGATTCAACTTCCAATTCATGAGTCCTTAGATATTTCACCAAGAAAAGTTGCACATGGGATTCCAAGGTTGTAGTAAATGAGGACAATTCCTTTCTTTTTAGATCAATCTTTTGTAAATGCCAAGACATGTATTCAAGAATATAAGAGAATATTCATTTGTAATGAATTAAAATTATGGAAGCAATGGGTGGAGTTCCTTTCAACATTTTTGGATGGTGCTAATTTAAAATGGTATGAGACATAAAAATATTACATCAAGAATTCAAAGGATGAGATTAATAAAAATATAATTTAGGAATATAACCCATTCCAAAGATATTCTAACATGATGATTGAGAGAATAAATCTAGTTCAAGGACCTGAAGAGAAATTTTATGACTACTATGTACATGTACATGAGATTTAAAAGAAGATAAAGGTACAATTACAAAAGGAGATATTGCCTAATTTATGGAGGATGTGGATAACATGCTTTGTAAGTATTTTTTTGTAGGTCTTAAGGAACCAATTAGACCTAGGGTCAAGTATGAGAAAACTTCCACCATCCAATTTGCATATGAGGTTATGAAGTGGCAAGAGGAGATTTTATAGGAGGAGCTATTTCCATCGGCACCAGTTGCTACAAAAACTTATAGCCAGGTTCCACAACCATCAAAAGTAGCAACAAAAGTAAGCTCACATTCCTCTACTTTTATAGCTAAAGTAGAAGATCTAGTAAAAAATATGGGATAACATGAAATAAATTTCCTATAGGAAAAGGACATAGAAATTCAACAAGTCCAATCTAGAGAAAAAGATGTTATGAATAATTTGTTTAAGGTATATTTCTATGAGTGTAAAGAGAAATGGAATTATAAGACAAATTGCCCTAATAAAGCATCTAGTTCAAGAAAAAAGAGTAATGAAAAGGGCAAAGCTCTAGTTAAATTTATTGATCTTGTTCAAGATAACAAATAATTTGATGTTATGGAGATGAAACAATCTTGTGATAGGACTTCCAATGAAGGAAAGGAGGCTAAGAAAAAAAGAGAGTTCAAAAAGAGGAAAATAAAACTAGGAGTTCCAAATTTTCTAATCTCAATAGGCCATGAACCATACTCAATATCGACTACTATTATTATTATTATAAAAAGTGTGAAGGGAGTTGCATAGAGGAATTAGTTCCAAATGAAAAAGGGAGGTCAAAGTCACTATGTTTAACATAGAGGTTAAACCATATGATCCACAATATAAAGTATTATATCATAGTATATGGTGGATCCATTGTTAATATAATGAAAAAATCTACTTTAAAGAAATTAGGTCTCTATATAGATCATTAATATAACTTTTATTTAGGATCCTAGATGTTTGCAATATTATTCAGGTGGGAAAAGGATGGTTGGTTACTGCAAGAACTGTTCATGCAGGAACTCTGAAATGCAAATTTTGGAGGGCAGGAAGGATTTTTTTCAAAATTCTAAAGTGTGTGAGTATGGTGGTAAGAATGGGGTCAAGTATGGTCTCATTGTGCTTCCTACATGGGCTCCTTAGAGCAGTCAATACTCTTATAAACCTTCTGAAAATGTTGCTACATTTTAGGGTGATGAACCACATGATAAAATATCTTCTTTGGGGCCCCATTTGGTCGAGGGACCAACAGGTCCAAAACCCTCATTTTATAATGTCGTTGGAAGACATTCATCTATTACCACCCCTCCCTTACCCCCCTTGGAGACAGTGGGGAATAAAGTTAAGATTCCTTTGAGCTTAGTTTCCAATTATTTATCTCTGGAATCATTTTCCCTTGTCAAAAAAATTATGGGTGGAAGGCCTGATTTAGACACTATCAGAAGATGGGATTTTTCCAAATGGAAAGCCAATGGATGTTTGGAAATTATTGGGCTTTCCAATGCTTTCTTTGGAATCCATCTCAACAACCAAGAGGATGCAAATCGAATCCTTACCGGTGGCCCCTGGTTCTTGGGTAGGAAAAGTATTTTTCTCATGAAATGGTCTCCTAATTTTGATCCTGATACTCAAAGCATTAATTATGCTCCAATTTGGGTTAGGCTCCCAAATATTCCATGGCATCTCTAGCATGAAGACATCCTTAGAGCTATTGCTAAAACTATTGGGGATTTAGTGGCCATTGACCATGCTACTTTAGCCAGATCAAGGATGACTACTACTTGCATTTGTGTTAATGCTAATCTGGACTCGGCTCTCCCCACATTTGTGGAATTGGAATATGAGTCTTTCTATAAGAAGTAGGCCATTGAATATGAGAACAAGCCTCCTTTCTACATTGAATACCAAACTCAAGGACATCTCAGAGCTCAATGCCCTACTCTAAAGGCTCAGGAAGAAATAACTATTGAAAAGAAAATGAATAATATTCCTTTTTCCAAAGTTGAGAAAAAAATATATCCTTCTTCCAAAGGGATTTTATTTCATCCAATCAAGAACCAAAAGTCTCAAGGAGGTACTTCAAAGGAGCCACAAACTGTTGCTGACAAAGGCAAAAAGGTTTTCACTTTTGATCAAGATCTGAACAAAAGGGAGGTAATTTCCTTATTTTCTCTTCCTAATAAATATCAAATTTTATCTAAGTTACCTTCTGGGGATACCGATACTGATTTGATTTCTTAGAGCCCTAACCTTGTCTTAGATCCCTCTTCCTCCCATATTCACAAAATTAGATAGGAACCTTCCCCTATTCATTCCCCTATTAATGGGATGCCTAATCATTCTCCTAAGAATGGGGTTATAGGTCATGATTCCTTGATAAAATATATTGAGCCTTTTCCTAAAAGTTATGTTGATATTTGTGCTCAGAACCGCATTGAGGAAGTTGCCTTCCCCTCCTCTCTCTTTGAATCCTCAAGCCCGATGATCCAAAAAATAAATCCTCATAATTTTAGCCCAAAGCATACCAAAAGTCATAAAAAATCCCCGATTGATTATGGGGGTGAGAAAAATAAGGGCAAACCTTCCAATGTTGACCACTAGAAGCAGGGATTAGAAGATGATATTGCTAATGGCATTCAAAAAACCCTATTTTCTATAGGGATAAATCAGAGTAAATATGATACAAAATGCACCAAACCTCCCCAACCTCAAGGAAAGGGAGGCAAAAGAGTTATCAAATCTTCCAAATGAAAATCCTCTCATGGAATGTGAGAGGTCTTAATGGCATGGCTAAATAGAGGCTAGCCAAGTCATTGAGAAAAGAAATCAATCCTTCTATTTTTCTTTTGCAAGAAACCAAAGTTGGAGACACCTTTGCCAAAGTTGTTTGTAATAAGCTATGGAAGAATAGTGAATCCATTTTTTGCAATGCAAGGGGGGCTTCTAGAGGACTCATATGTCTTTGGAATCCTACTCTCCTTGAAGGCAGATTGATCCATTCTAATGAAGAATCTGCTAGTATTCTTTTTTTGACAAAGATTCCAATTCCCCTTGGGTTCTTACCAATGTTTATGCTCCAAATTCTATCCCAGGTAGATCCAAGTTGTGGGAAATTATTTCATCAGTCAGGAACACCTTTTCAAACCTTCCTTGGATCCTTGTAGGGGATTTCAATACTCCTTTTTTTCCTTCTGACAAAAGAGGAGGAATAGGTTCCTTTTCAAAGAGTATGGATGATTTTTAGGATTTCATAAACCATAACAACTTAATGGATGTAAACCTTAAAGGAAATCAGTTTACTTGGTCTAATAGAAGAAGTGGTACTTAGCTTATTCAAGTAAAACTTGATAGGGTTTTATTTTCTTAGGAAGCCACCGCTAATTGGGGGGATGTAATGACCCAAAAACACACAAACAAAAAAAATACAAAAATAGAAAGTTTTTTTTTTTACTAAGGAGAGGGATACATGAACGCTTCATGAACCCCTAACCCAACTAGTATAAACCTAAATTTTTAATCACCTAAATTTTCCTAGAAGCTACATCTCATGAAGTACCCTATCACAAGTCTTTCTATGTAGGTGTAACATGTGTTACTGCAGATAATTCCATTTGTCCCATCATTCTTTATGAGCTAGACCTATCACCCTCAGTCCATCGAAGGTATACACGCATCTCCATACCATACACAAATCCTTGTGTAGGTATGCTATGAGTATTGTGAGTTAATATATATATCTCGTCTCCATGATGAGCTATCTTAACTCAGATGTAATGTCTTCACAACTTAGTCCTTTATCTCCCTAAGGGGGTCTTAATTCCCTTAGGTCTCCTATGTTCACCCTAAGGGGTTCTCAATTCCATTAGGTTAACTATGTTCACCCTAAGGAGTTCTTAATTCCCTTAGGTCACCTCTGAGTTCACCCTAGAGCTGTACACTTGATTTCTATCATCAAGCATCCAAAAAATGATACATCTAATTACTATAACATCAAAAAGCAATCAAGCAATGATAGAGAAAATAAAGCAAGCTTAACACTAAAAGAGAATCAACTACATAATATATCCAAATACAAAAATAAAGGAAAAGTACCTTCACTAAACCAATAAATAATTATCTCATTAATTCTTACATGATAAATCCTTCTTACTTTAAATAATATCACCCTATTTGCATTGGGAATATATCCCCATAATTCTAGTCTATTTGATAATAAGTAAATCAACGTAATATACAATTACCTATTCTATGTTTCCATGGAACTCCTTGCTTCTCCTTGCTTCCTATTGGTTCTTTGAGGGTAGTAGGGGATCAAGATACTCATGGTTCAGGATAGGGATGCCTTTAAAAGCATCTATTTATATACTTTGCCAAATTGCAACTATACAAAATTCAAATAAGTTTCTAACCATCTAATGCATAATGGATATCATAAAAGAACCCTTACTTTTATTTTTACCTCTCAAGTTCCCTTAGAGAGTCATCCAACATGTACTACTTAGATTAAGGTCTAACTTAAATCAAATTCATTCATGTCTTAAAGCATTAAAGTCTCATACCCTTAACCTTTAAAACAATCCCTTTCTTTTCATTCCCTAAATCAAAGCCCCATAACTTCAATTCAAAGAATAAATCTACATCCTTTTTAATTCACCATTTCCAATCAATCAATTACTTTTTAAAGCATTAAAGTCCCATACCTTTAACCTTTAAAAAAATCATTCATTCATTCCCTAAATTGAAGCCCCATAACTTCAATTCATGAATAAATCCACATCTCTTTTAATTTAAAACTCCTAAGATAATCAACATTAATCAAAGGGGTTCTCTCTTTAAATTAAAAACCTTCAATACATTTCATAAAAATAAAATTTTTCTTTCTAATTAAAAAATTTAAATAAATCTCATATAAATCAAAGGTTCTTTCTAATTAAAAGCCTTCAATAATCCCATATGAAACAAAAGTTATTTTTAATTAAAAGCCTTCATTATATTTTATATGAAACTAAGGTTCTTTCTAATTAAAACCTTAAATACATTTCATAAAATCAAAGGTTCCTTTCTAATTAAAAACCTTAAATACATTGTGATGTTGATCTAAATCACACTCATAGTTTTCACGTTAGATATCACAATTTTATCCAACTAAACAACAAATAATTCTCTAAATCATATTGAAATATCAAACCTTTATGACATGAATAACATAACTTGATATCATGATCGAACATCACGAGACAAGGAAAATGGTGGCATCCATAGCTGCCTCTGCAAATGCGAGTGGGATTGGTCTAGGGATCTAGAGTAAGGCGATATCCTTCCCTTAGAGGATGCTCCCACAAACCCTGACCCGGACCTGGGTGGGACAACTTACCTGGAGAAGGTATTAGGGACGACTAAACCTGGCCCCTCTGGTAACCCTAACCATCCCCCCGTGATCACCAATGGGGAAAATATGGTCCTCCCAGTATCTCTCATGGCATACAAACTCTCTTCAGAATCCCTCTCCCTAGTTGACAAGTTCATGGGAGGGAGACCTGACATGGAATCCATAAGAAGATGGGCCAAATTCAAATAGTGCACTGGAGGGAATATTCATATTTTGGCCCTTTCATGAGGTTTCTTCCTGATATTCTTAAACAATCAGAATGACTATGCCTAAATCCTCACCAGGAGCCCTTGGTTTTATGGGAGGAAAAGTCTATTTGTGACAAAATGGAAGCAAGAATTCAATCTCCATATCCAGGATATCAATATTGATCCAATATGGGTTTGCCTCCCTGATCTCCCCATCTAGTTTTTCCATGAGGACATCCTAGGGTGGATTGGAACATACATCGAGGACATGGTCACTCTTGAACCTGTAACTAAAGCTAGGTCCCGCATGGCCTATGCTCGAATCTGTGTCAATGCCAACCTTGCTTCATAGCTTCCAACTCACCTAAACCTCATATATGGGGATTTTCACTGGTGCCAAGCTATCAAGTACAAAAATAAACTAGCATTCTACATTTAATGCAAGACCCAAGGACACCTTTGAGCTTAGTGCCCATCCCTCAAGCCCTAGTAGGAAGCACCAAGCTCTAAGGGTCCCCCCTCCCCAATAGCACCAGAAGGGAGAACGCTTCGACTGATCCAGAGGACCTGGTAATCACAAACCTTCCAATAGAAAATAAAAGCATGTCGTTATCCAAGACCTTCCATCCACCAACCCCTCTTCAGTTGTAGGCCAGGTATGTTCCACGTTCACCTTTCCCAATAGATTTGGGCCCTTAAGAGGCTCTGATGATGAAGTTATTCCCTCTGTTTCCCTCCCTGAGCTCCAACCCTCCACCATTCCCCACCCTCATCCCTCTCCCTCTAGGTCTAGGCCTTGTATCCCATTTTCCTCCCCACCACCCCCATCCCAGGTCGATGCCCTTTTAGACATCTTACTATAGATCAACCCTCCCCCCCATTCTACAGCTAGTTTCCACTTGGAAAAACCTCTTTTCGCTTTCGAATCCAACCCCAACTCTCAGAAGGATGTTTTTAGTCCCACTAAGTCTAGGACAGATATAAGCTCTATCATCACTAGAAGTAGGAAAGACCCCATTGATATAGGGGGTGAAAGAAAAATAGGTCAACCCACCACCTATGAGCAAAGCAATAAGGACACAGACGACTAGGTTGCCAATGCAGTATAGCTAACCCTAAGTTCAACCTTGTTCACATAGGCAAAGGATGAAATGAAAAATCCCAAACCTCCCTCTATTTTCACCAAGGGAGGCAAGAAAACTACCAAAGTTTCTAAATGAAGATCCTCTCTTGGAACATCAAAGGGCTTAACAACATGAGCAAACAAAGTTTAGCTCTAACTACCAGGAAAGAGTACAAACCCTCTATACGCATCCTTCAAGAAACAAAAACTAACGCTGACAAAAATCATAGTGTAGTCCAAAAAATTTGGAATACTAGAAAATGGGCTTCATTCCCAATGGAGGGATATGTAGGAGGTCTGTTGTGTCTATAGGACCCTAAGAAGGTCAAAGGCAAAGTCATCTCTAGCTCCAGTAGAACCTTAAACATAATGTTTTATTACAAAGAAACCAAATTCACCTGGGTGTTGTCCAACATCTACTCCCCAAATAATCCTATGGAGAGATTCAACATGTGGAAGTCCCTGCCCCTCATGAAGGAGGCCTTCTCCCAACTCCCATGGATGATTGTAGGAGACTTCAATTCTCCTCCCTTCCATTATGACAAGAAAGGGGGAGGTTTCTCCCCATATAAAAGCATTGTGGGCTTTCAGGCCTTTGTCGCTGAAAATGAACTCATGGATATTCAAATTCGTGGCCACCAATTCACTTGGAGTAACAAAAGAGCGAGCACTGAGCATATTTAGGTTGAGTTGGACCACTTTTTTCTCTCTCATTAGGTCATTCCCCTATTTGGAGACACATCCCTGATCCCCCTTCTCAGGATTGGCTCTAATCACTCCCCCCTCATGTTGGAATAAAATAAGGCTCCATCCTTCCTAACCCCATTCAGGTTTGAGAATATGTGGACCCGACACCTGGATTTGAAACAACAGATTGAATATTTGTGGATGAATCCTGTCCCTGGTTCAGCTATGTCTAGAGTATCTCATAAAATTAAGATCATAAAAGATAACCCGAAAACCTGGAACAGAGAAGTATTCGGGGATATTTTTTATCTCAAGGCAAAAAAGTTAAGCAAACTCAAAGATCTAGAGTAGCAAACTCAACATGATCAATGGACCCATCAACTCAGGGAAGAAGAAAAGCAGATGCTCGTCAATTATCATAACATCCTAGCCAAGGAGGAGATCTTCTAGCACCAAAAATTCCATACCCTATGGCTCAAAGAGGGTGATGCCAAAGATCGTTGGCTTCCCTCTCTTGAGGGATGGATACAAGTAAACTTCGATGGCGCATCAAAAGGAAATATCGGGATGGCCAAGGCAGGGGGAGTGATAAGGGATCACAAAGGAAAGATAGTTATGGCTTTTGTAGAGAATATTTATCATCAAACCAACAATATGGCCGAGGTGTGGGTCCTGTGGTGAAGTTTGCACCTCATCAAGGGATCATGATCCATGTCAAAGGGGACTCTCTCAATATCATTTGCTATCTCATTTCAAACAAAATACCCCCATGGAATATCATATCCCTTATCCAAGAAATAAGGAAGCTTATAAATAAAAATTTCTAGGTGGAATCCAGTCATACTTTCAGAGAAGCCAATCAGCTTATGAATATGTTGGCCAACTTGGGCTTAGGGCAAACACCCATCTCTATGTGGCAAGACTCCTTGCCAGATGTCCTTCAAATTGCGACGTCGGATAGCCATGGCAGGTACTCCAAATCCATCCATGCTAACCAATGATTTATTATTTCTATAATGTGTAGGATTTACATTGGGTGTCCCATTATCCTAGAGCCTTGTGATGTGTGCTCCAACACCCACTGATGATTAGATGCCCCATTGGTTCTCATCGAACAAATTTAAAGTGCGGTTTTCCATCCATGGTGTCCCAATGCTCTCTTCCAGTGACCTCTACCATGTTTCCAACTGCACCCTCTTTCCCCACCACATTTCTTCCCATGTCTGCAAACCTCACCTAAGTTTTCACCTACACCTATGTGGATATGGTCCCTAGGCTACCCCTTAATCCTTGCCATCCCTAACATGGCATCCCCCCATCCATATGTCACCCATCAGTAAGGCTCAACATGATCTTTTCGCCTCTCCTAACCTATTTAATTCCCCTTTTCAACTCAGCCTACAACACTCCCTTCTACAAGTCTATCCTATGGGCCTCATCCACCATTGCTCTTCCTATCCCCACCTCTACCACCATGGCCTACCTTGAACCGAGCTCTCTCTAGCTGGACAACATAGCATCTGCTTACCTATAGGGCACCCAAATCATCACCTTGTTATCAAAATTTTGTGGAGCTGAGGATGACATCAAGAAGGACTTTGTTCACACGTGGTCGAATGACCATGTCTATGTGAGAAAACTATGATTCAAGATCACTCTAGAGATGATTTGCGAGATTGCAGAGCTGCTGGTTGGAGGGCGTCTTGTTCAATGATACAAACATTGATAGGAACCTAAGTTGGAAGGCTTTCCCAACTACCAAAACTTCTTATGTGATGTCCATGTGCTAGACTGTCAATCACTTCCCCCCCATTCCCAATTGTTGCCATTCCCCTCATTCAATACTTAGCCTATGATGATCCCAAAAAGCCTATGGCAAGCTTCCACATTGCCCTTGTCAACCATATTCAGGGTTATAGACCCATGAACATTCTAGGGTTTCTTTATCGGTCTATGTGTCTCTCTATAGCCGCTACTCGCAAGAAAGGTACCCCCGCCCACCAAGGGCTTTTCACCATTATCTTCTATCATGTTGTGGCTAATACTCCCATTTTGGCTACCCCTTTGCAAGCTCCTCCCTATTTTCCCAAGCCCCCCAAAGCTCTGCTCATTCCATCTTGAGTGAGATTATGGCCATTAATGGAGTTCCTAGCACCCCGACCTTTGAGAAAGGCACTGTTGTTGCTTCCCTATCCATTCCATATTTGTCCCCTTCCAAACCCATCCCTTCTCCCCCACCCCCACTCCCTCACCTTCCAAGCCAAACCCCCCATTCCAAAACCACCCTACCCCCATCCAAACCACCCCCCAAACCAGTAAGAAGACTTCGATGGAAAAATGTAAAGCTAAAATCGAAGAAGCGACAACCCCTATCTGCAGGTCCTCTAGGGCAAAGAAGACCAAAACAGAATCCAATAGGGACTCAACCCCCACTTCTGGCATCTCCAACCATCTCACTCAGATGTTTCTTTGGAGTTTCATCATTGCATTTGAAAGTGCTAGTAAAAATATGAATCATGCCCTCCAGCAGAGTGTCGACCATCCTAAAGAGGACATCATAGATATTGATCCTTGAGATGCTACAGGTCTATGGATTTTTTGCATTATTTTTTAGGTTTGTTGGGGTTTTTGATGCAATTTTTGGTGATGTCTGGTCTAGTGTTGGGCTAACCACCCGGTTGGGTCTCCCTGTGTTAGCCCCTGCAAGGTCTCTAGTGAATATATATGGATTATTTTTGGTTTGCTTCAGTACCCCCTGCAAGGGCAAGCACCACCTGATTATCGACTTCTATATCCCTTGCGAGGAAATTTTGGCAAACATATCCGCTGCACGGGATTGGTTATACTATTGTAGATTGATCCCTCCTAGGTAGATGATTATGCAACATGAATGTACTTTCAATATGATGAAGTTTTTGTATATTTAGGAGTGGGACCCAGTTAAAACCCTCTGAAATACAACTACAAATTACTAAAAAAAAAGAAAACCTTAAATACATTTCATAAAATCAAAGGTTCCTTTCTAATTAAAACCATAAATACATTTCATAAAATCAAAGGTTCCTTTCTAATTAAAAACCTTAAATACATTTCATAAAATCAAAAGTTTAATTCTAATTAAAAAACTTAAATACATTTCATAAAATCAAAGGTTCCTTTCTAATTAAAAACCTTAAATACATTTCATAAAATCAAAGGTTCCTTTCTAATTAAAAACCTTAAATACATTTCATAAAATCAAAGGTTCTTTTTAATTAAAAACCTTCAATAATCCTATATGAAACAAAGGTTCTTTTTAATTAAAAGCCTTCAATAATCCTATATGAAACAAAGGTTCTTTTTAATTAAAAGACTTCATTATATTTTATATGAAACTAACTTCATTATATTTTATATGAAACTAATGTTTCTTCAATTAAAACCCTACATTATATTTCTCATAAAACAAGGTTTCTTTTAATTAGAACAAGTTACACAACACCTTACCTAATGCAGGATCTACAACTAGAGGTCAACACCTTCCAAAATGGATGCTGAGAAACCACAGAAAAACCTAGCATCTAAGCAACTAGAACCAGGAAATGCCCTTACTTCTATCTTAACAGAGTTCCCACTCTTGGAGCACAATGCTCTCAACTACTCAATGCTTTCAACTCCACAATGCTCTTCGAACACATAGCCATTGAACCCTCATAACACTCCCTTCGACATAATGTGGTCTTCAAACATGGACAACACTCACTGCTAACACTCACTAGCTTCCTCTAAAGCTTGTGCTCACTAAAAAGCTCACTGGCTTCCTCTACGCCTGCACTCACTAAAACGCTCACTGGCTTCCTCTAAGCCTGTGCTCACTAAAATGCTCATTGGCTTCATCTAAGCCTGTACTCATTAAAATACTCACTAGCTTCCTCTAAGCCTGTGCTCACTAAAAATGCTCACTAAATTCACAACGCACAACGCTTATCAAAACATGAGGTGGTTTCTTCCTTAAACATAGTACACAATGCTCAACACAACATATGGTGGTTTCATCTAAAACACCCAATGCTCACCAAGCATATGGTGGTTTCATTTAAAACACCTAGTGCTCAACAAACGTATGGTGGTTTCATTTAAAACACCCAACGCTCACAAAGCATATGGTGGTTTATTTTAAAACACACAATGCTCAACATACATATGGTGGTTTCTTTTAAAACACATAGCGCTCAACAAATGTATGGTGGTTTCATTTAAAACACCCAGCGCTTACATACATATGGTGGTTTCTTTCAAAAACATAACGCTCACAGCATATGGTGGTTTCTTTCAAAAACATAGTGCTTACATACATATGGTGGTTTCTTTCAAAAACACATCACTTACATTCAACACCCCAACACAATTTAAAACTGGATTCCATGTTTAGAGAAACCGAACGTTAAAATCCTACAGAGATAGAAATCTGGTGACGTCTGGCTGCTTCTCCTCTTAGATTTTGGTGCATTCTTCCCATTCTCCCCATCTCTCATCTACATTTGCTCTGCTCCCCCTACCCCTCTTTCTTTCACCCCCGTTCTTTTGTCCTTGCCTTCCTCCTTATGTGCTTTTTCGCCTAGGTGGCCCTTCTGCCATATTCTCGAACCCCGAACCCCTTCTTGAGCCTCTGTTATTCAATGCATTGTCCCCTATCCTCTATGCATTCTTCCCATATTTTCCACCTTTGGAAATTAGTAGCCTCATAGGCTATTTCATAGGTTTCATTGTATAGGAAAGGGATGATTACGTTTTATTTAAAAAAATGAAGAATGGCTCTTTTAATTAAAATATCATTCTCATGATATCAACATTAAAATATATTACTTTTATTTATACAATTTCATTATTGCTTTTAAATAAAATATATCTATTATTATACATATATTTTTTCTTAAAATGAATTCTCTTTCATTTAATTCAATTAATTAAAGTCTTTTAATGAATTCTCTATTATCATTAAAATGAACACTTTTAATTAATTTAAATGAAAACTCATTTATTAATTGCAATGAAGTTTACTAATGAGCTCCAATGAGCCAAAAATTATTTACTTAAACTTCATTAATTAGTTTAAAGGAATCTTCATTCAACATATAAATTTAATTTTCTTTCTTTCATAAGGATGATGCTCTACTTTCACTTCAACATGATAATTTACCTTATGCATCTATTTACATCTTGCAATTTTTCTTATATAGAAAACCCAACATTAAACTACTCAAGCCATGATGTAGTAAAGAGCAAGCAAATTTATACAAAAAGAAAGATAGAATATTTCCATAAACCCAATCACCTATCTTAGCTAGAGATTTTATGATAACTACTAGGCTATCAACTAAATCTCAAGGTATTTATCCATGTTACATCTGAGTACCTTAATAATTATTTCCCTTGATCTTTGGCACCCTCATTTTTTGTGGGTGACTCTACCTATTGCACCTACGAGTGTACCTGATCCTGTAGACTTGGCAATATGTTAGTGATAAAACTCCCTTATATATCAACTAAACATCATATAGTTGATTCAGTTGTTCAAACTAGGCATCACCACATCATAGGTTAATACATTGTTTTCTTGTACCATAAAGTCAGCTAGGGAGGGTCATGACAGGGGATGCCACTCTTCAATCTCTTCTCAAAATTGGGTCTGACCACAGTCCTATTCTTCTAGATACTAATAATCCTAAAATATTCAGAATCCCTTTCAGATTTGAAGCAATGTGGATGCAACATCCTAATTTTAGAGATAGAATTATTCAGTGGTGGCAAACGGACTTTCAAGGATCACCTTCTTTCATATTGGGTCAAAATCTCAAATTGGTCAAAGAAAATCTCAAGATTTGGAATAGGGATATCTTTGGAAATATTTTCCAAAACAAACAAGAAATTAAAAATCATCTTGCTGCCATTGAGAAAGACATTCAGGAAAGCCAATATTGTACTGTTGAACAAAGAAGAGAGGAAAGGGATCTCCTATCCCAGTATCATAATATCCTCCAGTGTGAAGAAACCTTTTGGAGGCAGAAATCTCGAGCCATTTGGCTTAAGGAAGGAGACTCCAATACAAATTTTTTTCATGTTTCCATGATGAGGAACAAAAGCAATAACAAAATTAAGAAAATTCTTTGCCAGGATGGAAGAATTACTTCTGACATAAAGGAGATTAGAGATGAGGGTATTTCTCATTTCATGCAATTACTTGAAGATCTACCAGCCGCCAACTCTGGCGAAGCCAAGGATTTCCTCCTTCAATTCATTCCTCATTCTATTTTTGAGGATATCAACTCTAAATTAATTGCTGGCCTTTTCGATGAGGAAATCAAACATGCTCTATTTTCCATGAAACCAGATAAAGCCCCGGGTCCTGATGGTTTCTCTCCTAGATTCTTCTAGGACTTTTGGGATTTCATTGGTCCGAATGTGTGTGAAGCCATCAAGGAAATTCAAAATTCTAAAGTTATTCCTCGTAGTTTTAACTCCACTTTTATTGCCCTCATTCCAAAAAGTCCCAACGCCAAATCTTTCAATGATTTTTGACCAATTAGTCTCTGTAATGTAGTTTACAAAATTCTAACCAAGGCCTTAGCTAATAGAATGAGAGATGTCATGCCTATCATTATTAACCATTGTCAAGGAAGTTATGTCTAGGGTAGATCCATCCTTGATGGTATTATCTCTATTCATGAAGCCCTTCACTCAACTTCCTTCACCAAAAAGGTTGCTTTCCTTTTAAAATTAGACATGAATAAAGCTTATGACAGGTTGAACTGGGACTTCCTTCTGGAAGTTCTATCCAAATTTGGATTTCATCAGGATTGGATCAATTTAATTAGAGGATGCATTTCTTCTACCTGGTTTTCTATTTTAATAAATGGTTCACCAATAGGTTATTTCACTAGCAACAGAGGATTGAGGCAAGGAGACCCCCTTTCCCCTCTCCTCTTCATCATTACCATAGAAGCCCTTGGGATATCCATTCATGCAGCCAGATAGTCAGGTCTTATTACTGGTATCAAGGTTACTTCCCAAACTACACCTGTCACTCATCAACAATTCATTGATGATACTCTTCTTTCCACATTTGCTTCAGTGGTCGAAGCTAAAGTCATCAAGCATATCCTTCTTCTTTATGAGGAGGCCGTTGGGAAAAAAGTCAATTTTCAGAAAAGCAAATTATATTTTCTTAACACTCCTTTGAGAAGACAAATTAAGATTACCAACATCCTGGGGTGTGCCATTTCCTCCTTACCTGCCACTTATCTGGGTCTACCTTTGTTTGTGGGTAATGCTAATGAACATCTATGGGACAATGTCATTGAAATATTTCAAAAAAAGCTTTCCATTTGGAAAGGAAATTTATTATCCCAGGTTGGAAAAGCTATCCTGACCATGGCCTGCTTACAGAGTATTCTTGTTTACTTCCT
The DNA here is from genome assembly GCA_028583015.1 of Wollemia nobilis. Taxonomy (NCBI): domain Eukaryota; kingdom Viridiplantae; phylum Streptophyta; class Pinopsida; order Araucariales; family Araucariaceae; genus Wollemia; species Wollemia nobilis. The sequence continues at coordinate 1,529,118 of JAQPPZ010017070.1, forward strand.
TTCAATTTTCAAAGCACCTGCTAAAGTTTACCAAAAAATTGAACAGATCCAAAAGCATTTCCTCTGGACAGGAGCTGAAAATAAAAATAGATTCCATCTGGTTGCTTGGGAAAAAGTTTGCAAGCCCAAGGATCAAGGGGGAATAGGGCTTAGAAGAATACACATGTTAAATTCTGCTCTTCTTGCCAAACAAGCATGGCGTTTAATTTCAGGAGATCATGCAGAGTGGGTCAAAATTACAAGAAGGAAATACCTCCAAAATTTTGATTTTTTATATGGAGAAATCCCCCCTTCTGCATCCACCTTTTGGAAATCCATTTTCTCTATGAGACAACTTCTAAAAAAAGGCTTAAGGTGGCAGGTTAGTGATGGGAAATCCGTGCACTTTTGGGAAGACAGGTGGTTAGGCGATCGCCCACTTCTTTAGGTCCCAGGATTCAGATTGCTTAAAGAGTTTACTGATCCTCTTTTTGGCACCAAAGTTGTTGACTTCCTGTCCATTTCCAATGGGACCAGATCTTGGAAAAGGATCCATCATCCTAATCTGGTAGTAGAAATATCTTCACTTGAGGCTTTTTATCTTCCTTCCCTATTCCTTCTGAGGCCTCTTGTGACCGTCCTATTTGGGAGCCCACCGACTCAGGAGAATTTTCTATCAAATCTTCTTATCATTTATCCTTATCCCCTACAGAGGTGTTTATTCCCTTCAATCTAGTGTGGCTTAAACATTTGACTCCAAAGGTTGCTTTTTTCTCATGGATAGCCATTCAAGATAAAATCCTCTCTATTGAAAATCTTATTAAATGTGGTATTCCCCTCCCTAATAGATGCTTCCTTTGCCTTGCTGATTGGGAATCCATGACCCACCTCTTTCTTTTTTGTCCCTTCTCTAGATCCATCCTCAATAATATTTTCCTCAAATTCAATATCAGTTGGGCTTCTCCTTCTTCTATTGTTGACCTTTTTACCCAGTGGCCTAACCCTTTTAAAAATCCTTTTCTCAAAGGCTTCTGGAGTTTTTGCCTTCATCACTATTTATGGTAGATTTGGCTTGAGCGCAATAGGCACATTTTTCTAAGGAAGCCAAGGATTTTGAATTTATTTCTAATAGAATTATCCTTTTTTCTAAGGAAAACTCTTTGATTGCCCCTTTTGATTCTTCACCTATTCCCATTTTTGAAGCTTCCTTACTCCAATCCTTTAACATTTCCTTGGATAATCTTCGTCCTACCATTCCTCAAAGTTCCAGAGCCAACATCAAATGGAATCCCCCTCCTTTGGGGTGGGTCAAACTCAATTTTTATGGAGCTGCTAAAGGAAATCTAGGAAGTGGCATCGGGGGTATTCTCAGAGACCATCAAGGAAATTCTATTTTTGCCTTTGCAGAACCTTTAGGGGATCAATCCAATCATTTTGCTGAAGCAAGGGCACTATGGAGAGGATTACAATTCATCAAACAGGTCCCAGGAAAAGTCATCATCGAAGGAGATTCTTTGAATATTATCAACTACCTAAAGAACTCCAAATCACCAGGTTGGAAAATCAGGAATCTAATCGAGGAAGCCAGGAAAATTCTGTCACATCAATAGGAAGTCATAGTTCAACATGCCTTCAGGGAAGCTAATGTTGTCATTGACAAGTTGGCCAATATTGGTGCCTTTGTCCTAGGGATGCTGACCTGGACGGACACTCTTCCCCGTGATGTCAGTGAACTTGCTAGGTTGGATTTAAATCTCACTCAACAAAATGAATTATCATCACCCCACATGTGATCTAAATCTTATTTGGCCCTCGACTCTGAGGAGAAGTAATACCATTGGCCCTCATGTCTTCTACATTGCGGCTATTGTCAAAATCATTTTCATTACCAAAGTCTTCTCCATTAAGAAATTTATCTTCCCTAGGTTTTCCCATTTTTGGAGCCTCATCTTGGAAACATTTCCTTCCCATTTTTCCACCAAGTGGTACTTATTCCCCATATTCATCACTCATGCCACCACATTTTTTTTGCCAGCTTTTACTTGGGATTCAAAATTTTTCATGCCAAACAATTTTTCCTCCATATTTTTTCATGATCTTGGGTTGTTCTTCCACATGTGTACCCCTTCTGCCTACTCGCAACCCTTCCTTATTCTATGTCCCATTCACATGGTTCCAAGATCTATTTCATTCCTTGCTCGGTCACACTTTTCAACTCCTTGGGCTTCTGAATTCATATTTTATTTTTCTATATTCAGATTCCCAAGCATCCTTATTTGTCAACTTTTCCATATCCTAGCACACATTTCTATCTTTGTCATTGATCCTGCCTATCAAAAAATATTCCTTTTTAGAATCTGTAACCTCTTGATTGGTTATGTCTAGTTTTTTAGCTTCCCTAGATGAAGATATTGTGTGAGAAGTCTTGCAAAAAGTTTTTTGAAATGTTCTCTAAAGCTTTGGTGCTTTATAAGCTCTGCTAAGATTATGTTATGGTCTTCTCCTGCTCTTCCTCGTATCCCCAGTTCCATTTTTGAAAACCCTAGTTTCCTACTTCTGAGTGTCATCAGGATGTGTTTTGTTGAGCCTGACACCTATGCCATCGAGCCCATAGCCAAAGCTATCCTCAATGATAGAGGATTAGTTCCTTTTCTCAAGATGTTTTTTGGGACTGATTGGGATGCCATTACGGTATTTGCTTCAACATGGGAAGATGAAGTTGTCATAATTCATGGAGTTTATTTCCTGGTGAATGTAGAGCTTCTCGTAAAATTGATAGATCAACTTGTTATTGGCCACACTGTGAGAAGAAACAAACACAACTAGGAAGTGGAAATCAACCAGTTCGAACCTTCATCACCAATCAGGAAGCTTATCAAGAAGGGTTTATTTTGCAAGGATCTGCCTACGCCATGGAAGGAGGTAATGAATCTAGTAATGCAATACATTACTATTGATGATCCTGAGTCACAACTTTGTAGTTTCCACCTTTCTTTTGTGAATCATTTTAGAGATGCAAAATTTCTCAATATTCCAAAATTCTTGTATCTTTCTATGGATTACACTATAACTTCTACCCGGGCCAAGAAGGAGGAAGCTTGGCCTTCTCACCAGGGCTTGTTCAAGGTCCTTTATGCTTATCTACTATAGAAATTTCCTAAAGGAAATATTCCCATTCAGGAAAACACTGAGGAAGACACTTCCTCCACACCTCCCTCTAAGATGAGAGGTACCAAAAGAAAGGGCAAGGAAGTTAAATGCTAGGGCTCTCTCAGTGCTAAGAAAAATGTTAAGGTGGAATTTACTCCCACAAGGAGTTCCCAGTGGATTAAGAAAAAAATTTCTCAGAGCCCTGAGAAGGTTAAGGAAGGGGGTGAGGATGACCCCAACGACCCCATTGAAAAATATCTACACAAATTAGTAATCCAAACCATGTATGCTACCATTTCCCATATGGAGACCGCTTGGAATGCTATGGGGAAAGCCATATTGCAATTGAAGGAGTAGAGAAATGTGCTTAATTTACTATTTTTCTGTGACACCTTTGATGAGGAAGCCCCTGCGAGTTTTGCTGCTACTGGCAAATCCGAAGCAAAGGAGGATGATATCGTTGAAATCGCAAAGGAAGTCTTCAAGGAAGTGCCCAAGGATGAAACCAAGGAAGGCAAACAGGAAACTATTGAAGCACCTACCATGGAGTAATTGCCTTCCCTACTACTATTGTTGACCCTTTGGGGTTTCCCTTCCTTTTGTTCTTACTTTGTTAGTCTTTGTATTTTCCCTGTTCCTCTACGGATGCATTTTGGACTTTTCTCGCATCCTCTTCTCTTTTCTACTTCCCTAGGATGCATTTTTGTTTATTCCTGCATCCCTTTATTTTGTGTTGTTCTAAGGCGTTGGGGCACCTTTCAAATGCCCCCTTAATGAAATTTATTAACTTACCAAAAAAAATATAACTTTTAGTTCAGATCTCTAAATAAAGGAAAGATAAAGCCAATATGAGTAGTCTTTGATGTAGCAACATCATTCATGGGAGTCACCTATGTGGTAAATTTTCAAGTCGTGAAATATGGTTTAGTATCCTATCAAATGTTGTTAGGAAGGTCATGGTTAAAAATGTCCCATTATCACAATTACTAGCACGAAGTATACATGACTATTTGTTAGGATCTCAAGCGAGTGAATATAAATATGGTACTATTGGCATTTTTGCCACATTGGAATTTTGTTGTAGTGTGCCACATTGACATTTCGTTGTAATCATTGGTGCCACATTGGAATTTTGTTGTAATCTTTGTTTGAAAATTGTTTTTTCTTTTTTAAGTGTTTTCACACATTGAACACTTTTTCCTATGGATGTAATTTTGGGTGAAGTTTGGTGCAAATCTTCCTTGAAAAGAGATTAATATTGATAAAGATAATTCTTGAGGTGATATGATCGCTGAAGCTACCAAGTTTAAGCATGTGCTCTTGATTCCAGTGCAATATTGTTCATTTTCGAGGCATCGACCACTTCGTGGGCATGCATTTCCAAGGCGCCACCATGGAGATTGAAACTGGACCGATGATTTGTGTTGAAGCTTGATATGCCATGTGATAAAATCAGTAGTTATTTTATTTGGCATTTGCTCATTGGTTCATTGTTGTGGTCGAGGAGAAAGTTGTTGCTATTGGTGGTTGAGTGGCCGACACTTTGCCTCCACATGTATTTAATGAAAGAGGCGAAAACCTCTATAAATACTAATCAAATTCTTATTGTAAAGGGAGGTTAGATATTTTGCAAGAAAACTCTCTAAGTTCTCTCGCATCAATAGAAGAGACTTGGCTTCTAAAATTTGCAAGCATTCTTATGTGTGTGATTTCCTTTTTTTTTTTAAATCATTTTTGTTTATGCTCATGCTCTTGCTGTTAAGTTTTGAATTCTGCATTCTGAATTCAAACGTTGCTGGTTAGTGAGTAGATTTTGAAATGCGATCCGGGGGTTATCTCTACAAAGGTGTGAGTTAAATTTTGTTGCTTTCCTTTTATTATATGTTGTTATAAAACTTGGTGGAATTTTTGTTGTTAGTCTGCCCCAAATTCTACACTTCGGCCTGTGGCTATATTTCCCTTTCTTTCAGTTTATTTTTCAATTTCTTTCCTGCATCCCTAGTCTTCAAACAGTGTAGAATTTAGTAAGGGAGCCAGCCCTCTCTGGAGATCGGTTCGAAGGAATTTTCTTTTTCCCTCGGCCTTTCAATGTTGGCCGAGTCTAGGGCGCACAAGTGATGAAATCTTGTACTTAGGCAGATTTGTGACCAACAATTTTTGGCATGCCCGGTGGGACACTGAAAGTTTCACTTTCAATAGTATTGAGGTTTAATGTTCGCCTTCATGTTGTATAGTTAGAACATTTGGTGACTCAACACTACCCATAAGCCTCCGAACGTGGAGACAATGAGAGCTGTACTTCATGATCACAAGATCGAAGGCCAAAAATTTTGAAAATCCCGTTGAGTTTTTTGAACTTGACAACCAAAAATTAAGTGGACACCCTAAGTTGGTCTCCCCACCACTTACGTCCTCTGCAACATCCTCACAAATTGCTGGTGTATTTTTTGTTCCTTCAAGTTCATCTAGTACTGCTACTAGTTTTCCACCTCCTCAACCACACACACCAGTCCAAATGGCCCAGAATCCTCCACCAAGGCAGTTCTCGACATGGAATAGTTTGGGAGCCTTGAATTTATAGGCACAAAATCCAGTCCCTCAAGCTGCTTTGAAAGCTTTGCCGACCTATGATGGTACTGGTAAAACTGCTTATGAGCATATTCAAGATGTAGCCTCTTTGGCGACCATCCATGACATAACGGATGAAGACGTGATGATAAAATTGTTGGTGTTGTCACTGAGAGGGAAATTGTTGTATTGGTACCGATCGTTGCAACCAGGCACTATTGCATCATGGGATCAATTAGGAGAGTTGTTAATCAAAAACTTTCATGAACAAGCCGATCCATTTTCCTTGTTGCATCAATTTAATGCAATTCAAAGGCATCCGTAGGAGGAGATAGCGGACTTCAATGTCAGATTTACCGGAAGTCGGCAGAGAGTTCCCCGAAGGTCTTCGGCCCACTCATGAGCAAGCTGCATTCTATTATCTCAGAGCTTTTAACACAGACATTGGCTTGGCTATCCGGTAGTCCAACGTGACTACATTCCCAGAGCTATTCGAACAAGCGCAAAAGGCGGAAGCAGACTTGATTGCCATAGGTAGGCTTCCCCCAAAGGTAACAATGCCTATCTTACCTGATCTTCCTCAAAATTTGTATTCTGGTTCATTTTCATAGCCTATGCCTTCCATGTATCCTATTCCATCATGGAGCTCAAGTGCGCCTCAGATCGCACCCATTCCAGTTCCCCAGCTCCCTGCTCCAACTATTCCACAATTGCCTGCACCAAGCATTCCGCAATTACCAGCTCCCACTTCATTCCTAGCATTGCCTGCATCGCCAGCACCTCTACCTATACCGGCACCTCCTGCGCCCTCAAATCCTGATCCTTACACAATGCTATTACAAGAGGTAAAATCTGCTAATTCAGCTATAAGAGCAATGGGAAATAAAATCACAATTATTGAAAGAAAGCAGGCCGAGAGAGATTTCCAACCCAGGAGATTTCAACCTCCGTCGATCACTAGAGAACAAGCGGCTTCAACAAGCAAAGTGCCCGAGAAGAACCCGACCGTGTTGACGAATGAGGAAGTTGGCCCTACAGAAAGAACATATTGGTGCTCTACATGTAATGATCCACACGGTGAGGAGACTTGTATGGTTCATTTGAACTATGTACAAACATTGGCCGCAAGCTCTTCTGGAGGACAAGTTAACATGATTACTGAGGTAGATCATAATTTTATGGTTCCATCTGAAGAACAAGTCTCAGTTCTCACGAGAACTGGGAAGAAGCCAGTCACGGTAGATCCAGTAGAGATGGAACCATTAAGGGTACCGGCTGATCCGAAGATGCAAAATGAGAAGAAACAAGTACAAGTGAAAGCTCCTCGCTTCAATACCAAAGCCAGATTCACCTGTTCTATTAAAAGATCTTTTGCCACCATGAGCAAAGGAAATATTGCAAGAAAAAGCCTCGACTTCACAGGCAAGAGCTGAAACAGAGGAACAAGCCAGAGAAAAGCTCAAGTACCCATCTTTGACTAAAATACCGAGGGTAGAAGCCACTCAACAATATCGGAGCAAATATGAAGCCACTATTGAAAATAGGGAGTCTGGTGCATCTACATACAATATTGTTGAAGAATTGAAGAAGATTCCAGCCAAGGTTAGTCTCTATGATGCATTACAATTACCTGGGCAAGTTGATTTGTTACAAGAATCATTGAAGTCTATGAAAGATAATGAGAAGAATCCTACCCAGACGATTTTTGCTCAAACATTAACTACTTCAGCCACTGGAAAAAATAGACCACCCCCATTTTATTTGTCACTCAGGATGGAGGGTTGGATAGTGCACAACTGCATGATTGATTCTGGTGTTGCGACAACTGGTCATGCCAAAGGCAGTTTGTGAAGTCATGGGTATGGAGTATACAAGAAGTAGCCCTGGTGTCTTGCAGTTGGACGGGACTCCCATGAAAATAGTGGGTGTAATCAAGGATATTCCTATTGTTCTACATAGTATGCCTCAAATTACAATAATTCAGGAGGTAGTTGTGGTTGATTTGGAACCATATTTCAGTATGTGTTTGTCGAGAGAATTCACTGCCAAGCTGGGAGGCTACCTTTCTCTGGATTATTCTCACTTGGAGATTCCTTTCAAAGGAAGAAGAATCCGGATCTACAATGAGAAGCCTTCTACTTTTCATATAGAGAAGATGGAAGAAGAAGAAAAGTCCACACATTCTGTCAACATGATAACTGAAGAATTGGAAAATCCTGATTTGATGGATGAAGTCCTGGATGAGCTTCGCTTAGAGGATGAGTTTTCAATGCTCGATTTTAATGCCATGATGGAAACTAAAATTGGTTGTTACTCCATTACAAAGCCTGAAGAGGTTGAAATAAAGATGCCTCTTGATCAAGATGATCAAGACTCTGTGCCCGATCAATTATGGAAGTTGTATTTTGATGGAGCAAGATGTAAAAATGGTGCGGGAGCAGGGATTGTTCTTATTTCTCCCTCTGGCCTATAGAAAACATATTCATATCGACTGACCTGGAGTTGTACTAACAATGTTACTGAGTATGAAGCGTTGTGCCTAGGTTTGAAGAAGGCAAAAAAATTGGGGATTGAACAATTGCAGATTTTTGGTGACTCTGAATTGATTGTGAATCAAGTAACGAACAAGTGCATCTCCAAGAAACATTATCTCAAGGCATACCGCAACAAATTTTGGGACCTATTTGAGGCTTTCACAGCATTGAATATTCAATCCATTTCACGAGAGCTGAATAAGCATGCTGATCTTCTAGCATCTCTTGGAGCAAACTTCTCTCCGATTGAGCATGTAGTGAGGAAACCTAAGACCGTAAGGTTAGTTTACAGCAGACCTTCGGTCTCGGACAAGAACATGTATTGGCAAGTATTCGAAAGTGATGAGCAGATTGTAAATTTTTTGATAAGAGAAGCGAGTACTGTGGAAGAGAGAACGCTTGATGAGGAGGAAGCCAAAGGGCTTATTCAACTAAGGAATAATCATATCCCAAAAGGATTGATTACACTTGAAAGCCTTTTTGATCAAAATGATAGGGCAGAGAAGCATAGGATCAAAGTAGATGAGAAGGAGTATACTGAACTGGAGTTGGGTCCCCAAAAATCGATAAATATTGGGATGGATTGTACTCCCGAGGAGTTAGAACAAATCAGAGATTTATGTCATGAATTTCCTGACACAGCTTGCTTGGAGTTACCATGATTTGAAGGGATATAACAAAGATGTAATACAACATACTATTGAGTTGCATGATGGGGTGAAACCCTTCAGACAAAAGCAGAGACCAGCTTAATCCCAAGATTGAAGTACTGATGAAGGTGGAGCTTCTTAAAATGTTGGATTCTAAAATCATTTACCCCATCAAGCATTCAACTTGGGTGGCAAATCTGGTCCCAGTACGGAAAAAGAATGGAGATATTCGCCTATGTGTTGATTTTTGAAATTTGAATCAAGCCTCGCTAAAAGATCATTATCCTCTACCTCAGATTGACCAGATTCTTCATGTGGTTGCGGGAGCTCAGAGATTCTCTTTGTTGGATGGATTCTCCGGGTATAACCAGATTTGGGTCAGGGATGAGGACCAACATAAAACAACGTTCACCACAAAATGGGGAACCTTTGCTTACCAGCGAATGTCGTTTGGACTCTCAAATGCTGGCGCAACTTTTCAAAGGGCAATGGATGTGGCTTTTGGTGAGTTGTTAAATCACATTATTGTGATTTATTTGGATGATATGACTATTTTTTCTCACAATAGGGAGGAGCACGGATCTCATTTAAGGCAGGTATTTGAAAAATGTCGAGAATTTGGCATATCTATTAATCCAAAAAAGTCAATTTTTTTTGTAAAGGAGGGAAAGCTCCTAGGACATGTAATTTCAGAAAATGGCCTAGCTATTGATCCAGCTAGGGCCCAAGCTCTTTTGAAGCTTCCATTGCCAGCCAATAAGAAGGATTTGCAATCTTTTTTTGGGCAAATTAATTTTGTTCGAAAGTTTGTTGCAGATTTCGCTCAAGTAATAAGGCCAATGACAGAGCTTTTAAAGAAAAATGCTGAATTTAAATGGACCGAGCAGAGGAAGCAATCATTTGAGGAGATCAAAGAAAGGATCACTCAAGCTCCGGTCCTGGTGAACCCTGATTATTCCAAGGATTTTATCCTTTATGTTGTTGGTGAACAAGAAGCTTATGCAACGGTGCTTACACAGAAGGGAGATGATGAAAATGAACGTCTGATTGCTTTCCTAAGCCAAGTCATCCAACCACATCAAGAGAAGTATAACTTCATTGAGAAACAAGTGTATGCGGTAATGAAATCTCTCGAAGAAGTTTTGGCACTTTGTTTCATAGAGTAAAACAATAGTTTATGTTGTTCATCCAGATGTCCGAAATTTTATCATACAAGGAGAACTTGGAGATAGGAGAGCTGGCTGGGTTTCTAAAATTCAAGAATTTGATGTTGAGATCCGACCAACCAAACTTGTTCGAGGTCGAGCATTGTGCCAAGAGCTTGCAAAGAATGCTTCCTCTGGATCCACAATTCATGAGTATGAGGATGTAGTAGATAATTGTAATTTTGACAATCATTCTATAGTGGATCAAGATTGGACAGAGGAGCTGATTGAATATTTTTATTCTGGGAAATGTCCTTCACATCTGAATGCCTCACAGAGAAGAAGATTTAGACCGCAAGCCCTCAAGTATGTATTGCTGCCAAATGGCTTGTTTCATAAGAATATTGATGGGGTTCTTCTTAGATGTGTCAAAGAATCAGAGAAGGAGAAAATTTTAGAAGAATTCCATTATGGATTATCAGGAGGTCATTATGCAGGTAGACCCATGGCATTAAAGATTATTCGAGTAGGCTATTTTTGGCCTACTCTTTTTGTAGACGCCTTCAAAGTTAGTCAAAAATGTGATAAGTGCCAAAGATACATCGGTAGAACCAAGAATGCATCATTACCTCTTCACCCGATTCAAGTAGAAGTACCATTTCAGCAATGGGGCCTAGACTTTATCGGGGTCATTGATCCTAACTCATCTGCTGGTCACAAGTACATCTTGACTGCAACCGACTATTTCACTAGATGGACTGAAGCAATTCCAACTAAAAAGGTGGATCAAGCCACGGTCATCACTTTTCTTGAGGGGTTGATCACTCGCTTTGGTATCCCAGATGCGATTATAACAGATAATGGAACTCCTTTCATAGGTGCCAAAATCAGTGAATTTGTGGGTAAGTACGAAATTTATTTGAAAACTTCATCTAATTATTATCCGCAGGGGAATGGCTTGGCCGAATCTACAAACAAGAATTTGCTTCGAATTTTGAAGAGGACCCTTGGCGACAATAAGCGGAGCTGGCACCTACTTTTGAATCAAGCATTGTGGGCTGATCGCATCTCGGTGAAAAAATCTATCAAGACATCCCCTTATTCATTGGTATACGGCAAAGAAGCGGTTTTGCCAATTCATATTGAATTACCGGCCCTCCAGACTTGGCATTTGATTGATGATGAGGATGATGAATCTGATTCTATGAACATGAGATTAGCTCAACTTTTACAGTTGGAAGAAGAACGGGAGAAATCATACCGGGATTTTATAGAACATGCTGAGATGACAAAGAAATGGTTCGGTAAAAAGGTCTCTGAAAGGACTTTTAAGGTTGGCGATCTTGTATTGAAGTGGAATGAAAAGAAATCAAAGCCCGGCAAACATCACAAGTTCGAGGCAATATGGGAAGGTCCATTTCAAATCACAGGTGCCAATCAAGTTAATTCTTTTTATTTGCAAGATATGGATGGTCATGCACTGTTAATTCCAGTTAATGGTCTTCATTTGAAGGCCTATTATCAATAAAAAAAAAAATGAAAAAGTGTGCAGAGCCCGGGACTTCCCAGGAGGTCACCCATCCGAGTACTACTCTAGGAAGGTTATGCTTAACTAGGGAGTTCTTTAAAAACTTGAAAACCAAAAAAATCAAGTTGGATGAGGTGTTTAGGGGGTCCAAGGTTCTGGAGGTGTAAAAAAAAAAAAGGCTTGCATTTTCCCCGCTTTACGCTCTAAAACATGGCCTTACCTTGGAACCCTTGTTTTTGGGATTTTGGCTGCGTTTTTTTTCCCAACTCCCCCATGCAAGAAATTTAAAAAAAAAAAAACTCTCCACTCCCTCCATGCTCAATTCGAAATTCAAATTCCGAAATTTGAATTTTCCCTCCCAAACCCTTTTTTTTTAAATAAGAAAAGACATAACCCGAAATTCCTTTTTCGGGCCTCCGAAATACCCATTTCGGACTTCAAATAAAATATTATAAAAACTTCATTCCATCCCTCCCGTTCCTTCATGCCCGAAACGCCCTTTTCGGATCCCGAAATAGTGTTCTTGGGATCCCGAAACCCTTCCCTCTCGCCCTTTGACTAGTCAACCAAAAAAAAAAAAAATAATTAATAAAAAATTGCATGCTTCCCGAGCTCGTTTTTCTCCCGCCCCAAATACCCTTTTCGGGTCCCCCTTCCATTATTTAAAAAAAAAAAATTAACGTGCTCATGCATGCCCGAAATTTCTTCATATTCCCCCCGAAATAGCCTTTTCGGGTCCCCAAAAACATTATTTCGAGTCCCGAAAAAGCCCTTTCGGACCTCCCAATATACATGTCTTCCACCACTCCCCGTCCACAGTCTTCATTATCCTTCCGAAATACTCATTTCGAACGCCCGAAAACACTATTTTGGGTCCCGAAATTCCCATTCCATCCCCCGAATAAACCATTTCGGCCATTTAAAAAAAAATAAAAATAAAAAATAATCTCTTCAAAAAGCAAAAACAACCCATCCTCTGCTTCACTTTTCTCTTTTTCGGAAAGCTCATTCCTCGTTCGCTTTTCCATCCTTTCCGCTTCCATTCAAAAAAAAAAAACCAATGATACTAAAATAAGAAAAACCATTATGCATTTAAATCCTTTCGCTCGTCTTTTTTCCCATGCACCCCCCATCTCCATGCTGCACTATCCGTAAATTCCACTCATTAACATTTCTCACTCCGCTCACTCATTACACTTTCTAAAAAAAAAAAACTACCACTTCTCGCATTTCAAGAAGTGGTAAGAAGCATAAAAATAAAAAATAAAAGCATCATTGGAATGCATGCGGTGCCCATGAAATTAGAAAGCTTTCCAACGGATGTGTATGGAAATTTATAAAAAGGAGGCCCATCCTTTTGTTTTCAATCAAAGCATTTGCAGGGTTCCTATATCGAAGTCTTGCGAATCCCTTTTGCTCCAGGGTTTGTTGTTCGTTGCTGCATATTCAAAGGAAGCTGAAGATGGGGAGGAAAGCTGCAGAGGCCAAGAAGGTGAATGTACAAAAAGGCCTGAGATCACGAAGAAGCCGCGAAGAGCTCGAGAAGAAAAGGTTGAAGATATGGAACTGAAACCTTATGATGATCGCTTGGGACAGATTAAAGATTGCAATATCACCAACAAGGGAGTAGAAAGACTGCGTCTAGATGCTGAGTTTGTTGCACAACATATGTCTGCTGGGAGTCCCCGTACTATAGCATTTCATTCTCATCTCTCCTGGTACTTGTGTACACCTGTGCATCCATGTCCTAAGCTGATCTGGGCAATCGCACAATGCTACAACACTATTGCAAGAACTGTCCAAAATGCCCACGGAGAAGTATTGTTTAGTATCTCGGCTAGTTCCATACAGGATGCGTTTGCTTGCGGTGCACAACTTTCATCTTCTGCTACATTAAAAAAATTTAGTTTTAAGGAGGAGGAGGAGAGGTATCAACCTACCATTCAGATGCGGCAGTTCATGGAGAGCCAATTATTAAAGACCCCACGATTGGGAGAGTTGCCAAAAATGCCGACACCATTGAAAAGTTTCAAGAGCCCGGATTTGTATTCAATGATAGCATGGCTAACAAGATTATCTTCAGATTTTGCAGTACAAAAGTGGCAAGCATCGTTGGTGCAATTCATTTCACAACCAGGGTTTTATGCTCCAACTGCCGCGACAACAACTCCAAATTCAATTTTCTTTGATTGGGCAAGTTTCTTAGAAATGAGGATACATTCACAATTGAGAAAGGTACAAAATGGAGAAGATCTTACCTTTAGGCATTGTTCCCTCTTGACATGGTATTTTTTCTACCATATGCACTCTCATTTTGCTTTTGTAGCAATAAACAAGACAGATGAAGCAGGAAAGCATTACAAGTATACTCATGGACTCAGATTTTGTCCAAGAACGAGTCCTATTATAACTTCAACAAAATGTTTTTAGGACCTGCTTTGGAGATAATGTATGGAGTATGCAACAGAGTGCCTCGGGCCCTACAAGCATAAATGGTTGATTAGAAAAAGGTGATGTTTTCTTACTAACCCAAGGCGTGGTAGTTAGAGTGTATGGTTTTACTGGTAAACCTTTTTTGCTACCATATTTTACAATTGAACATATTTTTGCCTTGGAAGTAGCCCGACAAAGTGATTTTATAAATGATACCTATGGGTCAGGTAATAGAAAAAAAAATACATGTGTTATGCCTTTCAAGTTTGGTGATATCACAGTTACTCAGTGTGGGCAGAATGAACTGATTGCTGAGACACTCTATGATCATGGATTGGTTGAGCTCCCCCAACGATGGAAGTATGATCCTTTGGGTATTTTTTCCAGTTTCATCAAGGCAAAAACATTTCATTGTTGCCCTAGAGAAGATATTGTGCGACAAAGGAACAATCCCGAAGGGCATGACATTGAATGGCATGTAGAGAAGATGATGTCACTTCCTCCTTGGCATGATTTTTATGAAATGGAGGTTGAATATGATCCTGCCAATCACTCATAATAGGTTCCTCCTGAAGGTTTGTTTGAGCAAATGAAGACCAAATTGCCTGATTGGTCTGATGAAAAGATTGCCAATTGGTGGATCATGAGAGTTCATCAAAATAAGCTCAAAACAAAATATTCGATGGCTATAGATGATTCTTTTTCAAATATTTATGATGATAATTATGAGAAGTATCAGCCCCTCTCCTTTGCTGATTTGGTGCCTAAAAGTATTAGTAGTCCAGGTAAAGAACAAGAAATGATCGGACAAGTGGAGGTATTGGAAAAAGAGAGGATTGTTATTGAAGAGGAAGAGCAAGAGCAATTTCTACAAAATAAAAGGAGTGCAGCCATGGAAATTCCTTTCCCTCACAAGGAAGAAGCCAGGGGGGGACATCCCCCCGCCCCCCCCCCCAGGGGGGGAAACCCACAAGCTAACCATCGGATGCAGCTGCAAGTGGGAACTTTGTACCCAATGAATAAAGGCTTGGAATCGATTACATTCAAGCGAGTTGAATACCCCATGAGCCGCCAAAAATATTGGCATTTTTGCCACATTGGAATTTTGTTGTAGTGTGCCACATTGACATTTCGTTGTAATCATTGGTGCCACATTGGAATTTTGTTGTAATCTTTGTTCAAAAATTGTTTTTTCTTTTTTAGTGTTTTCACACATTGAACACTTTTTCCTATGGATGTAATTTTGGGTGAATTTTGGTGCAAATATTCCTTGAAAAGAGATTAATATTGATAAAGATAATTCTTGAGGTGATATGATCGCTGAAGCTACCAAGTTTAAGCATGTGCTCTTGATTCCAGTGCAATATTGTTCATTTTCGAGGCATCGACCACTTCGTGGGCATGCATTTCCAAGGCGCCACCATGGAGATTGAAACTGGACCGATGATTTGTGTTGAAGCTTGATATGCCATGTGATAAAATCAGCAGTTTATTTTATTTGGCATTTGCTCATTGGTTCATTATTGTGGTCGAGGAGAAAGTTTTGCTATTGGTGGCCGAGTGGCGACACTTTGCCTCCACATGTATTTAATGAAAGAGGCGAAAACCTCTATAAATACTAATCAAATTCTTATTGTAAAATGAAGGTTAGATATTTTGCAAGAAAACTCTCTAAGTTCTCTGCATCAATAGAAGAGACTTGGCTTCTAAAATTTGCAAGCATTCTTATGTGTGTGATTTCCTTCTTTTATTTAAAATCATTTCTGTTTATGCTCATGCTCTTGATGTTAAGTTTTGAATTCTACATTCTGAATTCAAACGTTGTTGGTTAGTGAGTAGATTTTGAAATGCGATCCGGGGGTTATCTCTACAAAGGTGTGAGTTAAATTCTGTTGCTTTCCTTTTATTATATGCTGTTATAAAACTTGGTGGAATTTTTGTTGTTAGTCTGCCCCAAATTCTACACTTCGACCTATGGCTATATTTCCCTTTCTTTCAATTATTTTTCAATTTCTTTCCTGCATCCCTAGTCTTCAAACAGTGTAGAATTTAGTAAGGGAGCCAGCCCTCTCTGGAGATCGGTTCGAAGGAATTTTCTTTTTCCCTCGGCCTTTCAATGTTGGCCGAGTCTAGGGTGCACAAGTGATGAAATCTTGTACTTAGGAAGATTTGTGACCAATAGGTACATCAACCACATACACTAAGGACAACAAAAACAAAGGAAGAAAGTGAGTGGAAAACATTAGATTTTGTTAGTATGAGTGAGGTGGATACTAAATATGAATAAGAAAGTTATATAGATGTCTTAGTGGATGAAATCCTTCCCGATGCTCTAGTAGATCATCCACATTAGTTTTCTAAGAGGTGGAGAAGTAGTTACAAAATTTACAGTTCAAGGATGCAATAGGATAGAATGAAAAGAGGATTACTTCTAGCTCTTGCATAAATATATTTATTTGTTCACTTTTAATAATAAAGAGTTACAACAAGTAGATTTGGTGAGGTATCAAATAGATTTGATCGATGACACTAAATATATGAAGAAAATTTCATATCATATGATCTAAAATTTACCAAGTTTATCAAGGAAGAGATAGACAATGTGGGCTTCATTTTTTGTCATTGTAAGAAAGAAGAATAGAGTTTGTGTTGACTATTGAGAGCTAAATAAGTCTACAAAGAAAGACCACTATCCACTCCCATTCTTAGATCATATTTTATATGAATTTATAATACGAGATAGCTATAGTGTTTTGGATGGATATAATGGCTATAAATAGGTTTGTATTGCAAACAAAACACTAGCTCAATATAACCTTCACCAATCTATGGGACACATTTTCTTATCGAGTGATGTTGTTTGGGTTATGCAATGCATGTACAAATTTCTAGTTGTTGATGATTAATGTATTTGAACCTTATATTTGAACTTTTATCAAACAAATTATAGATGATTTGTTAGTTTTAGAAGGAAGGTAGATCATATAACATATCTTGAGAAGGTATTTTAGTATTTGGATGAGGCTAATACCTCATATAATCCTTGAGGTAGACATCTTTCTTAGTTTTAACTTTTTCTATTTTAAGAACACTTTTGTTAGATCCTTTGTACTAGACTACCTTATGACTCCCTAGTTAAGATATGTGAGCCAATTTGATAAGCCTTTATAGAGATTTTAGGTTTTGTAGAATTCCTTATATATCCCTATTTAGGAGATGTGAACTAATTTGATAAAATTTTTCTTGAAATTAGTTTTTTTAGGGTTCCTAATATCTCCCTAATAATTAGAATATGCTTAGTCCACCTTCTAATTTGATTTTGTAATGTTTTGAGAATAATTAACTTTTTAATTTTGCCTTATCTTGCTCAATGAATTATGCTTTAATGGTTGGATTTCTTTTTGTATCCTTAGAATAAGTATGAGACAATTTTTACCAATTAATTACAACTCTATATATAGGCAATTGATTTGCTTCTCTTTCCAATAGATTATTTTTTAAAATTCCAAGGATATATATATATATAGGTTGAAGTAGTATGCCTTATATCTCCTTACTTTTTGGAATATAAGAAAATAATGGTATTTACAATTTAATAATGATTTAATAAAGGTTGAAAACCTTATATATCCTACTTGGTTAATTGCAAATATGAATATTCAATACCTTGAGATAAACTTGGTTGATAATTACTAATGCTTGATAAGTTTATTCCAATGCAATAGTCTATATCACCTTATAACTCCAATTTTAATTAAAGCAAATAAAATTAATATTTACCTTAGTAAGGGTTTATGCTCTACGTATCCTTGAGTAGCTCCATGTACTTTGATGGCTGGTTGGTACATATCTCCAAAGTTGTATTAATGTTGCTTTGACCTTGCTATCCGATTAAGGGCTTGCATGCTCTTTCTATGAACTCTGCACTTCCACAATGCTTATTTTGGCTTGGTCTCCTCCTTAATGAGTGCTTATCACCATGATAATTTAATGCTAGTTTATGATAGTCCTCACTACCTCCTTTGTATCTAATTTTGGTGTGCTCTTACTCACTCGAACATTGTAATTTTGCTCCAATTTCACTTCCTTTATTTACCTTGGAGTTGAATGCTTATATAGCTACATGGCACGTGTACCTTGAGTAATGTTTGAGGTGTTTTTTAATTCTTCTTTGAGAGATATCCAAGTGGATTTTGATATCTAATCGTAGGTGAAACTATTGTAACACTCTTTATTAAAGATGCTTCGTAACCTTCTAACATTAAAGCACTTGCTTATGAGATGAGTGTTTCTTGTCAGTGGTGACAAGTGGTAGATTGCATGCTTTTTACCTCTAACACTTTCTCTTCTTCTATATACTCCCCTTGCCAACGTAAATACAGTTGTTTCTCATTCTTCAATGCTTCTTCCAGGTAAGCGTAGGTTGGATATTTATTTCATGGAGGTATTAGGAGCTTAGATATGTTTCTTTGGTGGTCCAAGGGCTAGTTTGAATGTTGCTTCTCAACGGACTTCTTCTCCAAGAAAGAGCTTCGGTATTGCTTCTTTTATTCTATGATTTTGATTTTAATATTTTGGTTTGAATGTTTCCTTTGCAATGTACAATAGATGATGGTCAACATAGATGGATAATGACCCTTTTGTGATATCTTTTATTTCAATTTGATTTCTGAGACTACCTACTTTTATGTATGTAAGGGTGTTTTTAGATATCGTAAAGAGAGCTCTTTGTTATCTCTTCTCTCTTGATTCAGATAGTGCTCCTCTATGGCCACTTTTATGATGCTCTTAAATTGTGGAGGATGTGTCCTTAAGACACTCAAATTCTATCCTCTTTCCTATGCAGGACAATATGTTATAGTGAAAAATAATGTAAATAGATTTGTAATACAATACCTTGATTTTGTAAGCTTATTTTTTTGGTTTTAATCGTGATTTATTTAAATTATTTCTTTTAGGCAAGAGCTGATTGATGTTTTCTTCACTTATAGACAAATATATCCTTCGCTTGGTTAATATAGTAATGAATCCAAGCTAATATTCATGTAGATAATATGCCCTTGAAGTAGTAATTTCTGCACTAATATTTTACCTATAATGAGCTCTTAGTGCACCTTGAATCTGAGATTCACCAAGTCTCAATTTTGGTTTCTTTTCAAGGATATTAATGGTGGATTTCTTCTCCACTCCTTGGAGGAATATGATCCTATTTGGTGGCTTCTCTAGGACACAGTATATTGCAAGTATGTTAGACTTACAATGGAACTGAGAGGGGGGGTGAATCAGTGTAGCTATTTAAAACTTAAATGTGCAACTCTTTATGCTGAAGCAAAGAGAACTTAAAATAGATAAAGAAAATATAACAGGAGAGCATTCCACAACAGACGATTTAATGAGGTTCACTAGTTTTGGATACTCCTCAAAAATAGACTACTTGGACTCCCATCCATATCCAGCCTTTGCAAAGCACCAACTTTACAATAAATTTACCAACACCCATTGGAAGGAGCACCAACCCCTAATTTATCTGCACCAACAGAAAGGAGCACCAACCCCTAATTTACCAGCACCGAATGGAAGGAGCACCAACCCCTAATTTATCTACACCAATAGAAAGGAGCACCAACCCCTGATTCCAAGCACCAACTCGAAATTCTATTTTGAATCTATTTTGACATAAATATGCCTTCACTTTTACAAGACCCTCACTGGTCTATTGCTCATCCAATCTCTGTTTCAATTCATGAAACACACCCACTCCAACGGTTCTGCTTACCGCACTCTAACAACCCTATCTACAGCTCACTCTTACTGCTCTGCTTACTACGCTCTTACAGCCCTCTCTTCTTAGCACTTTCCCTCTATACGACAACACTTTTTCACTATGAGCAGCAACTTAATTCTCTACGTGACTGCCCTTTTATAACCCTATTTCTCATTGAGACTCCTCGTCTTCTGTTACTTCTGTAATCATGCATGCAGCCTATTAATAGCTACTGTTGATGGTAACTCCTTTATAGCATAGTATTTATTGCATGCAACCTATTAAAAGATCTGTCTTTGTTTTGGACTGTCAGTATAACTGCCGCTTGATGGTTACACTACTTTATGGGCCCTGTTACTACCGTTCTGTCTTTAAAGCACTGTGCTTATTTTAGCTTGCATGATTTCTATCTGTAACTGCCCCTATAACTGTCACACTAACTTCAGTTGACTCTTCTTATTTTGGCTGCATGATTTTCCTCTGCAACTGCCCCTGTGACTGTCGTTCTACTCCAGTTAACTGTTCTTATTCTAGCTGCATGATTTTCTTTTGCAACTGCATCTGTAACTGTCATTTTCCTTTAGTTAACTTTACTTCGGCTTACACCCACAAAAACACATGTCACGATATCGCGACACTTTTCACCTTCGTGCACTCTTCTTGGCTTCCACCAGCAAAAACAAAACATGTCGCAAAATCGCGACACTTTCGCTGCCTTGAGCTCTTCTCTGTCTCTTGCCCGTGAAAATGGAACATGTCATGAAATCGTGACACTTTCACTTCCTTGCACTCTTCTCTGCTTGCACTAGCAAAAACATGACATGTCATGAAATCATGACACCTTTCGCTTCCGTACACTCTTCTCTGCAAGCACTAGCGAAAACATGACATGTCACAAAATCATGACACTTTCGCTGCCTTGTGCTTTTCTTTGCTTGCACTAGCGAAAACATGACATGTCACGAAATCATGACACTTTCGCCTTTGAGCTCTTCCTCCTTGAATTTGTCATGAAATCATGATGCTTTTGCTTCCATGCCCTTTTGTTTTGCTTCTGTCACGCAATCGTGACACTTCATCCTTCGGAGTCTTCCTCTCTACTGTTGTCGTGATATCGCGACATTTTTATCTTCATACATTCTCTCTCCTCTCTTAGTCGCGAAAATGTGACATGTCGTGATATCATGACATCTTTTCTCCTTAGCTCTTCTCTTCTCTTTAGGTCGTGAAAATGCGACATGTCACGATATCGTGACACTTTTTCTCTCGAGCTCTTCCTCTTGCAATATGTCACGAAATCGTGACACTTTTTATCTTGCCTTCTCTCTCCTACAATATGTCATGAAATCATGAAACTTTTTCTCCTTAGCGCTTCCTCTTGTCATTGAATCACAAAAACCTGACATGTCATGAAATCATGATACTTTTTCTCCTTAGTGCTTCCTCTTGCAGATTGTCGCAAAATCGTGACACTTTTCCTTGCAAGCTCTTTCTCTCAAACATGTCGTGAAATCGTGACACATTTTTGTCCGTACTGCCTCTCTTGCAGATTTTCATGAAATCATGACACTTTTCCTTGCAAGCTTCTTTTCCCCAAACATGTCACGAAATCGCGACAGTTTTCTTTGCTTGCGCCTTCTCTCCAAACATGTCATGAAATTGTGACAGTTTTCTTTGCCTGTGTCTTCTCTCCAAACATGTCACGAAATCACGATAGTTTTATTTTCCTGCGCCTTCTCTCTAAACATGTCACGAAATCATGACAGTTTTCCTTGCATGTGCTTCTTCTTCGAACATGTCACGAAATCATGATAGTTTTTCCACTTGGCTTTTTCTCTGCCAACATGTCATGAAATCATGACAGTTTTTCCACTTGGCTTTTTCTCTGCCAACATGTCGTGAAATCGTGATAGTTTTTCTACTTGCCTTCTTTGCTTTCAACACGTCACGAAATCACGACAGTTTTCCTTTCGCTGGCCAAACATGTCATGATATCACGATAGTTTTTCTTTCTGCCTTCTTTCTTCTAACATGTCGCGATATCATGACAGTTTCTCATGCTTGCTCAACATGTCGCGATATCGCGACACTTTTCTTACTTGTCTTTTTCTTTGAGCATTTGAATATGGGCCACTACGTTCTTCTTGGAGAATCATTGTACAAGCTCTGTATGACCTCTGAACTCCTATCCATTGCATCAACTAATCAACCTGACTGTGTTAACAACAATGACAATACTTTGGTTGCACCTTGCTCATCAATCACTCATGTCCATTGCATCAACTGATCATCCTGACTGTGTTGACAACAATGACAATACTTTGGTTGCACCTTGCTCATCAATCTCCCCCTTTGGAATTGTTGGCAACACACATAGTTGCGTGCAATTACCTGTAATTCTTCTCCCCATTTGACAATAATACCAAAGGGCGACTGCAAACTCCCCCTGAGTCCATGCACAACATTCTCAGGCAAAAATTATTACTGTTAGCAAAAATCATAAATATGAGCAATAAGATAAACAAATGTATAAATGCTCCCCTTGAGAATTTGATCCCGAAGGCTAGTCAATTCTTAATCTATTCTTGGGAATATGTGACCACTTCATTTCACACTATCTTCTGAGCATCAACCCTCTGTTGCTCTGCAATCTCAAACTTGTCCACTGTTAGTGAAGGCATACAATAATCTTATATAGCCAATTTTTTGTTTTGCAATACCAGCAACATCTGCATACATCTCCACCATGCATCTTGGATATTCTCAACAAGCTTGAACCCAATGACAACTGTTTGTCTTTCTTCCCAATCTCAATCTCAGCTCAACTCAAGCAATCACCTCGATGAACATCCCTTTATCATAGACCTTAGTCAAAGCATGTATCAACCAACTCTGTGAAAGCATCAAACACTATCTTTTGAGCATCAACCCTCTGTTGCACTCAATCCACCCAGCCAAAAATGCATCTGCAGCAAGTTCTGCGTCGTTACAGCCAAACTTAGCAATCGTCTTCGCATTTTGTGTTCTCTATGCACTCTGCTCTTTCTGCGCACTCACTTCACATACATACACAACACTACCTCAAACCACTGCATAAACTGAAAACACACTTTAACAACTATACGACAGTTTCTCGACTGCCTGCCATTCATCCTCAGATAACCAATCAAATACATAGGAGTATTAAAATAAAACTTTAATATTACTCCCCCTAAGGATGTGCCACCTGGAGTGGCTTAGTGCAATAGCGGAGTAGTCTCCTTCAGTCCAAGGAGACACGATTCCATTTCTTCTGACTTTCTCCAGACTTTCTTGAACTTGGGCTTGAGTTTTTCAACTACATCCCCATTTTGCACCTTTTTGAAAACTTGAACATTCTTCTTGCGCAGTTGTTTCTTGTGCATCCTTGATGGTTGATTATTTTCCTTTCTTTTATGCACATGATAAGTTCTCTGCCTATGTTTCCCTCTTTGTGTCTGAAAAAATCTAGGGTTTTGCCTTAGATTAGATACAGAAGTGCTTGGACAGAACCTTGCTATGTGTCCTTGACCATTACATTTAAAACATTGCACATGTTTTATTCCCTGTCTGCATTGCATTCTGTGTGTATGATGAAATTTATGGTCTTGCCTTATATTGGATATAGAAGTGCTTGGACAAAACCTTGCTATGTGCCCATGGCCATTACATTTAAAACATTGCACAGGGTGTTCACTCAGAGAAGCAGATGTATTTCTATCAGCATAACTCTTTGATCTATTATTTTGTCCACAATAAAATGCCTTGTGACCATAGCAGTTGCATTTAGAACAATAGCCATTAAAAGCATTATTATTAAAAGAGTGAGAGTGAGAGAACCTCTTTTGCTGTGGTTGCTTTGTTGTAGATCTTCTTTGATAT
Organism: Wollemia nobilis; assembly: GCA_028583015.1. Classification (NCBI taxonomy): domain Eukaryota; kingdom Viridiplantae; phylum Streptophyta; class Pinopsida; order Araucariales; family Araucariaceae; genus Wollemia; species Wollemia nobilis. The sequence continues at coordinate 1,552,769 of JAQPPZ010017070.1, forward strand.
TTTCTTCCTTTTGAAGATTTAGCTTTAGAATTTTCTTGCTTCGATCCTTTAGCAGTGGACTTCTTCTTTTCTATACTTTTGGAAGATGACGGTTGTTCAGCTTCATATCCAAGACCAGACTTATCCATGGAGCTTCTTTGTTGCTTTCTCATTTTATCTAGTAATGTAGTGCTCTTCTCATATTTGAGATTTAAGTTGGCTTATTCTAGTTGTTTCTTCAATGAAACAATCTCTTCTTCTTGTTGGCAGCAAACAGTCTCTTTCTCATTGATTTGAGACCTGAGAATATCTTCAATCCTTTTGTACTGTTCTACTTGCAGCTTTAGATCAACAATAAATTTGTTAGATTCCTCTTCACTTGTGCTGCATACATCATCCTCATCATCCAGGTGTGTCTTCAAGGCTTCTTCTGATTTCTTGGCCTTTTGAACTTGTAGGAAGAGATCTTCAATCTCATCCCCATATTCTTCTAACTTCTTGGACATTCTTTTGTTCTTTTTCTTTTCTATACTCAACTCTTCAAGTGCGGCTATCAACTCACCTTCTAGATCTACTTCAATCTCCAGGTTTTCATTGCATACTTTAGAATCCACTTCTTCTACCTTCTCTAGTTTAGTTTTCTCTTCCACATAAACTAAAATTGGCTGAGATACCTTTTTGGAGGAGGATCTATTCTTCTTACCCATTGTGTACTAATCCAAGATCAACCCTGACTGATTTAGCCTGAACTGGGAAACTGGCTCTGATACCAATTGTTAGACTTACAATGGCACTGAGAGGGGGGGTGAATCAGTGTAGCTATTTAAAACTTAAATGTGCAACTCTTTATGCTGAAGCAAAGAGAACTTAAAATAGATAAAGCAAATATAACAGGAGAGCATTCCACAACACATGATTTAATGAGGTTCACCAGTTTTGGCTACTCCTCAAAAATAGACTGCTTGGACTCCCATCCAAATCCAACCTTTGCAAAGCACCAAATTTACAATCAATTTACCAACACCCACTGGAAGGAGCACCAACCCCTAATTTATCTACACCAACAAAAAGGAGCACCAACCCCTGATTTACTAGCACCAACTGGAAGGAGCACCAACCCTTAATTTATTTGCACCAACAAAAAGGAGCACCAACCCCTGATTCCAAGCACCAACTCAAAATTCTATTTTGAATCTATTTTGACATAAATATGCCTTCGCTTTTACAAGACCCTCACTGGTCTATTGCTCATCCAATCTCTGTTTCAATTCATGAAACACACCCACTCCAACGGTTCTGCTTACCGCACTCTAACAGCCCTGTCTTACGGCTCACTCTTACTGCTCTGCTTACTGCGCTCTTATAGCCCTCTCTTCGTAGCACTTTCCCTCTATACGATGACACTTTTTCACTATGAGCAGCAACTTAATTCTCTATGCGACTACCCTTTTATAACCCTATTTCTCATTGAGACTCCTTGTCTTCTGTTACTTCTGTAATCCCGCATGCAGCCTATTAATAGCTACTGCTGATGGTAACTCCTTTATAGCATAGTATTTATTACATGCAACCTATTAAAAGATCTATCTTTGTTTTGGACTATCAGTATAACTACCGCTTGATGGTTACACTACTTTACGGGCCCTGTTACTGCCATTCTGTCTTTAAAGTACTGTGCTTATTTTAGCTTGCATGATTTCTATCTATAACTGCCCTTGTAACTGTCACACTAACTTCAGTTGAATCTTCTTATTTTGGCTGCATGATTTTCCTCTGCAACTGCCCCTGTGACTGTCGTTCTACTCCAGTTAACTGTTCTTATTCTAGCTGCATGATTTTCTTCTACAACTGCATCTGTAACTGTCATTTTCTTTCAGTTAACTTTACTTCGGCTTGCACCCACGAAAACACAACATGTCATGATATCACGACACTTTTCACCTTTGTGCACTCTTCTTGGCTTGCACCAACGAAAATAGAACATGTTGTGAAATCATGACACTTTTGCTGCTTTGAGCTCTTCTTTGTCTCTTGCCCGTGAAAATGGAACATGTCATGAAATCGTGACACTTTCACTTCCTTGCACTCTTCTCTGCTTGCACTAGCGAAAACATGACATGTCATGAAATCATGACACCTTTCGCTTTCATACACTCTTCTCTGCAAGCACTAGCAAAAACATGACATGTCATGAAATCGTGACACTTTCGCTACCTTGTACTTTTCTCTGCTTGCACTAGCTAAAACATGACATGTCACGAAATCATGATGCTTTCGCCTTTGAGCTCTTTCTCCTTGAATTTGTCATGAAATCACGACGCTTCTACTTCCATGCTCTTTCATTTTGCTTCTGTCATGAAATCATGACACTTCATCCTTCGGAGTCTTCCTCTCTGCTGTTGTCGCGATATCGTGACATTTCTATCTTCATACATTCTCTCTCCTCTCTTAGTCACAAAAATGTGACATGTCACGATATTGCGACATATTTTCTCCTTAGCTCTTCTCTTCTCTGTAGGTTGCAAAAATGCGACATGCCATGATATCGTGACACTTTTTCTCTCGAGCTCTTCCTCTTGCAATATGTCATGAAATCGTGACACTTTATCTTGCCTTCTCTCTCCTACAATATGTCATGAAATCACAACACTTTTTCTCCTTAGTGCTTCCTCTTGTCATCGGATCACGAAAACCCGACATGTCACGAAATCGTGACACTTTTTCTCCTTAGCGCTTCCTCTTGCAAATTGTCGCAAAATCGTGACACTTTTCCTTGCAAGCTCTTTCTCTCAAACATGTTGCAAAATCATGACACATTTTCATCCGTACTACCTCTCTTGCAAATTGTCGTGAAATCGTGACACTTTTCCTTGCAAGCTTCTTTTCCCCGAACATGTCGCGAAATCGTGATAGTTTTCTTTGTTTGCACCTTCTCTCCAAAAATGTCACGAAATCATGACAATTTTCTTTTCCTGCATCTTCTCTCCAAACATGTCACGAAATCGTGATAGTTTTCTTTGCCTGTGCATTCTCTCCAAACATGTCGTGAAATCGTGACAGTTTTCCCTGCATGCGCTTCTTCTTTGAACATGTCGCGAAATCGTGATAGTTTTTCCACTTGGTTTTTTCTCTGCCAACATGTCGTGAAATCGTGACAGTTTTTCCACTTGGATTTTTCTCTGCCAACATGTCATGAAATCGTGATAGTTTTTCTACTTGCCTTATTTGCTTTCAACATGTCACGAAATCGTGACAGTTTTCTTTGCGTTGGCCAAACATGTCGTGATATCGTGACAGTTTTTTTTTTTTGCCTTATTTCTTCTAACATGTCGCGATATCGTGACAATTTCTCAATCTTGCTTAACATGTCGCGATATCGCGACACTTTTCTTACTTGTATTTTTCTTTGAGCATTTGCATATGGGCCACTGTGTTCTTCTTGGAGAATCATTGTACATGCTCTGTATGACCTCTAAACTCCTGTCCATTGCATCAACTGATCAACCTGACTGTGTTGACAACAATGACAATACTTTGGCTGCACCTTGCTCATCAATCACTCATGTCCATTGCATCAACTGATCATCCTGATTGTGTTGACAACAATGACAATACTTTGGCTGCACCTTGCTCATCAAAGTATTTAGTTTTGACTAGTGTCTTTAGACACTTTGATATTTGTATATTTTTGTGTCCTTGATCTTAACAATCAATACATAAAATAACCCTTTGAGAGTAACAAGTTTAATGAACGACTATTATAGTACAATGAACCAATAATATTTCTAACTTAATGCACTTTAATAACTCACCTTATTGCTCCTATTAATAATCTCTCAAAGTCATTTCAAATACACTAATGATCATTGCAAATTCCTTAATATAGTCTTCTCAATTATTATATAATAGGAAGAATGTATTTAACTCCTATTAATATGCAAGTAATGAACCTTAATATAAAATATCTTCTACACTTTCTTTGAGGACTTAAAATGCAACCTTCTATTTTAAAAATTCTGAATTCTAATAAGGTTCTTAATGAAGCTAAGTAGTAATCCAAATTAAGTGTTCAAGTAGTGAACCTTTTGCACCTAATTTGCTTACCTTTGATGATGAATATATTTATGATTTGATTCACCAAATTTCTTGTCTAGAATGGTGGTTTATCACAGTTTTGAATGCTTCTAATTTGCTACTCTAAAATTATAGTATATGATTTTAACTTCTCCTTCAAGATTTGGCCTGGAACTCTGAAATCTTGTAGCTAGTAATGTTAACTTAATTTTTTCCCTTTAAGCAATCAATCTATTCACTTAAATTTTGTCCTTCAAGAATCCTTTTAGTATTTTTTTGCGAATCCAACAAATCCCTATATTTGAAATGTGCATTATTTAGCTATGAAGTGCAATCTCCAAATATTCTCAGATTTGGTAAGTTTCTTCTGTCTGATTTCTGACTTCAAATAGGAATTTCTTCTCAAGAATCTGAAGGTCTTAAGGTCTTCACAAAACTTCTTTCTAAATTTTGACAAATTATTTTCCAAATATTTATCCTTTGGTATTTTTTTGAGATAGCAATTATTATCCCAAGTTCTTCCACTATCTTTTGTTGTGAATTTCTCTAATGAGTTCTCCTAGGAACTTCTTTGATGACTTCTCTAGTTTTTACAATGAGGCTCTCCATGCCTTCTCCTTGTTTTTACTTGAGATCTCTAAAATATATTTAGTCTTGCAGCTTCTTTGGTCTTCTTGATGAGGCATTTCCTTCAACCTTCAACTATGGAAGTGTTGGAAATGAGATCTTCTTCACGGATCTTTGGAACAAGAATTTTTGATAGTATTTCTCTATCTTATCTAGGGATGGAAGTTCTTCAATGAGAAATTTTATGGATCTCTTCAGCTTCTTGTAGAGGAAGTCTTCAATCAACAAAGGAGATCACCAATATCCTATATTTCAAAGACTCTTCTTTGGAGTCTTATTTAAGTTTAAGGCTTTTATGGTCTTTTCTTTTGGATTAAGGCTTCTATGGCATTTTTATTTTGTATTAAGGCTTCTATGGTATTTTCTTATGGATCAAGGCTTTTGTGGCCTTTTCATATGCAATGTGCTGGTCTACAATAGGGTTTCCATTAGTTTTATTTTCCTTAAAAAAAGTATTAGTAAGTTGATTCTAAATTTTGTTTATGATGAATCTTCACTAGTTGATTTATCAATCTAGTAGAATGAATGCTAAGTCCTAGTCTTCATGAGTTTTTATACAACTCTGTGGAAATCCTCTAACCAAATGTAATATAAAAAATTCTAGAACTGATATTTGCTTCTCCTCTCAATATTTCTTGTGACTTTCCTATTCCTAGTGACCTACTATGGCTCTCCCTATTCCTATTGATCTATCATGGCTCTGATACCACTGTTAGATTTTTATGGTGTATACCAATAGAATGCAATCATAGGATGCATAATATGCAAAAATAATATTATGGTAAAATATTCCATTAATGGAAAGTTATGAAAATGGTACAATGAAGAATGGAGGAAATGAAAACTTCAGAATAGATGCTAAAGAACTACATTGTATTCATCACCAATCTATATGGTGATCTATCCAGTATACCTACTACTACCTACAATGATGTTTTATCACTTACTATGAGACGATTTATATATAAATATGGATTGCTTGTACAACACTCTACCTAGTTGTATAAGGGGACACCTTGCACATTTACAACTTGCACATAGACACTTGTGCATTTTTTATATTACTTAAAATAACTAGCTAAATACCCCCTAAAGTAATCTAGTAGTCTAGCTATGTACCAATGGTGGTACATTTACATGATCCAAATGATTAATATACTCTAACACTAATTACATATTATATAAAATTATTACAAAGGATACAATTTTGGAAGTTGACACATCTGACAAAAGAATCCACGCTGCATTATGGGCTTATATGGCCACAATCAAGTCAACCATAAGGTTTTTACCATTTAAATTGATGCATAACATTGATCTTATCCTTCCCATAAAATATGATATTCCATTCATATGAATGGTGATAAGTGATAGGAAAATAAAAGGGAAACCATGAAATATTGGATAATACAACTACACCAGTTGGATGAAATGTGATAGGGGATGCAAGACCACATTGTAAAGAAGTAGATGAAAGAAAAAGAATATTAGGACAAAAACATGAAGTAGTCCCTCTTCAAAGTTAATTACTTGGTAATGGTGTAGGATTCCTGACACAAAAATAGGAAGCACAAAAAGTTTCTACCAACATATATGGGTCCCTATTGGATTGTAGCTATGCATGGCAATGGGGCCTACATGCTTGATGAGTTAGATAGAAAATATATCAAAAAATGGTGAACCATGATAGACTCAAGATATTTAGTCCTCTAGAATAGATCAAGCCTATTATAAGGATGGAGTATAAATTAGGAAAGGAAGAGATGATAACATAATTATTTTGTATTGTTGTATGTGTAGTATTATAAGTAGTATTTGAAATATATAACGAGATGGATTGTTAAAGAATATTATGACTTGGAAGCTTGTTCAAGATGCTTGTGGGTGAGTAGATCCATCGAGAATGTTATGACAACCATTAAAAAATAAAATATTTGTATGAGGGAGAGATCATAGTGAATAATAATAATAAATAGTAAAAGCCAATAATAAATGTAAATGTTATTGTCATGGAAAATTAGCTTTATTATAAGGAGATATGTTGTAAATAATAAAATTTCTAGAAATCCAAGATAGTATAAAGTAATTTTAGAAGTATTATGTAATTATAGAAAAAGTCCAAAAGGAAAATCTCTAGAAACATGTGATATTTGGACTATCTCATGTAATTATAAAATATCATAGGAAAAGTCCAAAAGGAAAATCTCTAGAAACATGTGATATTTGGACTATCTCATGTAATTTTAAAATATCATAGGAAGAGTCCAAAAAGGATATCTCTATAAAGTGTTGTTGTGTGTCCATATAGAGTTCTCCATGCATGTAATATTTAGCTCCCATGAGCTTATAAATAGGGGAGAGACCCCTTATGGGAGGTAAATTGAGAAAGTGTAGTCTCAAGAAAGTAATAAAAAGTCTAGTATGTGAGTGAGATCTAATAAGCCAAGCTATCAAGAAAAGAGTACCTATTTATCCAAGGTGTGGCCAAGATTTTTAGAGTGAGGATGTTGAGCATAGTCATTAGGAAAGTCTACTAGAGGTGAAGCCTCAATGGGAAGGTCATATTAGCTCACAAGGTAATTTGGTGAGCATCCATGTAATGTTGTAATTTATATTTATAATACAAATTCTATTTTCATTGTGTATATATGGTGATTCCACCAATACCTATTTTCCATGATGTTTAATTATGAATGAGAGTTTTATGGTAGCATACCACCACCATATAAATATTATGAATGTTTACTAATGACCATAGTAATAGGAAATATCAAGGAATAATTGTGTGTGTTGTAGTTTGATAGGGCATCAAATGCATCTTGACACCATCATCCCATTAAAAAACCATACCCTTTCTCAAAATCTTGGTAAAGGGATGACATTTATCAATGACTTGGGAGATGAATCTTGGCTTGGATTTTACCTTGGAGACTATAGATTTGGGTAAATTTTAGAGGGGTGGTGTATAAAAAATAATTTATTTTTTTATTATGGTTGACTTCAATTCCCCTTTGGGATACAATGAATTCTATAATATTTGTTGATGTTACCCTAAAGATTTAGTTTTTTAGGATTTAGACATACCTTGTGCATCCTTAACCTCTTAAAAACATGTCTTAGGTCTCAAACATGATCTTCTAATTTTAAAGATCAACCAATAAGATCATCGAGATAATTTTGATGATATCATACATCATATTATGGAAGATATAGGTCATGGTTCTATAGCAGGTGGCTCTTACATTTTTATCCCAAATGGTATTGTTGAATAACAAAAGGTTTTCCATAAGGTAGTGAAAGCTATTTTGGATTGATCCTTAGGGGACATATTGTTTTAATTAGATATTAAGAATCCATTCATTAAGGACAATATCCCACACCCTATGGTGATATCAACAATCATGTCACTATTGGAAAGAAGAAAATTATCTTTAGGAAATGATTTGTTTATGTCTTGAAAGTTGGTGCACATTTGAATGTTTTTCAATTTATTGGAAATAAGAATAATGTTAGAGGTTGAATCAAAGTAGTATATGAATTTGATGAATCTAACATCAGGGAGTTTTTGAAGCTTCTATTTGACTATAAGTGTGAATTTTAGATGTGTTTTACAAAATTTTTGAATTATAGGTTTTGCATCGACCATGACAACCAAGTTATGGACAACTAGAGGGGGGTCTAAACCAAGCATGTTAGCATAGGACCAAGAAAAAACATCATTGAATTATTTTAGTAGCTTTGTGTATTCCTCATGTTATACCTTTGTTAGGACTTTCCCTAACATGAGGGTCTTGGGATTAATATATCTTTCGATATTGACATCTATGGTTACCTAAATTAAAATATGAGATTTTTTTCTAATTGAGAAGGACTTAGAAGCACTCCATGGTTCTCTAAGTTAGTGGGGTATGTGATAAATTAATTATTATATAGATTTTATAACATGGCCACGTTGACAATTTGGAAAAAAAATCCTCTAAAATAAAAGTGGATTTGCTCAAAGTAACTTGTAGGATTACCTTGGGGAGGATTGTAATCATGTCCTATTGTTTATAAATTTTTTTTAGTGATCATATCTAAATAGTATAGTTTTAAGTACTTCACTTTGATGTATTAGTTAAATTGAGAGAAGCTAGGGTCTATAAGGTGTGATGATCCATAATCATCATCATAATTCCAATAAAGTTTATTTGATGAAATGGTACTGACTAGAGAGGTTCTATCATAATGATAATTATGATCAAGTTCTCCATCATATAGAGAATAAATGGGTAAGTTTTAATATAACAAGGGATATGAACTATCCCACAACATCTTGGCAAAGGTTATATTTATAGGGGTTCTTTAATACCTAGTTCATACAAAATTAGTCCTTTACCTTGGTATACCATGCTAGCTAAAAATTTATTAGGTAAAGGATAACAATTCAATAGGAATCATGAGGTATAATTTTATTCATCTCTATAAGAACTACTTCCATTGATTTTATTATTGTTGATGGTGCCAATGCAAATAAAGAAAAAACTTTATATTTACATTGTTTTAGCCTTACTATTGGAACTTGAATGTAAACCTAAGGTTTGACACAAGGGTGAAATCTACGATAGGTCTAAGAAATATTATTTTTTATTTGGATTAATATTTTTTATAAGTAAAGTATGTATTTTATTTAAAACAGGTTTTGAAAGGGTCCTAGACCCTTGTTACAAAAACAATATAGACTCATGTTGGACTTTGGATATAGAGAAATAAATGAGAAGCAATATAGAAACACCAAAAACAATAGAAAAAATGAGAGAAGGCCATACCACCTAGGCTAACACAAAATAAAATAGCACCCATCCTCAAGCGAATCCTCGAACCCATCCTCAGTAGTACAAGTTAGGCAAGATCCTTGCCACTATCCTTAACTTCTTTATTGTTGCTATATTTCATCCTAGAGGGGGTCTCCTTTGGCTTAATTTTCTCCTTTAGTTTTTTTGCCTTGGACTCTTCGAAGGCTTTGCAAAAAAACAACAGATGTAATGTGTTACACATTTCTTTCAATATTGCCTGAAACTCCTCGAATTGAATGATTGTTGTGGATATAGTCCAAATAACTAGATTTTACAATGCCTCCTTAGTAAAGTCCTCATCCTCATCAGAGTCCAAAATTTGGAACATGCTTTGGCTCATACACATATTCTTATGGAGATGGATAGATTTCCTCGTAGCACCCATCGGTTCTTCAATTTTAGGCTTCTTTCCTTTGGATGCTTCCTCATCCTTGTTAGAACCAATGGATTTCCTCTTTCTTGCAGGCATTGAAAAAGGGATTAATAATTCATATTCCTCAGGGTTATCCTCAGATGGAGGAAAGTTATCAATTGGCCAAAAACAATGAGTAGCATCCACACTTTGATCCACCTTGAAAGTAAGACCTCGAAAACAAGCATCACAAATTATGGAAGAAGGAAAATTTATCATTGTTGACTAGTTCAAGGATATGTTGATGAAGGGAATTAGACCATGTGACTAGGCTGTTGATGGTAGTGCTAATGTTTTCCAGGTCATCAACCACTTTTTTGGCTTCCCTAAAAGCATATTGGATGATTGGCTCTTAGAGGTGCTTTATTGTTTTGCAAGCTTCTTCTACAGAGTTATTGACTTTCCAAGATGGATTTTTTGAATTCTTCATGTAATTTATTATATTGAGGGAGTCACCCTCGATGATCACCCTGTTAGAATTTTTTTGAAATAGCATTAGGCCCCTCCATAAAGCTATGGCTTTAGCAAAATTATTAGATTGAATACCTAAATTTTTAGCAAAAGCCATAACTATTTAACCATGGTGATCCTGAAGAATACCTCTTGCCCCAACCAGACCTAGATTTCCTTTTGTAGCTCCATAAAAATTTAGTTTCTGTTGGTCAAATATTTTCCTAAAATACAAACATACATTTGTGCACCCTAGACACGACCAACATTGAAAGGCTAGAGGAAAAAAATGTCCTTCGTGCCAATATCCAAATAGGGTTGGCTCCCTTACTAATCCTACATTTATTTAATACTAGAGTTGTAGGAAAGCAATGGAAATAATAGAAAGAAATGGGAAATATAGCCATAGGCCAAATATATAGGATTGGGGATAGACTCGTAGAAGGAATTCCACCCAAGTGTCATAACAACATATAATAAAAAGGAGGTAAGAGAATCCACTTACAGTTCCTTGAAGACAACTTCTAGAATCACATTCCAATACTCACACTTACACTAGTAATGCCCAAATCTAGGTGCAGAATTTGAACTTAAAAATAGATAGTGAACATGAATATAAAATAGAAATGCTTGAATAGAAAGAAATCACACATAGAGACTGCTTGAAAAATTAAAAGCCACAACTTATTCTATTTATATAGAAAACTTGAATAGTTTTTCTACAGAATGTCCATCCTCCTTTTACAATAGAAAATGGATAGTATTTATAGAGGATTTTGCATCTTTAATTTAATTCACATGAATACAAAATATTTATAGATCAGGAACCATTGAGAGGAAATTTTGCCTTGAAATCCTTCATAAGGGAGCAATGATCCAATTTTGGAGGGACCATTTTTGGAGAATCAATAGGCTTCAAGCATTGGTGCATGAAATAGGAAACTTTGTTGAATTTTGACCATCTTAGTGCTTTGGAAATCTACATTTTTCCCAAGAAGTCCACAGGATATTTAAAATGTTTTTAAAAGGAGCAAAGCTGGTGGGTAGCACCTTGGAAATTATGAAAATCTCCATGTGATATTAAATTTTGCTTCTTTTCAGCACGAAACCAGGAAATATGACTTCTTTTGCCTCCATTATTAAATTTTCCTTGAGTGCCTTTGAAAAATTGCTCTAGGCTATTTTGCATCACTTTCACCCGAATTGGGCGATTGGAACCTTTGGATAAAATCCAGGTGAAAACACCCTATATATATCCATTCATCAATATCTTAACCATTCACCTTTTACCTCTTAATTTTTTGTTCAGGGTCCTTTCCAAACTGTCTTTCCATTTGAATAAAGTGCATATATTTTAAATAAAATATTTAAAATATAAGAAATGTGTGTTAACACAATTTTGTTCTTTTCCATAGCGCACTCCCTCATTAAAAACTTTGCTCTCTACGTGAGTATTTCATCTCATTTTTAGGGTGAAATACCTCTAAGATTTCCATTAAATATTTAGTGTGGAACTCGTGGATTATGCTGCCCTTCATTTGCAAAACTTACATTCGCCTCAAGGTGGGGTAAATTGGATTTTTGCCCCTCCATTGGGGTGAATTCCTTTTGGTTTAAATGCATTCCCTTCAATTGTCATTTCAAAACCCGCTTCAACCTTCAATGGCGTATAAATTATTTTGACTTTCACATGGAACATTTTAGGAAAACATATAAAATCATTTTACCCTTTGAAATACACTTTCACCCCAATGAGGGGTGACAAGTATTTTTACCCCTCATTTGGGGAGAATGGCTCTTAAAATCCCCATTTAATACTTAACACTATGGGTCCCATTATACACTCTATCCTTCACGTGCATTCGTCCAAAGAGAGGGTGAAATGTGTCTTCACCCATATTTTGGGGTGAATGAAGCTTTGACTTTTCAGATATCTCTCAGCACCCAAACTCACCATTTTGCTATGCTTCATCCTAAGGAGGGGCGAAAGGGAGTTTCGCCCCTCTCTTGAGGTGAAAGTTTTGTTGACTAGTCAACAGACCAACTTGGTGCATTATCCATAAAAACTTGGAGGATGTTCGCCCCAAAGTGGGGTGAACGATGCTTTCGCCCCATCTTTGGGGCGAAAAAACTTATTTGAATTGTCGTTGTGCTTCAATTTCGGGCCCACTTCGACTTAACCACTTAAAATGTATTTTCACCCCTAGGAAGGGCACAAAGGACTTTCACCACTCACTTGGGGTGAATGTCATTGCCACACTTTGTCATTTTTTTAATTTTTAAATTCACCACAAAGTGAATCAAACAAGTTTGTCATCCATTTTTGGGGTGAATGCACCTTGCTCTTCCCAGGATTTTTTCCTAAAAAATAAAGACGACAGGCTACTATGTCTTTTATTTTATTTTGATTTTCCAAGCACTATTTCATTTTGATGTCCTTAGGCGATATTTATTGATTCTTCATGAATAATTTATCGTGCAACACCCATTATTCTCAAGCATGAAATCCACAAAAATTAGAAGGAAAATTAACACATAAAATTACTATAACACATTAAACGAGCCAAAATACTGCAATATGGTATTAATATATTTTACCACTTTTACAATAAAAAAACAATCAATAAAACTCCATCAAAAATCCCAATGTGGCATAATGTCAAAATTGCCAATATTTATGGCAACTCATGGGGTATCCAGCTCACATAGATGTAAGTGATCCCAAGCCTTTATCCATTGGACTCTTTAGTGGTCCTTCTTACTGATCGCCTTGGCTAGCATTTTTTATTTTGATATTTTTTTTATGCCTGTTCAATTACTGCCCTCTCAACCACCTCTTGCTCTGCTGCTATCCATGCCATTGCTGCTTGCTTCGCTACTACTTGTTCTGCTATGGCTTGCTCTTCTTTCTCCTTAAAACTTTTATAGGTGATTTTATAAACTGTTACTACTTTAGCCCAAGTGTGTGTGGTGAACAAGCAAGGAAAACTAAGCGATTCATAAATATGCCATAAATTCTTGATATCCTCTAGGCTAAGGCACTTAGATCATTGGGCTAGCTCAAATAGGGACAAATCCATGTGGCTAAACTTCTTCATAAGTGGAAGCACTTGTTCCTCCATGATGGTCTCCTCCCACTTGTTAATTTTTGAAGTATCCTCCATAAAATTCTTCCAGGCTGCTTCCAACTATTCCCTTGGCAGTGGCTCACCCGATTTGCCGATAAAATCTAGAAATCCCATGTTGGTGAGAGCATCAAAATGGATCATTAAAATAGTGTGCTCTCACTCCATTGCATTGAGGATCTTTCTACCTTCTCTCACTAGATCCAACATCTAGAAGTAACTACGAAGTGTGACTTTGGTGGTAGAACAATATCGGTCCATTTTTCTCATGGGGTAAATGCACATATTTGACTAAGATAGGGCTTAAATTTTTATAGCCATCTCTAGATGAGGATACAACATTTCCTCAATACTGTCTATTACCTACTAGATCAATTGAATATGAATTTGAGCCTCGTAAAGATACTACAGAACTTGAATTACTCTGGATGTAAACTTCACACAACCTTGGACCAACCGAAGGTGAGCCTCCTTTATTGTTTTTTGAGAGAAGCTTATACCTTGTGTGGCCTTCTCTACCATTTGGTTATGAATAGACTCAAGATGTACCTTCAATGACTGCACCTACTAATCCACTACATATTTTGCCTTCTTATGGGCCCCTACTTGTTGATGCCATTGTTCAACTTCTGTTGACATCTTCTCCTATTGCACTCTACTTGCTACCAAGGAATCCTTGAGCTCAATAATTTTTGTCTCAGCATCATAAAATCTCTGCTTATAGTGCTCGTCGTGTAAATAAATTGAGCTCATATCAACCTAGATATTCCCCATTTTTTTAGTAGGGTCAATCCTCGTCAGATCCTTAGTCACAATCTCATAAGCGTAATTTCTTAGTATCATCTCTCCTCATGGATTTTGGACCAAGGGAAATATATTAGTAGTGTGAGCCTCCATAACAACTAGATTGAAGGTAAATTTATTGAGTGGTCTAGCTGGAGAAATTTCTTCTTTTCTCCTGTGGCTCTTCATCCATTGTGATGAACAAAGGTGCGATCGACTGATCTTATCCATATATGGCTACTTGGACATCACTTGGGTTTTGGTCAGTGTCTACATCTCCAAAAATTATGTGAAGGGAACTAGGACCTGTGCATGGTCTGGCTTAAAAAAACAAGAGGAGATAGATATAATATGGGGGACTAAAATGACATAGTGAATGGATAAACCAGACTAAGCTATAGTTACACTCACTCTAGGAGGAGCTTGCGTACTTTCAACTATAGTGGAAGTGGTGGCAAAAATGGACGATGAAGGATTTGAAAATAGGTTCAGACCTGATGCAAATGAAATAAAAGAAAGGGAGGTCAAGGATAGGGGAAGATAAGAACGAACAACAATGACTTGCAGATAAGAGGAAGGGAGAAAAATAGAAATGAAAGACATACCAAATGGAGGAGTGAAAAATGTAGGGACTAAAGAAACTAAATTGGTAGCCACTACTTGCTCTTGAGTAGAAGAAGAGGGAAAGGGAGATGTACCTTCGGGCATGGACACCGAGTGTCCTGGTGATGGAAGTGACTGCGTAATAGGTTCTTTATGTTGATGTTCTACTTCCACTTTGAGATCTACGATCTCAACTTGCTAGTCCAACAACTACTCCTAAATAAATGGAAGGCTCTGAGTCACACTAGTCTAAGTAGTCGATACCAATAGAGATGGATTAATAGTAGCTACAACAACTACAATCATAGAAACTACAATAATTAAAATTTTAATAGTGGACAAATAGATAGCACCAGTTATTGGCCTCTTTGCAACCTTCAAAAATGGAAGTGCCTCTCCAACAGTTTGCTTCTCCAACAAAGGCACCTCATCTATATTTTGCTTCACCCATTGTGACCTCCTTTTAAAGATGTACTATTGCTCTTCTTCTTCAGGTGTCACTTCCTTGGCTATCGAGTGCTATTATTTAGCCATGCTTCCCTCACTATCAGACCTTTAAAAAATTTTAGGCAAGACCTTGGCAAAAGTGATGGGTTGATAGATGTTAAAAAATTCATCATACGCTTTTGAAAATGCCTCATCCATATTCAACCCATATGGTGACATAATTTTTCCTCTATGGACCCGCATAATCCACCAGTTCATAATCTTCTCTTTGGTCCATGTGGGCAACTGTTCTTTCATTTGGCCAAATAGTCCCGATGGAGGAATATGATCTATATGCACTATGGGGTTATACTCAACCTCTTGCTCATAAAAGTCATGCCATGGAGAAAGTGACATCATATCTTCAACATGACATTCTAAATCATGTCTATCGAAATTGTTGCACTTTTCTTGAATATCTTGCCATGGAAATCAATGAATAGTTTTGGCCTTGATGATTTCCAAAAATTTACCTAATGGGTCACATATCCATCATTGCGGTAGTTCTATCAGGCCTATGTCTTGAAGTGCCTCTGTGAGCAACCTGTTCTGTCCAACTTGGATCACCTCTATGCTACCAAACTTAAAGGACATGGTGCAAGTCATTATTTTACCACACCCTACTCCATAAACATCATTAGTATAATCCATTTGATGCACCAGCTCCATGGAAAAAACATGCTCGGTGGTGAAAAATAGAAGTAGGAATGGCTTGCCCATGAAGCCATAAATTCTTACAACCACACCTTGAGTCAACAAAAAGATGTCATCCTTCTCAGCTATGACAACTGCTTCCTTCATTGCTCATGGAACTATTTCACTTTTTCCACAAATCAACTCAATTGTGGGCCCCAAAAATAAGCGGTTAAAACTATAAAATGACTCCCTGCTTGACATAGTGGAGTCCACATATAAAATGGAAAGTGCTCATCCTTTTCATCAACTTTTTTACTACTATAAACAAAAAATTCTAGTGTAAGTGAAAAAATAAATACCAAAAAAGGAAGGAGGTGTACTTGAATTAAGTTTCCTCTTCGATATTTAACTTCTCCAACTGAATATACATTTTTTGATATATGAAATTGACCTAGTCAAAATAAATCATATTTATGCTATTTCTCATGGTCATTGGAGCATAAAACTCCACCTAGGATATACATTGCACAAGCGCTGCTTACCACTTTTGAAACATGGAATCCACCAAAAGACCAACAACCCACACCAGCATCAAAAATAAATATGGGATTTTAATTATAGATAATGATTTTGGTAAATTTAGCAGCTACCCTAGTTGTGGCTCCTTAATCAATTGTGTTTCCATAAACTAGTGCATCGTCATCGTCAAAACATATCTCTCTTCTTTCTTATTGATATGTAACTTTTTAAAAATCATGTCAGAAGGGGGTTTTAGCCCATAGGCAAATGCTTTCCTTACTTCTTCGACAAAGATAGAGAAGTGCACATCCCCACTCATGTTTCGAATTGCATTGGTAGCTGGGTTATAAAATCTAATGATTAATTTTACCAACTCTAGGCAAGGGTGTACGGGCGTACACAGATACCAAATTAACTATGCATAAACTGACATAGTCATAGGGCTCTCCGTCATCAATCCTTAATTTACTACGAATTCCACATCCTGTAGAAGCTTCACCACACCCTTATTGGTGATTATGTTGTCCTCGATGTCTGCCATAGTATCAAAGTATGGGTCTAAATCCACATTTTCATTCCTACGAGCTTTCTTGGATTTCATCCCTCCTTCTGCTCTTTTCTTTAACTTCTTGGGCTCTATGATTTCTTTCACTTCTTTGTTTTTCTTACTCATTATGTCAATTATAGAAATCATGAAGACGCTCTACAAATTCTACAACCCACAGCTCAAAAATGCACCAATATAAAATTTAAAAAATTTAACTTCTGAGCAAATTTACCTGTGCTCTATTTATAGAATACGCTCCAACTATCACAGTAAATGCAGTAAATTTTTCTAGTGGATTCAGGAGGGTGCGTGCCTCGTTTCCCTCAAATGACACTAATCCTGATGCTTAACGGTAACTAATTGGTATTCATGAAAAAATCATATTTGAAAAATGCACCCTTCTTTCCATGTTTATCCTTGAACTATGTGCCCTGGCTGCTGACAAACACCTTGGAAAAATAAATTTGCCACTTGAGAACCAATGAGCACCTTTGCTTCCAATGTTATAAAATTACAACTCTTGGGAAGGCCAAAATGTCTCCCCATGCACAGACAGGTGCACATTTTAAATTAAACACTCTGGAAAATGCGTCTTAATGCTCATGAATGCTTTCCAAAATTTGATACGTGTCGGTGGGTGAAATCACTTTGAGAGGGTGCTTTAAAAATTTGACTTGCACTAAAAAATTGTCACATGTCCGAAAAACCATTGGAGGGGCAAAAGTATCTTGGTGGCGCACTTGATATCTTCATTTTTCAATCTAAAAATGCATCTTAACCTGTTTGGTATAATTTCATGGCAAATCCCCCATTTTAAAACAATTTTTTACCTCTCTTTTTTGCCTTATACATCAAAAGCATGGATTTTCTTTATTTAGAAAATCTCCTAGTTTTAGAGATTTTATTTTATTATTATTATATAAATATATATTTTGTTATTTTATTTATTTTTAATCTTCTCTCTATTATTTCACCCCTACATTTTTTCTAATAAAAATTAAAGCACATTAAAATCAAAATTTGTCCCTTTTTTGTTTACTTTGCTCTAATTTCATGAAAACCTTCTATTTAGAATGTCGGAGCATGCCCCCGTACTTTTAGAACATTTTCATATGAATGGAAATTTGATGTGAGCTTTGAATAATTTATTTTAACTAGAAGGCTAAGGTACCATAATTAAAACTTTAAAAATTTCCATGGTTTTCTTTTGCCCCAACAGGCTTGACATCCTTTGTACGCGTTCGCCCCATAGGGAGGCGAATGGGATTTTTACCCTTACTTTGGGGTGAAAGTGTCTTTTCATTTACTGCACTCACTAATTTTAGAATGGGGCTCCATGCCATTTTACATGTTGCACTTTGATTTCTTAATTAAGACATTCCCCTCTCCGCTCTTTATACTTTCACTAAGTACCCCAGACGTTTTTTCAAGACAGTTTTTCATTCTTTAACTCAAGGACTTGCAAAGTAAAACAAATTTTAACTTTGGAGTTTTCAGACCTGCTAAAACCTTCCAATACAAAAAGTATTTCCACCTAGATATCATAATATATCCTCAAAGAAATTTTTTGGAGTGAAACCGATTTTCAAAGAGAGAGAGTTTTTTTTAAAACAAAGTTTTCTTTGAGGAAAACCCAACTCTTTTTTTTTAATTCTTTAAAGCAATAAAATAATTGTAAATGAAATTTGTACATATTTACACACTTGTAACACTTGATCACATCATTTAAAATAGACCTTCAGATGAAGACCATTAAATGGAATCAACAAATACCAACCATTCATATCTCGAAGATAATATGTGTTCATCGAATTCATCGCAAAAACTTGAAATGAACCTTCCGAGATTACATCAAACTTGTGGTGTTTCCCTAGCTTGGATTTATTCTCATTCCACTTGAGGACTAGATATCCCACCTAAAACTTGCATTCTGTTGTCTTTTTACCAAACCACTTCTACTCCAATTTTACATGTTCTATGAAAGCTTTGTATAAATTTTCTCTATCCTCTTCTAACTATAGCAATTGAGCCAACCTTACATTCATAGGATCAAACTCATAATATTCATATTTGAATAACTACAATGTTTGGAGGATAGGTGGCTCGATATGAGTGGGTAATACTACCTCTTTTTCATATACCAAGGAATAAGGAGAGGCTTTGATAGACTTCTTAAATTATATATAGTCTACCCATAAAGCTTTATTCAACAATAGATGCTAGCTCTTTTTATTTCTACCAAGTATCCTTTTCAAAATCCGAAGTAAGTTTTTGTTTGTGGATTCGGCTAGACTGTTTCCCTATGGGTAATAATTGGAAGAAGTCTTCAGATAAATTCCATATCTACTTGAAAATTTGGTGAGCTTTGCTCTAATAAATGGAGTCCTATTATCTTTTACAATGGTGTCTAGAACACCGAAATGGGTAATCAGTCCCTCAAGGAAAGAAATAATTATATCTTGATCTAACTTTTTGGTTGGAATAGCCTCGAACCACCTGGTAAAATAATCGATCGCTATCAAGATATACTTTTGTTTAGTGAAGGAATGAGGATTTATGATTCCAATAAAATCTAAGCCCCATTGCTGAAATGAAGCTTCTACTTGAATCGGGTGCAAAGGCAAAGATGCCTTCCTACTCCTACCAACATACCACTGATATTTATCATAACTTTGGCTCACCTTGTGTGCATCCACAAAAATAGTAGGCCAAAAATACCTTGCTTGAATGATCTTCAAGGCCATAGGCCTTCCTACGTAATGTACATTGGATATGCCAGAGTGGAATTCCTCTAAGATTTTTTTCTTTTTTTAATCCTTCACACATCTAAGGAGTGCTTCATCTATGTTTTTATGAAATAGTCCACTCGAAAACAAGATATACCTAAGTTCTTGCAATTTGAATCTTCGTCGGTGTGAGGGATCAAGGTGTGATGGACATTTTCCTAATGTAAAGAATTTGATAAGGTCCTTTATCCAATCATGATCACTTGTAACTTGGTTCATGAAATTGCTTTCATTGATAACCTTATCCTATACCAGAGCTAGTGATCCATAATCTACACTTTTTACCAATTCTTGGCAAGGAGCTCATACACACACCAACTTAGTCAATCGGATCTCCACATTGTATTCCTAAATATTTGACACCTAGCCTACTATTTTATCACCCATTTATCCTTGAAGAATGAAATTTTTGATGTCTAGATGAATAATGTAGACAATTGTCTTACTTTGTGAAACAAAATTATGAAACTTCTTCAATGAATTCATGAGTGCATATACCTATTTCTCAATTAAGTTATATTTCTCCTAGTATGGCACAATTACTTGGCTATGGAAAGCAATCAGTTTCTCATCCCCGTCATCTTGCTTTTGAGTGAAGACCGCAACATAACTCTCTTGCTCTCCCACTATGTAAAGGATGAAATAATTTGAGTAATCTGGGTTAATTAGTACTAGCACTTGGGTGATTCTCTCCTTGATTTACTGAGATGTCTGTCTCCTTAATTCTGTCCATTTGAAGTCTACATTCTTCTTTATAATTTTGGTCATTGGCTTTACACCCTAAGAAAATTCAACAATGAATTTTTAAATGAAGTTGATCTGGCCAAATAATGACTACATATCTTTCTTACTACTCGGTAGGGGTAATTTCAAGAGTACCTCAGCTCTCATAAGATCAATCGCTAGTCCTTATTGTGAAATTACATGTCCTAAAGGTTTTACCTCTTTGATTGTAAAAATAGATTTCTTTAGGTTAAGCGAAATTCCAAATTCTTGATATTTCTTGAACACTTGCCTCAAATTAGAGACAATGTCTTCCTTAAAATATGAAAAAATAGTCATGTAATTAAGGTAAATCACAATAACCCAATTCAAAAACTCATCAAAAGTGGCATCCATAGCTCTTTGAAAGATGGTGCAACACTGGAAAGACCAAATGGCATCCTCTGATAGGTAAAAATGACCCATTTTATAGTAAATGTCATTTTGTGCTGGTCCTCATCCTTCACCCAATTTTTTTGTAGTCAGAAAAACCATCAAGCAATGAAAATCTCTGAGCTCTAGCAACTACGTGCAAAATCTAGTCTATTTATGGTAACAAATAGTGATCTTTCAAGGACTATTAGTTTAGGTTCTGAAATTCCACACAAAGGTGAATGTATCCATTTTTATTCCAAACAAGAACCAAATTTGTCACCCATGTCGAGTGCTTGATAGGATAAATTATCTTTACCTCCAACATCTTCAACTGATGAGGCCTAGAAATGCCTCAATCATAACATGTTTTGTACACTAAAAATTCCTATAAACTCTTATGTTTTATCTGATATGTTAGTTAAGTTGATTCAATATGCTGTATATTAACCATTTTGCATGATCAATGTATTTGAAATATTATATGCTGATTTTATAGCTTTTTGCATAGTTTTGTGTTCTTTTTGATATGATTTGCTACAATGAGATATGCTTAGAATAATAGCATCATTTCACTAATATTGTTTTGATTTGACAAAGCATTTACTTCACCTAATCTGGCAACAGTGCAAGCAAACTGTTGCTATGCAGCAAAAATTGGTCTTTCCCATATAAATTCCAGCCAGTCGTCCATAAATAGCAAGGCATGGAATTCACATGAGGAAAGGGATGAAGACCATTAGAATTTGATCTTAGGAGATAACACACCTGAGAGATGCAAAAAAAATCATTGGAAAAGCATACATTTGTTCATTCCGAAGTATCTTCGGAATGAACAGATATCTTTGGAATGAAGGAACACAACATCTTCGGAATGAGTGGATCTTCGGAATGAAGAATGTAGCATCTTTGAAATGAGTGGATCTTTGGAATGAAGCATGCAGTATCTTCGGAATGAGTGATATTCGGAATGAGAATGCAGTATCTTCGGAATGAGCGATCTTCGAAATGAAAACTGCATTGTCTTCGGAATGAAGCCACTTATCTTTGGAATGAAGAACAAAATGTGTTTTTGACCTTTTGACCGATTTCTAAAGTTGGAAAAAGGGAAATAAAGGTTGGAAAAAGTAAAGAGAAATATATTCCATCTATCTTTGCCATCATTTCCGACCAAAGCCATCATTAAGGGAAAGATCAGGTTTTAGTCCTCTTCTAGGATAAAACCAGAATTTGTTGCAGCATTGTAGGATTAGATCTTTTGAGATATTCTTTGTTTGTAATCAGATCATAGAATAGCTATAAATATTGCTCCCATTTAGGTTGAGCCTAGTAGGTAGAAAAGGAGGTAGAAAATAGAGTAAGGAAGCTAGCAAAAAATACAAAGTATAACTAGAAATTGACTGTTACGATCCTGTAAGCTTTTTCAAGTAAATTCTTGTAATCATGTCTTTTGATCAATAAAGTGCACCAGTTCTATTTCAAATTACTTGTAAACGAGTGTGATTAAGATTTAGAAAAATAGAGAGACTTACACCTTCTTCTGGACAAAGAGGCTGGCCACTTCCAGACCTAGGAGGAGGACTAAAAAAGGATGTTTTTATTTTGATTTTGCTGCAGCAGAATGAGTTGTAGAACTTGTTATTTCAATTGCTTGTAAATAGTTGACAATATTTGTAGTACTAGTTTATTTATGCTTAGATTAATCTTGTGCTTAAATTTTTAGTTGCAATCTTACTTTCAGCAAAGTTTTCACTTCATTTTCAGATTGTTATTTCTAGAATTTACTATTTTTCAGCAATTTCTTGCATTTTATGTTTTGCTGTCAAAATCTGAACAGAAGATTGACAACCTTCTATTATAGAACTTTGATAGTTTTTATTTCCACATTAGATCTAGATTTTCATTACTGTAAAAGTAATTAGATTTCCTTTCTACAATTAGGATCAGACTTTCAATTCTGCAACTGTTAATTCTACAATATAATTAGGTCTCATTCTGCAATTGTAATTAGGACTTCATTTATGTAGTTAATGATTAGTTTCCAATTCTGCAACTTAGATTAAGATTTAATTTATGCAATTTAGAGATAGGAATGTTCCAAAACCCCCCACACAATCGGTTCCACCAATAAGACTTGTTGCCCTAGATTGACCTAAGTTATAGTTGTTTCACTTCTTCTCCCACAGATAGCCTTGTACACTACCCTGGATTGACAGATTCATTGAGAATTAATGATGGTATAACGACTACGCATCATTTTGGCACCGTTGTCAAGGAATAGTGTTGTTAGAAGAAAACAAATAGTCCAATAGCTGTAATCAGACTAAACTATGAACATTCAGGTTAAAATCTGAATATAATAGCAGAGTAAGATAACAACTATTGACTTAATTTATGTCATTTAGGAGTAAACATGAATGAGTAAGTCTAGGGAGACCCCAAAGGATCCCTGGCTTGTCCCATTAAGGAGATATTCACACCTAAGGGGTGAATCACCTGTGTTTGAACTACCTAAAATATTGAAAGAAAAATCACCAGTCTCACCATCAGTAGAACATTTTGAGAAAGGAAAATCACCAAATTTATCAACAGAATATCTTAAGGAAGATAATTCATCAGACTCATCAACATAGAAGCTTGGACCTCTTGAGAGAACAATTTGGAAAGCTTTAACTTCTCCTAGGAAACAAGAAACTATGGCAGAAGGAGGCAATGTAGATGGCTAGCATGGCTATGTTCATAATGAAGGGGATGATCAGGATATACTCCAACCTTCCAGAACATTTGAATATCCTATTCATATGAATCCAACACAAAACTCTCCCATGAAGACCATTTCACCTTTAGTACTTCCAACCTTTCGAGGTGTTGTATCTGAAGATACTGACCAGTTTTTATTTGAATTCAAGATAGTGTGTCAGACCTATTATTATATAAATGACAATAAAAAACTTAAGGTTTTTCTCTCAACTCTCAAGGATTCAGCATTACACTGGTTCATGAGCTTAGAGCCAAATTCCATAAGAACCTAGGATCAAATGGAGACTGTCTTTTTAGACAAATATCAGGAATACTGTCATGTAAGGAATAGAAAATATGAGTTATTTAGAATCAAGCAAGAAGATGATGAGACCTTGGAATATTATCTTGATAGTTCTCCTTTTTTCAAAGGAGATGTGGACTAGTAGAACCAGAATTATGTAAAACCATATTTTTGAGAGGATTGCAAGATGAATCTAGAGAAGTTCTGGATTTTATGGGAAAAGGGGATGTAACCACTCTCAGTAATGAGGAAATTATGGATCTCTGCAGGAATTACTCTCGCACTAAGCAGAGAAGAAGAAAAAGCCGCACAAATGGTACTGATGTAAAGGACCTGATAGAGGAACTTGCAAATTTCAAAACTGATATCCTAGTGCATCTAAACACTACTTTAGGGGAAATCTCTACAAAGGCTAAAAACATAGAACCTTTGGCAATTTATTGCCCAAGATGTAGAAGTAAACATGCTTTGCAGGAATGTCCTTTGAATAAAACATCTATCTCAACCATTTGTGGTATCTATTCAAAAAGGCATTCAACTGATCAATGCCACCTGCTACCACAACTCAAAACTATGTTAGAAAACTAGACTGAGGAACTCAACTATATTGGACCAAAACAAAGGGGAAATTTCTCTCAATATCAAAATCCCCCTCATTTTCTTACAAATTGGGGGCATAATCCTAGAACTATGCCTTGGGGACAATCAGAACCACCCCAATGTCCTTGGAATTATCCTCAATGGACAAATTCCCAAGAATGGCCATAATCAAATTGGAGTAACCCAACCTGGAATCAGAATCAAAACAACCCCTCATGGAATCAAAACAATCCATCTTGGAATCAAAATTAGACTAATCCACATTGGGTGCAAAACCAACCACAGTGGAATCAACAATACCAGTCCTATCCAAGGCAGTAAAGGAATCAAGGTCAAACTCAGCATTTGTTGCCTGCACCTAATCAGAATTTTCAAGAAAAACAACAACAAACATAGCAAGTGAAACAACCTCAATTGCCATCTCAGCCAGTCACTAATCCAAACAGTGTAAGACAGACACCTCCTGTCTATGTGGCTGAAGCTAAGGAAAATATTGAAATTAATGTTCTTGATTGTAGTGACATCCAACTCCGTTCAGGGAAAGTTGTACCTGAACTAGTTTTAATGGAAATCAAAGATAATGAAAAGAAAGAATCATCAGAACCAGAGAGAATCCAACCAATAATAGAAACAAAAAAATTGGATCCAACAATAGAAAAAGAGACACAAGCAGAACAATTACCAGGGATAGTTCCATATCCTGAAAGACTTAATGTAATACCAAAAATTTTTGAGTCAAAATTGGTCAAAGAACTCAAAAAGTTGACTATCTCATTGCCATTATTGCAATCCATTAAGGAAATACCAGAAATTAACAGTACTATCCAAAATTTGTGCATTAAAAGAGCAGGAAGAAAGAAGAAAGCATTCCCCAAGACTGTGCAGGTTGAAGGGAAGATAGCTGATCTCTTATCTAGAAAACTAATACCTCCAAAGTATAATGATCCAGGAAGCCCAGTTATCATAGTCACCATAGATTCAGTACCAATATCAAATGTTTTAGTGGATCTAGGAGCTGCAATAAATGTCATGACTAAAGATACAATGGAACAATTATAGTTCAAACATCTCAGCCCCACATTTACAATTTTAGAAATGGCTAATAGGTCAGTTGCAAAACCTGAAGGAATCATTGAAGATGTCCCTATAGAAGTTTCTTCTTGGGAATTCCCTACAGATTTTCTGGTTTTACAGCCAAGGAATTCAGCACATGGATATCCCATTATTTTGGGAAGACCTTGGCTTGCAATTGTAGCAGCCTTCATAGACTGCAGATCTGGAAATATGACTATTTCAAATGGTATTGAGCTGAAACAAATTTCTTTATATCCTCCTACAAAACCATCTAGCAAATTTTTAGGTCAGTTATGGTTTTCTGACTTAGATGAGGAACCAGAAGAGGTCATTTCTACACTAGCTACCTTAGTAGTAAGAGAACACACAGAAGACCTCAGTGACATAGAAAACTTAGAAAATGAAAAAATCCTGATGAATGTTCTACATGAACAAGGTTTAGAAGGGGAAGCAACAAATATCCAACAGTTGATAAGTAATGAGGAGAATCAAAAATCTAAAGATGAATCATCTATGCTATCACAGGGAAACTCTGTTTCACTACCACATGGATGGCACCATCATCTGATTTTTCCTTCTCACTGTTCCATACAAGATATGCTTCTCTCAAGTAGCAATAAAATAGAAACTGATTCTTTTCTCCCATCTCAACAATGTCCTCTTAATCCCTTAAACACCAAGTATGAAGGAGTGAATTCAGTCCTTCTAAATACAAAACAAATAGAAGTCCAACCAGACAAATTTTTGAACATCTACAACCAGCTTACTAGGGAAGAGGAAGAAAAATTGATAGTTGTTTTGCAGAAGCATGTTCATGCTTTTGCTTGGAACTACAAAGATATGTCAGGAGTTCATCCTGATATATGTACCCATAGAATCTATACTAAAGAAGTCAAGCCAGTCAGACAACCTCAAAGAATATTGAATCCTGCCTTAAGATATATTGTGAAAGAAGAAATTGAAAAACTCCTGGAAGTAGGATTCATTTACCCAATTTCTGATAGCCAATGGGTTTCTCCATTGGTAATAGTTCCTAAGAAAAATGGAAAAATGAGAGTATGTGTAGACTATAGAGAATTGAATAAAGTGACATACAAAGACCATTTTCCATTACCTTTCATATATCAAGTGTTAGATACTCTTGCTGGAAAAATATACTTTTGTTTTCTTGATGGATTTAGTGGATATAATCAAATTCATATTGCACCTAAAGATCAAGAAAAGACAACTTTTACATTTCCATGGGGAACATTTGCCTATAGGGTTTTACCTTTTGGTTTGTGTAATGCCCCAACAACTTTTCAGCGAGCAGTTCTAGCAATTTTTGCTGATCTGACCACCAAAAGTGTTGAAATTTACATGGATGATTTCACAGTATGTGGACAAACTTTTGATTTTACATTGGAAAATCTTGACAAAGTCTTAACTCATTGTGAAACATACCACTTATCCTTAAATCTAGATAAATGCTTCATGATGATGAAGGAAGGGATAGTTCTTGGTCATCACATCTCTCCTGAAGGGATCCAAGTTGATCCAAAGAAAGTTGAAATTATCAAGAATCTCCTTCCTCCTAAAACTCAGACTAATGTCAAAAGCTTCCTAGGACACATTGGTTTTTACCATAGGTTTATTCCCAACTTTAGTACAATAGCCAGTCCTATGTTTGCCTTATTGACTAAAGATTTTGAATTCTCCTGGACTGCAAAGTGTCAGGAAACATTTGAAGCTCTAAAAGAGAAATTGATAACTCCACCTGTGCTCAGAGGACCTAATTGGACATTACCATTTCACATTCATACTGATGCCTCCAATACAGCAATTGGAGTAGCATTAGGACAAATTGATAATGGTGAACATTATACCATCTACAACATTAGCAAGAACTTGACAGGAGCAGAGAAAAATTATACAACAACTGAGAAAGAATTCCTAGCAAGTAATTTATGCCATTAAAAAATTCAGGCATTATATCACAGGTTATCAAATATTTATTCACACAAATCATACAACCATTAAGTATTTGATGAATAAACCTATGGTAAGTGCAAGAATTATTCGTTGGTTGCTGTTGCTGCAAGAATTTGATATCACCATAATCAACAAACCAGGAAAAGCTAATGTTGTGGCAGATTTTTTGTCTAGGTTGCAGAACACAGATGAAGGGGAATTAGTTGATGACACTTTTACTGATAAAAAACTATTTGCTATATCAGTTCAATCACCTTGGTTTGTAGATATAGCCAATTATTTGGTCACAGGGAAAGTTCCTCCACATTTTACTTCAAAACAGAAAAAATAATTGATCAAATAGAGTTCTTCTTTCGAATGGATTAAGGGTATGCTTTTTAAGTGCAGTCCTGACCATGTGTTACGTAGGTGCATCCGAAAGGATGAAGTGTATGATATCCTTAGAGCTTGTCATGATGAACCCTCAGGTGGACACTATTATGTAAAAAGCACAGTTAGAAAAATCTTGGGGATAGGATATTATTGGCCATCTCTTCACAAGGATGTGAAAAAGTACATTAGGCATTGTGATGCATGCCAAAGAATGGGGAAACCCACTCATACAAATGAGATGCCACTGCAGCCTCAAATGGTTTTAGAACCATTTGAGAGGTGGGGGATTGATTTTGTAGGACCTATTGATCCACCTTCTCAAGGAAAGGTGCATATTCTAGTATGCACTGATTACCTGACAAAGTGGGTAGAGGTGCATGCTTTCAAACATGCTCGTGAAGAGAAGGTTGCTGATTTCTTGTATACTCAAATTTTTTAGAGATTTGGAGCTCCACGGTCTATCACCATAGACCAAGGACCCCAATTTGCATCCAAAGTCATAAAAGCATTTATATAATTGTATGAAATCAAACATAGGAAATCATCACCTTACCACCCACAAGCAAATGGCCAAGTTGAAGTAACAAACAGGGAACTAGAACGCATCTTGACAAAAATAGTAGCTTTTCATAGGAGAAATTGGCTAGACAAATTACCTGAAGTAGTTTAGGCCTACAATACTACTTGGAAGTCCACTACTGGATTCACACCTTATGAACTAGTCTTTGGTAAAAAGCCTCTCTTACATATTGAATTTGAGCTACTAACATTACGCACAGCACTGGAAATTGGAATTGAATTATCGCGAGCACGGACAAACAGGATTCTCGCAGTCGAATGCATTGGATGAACTTAGAGTGGATGCTCTGCACCAAACCGAGGTAATTCAGGAGCAGAGGAAGTCGTGGCATGACATTCACATTCGATGAGAGGAAACTTCAATAAGGAGATTGGGCTTTACTGTTTGATTCTCAATATGAAGACTTCCTTGGAAAACTGAGAACTAGATGGTTGGGACCTTACTGGATTGAAGAGGTATTTAACAACGGAGCAGCTCATTTATACCCTATTGATGGGTCACGAAGAAATTTGGTAGTGAATGGACATCGCCTCAGGGTATACCATACACCTCTGACTGAAGAAAAATTCTTGCAGCAACTTGATAGTTTGAGTACACAGCAGGTGGAAGAGATTCCTTCTTCCACTTCAAAACAATCAACATGATCAGTGGATTTCAAGAAAAAAATAGAAAATACAAAAAAATCAAAAAAATAGAAAACAAAAAGATGAATAAATTCTGAGTATGAATTCCTTCATGGGCATGGTTTTAGGGGAAATCATGAAATTCCTTCATGGGCATAGTCAGGATCAAGAAAAAAAAAAAAAAAAGAGAGAAAAGGAGAGGTAAAAAAAAAAAAAAAAAAAAGGGGAAAATCAAGAAAAAAAAAAGAGAGAAAAATGAATAACCCAGCAGTGAAAACATTTTATTAAGGCACTACTGAGTTTGTGTGCATGAAAACCAGTTTTCTGGCATGCATAACCTTGAGAAATTTCTGAACCATCATTGTACAAATTCACCTAGTGCACTTGTTTTGAAATGTTGTAGAAAATCTCAGTGAGAATATCAACAAAAGCAGTCATTCTTCAAAAACTGCATTAACTGTTTTTATCAGGTATATATTTCTTACATTTCTTCATTGTAAAATGATTGGTATATAGTATGTGACAATTAACCATTAGCATAAAAGGTATTCATAAGAGTTGGCATACTTAAAAACATGTTTTGAGAATAAAAATATTGATTTCTGCCTAATCTTCGAAACAAGAATGCCAAAAACAGTGCCTGTTGTATTATCTTCGGAATGAAATTGTCTTCAAAATGACAACAAAATGAATGTTGCACTTTGTCTTCAGAAAGAAACTGTCTTCGGAATGACAATTTGTCTTCAGAATGAAACTTGGTCTTCAGAATGACGACTTGTTGCATCATCTTCGAAATGAAGATGTCTTCGAAATGAAGATCTGTCTTCGAAATGAAGATTTATCTTCGGAATGAGGGTCTGTCTTCGAAATGACGATTTACTTTCACAATATAGCCTGATCTTCAGAATTATGATTAATCTTTGGAATGAGGATTGATATTCGAAATGAAGATCTGTCTTTGGAATGAAAATTTTGCAAAGAAGATTTGTCTTCGGAATGAAGACCTGTCTTCGGAATGAGGTCATAATCTTTGAAATGAGGATTTGTCTTCGAAATGAAGACTTATATTTGGAATGAGGTCATAATCTTCGAAATGAAATTTTGTTTGTGCAATAAGTCATAATCTTTGGAAAGAGCATTTCCACGTGGCATCCAAGAAGATAAGGTACGACAAAATCAAGATTTTTTTAGTTGCATTCGAGGAAGGCACACGTGTCAATCAGCACATGGTTTATTTTTGCACTCATTGGAAATACGGAGAACATGACCAACCATATGCCACCAGTTTTTAATGTCAATTAACATGCATGTGAGAATCTGCAAAACTAATGAGGTGGATCTGACGACAAGGACATCCATGCAATTATCAACAAACAAGTGTACAGTGCAAAAGTAGAAATGTGTGCCATCTTTCTTTTCGAAGATGTGTTGTGAGGTACAGTGCACAAGATACGGTTCATTTTGAAGAAGAAGATGAGAAACAGGGCAACGAAGGTTTCAACTTAAAACTCTACAAATTTGCAACAAAAAACAGCCAAAAATCTTACAGTAGAACAACAGCCGTAGTGTACGATTTTTAAACAGAGAAAAATGGGGTGAAAGATCAGAATAGAGCCTACAGATACCACTTACCTCCGAGAAAATCCGACAGTTGTGCAGATTTTTGAAGACGGAGGGTTTATGACATTTTTGGATAAATTCAATGGGTCTTCTGAAGATTTAGCTGGCATGTTCGCCCATACATTCAGAAACAACCGAGCACATGTTAACGACATGTCTATTGAGGTAAGCCCTAAAATTTTAAGTCAGATTACAGAGCTGCCATTAGAAGGGATTTCAATTACTAGATCTGGCAAGAACATATTGGCAAATGTAGTTAATCAATTTGTAGAAGAAAATGATAGAGAACCTGAATACTTAACCCATAACAACACATGCAAAGGGTTAAAAAGGGCCAGCCTACAGGAACCCTGGGATGAAGTAGCCACCTGGGTAATTAAGTTTTTAACCTATGAAGGGCAGTATGTGCTATTGTCAGGGCATCATCTACAAATTTTGAACCATCTCAGACATGGTGGACAAAAACTAGAAGTTAGGGTAAATCTTCCCCTGTATCTGTATCAAGAGTTAAAGAACATGGCAAAAAGATATCAGGAGGGTAAAGGAAGCCTTCGCCATCATGGCCTCATAAAATTAGTTTGCCAACACCATTTTAGAGGAAACCCTAGGATTTTTGACAAGTTTTACTCTAACCTAAATGATGTCATTTTTGGGGATGAAAGTGAGGAAGAAAAAGAACCAATTACTATTGATGTTGCTGCAGAAGAGGAAACAGCTACTGCAGAAAATATTGCAAAATATGTTGCAGAAGAAACTGTAGAAGGTGCCCCTGAAGCTGTTACAGAATTACACCCCACAACAACAGCAAAAAACCTTGCTCCTGAACCCTCAACTTCACAGGCTAAGAGACAAAAGAGAAGAGGATCTGGAACTGGCAGCAGAGCAAAAAAACAAAAGAAAGTTCAGTTTGCTGAAGCTGCAACTGACTTATCAGAACAAAGAAGTGAAACAAGGGAAACAGAGGCATCTAAAACTGACCCCATGACCCCTGCTGTCACTAGAAAATAGAGCAAAAAGAAGAAGTTTGCATCTGGAACTAGGAGGTCTACAAGAATCCATTTGAAAGAAACTGCAGAACAGGTCATGGAGGAAGAAGATAGACCAAGCAGCCCAAATGTCACAGAGATACAACCAACATCTGACAACTTTCCAAAATTCCCTGAACAGATAGCTGAGGTAGAAACTGAGCAGGTTGGTTTGGAAGAGGATACAGTTCAACAGGCTAAAGATATGGTAGATATCCTTATAGACAGTCTCATAGAGCCTCCTAAACAAGAACAAACTATTACAGAAGAAGAGGAAATATTGGTTGAGCAGCCAACTGCAACTGATTTGTCTGCATCAGCTTCTGAAGCAAAAATAGAAGTGGAAGACATCACAGATCAACTGAGGGTAGTAAGAAGTGTTGTCAAAACACAGACTAGATGGATCACAGAGAAAGAAAGCATCATTGAGATGCAAGAAAGAAAAATTGTAGAACTTTAGCAGGAAGTGGCAGAACTAAAAAAATTGTTGTCACAATCTGGAAAACAGCCAGCTATATCCCATGATGAAGATAATTTGGCTCAATTACTTCTAGGTTTATCAAGAGCAGATGATTCTGTTGAATTAGACATAGGAGTCCATCCTAAAATAGCACTTCTTCATTCTGAAGAAGTGCCTGTTCATTCTGAAGCAGCACCGTCTTATTCTGAAGCATTGCCTTCTTGTTCTGAAGATGCTTCAGAAATGGTAAGGAATATTGCAGAGGATGTTGAAAATGAGCCACCAACACAGAAACAGTACCAAAAGTAAGAAAATGTTCAAGTAAGTACTCCTACTGAGGTCCCTGCATTTCAACTTGCTACACTTTCAGTAGAAACAACAGATAAGGGGGTACAAGTAGAAATACTATCTGATGACAACCCCATAGAAATAGCAAAGAAGGGGGTGCAAGTAGAGTTATTGATAGATGAACAGCCAGTGGAAGTGGCAGAAAAAGGAGTTCAGATAAATCTATTACCTAAGATCCCCATTGTAGTAAGACCACCTAATACTGTGTCTCTAGAGTAGTACAATGCAGATATAGCTAGCTGGATGCTTAGATATGAACAGCTTGCCAATAAAACTGAAAAATTCAAATTGGAAGCAAAACAACTAGAAGCCAAGGACACAAAAATTCAGGCATTGAAAGAAAAGGTGTCTGACTTATGCCAAATTGCTAAATTTTTAGTCTAATTTAGACGACCGAGCCAGGTTTTACAGCCTTATTTTGAAGGAAAAATACCTCAGATGGCAGGTCATGAGGATTACTTCAAATCTTCCATATAAATTGGACACTATTGAAGATTTTTTGGAAGCATATTTTAACAGTCCCTTTGAGCAAAAAAATCTCCTATGTGAACTATTTTTACACAGTTTCTTTATTCCAGAGGAAGTTGACTCTCATCCTCAAATCTACATTGGAGATGTTCAGTTGAGAGCATTTATGTCTACTTTGCAAAATTAGCTTTATTGGGATCAAGAGAAAAGGTGAAATAAAGTGATTGAAACAAGGGCTAAGTTGTTAGTCAGAGCAATCCAGCCAAATCACCTAAATATCACCTAGCAGCACTTTTCAATGATGAACAGGGATGATATTAAAAGAATGTACTTGAACAATTTGAGGGACTGTGTGGCCATATTTAACAATTTCTGTAATCACAATTTCTTCCCAGCATTGTTAGTATGCAGAGACAGATGGAATGAAATTTCCATGTCTTTGAAGAAAAGAGAACCTATCTCCCCCATCAATTTAGAATGGTCCAGAAGAAGAGCAGAAGGTGTAGTCCAACTGATTCAGATTATGCAACATAATTGGATAGGTCTCAGGTTCAGGCATCCAACCATCATTACTCCAGTTCCATTCTACTTTGAGGAAGATGCCCAGCCTGATGAACAATTTGAAGATTGGCTCAAAAACATTCGGGAAAATAGGGGGTATTACATAGGCAAGAAGTTATTCTACAGGTCATGGAATCTAAACATGGACATATGTGATTCCATAGCCCAACAGAATGCATGAGGGCATGCATTAATATAAGTTGGGGGGAAAATGATGAGGCTTGAAAATGCCTCAATCATAACATGTTTTGTACACTAAAAATGCCTATAAAATCTTATGTTTTATTTGATATGTTAGTTAAGTTGATTCAATATGCTGTATATTAACCATTTTGCATGATCAATGTATTTGAAATATTATATGTTGATTTTATAGCTTTTTGCATAGTTTTGTGTTCTTTTTGCTATGATTTGCTATAATGGGATATGCTTAGAATAATAGCAGCATTTCACTAATCTTGTTTTGATTTGACAAAGCATTTACTTCACCTAATCTGGCAACAGTGCAAGCAAACTGTTGTTGTGCAGCAAAAACTGGTCTTTCCCATATAAATTCCAGCCAGCTGTCCATAAATAGCAAGGCATGGAATTCACATGAGGAAAGGGATGAAGACCATTAGAATTTGATCTTAGGAGATAACCCACCTGAGAGATGCAGAAAAAATCACTGGAAAAGCATACATTTGTTCATTCCGAAGTATCTTCGAAATGAACAGATATCTTCGGAATGAAGGAACACAACATCTTCGAAATGAGCGGATATTCGGAATGAAGAATGTAGCGTCTTCGAAATGAGTGAATCTTCGGAATGAAGCATGCAGTATATTCGAAATGAGCGATCTTCGGAATGAGAATGCAGTATCTTCGAAATGAGCGATCTTCGGAATGAAAACTGCATTGTCTTCGGAATGAAGCCACTTATCTTCGAAATGAAGAACATAATGTGTTTTTGACCTTTTGACCGATTTTTGAAGCTGGAAAAAGGGAAATAAAGGTTGGAAAAAGTAAAGAGAAATATCTTCCATCTGTCTTTGCCGTCATTGCCGACCAAAGCCATCATTAAGGGAAAGATCAAGTTTTAGTCCTCTTTTAGGATAAAACCAGAATTTGTTGCAG
The DNA here is from genome assembly GCA_028583015.1 of Wollemia nobilis. NCBI lineage: Eukaryota > Viridiplantae > Streptophyta > Pinopsida > Araucariales > Araucariaceae > Wollemia > Wollemia nobilis. The sequence goes on from JAQPPZ010017070.1 coordinate 1,587,626, forward strand.
CATTGTAGGATTAGATCTTTTGAGATATTCTTTGTTTGTAATCAGATCATAGAATAGCTATAAATATTGCTCCCGTTCAGGTTGAGCCTAGTAGGTAGAAAAGGAGGTAGAAAATAGAGTAAGGAAGCTAGCAGAAAATACAGAGTATAACTAGAAATTGACTGATACAGTCCTGTAACAGTTTTTCAGCAGAATTCTTGTAATCATGTCTTTTGATCAATAAAGTGCACCAATTCTATTTCAAATTACTTGTAAATGAGTGTGATTAAGATTTAGAAAAAGAGAGAGACTTACACCTTCTTCTCGACAAAGAGGCTGGCCACTTCCAGACCTAAGAGGAGGACTAACAAAGCAGGTTTTTATTACGATTTTGCTGCAGCAGAATGAGTTGTAGAACTTGTTATTTCAATTTCTTGTAAATAGTTGACAATATTTGTAGTATTAGTTTATTTATGCTTAGATTAATCTTGTGCTTAAATTTTTAGTTGCAATATTACTTTCAGCAAAGTTTCCACTTCATTTTCAGATTGTTATTTCCAGAATTTACTATTTTTTAGCAATTTCCTGCATTTTATGTTTTGCTGTCAAAATTTGAATAGAAGATTGACAACCTTCTGTTACAGAACTTTGATAGTTTTTATTTCCACATTAGATCTAGAATTTCATTACTACAAAAGTAATTAGATTTCCTTTCTGCAATTAGGATCAGACTTTCAATTCTACAATTGTTAATTCTGTAATATAATTAGGTCTCATTTTGTAATTGTAATTAAGACTTTATTTCTACAGTTAATGATTAGTTTCCAATTCTGCAACTTATATTAAGATTTAATTTATGCAATTTAGAGATAGGAATGTTCCAAAACCCCCCACACAACCGGTTCCACCAATAAGACTTGTTGCCCTAGATTGACCTAAGTTATAGTTGTTTCACTTCTTCTCCCACAGATAGCCTTGTACATTGCCCTGGATTGACAGATTCATTGAGAATTAATGATTGTATAACGACTACGCATCATCAACAACCTTGCTTTCATAAGAACTTCAATTTTAGGATTGACAGGCTATTGTTTCAGCCAAAAAGACTTTGTCCCTTCTTGCAATTCAATGGTGTGCTAGATCACATTCTTGTCATATCCTTTTAGATCATGGTAGCTCCAAGTGACGATGTCTAGAAATTCATAACATAGGTTTTTAATATCTTTAAGCTCTTCTGTCATACAATTTGTTCCAACTTTGATAATATTTTTAGGTTCTAGCTACATTTCCTTGTACTCCTTCACATCCACATTGATATTATATTTATCTACCCTACCATTTTGATCAAATAGGCTCTCCAGTGAAATTAGTCCTCTAGGAATGTGATTGTTCTTCAATTGGATCATTCCTTCAATATCTTCTTCGGCCAATATTCTATCTTCTGTGCTTGTAGCTTTCCTAATTAGAAAATTGATTATTTTTTCATCACTATCAAACGCTTTCCAATAAAGATTTTTTTTGAGGACTAAGGACCTATAAATTACCCTGACAATCTTTGGTCTCCTGACTACTTGCTTTACAAGAGAGAAATTAGCACTAAGAAAAGCTAGGATGTTTGCATATTTTTTCTGCTCTTGCAAAATTACCTGAATATTGAATGTTGTAAAAGACTCAAATAAATCCCATACCTTATTACGGTAGGCCTTAAAATAGTGCTACTTTGATACACATTTGTTTGTATTCTGATTGACAATGAGCTCAGAATATCCAAATATTTGTAGTTGCTTTATGCCTAACTTTTCAACTTTCTTCAAACCAAGGCATAATGCTTTGTATTTAGTGATATTATTCATGCAACTCTAGGTTAACCAATATGAATAGGTTTTCTATAACCCTATAGGTGAAATAAGGATAATTATAGCTCTTGCACCTATCAAAGTACAACTTCCATAGTTGATCAAAGATTAGATTATAGGAATTGGACATTTCTTCTTTGATTTGCTCTAGTTTAGTTATGGTATAAAAATCAATATTAGTTTCTACCATTGCATTAAAATACATTAGTGAAAAATCATATTCAAGGTAGAGCTCACTAAGAGCTTCTTCCATCAGTTCCATCTCTTGCACTTCCTTTATGATCATGTTGACTACACTAGTGGGTTTTCCTTCCTCCAATTTTTCTATATTAAAATTTCATGTATTTTCATTATAGATCCATATTATTCTTCCCTTGAAAGAGATCTCCAGATATGAATAATCCAAGGAAAGATATACTCCTAGTTTTTCTATGAATTCCCTCGAAAGACACATGCTAAAATATGGTTCCAAATCAACCACCACTACTTCTACGATATGTTGTGTAGAACTATAGGAATATCCTTGATTACTCCCACCATTTTTATTGGGATGGCATCCAAATGTAGAATTCTTGGGCTACTCCTTGTGTATTCCATTCCCATTACTTCACATACTACCTTTTGTATGATAGTAGTTGCAACACCAGAGTCAATAACACAATTATGTACGATCCACCCTTCCATTCTGAGAGACAAATAGAATGGGGGTGGTCAGTTCTTTCCAATGGTAGAAGTCAAAATTATCTGTTCTAAAATTGTTTAAGAATTTTCTTCTGATCCTTCATAAAATTAAGGGACTTTTACAATAGGTCAACTTGTCTAGGTAACTATAATGCATCATATAAGCTCACCTTTACAGGGATCTTCTTCATTTCTTCCATAATATTATAATTAGAAGCCCCAAAGACCTTTTATTAACTACACAATTCATATTTGTTTTGGTATTATTGAGTGGCTTCCACCATTTACCTCTTGGTCAATGATGGGTACTTGAGGTGCTCTTTAGCTTTTTATTTTGCCTCAGTTTATACTTGAGCAACTATGGGCTGCAAATTTGATGCCTTCATTTGCAACTTCTCTTGAGATTGTTTGGGAAATAAGTCCTTCAACAAGATATAATATTGCTATGTCGTTGTTGCACCAAGCATTTTCACTTGTGGTTGTACCTTTTCATTTTGCACCTTTTTTTTAGAGGCTCCATTTCATCTAGATCAACAATCACCGACTTGTTCCAAGCACTTGTAAGAACTAAAACTTGCTCCAAAGAAGGGACCATGAAATTATGATCAACTTTTGTTATCATATTTATTTTTCCACCAGTAGAGCTTTCTGCTAATGTTTGTACATAGTTAAAATGAACCATTCACGTGTCTTCTCCATGAGGATCATTATAGGTGGAGCACCACTATGATTTCTTTAATGTACTAGTTTCTTTATTTGCCAACACAATTATGTTCCTCTCAGGGTCCTTACTAGTAGTTGGTTGCTCCCTAGTAATTGGTGGCATTTGAACCTCCTTGATCAAAATTCTGCTTCATCTTGCTTCTTCTTAACTACCATGATTTCATTTGAAATTGTCCTTATGTCCAAATTAAAATTGTATTTCTTGTAATAATTTTGTGTAAGGGTTAGGATTTGAGGGTGCAAGAGATGCTAGCAAAGGTAGAGGTATTGTCAAATCAATAAATAGCAATGTAATAGGTGGCACTGGTAGCACTAGGAATAGAACTAGTGCTAGCAAATGCGAAACAACTGGCACAGGTAATTATGGAGTACTTGGAGTGGAGAGTTGTGGAATGGGAAGTGGAGCGATCTAAGGTGAACCTAAGCTCCATGATGGAACATGATACATGGAGGGCATAGGTTGTTAAAATACACTTGAATATAGATGTTGTGGAAGATCAGGAATAATGGGTATGGTTACCTTTGGATGCAACTTACTTATGGTAATTAAATCTACCTTGACCTTTTGTACCTATGTATACAGATTTGGAAAAGTATTTACATTGTCTTATTGGACAACCATACCAATGTCTGAGTTAAAGACCCAGAGATAGTAAAACATAGCTTAATCATGTGTGGGACAAAGACCATCAGGAAATATTTGCCAGATTTAGATAAATCTAACTTTGAAATCCACTATTTCCTCCTATGGATGTCTTTGAATGTTTGCAAATTGATGCAAAAAAGAAAATGGATCAAATTGCTCATGAAATTTCTTGATTAAAAATTTTGCCAACAGATTCCATGTGGTAATAGTGGTGGGTGGCAAAGATAGATACCAATACAAAAAATTCCCTCTGAGTGATAACACCAAAAACCTCACAATAATATCTTCATCTACGATACCATGAATTATCGCCAAAGAAGCCACATTTTGAATATTCTCATAAGAAATTTTACCAGTACCATCATAGGTAGGCAAAGCCTTCAATGCTACTTGTGGGACTAGATTTTGTTCTTGTAAATTTAAAGCTCCTGACCTATTCCATGATGGGAATTGCCTAGGTGGTTGTGGTTGTTATGGTGGTGGGTTCTGAGCCATACTAATTAGTGTGCGATGCTAAGGAGGTGGGATGCTAGTAGTAGTACTAACTATACTTGAAGGAATGAAAAACATAGTGGCTAACTGTGAATATGTTGTGGTTGACATATGGGGCAGAGTAAATAATCTAGGATGTTCTCCTAATTTTTGGGTGTTGAGTTTGGAAAAATCAATGGGGTTTTCAAAAATTTTGGCCTTTTATATTGTGATCATGAAGTATAGCTTTCACTGCCTTCACATTCAAAGGCTTCTAGGTATAGCTGAGTCACCAGATGTTCTAATTTAACAACACAAAGGTGAAAATCCAACCTTGATACTATTGAAAGTGGAAATTTTGTATGTCCCACCGATTGTACCAAAAAATATTGGTCAAATATTTGCCTAAAATACAAACATACATTTGTGCACCCTAGACAAGTCCAACATTGAAAGGTTGAAGGAAATAAATGTCATCCATGCCAATCTCTAGAGAGAGTTGGATCCCTTACTAATCCTACACCAGTTTAAGACTAGAGTTGCTGGAAAGAAATGGAAATAATATAAAGAAATGGGAAATATAGCCACAGGCCAAATATGTAGGATTGGGGATAGACTAGTAGTAGGAATTCCACCCAAGTATCATAACAACATATAATAAAAAAGAGGTAAGAGAATCCACTTACAGTTCCTTGGAGATAACTTCCAGAATCACATTCCACTACTCACACTTATACTAGCAATGCCCAAATATAGGTGCAAAATTTGCACTTAACAGCAGATAGAAAACATGAATATAAAATAGAATTGGTTGAACAAAAATAAATCACACATAGAGACTGCTTGCAAAATCAAAAGCCACAAATTCTATTTACGTCAAAAACTTGAATAGTTCTTTGTAAAATGTCCATCCTATTTTTACAATAGAAAATAGGTAGTATTTATAGAGGATTTCACCTCTTTCATTTAATTCACATCAAGACAAAACAATTACAGATAAGGAACAATTGAGAGGAAATTCCTCCTTGAAATCCTTCATAAGGGAGCAGTGATCCAATTTTGGAGGGACCATTTTTGGAGAATCAATAGGCTTCAAGCATTGGTGCATGAAATCAGAAACTTTGTTGAATTTTGACCATATTAGTGCTTTGGAAATATGTATTTGCCTAGGAAGTCCACAAGATATTTAAAATATTTTGAAAAGGAGCAAAGCTGGTGGGTAGCGCCTTGGAAATTATGAAAATATCCCTGTGATATTAAATTTTGCTTCTTTTTAGCACAAAACCAAGAAATATGACTTCTTTTTCCTCCATTATTAAATTTTCCTTGAGCGCATTTGAGAAATTGCTCTAGGCTATTTTGCATCACTTTCACCCAAATTGGGTGACTAGCACCTTCGGATAAAATCCAGGTGAAAACACCCTATATATATCCATTCATCAATATCTTAACCATTCACCTTTTACCTCTTAATTTGTTGTTCAAGGTCCTTTCCAAACTGTCTTTCCATTTGAATAAAGTGCATATATTTTAAATAAAATATTTAAAATATAAGAAATATGCATTAACATAATTTCATTCTTTTCCATAGCGCACTCCCTCATTACAAACTCTGCTCGCTATGTGAGTTTTTCATCTCATTTTTAGGGTGAAACACCTCTAAGTTTTACATTAAATATTTGATGCGGGAGCCATGGATTATGCCTCTTTTCTTCACCCGAATAGCTGCCCTTCATTTATGAAACTTACGTTTGCCTCAAGGTGGGGTGAATTGAATTTTTTCCTCTCCCTTGGGGTGAATGTATTTTAGTTTAAATGCCTTCCCTTTGACTGTCATTGCAAAACCTGCTTCAACATTCGCATGGCGTAGAACTTATTTTGACTTTCACATGGCACCTTTTAGGAAAACTTATAAAATGATTTTACCCTTTGAAATACGGATTCGCCCCAATGAGGGACAACATGTATTTTTATCCCTCATTTGGGGTGGATGTGTCACATCCCACCTTGGAGGACTATTTTTAAGATGCTATTCGTGTAATGATAGCTGGTTTTAATGCTTAATATATTTTCATTATATATTTTTTTGTTAAAAAAAATGATGTTGCATTGCTTGATTGTAAGAACATTTATTCTTGTAGGTAGAAGACTGACCACCAAGATATGAGAAGGGAAATGATGACTATGAAAACTCAACAGGTAAAGCTCATATTCCTATCATCACTAGTTACCTCCTTGATGGCGGTGTTACTTGAGTATTACTCTAAAAGTCCCACCCAATCAAAGGAAAAACGGTGATGGGGGATACTGAGCACATGCATTGAGTGCTTGTATGCCATTTGTGTGTGATTTATATTTGATTTCATGATTAATTTGCTTGAGATTGATTTAATTGAATTTTTCTTTGAAAATACACATTAATAATGTCTTGCATTTTACAAATTATTCTAGAAAATATTGAAAAGAATATCATGCAATTTATTATGATTATGTGAAATCTTTAAATTGAGCAACTTTTAAAGTAAAGGATTTATTTTTTTGAGCATGCTTATTTGATCTAGTTGATCCCATTTTAGAAGGAAATTAGGTTAGTTAGTTTTTTTATGAACTTGTTCAATTTTGATTGGACCAAAACATGAAAAAAAATATAAAAAAACTACCTTGTAGATTTGAAAAAAAAAAATCAATCTTTCCTACACATGGCTACTTTGGGAAGGTTGAAATGGTGGATAAGATTTTTATCTTATCTCTATGGATTCCCTTTCCATTAAAATAATATATATTAAAGGAAGCCTTCACATGAGGTGAGAAAAAGAAGATAAAAAATAAAATAAAAATAAAATATATTTAGAAGCATCTTTTATAAAAGAAAGAAAGCTAAAAAAATAAAAAATATTTAGAAGCATATTTTATGAAAGAAAGAAAACTACAAATTGCCATTGTGGTTGAGAAAAAAAACATGTTATATTATACTATGTTATGTTCAACTGAAGAAGGTAGGAGAAGGGTTTTACAAGATTTGAGAAGCATTCAACTACTAGAGAATTCCATGTTGGACCTGTCTGCTATATTTATTTTAATGCTTTCCAAAATGAACTGAAATCTAGTTATATGTGTTGAATGTTTTACTTTATCCGATTTCTTATCTTATATAGAATGTTTTAATATATAATATTCCTTTGAATTTTAAGTAGAAGCCTTCATAGATTAGCCTTTTCCCATTGATTGGATAGAATACGGTCATGCTTAAACACGTAGAAGAGAAGCCTCTAACGACTTTAGGTCCAACTCGAATATCCTTTGTGCATACTCTACAAAAGGGGAGTTGTGTAAATTTTATAGAGCTGATATTTAATAAACCTTATGTGCTTTTAGTATCTTATATACAATCCTATTGTTTGTCTATGGTATATAATGGCTTTGGAAACTCCATAATGATGTGCTGGTAATGCATTGTGTAATATAACTTTGGATAGGATGTGCAATGTTAAAATATTTCCCATAAAACTATGGTTAAGAGCCTCCCATGCATGTTTTTTTCCATTAATATAGATATTTTAGATTCAGTCCTCTGTTCATTTCTAAAACAAAACCATTATTATTGTCTACCAATGGCCGAATCCTTGATTTTAATTCCCAACAATGGACTGCTGAACTGTTACTAGATTGTCTGTTACAAAGCCCAACAACCGTCAAATTTTTTAATAGTACATTGGTACTTTTGGGAATGATCTCTTGTCACTTAGACAAACAATCATTACGACTATGCAAGCTGTTATGTATTGTTCAGGCCTTGTTCTCTTTATGTCTGTGTGCATTGAATCATCAGTTATAAACAATAATTAACCTCAAAAGTTTTTTTTTAAATATTTGGAATGCTTTCAGATTTTATCATTTGAATTAAAGCATGATATATTAAAATGTATGAGTGATTTTATCAAATGAAACTATGCTATGGATAATAAAATCATATAATATATCAATATTTTAAATAGGTTGTTGTTGAGAAGCAACACACCCCCACTAAAAAAATGAAATTCCATCCTTTGAAAATATTTAGCTTTCATTTTGCCGTAGGGACCCTCTTGATGTTTTCCTGGTTTTAATTCCATATTCTGCTTGCCTCCTTTTCAAAGTTTTGCTTACATCAAAATATCCAAGTAGGCTTGCATCTGGCTTTGTTTTATTTTAGAATTCATTTTTCAAATGTTAGAATCATTCTGAGTAAAGAAGATCTTTCACTAATATGTAAAAAAATGCAGAGTACAGATGAACAAAATCATTAGAGTCAACCTACATTTTCTGGAGAATTGGCAAAGTGGAAGTCATTTGGGAATGTCGTGATTTTGCAAAAATTTTTGTTTTTGGAAACGTCGCGATATCGCGACATTTTCCATTTTTGGAAACATCGCGATATTGCGACGCATTTGGTAGAAAATGCTAAAGGTAGAAACATCGTGAAATCATGATGCAAATGAAAGAGTCAAGGCTGAAGGTAGAAACGTCATGAAATTGTGACATCATGAAATCGCGACGTCACAAAATCATGACGCAAATGAAAGAGTCAAGGCTGAAGGTAGAAACATCATGAAATAACGACATCACGAAATCGCGACGTCACGAAATCACGACGCAAATGAAAGAGTCAAGGCTGAAGGTAGAAACGTCGTGAAATCATGACGCAAATGAAAGAGTCAAGGTTGAAGGTAGAAACATCATGAAATCGCGACATCATGAAATCATGACATCGTGAAATTACGATGCAAATGAAAGAGTCAAGGCTAAAGGTAGAAACATCACAAAATTGCGATGTCATAAAATCACGACGTTGCAAAATTGCGACGTCACAAAATCACGACATCGCGAAATCACGACGTCGTGAAATTGTGACGCAAATGAAAGAGTCAAGGCTGAAGGTAGAAACGTTGCAAAATCGTGACGTCACGAAATCGTGATGCAAATGAAAGAGTCAAGGCTGAAGGTAGAAACGTCATGAAATCATGACGTCGCAAAATCGTGACGCAAATGAAAGAGTCAAGGCTGAAGGTAGAAACGTCGCGAAATCGCAATGTCGCAAAATCACGACGCAAATGAAAGAATCAAGGCTGAGAAACGTCGCGAAATCGTGATGTCACGAAATCGCGACGCACTTTAAAGGGGCCGAAATGGAGGATAAGTGCAGGGGATGTCGCAATTTTGCAACATGTCACCGTTTCACGACAGAAAGTTGAGACAAAGGCAAGGTGAAGAAAAACGTCACGATTTCGCGACACGTGTCAAAATAAATAAAGCCGACATATAATGAACATTAGGGTTTTAAATTAATAATATTAAAATACTAATCCTTGTTTGTCTTTTGCAGAAAGCGATCTGGCAGTTGCATACTAGCGGAAGTAATGGTGAAAAGGACAAAATAAGCACAGATCAAGCGAAGGCCGTCAAATGGAAATGTGAGATGCCAAGAATTTCTGGTCCATCTAGATTTTATAGATCTGGCCGCAAAGAGACTTTACGGTGACTAAGCAACTGCCTCATTTAATGGAATATGTCGAAAATTGATCGAAAAATGAAAATATCTACACACAGTTACTGGAATTTGCCGATGGACGCATTTAACAGGAGAATTTATGGTGAAAGTAATGGCATGTAGAGAATTTCAACTCAGAGGCGGCTCTGCGAAGATAAAATGTCAGAGAAACCAGTGACTCATCCGAATTTCTCTGAGGAATTAATGAGACGTTCCTGGCAGATGCACCAGCCGACCAAAAAATGAAGATATTTACTTGCAGTTATAGATGGATGAGAATAATATCAGATCATGCCTTCTCCATTTATGGCAAGTAACTGCACTAAGATTTGTAGAGTGGTTAGGGTTTATAAAAAACTCTATTTTTAAAGGGCCTTATATTGTAAAACCTGGGTAGTAAGGTTTAGAGGATAAGATTTAGGGTTTGAGAAGAAGATATTTTTGAAAAGATCAGGGTCTATCCTGAGTCTATAAATACTTCTTCTGAATGTAAATTCAGAGGCGAAAACTTAGAAATAAAAGCTATTGGAGCAATTTCCTGCAAATCTTGTTTGAATGCTTTGTTCTGGACTTAGAGTTGGTGTGACTTTCATTTTTCTGTGATAGCATGGCTAGGAGCCTAATCTCTTTCAGATTGTGATAAGTTCATCTTCTTTTGTTTTCGTTTCATTAAGGTTTATTTAATTTATGCTGTAGATCTGTGTTACCAAGATTGGATATGCTGCTAGGCTTCATTTTTTTTATTGTATGTTAGGGAAAATTACAGATTTAAGGTTCAGGCCTATTCTAATTGCTCTGTCCTCACTGTGCGAGCTAGGTTGCTGGTGAGAGATACCAATTTTAACCGACTTCCCTTATGTTTGTGATTTTCTTTCAGATCTGTTGTTGTCTCTGTCTTATGCTCTTAGTGGAAGGTGATCTTAGAAAGCTGGACACTTTCCTCTTTGATTTGTTCTATTGTGAAGCTAACCGGTATAACTAAAATTGGTAGTTTTGGTTTTGCAACTAAGTTAGATAAATTTCTCTTCTCGCCCTACCCTACTCTCTCTGTTCCACCGATTGAATGATCCATTTTTATTTTCTTTTAAATTTGTCTTTTATTTAAATCTGCTAACACATAAAGAGCTAGATCAAAGAACTGATTGTAAATATGAGTGTCCACAAAGATAACCAATTCCAAAAACATTACTGAACCAAGTCCAGGACCCGTTGTAAGGTAATAGATAGTCCACTTGAAACTATTCCAGAAGCGAAAAAGAGTGAATAGACATTTGACCCAACTCTGTAACTCACACCTTGGATATCCAACAAGATCCTAAAGTGAGTGGGATTTATCCCTTATAAGTGTTATCGGGATTTCATGCTCATTCTTCATAGGGTGTGTATAAAAGTCGAACCAACATTTAAAATTGGCGCTAGAAGGAGGGCCTGAAGTTTAGTAGTTTGTTAAGGATTGTAAGATTATAAGTTGCTTGTGAAAAGCTGGATTCCACTTATAGAGTAACAAGGTCCCATTCCAGAGCTGGAGAGCTCCTTGTGCCCGAGTTAGAAACTCCAAGAAGAAGCAGCCTCAGAAGGGCCAAGTCCTTGTCTGGAATAGTTTTGTCACCACTTGTAGTTACTCCAACTACAACTGAAAGTATCATCGTCAATCAAGTAGTAATGGCAAATTGGTTGGGTTCCATTGCCTTAAATATCCTGGGTGCAGCCCATGACCTGCCCAGAAATCTTGAGAGATATCTTCCCAGATACAAGCATGATGGAACTAGGACAACGGAAGAACACCTAGTAGCATTCAAGAATGCTCTAAAATTGTTAAATGTACAACATGAAGATGTGGCTTGCAGATTGTTCCCGTTCACTCTCCAGGAGGGAGCTTACGACTGGTTTTTAAATCTCACTAACGATTCTATTACCAGTTGGAATGACTTGGAAAAGGTTTTTGTATCGCAGTTTGGTGAAGTAATAGATCCCAGTGTATTATATCAGCAATTTTTTGGTATTAAAAGAGAAATAAATGAATCTATCAGATCTTACAATGTCGGATTTCGGAAGGCTTATGGTATACTGATTGGTTATTATGTGCCAAATGCAGACCTGGCATTAGAAATTTTTAGGAATTCTCTAGATCCAATGACTTCTATTTTCTTGAAAAGAGATGCCTCTATTACCAATCTAACAGAGGCTTACAAAGAAGCTTTAGTTCTGGAAAGGCAATTGGGGCCTCAACCTTTAAATGCTCATCAAATTCCTTTGGTCACACAAGGTACCCCTGTCTTCAATCCCATACCGCATCAGATGATGTTGCCAACACATCAAATCCCATCGATAAGCAATCCATTGGCTGTAACACCTGCTGAAAATGTACAGAATCCAGGTAAAGAAGCTGATAACACAAGAGTTGAGGAAGTGTCAAAAATAGTCCAAAAGTTGGCCAATGACTTTTTAAGTTTTAAAAGGCAGGTTTCTACTGGGGAGAACTCAAACAGGTATTCTTATCAGCAGAATAGATTCACTCGGCCCCCATACGAACCCAATAAGGATTATAAAGGTAAAGGTCATGATGTAAATATTTGTGATTTGGCTTTGCCTAACTGGTGCAGGATACATGCTACTTCTCAGCACGAGGAATTGGATTGTTTGGAATTCTATAACGCCTTTGAAGCTTTATCCGAGGAGTTGATTTCTCCTAAACATCAAAGAAATGCGGATGACCCAAGTTCATCCAGCCATAGTGCAGCTATGGTCTTAGATTCTTTCACTTTTTTGGGTGAGTCTGAGAATGTAGTTGAAATGCCTATGGATGAGGTGCAGGCTTTTCAACAATACAGGAGGGACAACTACAACCTCAGAAATAGAAATCCGGAGCCCAACACTACATCTACCCCTCCGGACAACTCCCACAATGTTCCTCCAGATCCATCTTCAAGCAATAACCCATCTCCACCCAAGGGAGGAAATCCGAGAGGACCAGATGCATTTGTCCCTCCACTCAATAAGGGATATAATATAGTGGAGGACATGAAGAAGATCAAAGCCAACATCACTCTTCATGAGTTGGCCCAAATTTTAGAACAGAGGGATAACTTGATTAAAACATACTCTGGGCCTACTACCAAATCTTTGGACAAGGGAAAGAAGATGGCAAATGCAAATGTGGCCATGTATAAAGAGAAGACTGAAGTTTCGCCTTTTCTACTGACTGTTCGTATATTTGGGAAAAACTTACACAACTGTCTGGTAGATTCGGGTGCTTCAGCTAATGTTATGCCTTTGGCCATTTGTCAACAGTTGGGTTTGACCCCAATGAAGTCTGAAAGAAGAGTTGTCCAATTGGATAAATCAAAGGTTAAAGTAGTAGGTGAACTTCAGAATATTCATATCCAGTTAGCATCTGAGCCAAGGGCACAACACAGGATTGAAATTCAGGTGGTAGATATTCCTGTGGGGTACGGGATGCTTCTAGCGAGGATTGGTCAAAATATTTGAATGGATACTTGGCAACTGATTTTTCACATATGTGGTTGTCATGGAAAGGAGTTGCAAACCAATTAAGGGTTGAAAGAGAACCCAGATACAAACATACGATCACTGAATATAATGCAAAAAATGAGACTGTAAATATTGCTGATGTAGATATTGGGGTTTATAATTTAACAACGGGACAAAATGAGAAGTTTAGTAAAGCTCATCTTGTTCATAGTAATGAAGTTTGGACGCTTCATGTGGATGGGGCTAAATCTAAACAGGGTTCTGGTATAAGGGCAGTCCTTAAAGGGCCTGAGAGTCAGACATATTTTATGTCTTATCGCCTACAGTTCCCTTGCACAAATAATTTAGCAGAATACGAAGAACTGGTGCTAGGATTGAAATTTGCTTTGGACAGAGGTGTAAGAAATATCCAAGTTTTTATAGATTCAGAGTTGGTGGCTAATCAAGTTAAAGGTAAATTCCAGTGCAAAGCATCTTACTTAAAAGGATACAAACACCGAGCATGGGATCTCGTGGAAGATTTTGATGCTTTTAATTTAACGCACATACCTAGAGAGCAGAATTCACGTGCAGATGTCTTAGCTTCATCAGCCGCAAGTCTGAAGCCACTGGAAGAATTCAAATGGAACAAGTTTTCGATCGAGTTAGTCCCTTGTCCTTCGGTCCCAAATAATGTGGATAATTTTTAGGTTTTCTTTGATGACCAGCAGATTATAAATTTTTTATAGAGTACCAAAGCATTTGAAAATGCTATAATCGATGATGGACAAAGGGATACTCTGCTGGAGAAGTTAGACGATGAAAGGGGAATAATAAGGTTGAAAGATAACAAAATTCCAAAAGGGATGGTGGAACTGGAGCGGCTCTTTGATGTTGACCAAATTAAGCAAAAGGTGAGTTCTGGGGATTCTATGGGTGTAACAAACAGTGAGACTGAGAACTTGAACGTGGGGACTGAAGAAGATCCCAGGCACCTCAAGTTGGCTAAAACTTGTGACCCTGAAATAAAAAGAAATATGATTGAATTTCTTCACCGGTCCAAGGATGTTATGGCCTGGTCTTACAAAGACTTAAAGGTTTTTGATCCGAAAGTTTACACTCATGTTATACCTTTAAAAGAGTTTTGCAAACCTTTTCGACAAAAAAAGAGGCATGTCAACGCTTTGCTAGAGCCCCTCATTAAGAAGGAGGTAGAAAAATTATTGAGTGCCGCCATTATTTTTCCCGTTAGGCATTCTACTTGGGTGGCCAATTTGGTGTCGATCAGAAAGAAAAATGGAGAGATCCGCTTGTGTGTGGATTTTAGAAATTTGAACAAGGCATCTGAGAAAGATAATTATCCTCTGCCTTCCATGGATGAGGTGCTACAAATTGTGAATGGTTCGAAAATGATGTCTTTCTTAGACGGATTCTCAGGGTATAATCAGATACTAGTTGAGAAGGAAGACAGGATGAAAACTGCCTTCACAACCAAGTGGGGAACTTTCGCCTACAAAAGAATGTCGTTCGGATTGATTAATGTCGGAGCTACTTTTCAACGTGCAATGGATCATGCTTTCAAAGGCCTTATGGGTAAGTGCATTGTTGTTTACATGGATGACTTAACAGTTTTCTCTAAATCTCGGTTTGACCACGTAAAACACTTGGAGTCTGTTTTCAACAAATGCGGGGAGTTCGACATTTCTTTGAACCCGAAGAAGTGTGTTTTTGGTGTAAGCTGAAGGAAAGCTCCTTGGACACTTGATCACCAAAGATGGCATTTCCATGGATCCTGACAGAGTTGAAGCCATATCCGGGATACCCTTTCCCAACTCTAAGAAAGAGTTAAGATCCTTTTTTGGGAAAATTAATTTTGTCAGGAAATTCATCTTCGGCTTCGCAGAAATAGTCAAGCCACTGAATGACATGCTGAAGGAAACTGCTAAGATCGTTTGGACAACAGAAGCCAAAACAACGTTCCAGGAGATCAAATCTGCCATCCAACAAGCTCCAGTTCTGGTGAGCCCAGACTTTAGTACAAATTTTTATTTGTACTCTTTTTCTTTAGAACACACACTTGCTACGGTTTTGACCCAACGAAGAGAAACAGGGGAGCATCCGATTGCCTTCAAGAGTACCAACTTAAAGGGGGCTGAGCTCAAATACTCTCGCTTGGATAAGCAAGCCTATGCCTTAGTAAGAGCAGTTAAGCAATTCAGGCACTACATACTAAGAAGCAAAGTCCATGCTATAGTTCCTGATCCAGCTGTCAAGTACTTATTAAGCCAGGACGAATTGGGTGAACTGAGAGGTAATTGGGTTACAAGACTGCGAGGAATACGACTTAGAAATTTGGCCTACAAAATTAATCAGAGGACTTGGGTTGTCTCGACATATTGCTGAAGTACCTATACAAGGAGAAATTAATCAGCTGGATTCCGGATTCGATGATTGGTATGGAGATATCATTCATTTGTTGCAATTTGGAATTTGCCCATCTCACCTGAATAGAACCCAGAGAAGAGCACTAAAGTTGAAATCTGCTCATTTTTTGCTCAAAGGAGGTAACTTGTATAGAGAAAATTATCGTTGGCATATTCTTAAGATGCATTTCTCAGAATGAAGTCAATGAGGTGATGTCCAGTTTTCATGAGAAGTTAGGGGCCGGGCATTCCTCAGGTTTCGCTACTACACACAAGATATTGAGAGCAGGCTATTACTGGCCTACATTGTTTAAAGATGCACATCAGCATGTGAGAACTTGCCATCAGTGTCAGACTTTTGCATCCAAAGAGGCTAATCGAGCTCTACCATTGCAGCCTGTTGTAATAAACAAACCTTTTATGCAATGGGGACTTGACTTTGTGGGTGTGATAAACCCAAATTCATCAGCAGGGCATAAGTATGTTCTAACGACCATCGATTATTGCACAAGATGGGTTGAAGCAATAACCACCATGAGGAGTACAACCCATGAGGTGATCGAATTTCTAGAGTCAAATATCATAACCAGGTTTGGAGTTCCTTTGAATTTGGTGTGCGACAACGGGCCAACCTTTCAATCATTAGAGTTTGCGGAGTGGGCATACCGGATGGGGATAGTCATCGGATTTGCATCCAACTATTACCCCCGGGGTAATGGACTAGCTGAGTCCACAAATAAGAATTTGATGAATGCCATTAAGAAGTCATTGCGAGACAAACCCGAGACAATGGCACACATTATTGAAATATGCACTTTGGGCTGACAGGATAAGACATAAAGTAGCTCTTAAGACTTCCCCATTTGCTTTGTTGTATGGTATTCAGCCCATTGTTCCTATTTCTTTGAAATTGCCCACTTATCAATTTGTTTTAGACTATTTTGAGGATCAAGCAGATGCAGAGGCTCGTATTTTGGATTTAACTAATTTGCGGGACGAACGACTTCAAGCCCTGGAACATTTCAGTCGGCACCAAGAAACAGTCAAGCGCTGGTTTGACAAAAGAGCCAGAGTGAAGGCCTTCAGACTCGCAGACCTGGTGCTTCTATGGGACAAAGCCCATGAAAAGAAAGGTAAACATACAAAGTTGCAGCCGCTATGGATAGGGCCATACCAGATTGTCGAGATCCTAGGTAATAATGCATTCCGTCTACAGGACCTTGAGGGTAATTTTTTGAACCTTCCTGTTAATGGTCAATACCTAAAGCATTATTTCTCAGTTGTCCCATCCGATACATCATTTGAATAAATCACAAAGACGTTGTAACATGTGTATATATTGTAAATAAGCTTTGAAGTAGTTTGTTTTTATTTTATTTTGTTTGATTTTAAAGTTCTATGTTTTATCCTTTGGGGTCTGTACAAAGTAGTTTGTTTTTATTTTATTTTGTTTGATTTTAAAGTTCTGTGTTTTATCCTTTGGGGTCTGTACAAATTTCTTTTAGCTTTTAAAATTCTATTTTTTTTAAGTTTTGCTTGGGCAGTAAAGAAAGAATCAGCCTTTAAAAATTGTTTTTATTCTGAGTTCAAAATCTTATGTTCATTTTGTTTTATTCTAATTAAGAGATAGTCTGCTTAAATTGAATAGTGGAACTATTTTGTTATTCAGAACAACAGTAGAAAGATAATTGGATTTTGTGTCTTGCTTGCCACAATTATTTTAATTATAAAGAAACTGCTATACTATTTGGCTAGAGAAACTCCCAGGGAATCCAAGAAAAGTTGGTCGTAAGAGGGGACTCTGATTCATGAAATTATTTGAGTATCCATAGAGGCTATCAGTACCCAGGCTGAAGCAGTTCCAGATCGATGAAATATTAAAAAAAATTTGTTTTTTAGCAAGGCTTTTCAGATTTCGGTATATTTCAAAGGAGAGAGAGAGAAGGTGAAAGTTGAGCAAGACAACATAAAACTGGCACTCTGTTATTTCCCACAAAAAAAAAGAGAAAAAGTTATGTAATGAAAGAGATAGCCAAGGCTTCAGAAGATGTTTTCTTTTACCAAGTTGTAGATACCACCTCACAGTTGTGGATCAGGGTCATGAAAATCTAAAGAGTAACTCTGTCGGGGCTGTAAAAGGCTAAACTAGTAAATAGAGCCCTACTCGGTTTCCCCTTTCACAATCTAGAAAAGCTGATCAATCCAGAGTACAACATTCGAAGGCCCAATCATTCTTGAAGAAAGTTTTATACGCTTATAATTGCACATCAGAAATCTTCCTTAAGTGATTCAACCTAGTATGTCCTTGGGAAATTTTAACAACTATCGGGTAGTAGTTAAATTATTTTGAAGAATATTTGTGGCAAAGCATGGTACATGGTCTATATTGTTTTGAAACTAGAGTCCTGGATTCTAAAATAGTGCTACTATTTTCCCCGCAGATATCGCCATTTGTTGAGAAGCAACACACCCCCACTAAAAAAATGAAATTCCATCCTTTGAAAATATTTAGCTTTCATTTTGCCGTAGGGACCCTCTTGATGTTTTCAGGTTTTAATTCCAAATTTTGCTTGCCTCCTTCTTCTTCAAAGTTTTGCATATATCAAAGTATCCAAGTAGGCTTGCATATGGCTTTAATTTCATTTTAGAATTCACTTTTTAAATGTTAGAATCATTCTATGAGTAAAAAAGATCTTTCACTAAATATGTAAAATGCAGAATACAGATAGATAAATTCATTAGAGTCAACCTACAATTTCTGGAAAATTGCAAGTAAGAGAATCGCGATTTTTTTTTTGAAATTCGCGATATCGCGACATTTTCCATTTTTGAAAATGTCGCGATATCGCGACACATTCACAGACGTCCAAATCCAAGCGTCAAATACAACGTCAGAAACCTCACGAAATCATGCCAAATGAAAAGTCAGAAGTCCTCAAATATAAACAAAAAAACAGCAATCGACACATAAAGGAGGCAAGGTGAAGAAAAACATCGCGATTTCGTGACACGTGTCAAAATAAATAAAGCCGACATATAATGAACATTAGGTTTTAAATTAATAATATTAAAATACTAATCCTTGTTTGTCTTTTGCAGAAAGCGAGTTGGCAGTTGCATACTGGCAGAAGTAATGGCGAAAAAGAAAAAATAAGCGCGGATCAAGCGAAGGCCGTCAAATAGAAATGGGGATGCCGAGAATTTTTGGTCCATCCAGATTTTACAGATCTAGCCGCAAAGAGACTTTACGGTGACTAAGCAGATGCCCATTTAATGGAATATGTCGAAAATTGACCAAAAAATGAAAATATCTACACAGTTATCGAAATTTGCCGATGGACGCATTTAACAGGAGAATTTATGGTGAAAGTAATGGCGTGCAGAGAATTTCAACTCAGAGGCGGCTCTGCGAAGATAAAATGTTAGAGAAACCAGTGACTCATCCGAATTTCTCTGAGGAATTAATGAGACGTTCTCGACAGATGCACCAGCCGACCAGAAAATGAAGATATTTACTTGCAGTTTCAGATGGATGAGAATAATATCAGATCATGCCTTCTCCATTTATGGCAAGTAACTACACTAAGATTTGTAGAGTGGTTAGGGTTTATAAAAAACTCTATTTTTAAAGGGCCTTATATTATAAAACCCGGGTAGTAAGGTTTAGAGGATAAGATTTAGGGTTTGAGAAGAAGATATTTTTGAAAAGATCAGGGTCTATCCTGAGTCTATAAATACTTCTTCTGAATGTAAATTTTAGAGGCGAAAACTTAGAAATAAAAGCTATTGGAGCAATTTCCTGCAAATCTTGTTTGAATGCTTTGTTCTGGACCTAGAGTTGGTGTAGTTTCATTTTTCTGTGATAGCATGGCCAGGAGCCTAATCTCTTTCAGATTGCGATAAGTTCATCTTCTTTTGTTTTCGTTTCATTAAGGTTTATTTAATTTATGTTGTAGATCTATGTTATCAAAGATTGGATATGCTACTAGGCTTCATTTTTTTTATTGTATGCTAGGGAAAATTACAGATTTAAGGTTCAGGCCTGTTCTAATTGCTCTGTCCTCACTGTGCGAGCTAAGCTATTGGTGAGAGATACCAATTTCAACTGACTTCCCTTCTATTTGTGATTTTCTTTCAGATCTATTTTTGTCTCTATCTTATGCTCTTAGTGGAAGGTGATCTTAGAAATCTGGACACTTTCCTCTTTGATTTGTTCTATTGTGAAGCTAACCAGTATAACTAAAATTGGTAGTTTTGGTTTTGCAGCTAAGTTAGATAAATTTCTATTTCTGCCCTACCCTACTCTCTCTGTTCCACCGATTGAATGATCCATTTTTATTTTCTTTTAAATTTGTCTTTTATTTAAATCTGCTAACACATAAAGAGCTAGATCAAAGAACTGATTGTAAATATGAGTGTCCACAAAGATAACCAATTCCAAAAACATTACTGAACCAAAGTCCAGAACCCGTTGTAAGGTAACAGACAGTCCACTTGAAACTATTCCAGAAGCGAGAAAAGAGTGAATAGACATTTGACCCAACTCTGTAACTCACACCTTGGATATCCAGCAAGATCCTAAAGTGAGTGGGATTTATCCCTTATAAGTGTTATCGGGATTTCATGCTCATTCTTCACAGGGTGTGTATAAAAGTCGAACCAAAAGTTGTATTACTTATCTTTATGAAATCCTAATTAAAATAAATCTCCTTTAAGTTTAGAATATACATGTTTGGTTATATGGAGAATATTTGTAAATCTTAGTCTGTCATATTATATGACAAAACTGAATTGGAGAATTATAATTATATTTTATTTTCATAAGGAGACTAGTGTTAATTGGTTTATTTTAATTTAAATTAAAGATGATGACTTTAAAAATTAAAGCAATTTCCTTTATTTTTGGAATGACTGGAAAATCAAATTGGAATCAATTAGATTTGTAAATATTGGTTTTGTTTTATTAAAATTTGTATGGATTATAAAATAAGAAAAATAACTATGATTTGAGGTCTAGTAGAATGAACAAGTGAAATCATAGTCTTTGTATAATTCTAGAAAACAAATAGTAAACTATTATGTGTTTGATAAATTTTGTAAATAAATATATCAACTAGAAGGATGGAATTTTTTCTAGTTTTGGGAAGGGATGGATTGGTGCCCATTCTTTGGAAAGAGGTATTGGACTCTTCTTTATGTTTGGTGGTAATCCAAATGAATGATGAATGGGATTAAGAATTAATACTTGTTATGAAAATATTAAATATGGATGAATATGAAATTCATACTTGATTATTTATTTATATGTGATATACATTTGGTAAATATGTGATGTATGATTGCATTCAAAATTGAAAAGCATGGCTTGATTGTAATTCATTTGGCATACTTTACATCCGATTTGTCCTGATACCTTCACTATCATCTCTTACAACCATGAAGAACTCGAGATATTTTAGAGAAGAGTCGAACAACAATTTTTGAAGACTATTGTAATGTTCATCATGTACAAGATTGTATTGATATAGATCCAATGTAATTATGCAAGGCTAGTATAATTTATGTAAAATAAGTTATTACTTGTAATGTTTTATGTATTTTATTACAAGCTTTGTAAATTAGAGATAAAGACTTCATATTGTAGTATTCACCTCTAATAAATGTTAGGTGATATATATTTTGGAATATGAGCAAGTATTGGAACTACTTTAGATATTGCACATTGTCAAGTGTATGGCATTGAGATTTATGTTGCTCTAGTAGATTAGATGGATGTATTTAAATTCTCTCTCAAGGACTATAATAGTGTAGAAGGAAATTAATGATAATATCCATGATAATATGAGATAAAACAATATCTACACCATCCACCTAAGATAGCTAGAAGCAAACCATTCACTTCATGTAAATGGATAAGATAGATAATCACCAACACCATCATACCTAGTAAATGAGTAAATTCTATGATGGTGCTTAAAATAATATTCCAAGTCACTTGTAAGTTTTCATGAGAAATAAAAATATTAATGGCTCTTTCCTTAATACTAGTCTTCATGGATAGTATGGAGAGGAGGGGATGAATTCCATTGGGTAAAACTCCCAATTAATGGTATAACCATTGATATGTCCTCATGAAGGACATAGCCATTGTATTATCCTCATAACCACTTGGTGATGGTATGATGGAATTGTAGGAGTTGGTGCTCCTATTTGTGAATGGATTTGAATAAATTGTAGAAGATGGTAATTGTACTTAAATATGACTTTGGATTAATATTTTGTGACTCGTATTACTTAGTTTTCATTTGGGATATCCTTGTATTAGAATGTTGTTAGACTCTTGACTCATTGAAATGTGGACAAATATTATTATAGGTACAAAAAAAAATATATTAGTGGATGATTAGTAACAATTGGGGTTGTTACAGTTGGTATCAGAGCCTAGGATAAATAGTGGATTATGTTGGATATGTTTCATCCTTTGTCAAGGAAATACTGTACGACAGGCATGAGAGGGTAAGAGGAGCAAAGCTCCTCAAGAGGAGGGTGACACCCTCCTCGAGGGTGTCGGGGGGATCCGAGGGGGCGATAGCCCCCCTGGCCACATTGAAGGTGGTTTTTGACAACGCCAAAATTTCTTTTCCCCCTTTTTCTAGAGCGATTGGTAGAGCGATTACCATGATTTCCATAGTTGGTGGGTGGTTGATGGGTGTGTATGGTTTAGCCCACGGTATTGTGTCCATTGTATTCTAATACTACATAGTGGTTTAGGGTTGTGAGAGTTTCATTTATATTTTATTATAATGTCCCATTTTTAAGAAATAAAGAGAATAATAACATCAAAGAGGAGTGACTCTTATTTTACCAGAGTAGCCCACATCAGGTGAATCAGGGTAAATCTTGTGTGTCATATGTGCATTGTGTGGTGTCATTTCTGCTAAGTTATTTATTTCTGCATTATTTATGGAATAATTTTTCTATAGATATCTTAATTTGGTATCAGATCCAAGTTGTTAGCCATAGGGGGACACATTTATTGTCAGGGTTTCATTTCATTTGAAGGGTTTCTAGGAGGGAGAGAAAACCTATTTCGGAGTGTGAGTTTTTTTGTAGAAGGAGCTTGAAGAAAAATGATAAGAAATAATTCAAGGATAGAGATTGAGAAATTTGATGGAAAAATATTTGAGCTATGGAAGTTGAAGATGGAGGATCTGCTCATGGACAGAGATTAGTGGGCTATTATTTTTGAACAAACAAAACCTGCAAGAACATCCGATGAAGATTGGAAAAATATGAATCAGAAAGCAAGGAGTCTAATTCAACTATGTCTTGTAGATTCAGTCCTAATCAATGTTTCTAGAGAAGCTATAGCAAAGGATCTCTAGGAGAAATTAGGGGCTTTGTATCAATCCAAGTCCCTAGTGAACAAATTGTTTCTCTAGAAGAAACTATACAATCTCAAGATGAATGAAGGAGATTCAGTTACATATCATCTAAATTCATTCAATAGTGGTAAGTCAGCTTAAATCTATTGATATTGAGTTAAATGAGAAAGATAAATGTATTACCTTGCTATGCTCTTTAGAAAATTCATGGAATAACCTAGTTGTAGCAATTGGTAGTACAACTTCATCTACATTAAAGTTTGAAGATATTGTGGCATCTCTAATATCAAAGGATATGAGGAGAAAATCCATGGAGGGCACTTCAAAGGAAGCCCTAATAGTGAGAGGACGTGCCAAGAAAAATTATAAAACAAGATACGATGATAAATTTAAGTCTAGAGATAGATCCAAGTCTCGTGGAAAGTTTGAGAGAAATTGTTGGAAGTGTTGCAATCATGGTCACATGAAGGACTATAGATCAAAGAATGTTGATTCTAGAAGGAGGTCTGATGAATCCACTTCCATAAAGACACATAAATCTCTGGATGAAATAGGGGATGTATATCTGGCATTCTTCTCCACATGATTAGATAAAAATTATTGGTTGATCGATATTGGTGCCTCTTTTCATATGACTCCTTACAGGGGGTGGTTCAGTGAATATGAAAGATATGATGGAGGGGAGGTAATATTGGGAGAGGATTCACCACTTAAGATCATTGGTCTTGAAATCATGAAAATACTATTGTAGGATGGTAGGGTTAAGACCCTTCCAGGTGTGATGCATATTTTGAGCCTTGTTAGAAATTTAATTTTTGTAAGCAAAATGGTTGATGCATCAATAAATGTTAATTTTAAGCAAAGATTCATGTAAAATGGTTCAAGGATCAATGGTTTTAGCAAGAGGATTTCATATTGGAACTTGTTACTATTGGCAAGAACTATGAAAAATTAGTGCAATAGCTCAACTATTTCTGAGGTTGAATAAGATAAAAACTCAACACTCTAGCATCAAAGAATGGGATATATTGGAGAAAAGGGATTGCATACCCTGAACGCAAAAGATATGGTTCATGGTATCACTAATTTCTTAATGGTTTTTTATTTTTGTGAACATTGTATTTATGGAAATCAGAATCATGTGAGTTTCCCATCTGGTGCTACTAGAGCAAGCAGGATATTAGATCTGATTCATAGTGATATATTTGGTCTTATCCCTATACCATAACTTGGAAAATCATGGTATTATGCTTCTTTTGTTGATGATTTTTCAAGATATGCATGGATTTATTTTCTTAAGAGTAAATATGAAGTGTTTGATAAATTTAGAGAATTTAAAGAACTTTTTGAAAATCAAACTGATAAAAGGATTAAGGTGTTGAGGTTTGATAATGGAGGAGAGTATTGTTCAAATAAATTTGAGGATTTTTGTAAGCAATGTGGTATTGCAAGACAAAATACTACTCCATATACACCTCAACAAAATGGAGTTGCAGATATATTGAACATATCCTTGATGGAAAAGGCTAGAAGTATGCTCAATGGTTTGGCACATGAATTTTGGGCTGAGGTAGTGAGTGTGACATGCTACTTGCGAAATCGATCTCCTACATTAGCATTGCCAGATCAAACTCCATTTGAAGCATGGTTTGGTAAGAAACCATCTCTCTCACATCTTAGAGTTTTTGGCTGTGATGCATACATGCATAATCCCAAAGGAGAAAATAAGTAAGATTGATAATAAGGCTGTTAAATGTATCTTTATTGGTTATAAATATGGTGTTAAATGATATAAACTTTGAAATCCAAAAACTAAAAGAACGGTGTACAGTAGAGATGTGGTGTTTAGGGAAACTAAAAGTGATCATAGGAAGGAGGTAATAGAAGAATCTAAAAAGGTCCAATTTGATCTCATGGAAGAAGATCACACAAAAGAGGATCTGGAAGAGGAGCAAACATATGAGGATCTGGATGAGGATGAACAAGAGGTTCATACACCTATGGTAAGGAGATCAACATGGGAAAGAAGGCAACCTAAAAGGTACAATCCATCTGCATTTATTACTTCTTTTGTATTATCTATTACTGATGAAAATCCTAGAACTATTAGAGAAGCTATAAATTCTGAAGAGGTAAACCTTTGGGAAGAGTCCATGGATGAGGAAATGATGGCCCTGAAAAATAATAGAATATGGAATTTAGTGAAATTACCTGGTGGAATAAAAATAATAGGTTGTAAATGGATTTTCAAGAAGAAGCAAAATGTTGAAGGTAAAGTGGAGAAATACAAAGCTCGCTTGGTGGCTAAAGGTTATTCTCAAGTAGAGGGAATTGATTATGGTGAATTATTTTCTCCTGTTGCAAAGCTAACCTTAATTAGATTTCTATTATCTATTGTTGCTACTTTTTATTTTGAAATAGAGTAAATGAATGTAAATACTACATTCCTTCATAGATATTTGGAGGAAGAAATCTATATGAGAAAACCTAAAGGTTTCATTATTGTAGGAAAGGAGGATCTTGTATGTAAGTTAAAGAAATCTCTGTATGGATTGAAATAGTCACCTAGAAAGTGGTATCAAAAATTTGATACTTATGTCTTAGGAATTTATTTTGTTCGTAGCAATGCTGATCATTGTGTATATTCAAAGAAAAATGGTAATGTACTTGTCATTATAGTTTTGTATGTTGATGACATGTTACTAATTGAAAACAGTAAGAAAATGATCAGGGAAGTGAAGTCTTAGTTAGCATCACAGTTTGATATGAAAGATCTTCGCCCTGCAAGTTTTATTTTGGGCATGCAAATAAATAGAGATCGTTCTAATAGAAAGCTATGGCTAGATCAGAAAAAATATGTTGAGACAATATTAAAGAGATTCAATATGTAGGATTGCAAACCAGTGAAGGTACCTATTCCTTTGGGGAAAAAATTATTTTTTGAACAATATCCAAATATAGAAGAAGAGGTAGAAGAAATGTCCCATATTCCTTATGCAAATGCTATAGGCAGTTTAATGTATGCCATGGTCTGTACTATACCAAACATTGCCCATGCAGTGGGAGTTTTGAGTAGATATATGTCCAAACCTAGTAAAGAGCATTGGATTGCTGTGAAAAGGGTTTTTAGATATTTGTGTGGTACTTCTAATTTTTCAATATGTTATGAGGGTACAGGTAAAGAAGATAGATCCTTGGATATAGAAGGGTTTATTGATGTAGATTGGGTAGAAGATTTAGAAAATAGAAGATCTACTAGTGCTTATGTATTCAATTTGTTTGGAGGAGCTATTAGTTGGATGAGCAAAAGGTAAACTATTGTTTCTATTTATACCATTGAAATTGAGTACATGGCAGCCACCGATGCCAGTAAGGAAGCAGTATGGCTACAAAGATTATATGCTAAAATTGGGTTCTTTCAAGGAGTTGTGAATATAAATTGTAACAGTCAGAGTGCTATATTTTTGGCAAAGAAACCTTGTATCGCTCCAAATTTTTTGCATCCTTACCTTCAGGCTATAGGATCCACGCCCGAAAGGGGGATGCGAGAAGGATGGGACAATACCTCGGACTAAGAGGCCCTTTGAAGGTCCCGCCTCTCGGGGGAGGGGTATAAGGGTGAATTTTCGATGGATGGTGGGTTCACCAGGAAACTTTTAAGTGGCAGTTTCCATGCCTAGGTTGATGACAGGTTTGATGTGTTCATTTTATGTTCAATCATTCAATTCCTAGGTTTGGCCAAAATGAATCTAAGCTAATCTATATGCCGATGCTGATTTTTTTATGGATACAAAAAACATGAATAAATGTTGAACACAGAGAATGCGCTAAATAAGACAGAATATACCTGATTTCGGATGTCTGAATGAAGATTCTACGGTTTGTAGCAGTCCAAATCATCTCGAATCGTACATAATCATCTGAAATTTCATAGAATCATCTCAGATCACAGTCGGTCATCTGAGATCAGACGGGATCATCTGAGATCTGACGAATTCGTCAAAAACCTGCAATCACAAAAACAGATACAAAATACCAAAAATGCAACTACAAAAGCAAGGGGAAATGATAGAAGTAACAATGAATTTGCCTAAATGGTAGATCTAGATAGCAATTAAAATGAAATGCATCAATTTGACAATTTATTTTGACTTTATCATATATCTATGCTAAATGAGGTGAACTCCAGGATGCAGAAATAAAATAAACCAAGCTAATGCGTAAGAAAATGAAGAGAAAAGATAAGTAAATGCAAACTTTGGGCTCTGATTTCCCCCAATATGGACTGCAGTCGAGATCGCCTCCAATCGTACGAGATCATCGTCGATCTGCGATAGGATCGTCCAAAATTGTCTGGAATCGTCAGAGACGATCCGAGCCTGCTCCGACTAAAAAATAATAAGATTCCTGCTAGAAGACTTGAAATACCAAATACAAACAATAGTACGAGGATGTTCTAATGCACAAGGAGCTAACTCTGTAGATAAATCTATCAACTAGGGGGTTCAGGGGGATAAACTAAGAAAATCCTAGTTTATATAGGATTAGGGAGAGGTTAGGAGGTTGGAAATCATCCCAATTTGGGAGATCTCCAACGGGGGAGACTCTAACTGTGCAGACACACTTTCTGCCCAAGTTAGAGAAGTTGTTGAAACAGAAGCTAATTATGAAAATTCGGTTTTGGGATGAAATCGTCTGGACATTCTATTCCAGACGAATTCATCAGATCTGGGATGATTTCGTCTGATCTTCGATGATATCATCCAACGGTCAAAACAAATCCTAAAAATGGCGTGAAAAACGAGGAAAGCGGGTAACAGGCGGTTTAACGGGCGGTTTGGGTTAAAATTCAAATTTTAATCTTTTACTAAGGTTTAACTGTGCCAATTTTAGGGTGCTACATTTTGCCCCCTCTTTAGCGAATTTTTCGAAGAAAATGCGTTAAAGACGAGTTTTTCTCGTTTTACGAGAAAGCAAAAATTTACTCAATTTTTTAGACGACGATTCTAGGTCGAATCGTACGACTGCTTACTATGGTGCCCCCTCCGTGTTTTTACCCAAATCGAACGTTTGAGGTAAAAACGTGGAAAAGCAAAATTAAAAATGTTGTTGGTTTTGAATAAAATTAAGAAAAATAGGGTAAAACCCTAATTCATTTTTACTGTTCATTTTTACTGTTCTAGAGCTCTACAGAGAGAAAAATGGTTGAGACAGTGCACAGAGCGACAGAGGTCCGACGCGGGCTACGGGTAAGGATCTAATCCTAGTAAATTAGGTTTGAATTTAATTTGTGCAATTTTTTGTTTTAAATTTTGATTGTTTTGGGGCATCGCGGCCATTTTTAGGCCGTCGACGACGTCGGGATGAAATCGTCCCTATTTCGTCGAAATCATCCCTAGATCGTCGATTTCGTCGGAGGGCAAAATCGGCGATCTAGGGGTGATCCCGTCCAACAAGGGGCGATCCCCAAGTTACGAAATCGGAGACGATTTCATCCTACAAAGGACGATTTTGCCCAATTTGGGACGATATCATCCAATGGTGGACGATATCATCATTTTTAAGAAATTAAGCTTGATTAAAATGTGTTTAATTTTATTTTAATGATTGGTTTATTAATGAATTTTATTGTTTTATTGTTTGTTTTGCAGAAGGGATTACTAAAGAGTCGGGAATGGAAATATGGCGGGCTATGAGATGACATAGCCACGCTTGATCAGGCAGAGCGTGACCGACTAGCTCAGGTCGGTTTACAACATGTGGCAGAGATGCCACAAGTACCGACAGACATGGGGCTGCTGACAGCCTTAGCAGAGAGATGGTATCCGGGGTCGTCCTACTTTTAGTTACCGACAGGGGAGATGGCTCCCACACTAGAGGACGTATGGAGGATCATGAGGATCCCCATACAGGGACGGTTGATGATGCCTATGGCCAATCAGGGCTAGGCGATGATGAGATTGATCGGGGACCCGAGCTTCACCCTAGAGAAGGGCGGAGTGAACATCGAGTCTCTAAGGCAGATGCCTGGGGCATCTAGGCTGACTCGGGTTTTGGTAGGGGTGGTAGGTGGCTTACTGTTGTGCCACCAGAGCGGGTGCAGACTACCATGGCTCCTCTCAGATGTGGTCTGCGACATGAGAGACCACGGTTACAGGTTTTCTTGGGGCAGTTTTGTGCTATGCCGCTTGTATAGGATCCTACATGGGGTCGTATACAAGGGAGGCCGATGTCTGGTCTTGACATCGCTACTATAGGTTTGGTGTTGGGAGCACATCACGGTGCGGAGGCCGGTAGGGCTCCCACTGACAGGGGTTGACCGGGAGAGGCCCTAGGTTTTCTACTGGTGGTTACAGAGGGGGTCACAATGGTGGATAGATCTGTCGATGTCACGGAGGTTGTTGGATGACCTCATCCTAGACCAGATCACCTGGAGGCCATGGCGAGAGCACCCCGGGTGGGCAGAGGATGGGCAGGAGCTGGCTCGCATCAGGCGAGTCTGCTGGCTGAGGATGGAGTGGGGAGAGGTAGAGCTCCACCGCTACGATCGGGTTCTATGATAGTTCGGTCTACAGTAGGGGATCCCTTCTCTCAGGGATTACGAGTACTCTTGAACTATTCAGGATAGTACCACGTTGAGCGGGGCTCCAGACATGCAATGATTCTAGAGTCAGGATGTGGACGATGCCCCCATCCAGCTAGTGGATGGTGATGACGCTAGGGTCATAGATGGGTATGATGCCTGGTATGCAGGCATCCACCCTCCTCGGATGATGAGGGCGTAGGGTCCAGTGCACGTCGTGGTGCGATCGGATGGGGAGGCGATGCCAGGCTGCTATTGATGCAGTGCGGGGTCACGGCGGGAGAGAGCAATGATGGTCTCCATAGGAGAGATGCCAGAGGATGGGTCGGGCTCCATAGAGACCTCAGGAGATAGGGAGGAGGGAGAGGGGAGTCCCTTCTCAGCAGGGGGAGAGACCATCATCACCCGATAAGGGCAAGGGTGTCGAGGTAGGGGAGAGCAGCGAGACGATGGCTCTTCGGGCTGAGGTTGCCCATCTTCGGGCTCAGGTGCAGACACTACAGGACGAGGCTACACGGCTCAGGGCTCGGAGTGGAGGGGCGAGCACTCAGGATCTGGCATGGTCTATTGCTCAGACCGCATTCTACCAGGGGCTATACTATCACGTGGTTCCAGAGAGACAGAGGGTACCACTGCCAGCCCCTATTGTGGAGCCGATCATGATGGGATCATCGAGGACATCCTCACGATCGACGATGAGGACCCGAGACACAGCCCGGACCTCTATGGGACCACCTCCTCCACGTCAGGGCGGGGGAGGAGATGAGGTTGAGAGCTCGAGGGCTTCTCGAGGCTAGCTGCTGTAGAGGGCAGATTGTATTATTATTATTTTTTGAGGGGATTGAGTATGCCAGGGTTTTGATTGTGGCATACCAATCCAGATGATGTACATAATTGATTGAGATATATAGATTATCTTTTTTTTTTGATGATATGACTTGTGTATATGTTGTATGATGCTTTAATTTTGAATTTTGTGATTAATTGATGATTCATGTAATTATGTCATTGGAAATAATTATAATTTTTATGTCATGGCATAAAATTGTAAATGAAATAATCTGATGTGCATAAATTGGTTGTTTTTGTGGTGTGATTGGATGAAAATAAAAGGGACTTCTAACAATAATTTCAAAGGACATTGTCATTGGTATAGACCGTTTCATGGAGTCGCCGCTCACTAGGTCGTCAAGCTAGTCCCAGTATAGAAATATTGCTAAAAGTAAAAGGGTGCTTAAGAGACTGTCTTAAGACTTTTGTGTTGTGATGATGGAAATGATGATGGTTTGTGATTTGTTTTCAGATTTTCATAAAAAATATTATGTATGACATATTTAAAGAAAATATGATTTTTGCTAGGCATAAATTCCTAAGTGTGATAAATTTTTTGAATAAGTCCCTAGGAACTATACCATCATTGCAAAATTGAATGTTGACATAATGACATGAAATAGAATAAGTGTTCGTTCATTTTTAAAGCTCAAATGTGTAACATAATGATGTAAGTCATATGTTTTTATGAATTTGTTTAAAATGAATGGAAAATAAAATTAGAACAATGGTTTGCGCTAGGCATAGAATTATAGGTATAGACTTATGCCATCATCGCGAAATCCGAAGAAGAAATTGATATTTTAGTTTTATTGCATGATTGATTTTTTGGTTTTTGATAAACAAAAAATAATAATATGAACATGACTTTATTGATTATATGTGTGTCATATGTTGTTTGAAAGATTTTTGTGATTTTTGAAAACAATAATTGTTTTTATACTAAACAGATGTTCTGAAATAAGAAGATAAAATTATTCCAAAAAAAGTTGTAGAAATATTTTACATTATCTCAAAGACAAATGTAGATTTATAAGGAACCCTCATGTGCAAATGTGAGTTCATTACCGATCTTGCTTTATCATAATGATACAGAATCTCTCAAATACAAATGTGTGTGCAATTGTATTGTTCATTCACCAATTTTGAGCAAGAAAATTTGATACAAGTAATTTTGACTTAACCAAATGAGTGTTCCTTGACCATGATTTATATGCATGTAACCATACCAGACTACTATGTAAGTCGGGTTATCAAGAGCTAGCTGATCCATAAGCCGACATAGGTCTATACAAAAGAAGGTCGCTAATGTGACAGACATATCACCATGCTAGGAATTACCCAAGGCCAAGCGGGTTGGGCACAAACCACCTGTTATGGGGCTTACCTCACAGTTTTCGAATAATTGAGAATTCCAGGGATTCAAGCTCATTCACCCTTCTTTTCTTTTCAAGGGGTAGGGAAGGGATTTTGTTGCTTTTGCTTTTGCTTTTCTCTTTTCTCTTTTTTTTTTTTTTTTTGTATTTTTGCTTGATATTGAGATAATGCTGAAATATTGTTGTGATGATACAAAATAATATTTTTCTTTTTCTCTTTTGCTTTGAATATTTTCTTTTGCTTCCTATACTAGGGATACTTGCTCGGATTGGCTGTAGAGCAAGGGATTTTTATTCCGGGTAGGGGTGAGCTTGTCCTTTTGTCAATTCTCAAAGATTCTAGACCATGTGCATGATAGGATAGCAGGGGAAACTTTTCGCTCAAGAAACCACTTCTACTATGTAGCATCATATTGAATTTGCAATGAAATCATTTTAATGTGAAGAGATGTACTTGGTTCAAGTAAATAACAAGATCAGTTCTCTATGCTCAAAACTTTATTTAATTCAACTGTGGACTTTGATATATGAGAGATTAATAATCATATCAAATAAAATCAAGACATTTATGCATGTGAGTGTGAAAGTGCGGGATTCCAAATAAATGCTAATTTATCCAAAATAATTGAAAATATAACTGCAATACTTCAAGAATTGACAAGTACGAAAATAAAAGATGTTTTTTTTTGAAGATTTTGATGTTTTTATATTTTGATTTTGAGTGATGAAAAGAAAGAATAAAGACTGTTACTATTTTTTGGTGAAAAATATTTTGATATAAATGGCTAAAATGAAACAATATACAAAATACAATATATACAAATGATGAAATGACCCAATGTTATGCATAATAACGTTTAAGATGCATAATGTTCATAGGTTCTTTAAGATCTTTACCATCTAAGGTAGCTAATCGATATGCACCCGATCCAAATTTAGCAGTGATGACATATGGTCCAAGCCAGTTGGGCTCAAATTTACCTTTAAGGTCTTTAGTTGCATTAGTATTTTTTTTATTTTCTTTTAAGACAAGGTCGCCGATCTCAAAGGATCGAGGATGAACTTTCTTGAGGTATGCTCTCTTAAGCTTGTTTTGGTAGGCACGAAGATGCTCCAAAGCATTGATGCACTTTTCATCTAGAAGTTCCAGCTGACTAAATCTGTCAGCACGATATTCATCTCCTACTTCAGTATCTTGAAGTAGTAGAGCTAAAGAAGGAACTTCTAATTCAAAGGGAAAAATGGCTTCAACACCATAAACCAAAACAAAAGGTGAAGTGCCTATGGGGGTACGAACGCTAGTTCGATAAGCCCACAAAGCCGGATATAATTGGATGTGCCAATCTCGACCAGATTTATTGACCAGTCTTTTGAGGATTTTAATTAATGTTTTATTAGATGCTTCTGCTTGGCCATTACCCTGAGGATAATAGGGAGTGGACCAACGATGTTGAATTTTATATTTTTGACATAATTTTTTGACATCTTTATTTTTGAAACAAGTGCCATTATCTGAGATGAGATTTGTAGGAATGCCGAACCTACAAATAATTTGGTTAAAAATAAACTTGGAAACTTGGGTTCCAGTGCAAGAAGCTAAGGGCATAGCTTCAACCCACTTCATGAAATACTCAGTGGCGGTTATGATGAATTTGTGTCCATCGGATGACACAGGGTTGATTTTTCCAATGATGTCTAAGCCCCATTTTGAAAAGGGCCAAGGAGATGAAATAGCTCTGCAGTTCTTGTGCAAGTGCATGGACAAGGTCAACGTGTTTCGGCACTTGTCGCAATGTCGCACATAATCATGTGCATCATTTTCCATGGTAGGCCAAAAATATCCTATCCTAAGGAGCTTCTTAGCAATGGTGCTACCACTAAAATGCCCCCCACAAGATCCATTGTGGGCTTCACTCAAAGCTGATCTAGATTCTGCTAGATTCAAACATCTCAGTAAGATGCCTTCAAAAGATCTCCTATACAAGGTATTACCAATAATTACGAAGTGACTTGCTCGTCTACGTAATAACCGATGTTGGTTGCGATTACAATCTTCAAGAAAGGTCCCATTTTGAAGAAAATTAAATATATCAGTGTACCATGGTTCTAGAGTAGTTTCATTGATTAGAAACACATCCAAAGGTTCTAAGCATGATTTTCTTGAAGCGGGTTCCTGGAGTCGACGAATAATGATGGTAGCATATTCGTCATCTAACTCCAAGGGCAAAAGAGATGCAGCTGCAGCCATAGCATCAGCCGCACGATTGCTAGTTCGAGGAATAGCTTCCAAGGTAACTTGATCAAATAAAGATAATAATTGTAAGACATATGCTTTATATGGGCATAATTTATCATCTCTGGTCTGATAAACATCATTGATTTGATTTATGACAAGTTGAGAATCACCGAAAACCAATAAATTTTTAATTTTTAGTGCCAAGGTAGCTCGTAATCCAAGGATGAGAGCTTCATATTCAACAATGTTATTGGTGCAAGCAAATGTTAGTTTGAAGGATAGAGGTATAAGATGTTTCTACGGAGATATTAAAATAATACCTGCACCAGCCCCACTCATGCATCGGGCTCCATCAAAGTATAGGGACCATTGCTCAGGATGGTCTGCCTCTAATTTAAGGCATTCATTAGGAAACTCAATGATGAGGGGATGGGTAGACTCTAAGGGTGCAGCAACTAATTGATCTGCTATGATTTGACCTTTAACAGACTTTTGTCCTATAAACATGAGTTCAAACTCGCTTAGCGCAAGAACCCACTTGGTTGTGCGACCAGATAAGTACGATCGACTCATGAGATATCGCAAAGGGTCAAATTTAGCAATAACATACGTTTTCTGACTGAGCATATAATGGCATAGTTTTTGTGTAGAAAATACGACTGCTAGACATAGTTTCTCTAATTTTGTGTAGTGAGTTTCATAACTGATTAAGGTTCTGCTAATGTAATAATTAGCACGTTCTTTCTTCTCATCGTCAAGTTGAGCTAACATAGCTCCTAAGGCAAAATCTAAAGCAAAAATGTACAAGATAAATGGACGATCAGATCTAGGTGGGGAAAGCACCGGTGGTTTAAGGAGATATTGCTTAAGGAGTTCAAATGCTTCCTGGCATTCTTCGTCCCAATGAAAAGAGACATCTTTCTTAAGAAGCTTAAGAAAGGGTCCAGTTTTGTCTGCCAACTTATCGATGAAGCGGCGAATAGCTTGAAGCTTACCTTGTAAACTTTGTAATTCAGATATATTTGTGGGTGCGGGCATATCAGTGATAGCCATGATCTTGAGAGGGTCAATTTCAATGCCACAAAAAGAAACGATAACCCCCAATAATTTATCGGACTTAACTCCGAATATACATTTGGCTGGATTTAATCGGATAAGATATTCCCTTAACCGATCAAATACTTTTCTCAAGTCATCTAAATGATCATCTTCTTTGATGGAACGAGCTATAATATCATCTACATAATCATGTAGAATATCATGCATCATATCGTGAAAGATATAAGTCATGGCTCGTTGATATGTTGCACTTGCATTCTTTAAACCGAATGGCATCACTTTCCAACAAAAGGTTCCCCAAGGGGTAATAAAGGCTATTTTAGCCTGATCTTCAGGAGCTATCCTGATCTGATTATAACCAGAGAATCCATCCATTAGGGATATCATTCCGCTCCCAGCAATAAAATCAATGATCTGATCCATGTTGGGAAGAGGAAAATCGTCTTTAGGGCATGCAACATTAATATCTCTAAAGTCTATGCAAACCCTAACTTTGGTAGCTTCTTTCTTAGTTATTGGAACTACATTTGAGATCCATTCAGCATAATCAATGGCTTGTATAAAAATAACCTTCAAGAGTTTTTCTAATTCTCCTTTGACTAGTAAGGCCACTTTAGGATGCATTTTTCTAAGTTTCTGTTTAACAGGTTTAGCATCCGGATGGACTACTAGGTGATGCATAACTACAGAAGGGTCTAAACCTGGCATATCTTCATATGTCCAAGCAAAAATGTCTTCATATTCTTTAAGAAATGCAATGTATGCATCTTGTTTTTCTTGACTCAATTCTGATCCAATGTTGATGATGTGAGGGTTATCTTTGGTTCCAATGTTGATTTTTATAACGTTTTCAACTTCCATATGTAGATCTCTCTCAAAATTAGATGGGGCGGGTGAAACACCTAATTCTTGTAATTCTTCCAAGGTTAGCTTGGATAATTCGTCTTGAGGAGTCGTGGCCTCAAGCTGGGCTATACTAGGTATAGAGCCATCGAAATAAAATACGTTATGTAACAATTCCTCAATGGAGACATCATGGAAGATATCCCCTTCCAACTCATCGTTGGATTCAGCAATCATCTCAGGGTAAGCTATGGATAGCATATTGCATGTAAATGGATTATCCCTTAAACACAAAGCATCACGTTTATCCAAATAATCTTGGTAACATATAAGATGGTCATCATCCTCAAATGGGAAGGGCTGACCTTTACTAGGAAATAGGCCCACACCACATCGGGAAGGCCATGGTTCTACCTCAAAAGGTTCTTTCATACCATTTTGGGAAGGTCCCAAACCTTTCCCTTTATAGCCCAATCTAAGCATTATAGGTTTAGCTTTAACATACTCATTAGCAAAATAACAGTGAGCATACCCGTCATAATGAGTCTTGATGTTTCTAGGTATTCTTCCCCAGTCATATCCCTTATAAATAAAAGCACAACTCCTAACTTGGTAGATACTTCCCATAGGTTGTGGGAGGCCCAAGGTACGAGGAGAGGGTGGCAATTTATTTAAAATATGGGAATCTTGCATAGCAATGTTTGTTTTTTTTGATACAAGAATTTTAGATAAATCGGGTAAGAGCTCGTCAGTAAGAGCATAAGAGGTAGAAGGATCATTTCCTATGTTTTCGGATGCAGAAAACATGCCTTTGATAGGCGTAGATGTTGTAGAGATGTCGATGGATGGGTCTAAAGGTATGGAAGTTGTAGACACCAAAACAGCACCAATCCGATTATGTGACAACAAGCATTGATCGCATTGACACAAACAGCCCCTAGGGCAGCCCCCAAAGGTCAAACAGTGGTCCTAACCACTCCCAAAAGCAGTTTTGAGGGTCAAAAGTCAATTTTGCACCTTTTTGGCACCTTTTTCTCTACTCGTCCCACCCAGGGATGAATTCAGACTGGTATTCATCCCACCCTGGGATGATTAAGCAATCGCTCCAGGGTGGGACGAATAGCAGGTTTGACTGGCAAAAAGTCAAACCTCGGCAACTCCGCCAGTTAACTGAGGCTTCAGGCCATGCAATTGTGAGGAACGGCTCCAAATCAAGAAGAGAGACTTCAATCATGCATGTATTTATTTTAGAGACCTCATGCAAGAAGCTTTTTTATCAGGGAGTTAGCTTTTCTCTGAAAATAGGACAGTTAACTCAAGAGGCGCCCTCGCATGCGCAATTCAAACAAGGAGACCCTAAGGTCTATAAATTGGGGAGTT
Source organism: Wollemia nobilis (assembly GCA_028583015.1). Lineage (NCBI taxonomy): Eukaryota > Viridiplantae > Streptophyta > Pinopsida > Araucariales > Araucariaceae > Wollemia > Wollemia nobilis. The sequence goes on from JAQPPZ010017070.1 coordinate 1,625,096, forward strand.
TTCCCACCCAAAAGATATACAGAGAAGGAGCATTTGAGCAATGAAGTGCTGCCAATTTCATACCTAACTGCGATTTGTGCTTTTACATCCTTAATCTCTCATTCGAAAGGGAGGTTATTGGGTGACTATTGGAGGCGCAAATCCATACCCAAAACTCGATTTTTGACCACAAATATCCACAAAATTTGTTGAAAACACCCCATAATCAGTTTTGGACCCATCCCAAGTGGATTGGTGCCGAAACAGTGCTTCAATCGGTGGGCGTCCTGCCCCTAGGCGCTCCCCAAACTATCACAGTGCTAATCGCCCCACCCCGGGATGATTAGAAATATGTGATAGATTTCTTGTTTTTTTCTTTTGCATCTGATTCTAGATAGGTTAAATAGGTTACAGTTCAAATTTCATGTCATTCTGATTATTTTTGACCAGGTTATTGTTGTTTCCCGCTTTCACTAACTTGCAGATGCCATCTTCAAAATCTGGATCCTAGAGGAAAAATTGGAGAAATATGAGCATCTGGGTCATCCCAAAATTCCCCCAATTAGCTAACCCCAAGTTTTCAGGTCTTTTGGAGCTTCCTAAGTAGGACATTGAACAGGGTGCTTTTTGGCCAATTCTCACAGTCCTATTCGTCCCACCCTGGAGCGAGTACAGATCTGTGAGGAATTTTTAGACTGTTCTTTTTGCAATGGTCTTCTGATGATATTTTTATGCTTCTTTCAAAGTTTCAGGTCAATCAGAGGTCATATGATAGTCGTTTTATTATTTTCATGCTTTTACTGACAGTAGGCCTTGGGAAATACATGTTTCATTTGGTCTGCAGGTATTATTAATATTTTCTGTTTCTTTGAATGCAGGTTTCCGATAGTAGAGGAGCAGGAAAGAGCAAATAATCACATACAATAGTGGTGGCGACGTTTTGGTCCGCCCATCTTACATGTGGGCACGCGGAAGAAGGATTGTTAGCCATGAGTCTTGTGACAAGAAACACATTTGACTCTCCTATCCCCTAAAAAGGAAGGAGACGTATTGTAACACAATTTGTAAAGCATATCAATAAAAGAGATTACTATATTTCGTATTGCTTTTATCTTGTGTCAATTTGCATACGTTATTTCTTGTTCTTGTGGCATATTCCTTTTTGTTTCCGTATCCTCGTGCTTTCAATGGCGATCACGGTGGGACCTGTGTCCTTTGATTTTTAAAGATTAAATTTCTGATTAAAGTTGCTTGTTTTGTTGCTTGCAGGTACCAAGTTTTCAAAATCTAGACTGTTTTAGGCAAAAATTCAGAGATATTCGACTTAGGCAGAGAAGAGGTAAGGGATTTAAACATCCTTTGTCAATTTTTTGTTTTCTATCTTTTTTGTTCTCTGATTTTTGCTTGCATAGGAGAGTTTAGATGCTTGCCTGTTTCATTTTTTGCAACTTAAAATGAATCCCACACACCACGTGGTAATTTAAACCAAGGAGTTGGTCGTAAAACCCCAACCCTTGAGCAAGACCAAAGGTGGATTCCATTATCACTTTGGCTTGAGATATTGCATACATTACCCCGATCGTGCCTATTGCTAGACGTAAATCCTGACGAAAGCTGACCAAGTGTAGCTAGGGTGATTCCTAGCACATGAGGATAAGTCTTCTATGGTAGGTGTCATAAATAGAGTGATTCCCCTTCCGTACCGCCTATGTTCCATGTATCATCTGCTCTCACGTACCTATAGTCTCCCTCACGTAAGGGCGGGTATATAGAGAGGTTGGTATATCGGTCCGGCAATGGTATATTGAAGGGGCGACCATTTTGGGAGTCATATGAGCCAACATTTTGCATTTAAATGGTCTTCACAAAAATTTTCAAAAACAAAACAAAATCATCATCAAAAACACACTAAAACCAGTCTAGGACACACCATTAATATTTAAAAGAGATAATCATTGCTTTGTGTGTGTATGTTCTTTTCTGCTTAGTGTAACAAAAAAAAAATCAAAAAATCATAAACAAAAGATAAAAATCTACGTAGCTTGTAGAGAGTCATTACCATGGTATTCACCTGCAGTCAAGCCCACTCACGGGCAGACGCTGCGGAGAATGTCCAAGGAGGCACGAGTCACCTCCGTTACAGTCCCAAGGATTTGGTCATACCACCTTGGCGACCTGACACACAAGGCAGTCCCCTCCACACCTTAACGGAAAGGGACTATAGGGGCACCTCTTCTAGGGGCACTCCTGTTCAGCATAGCACCCAGAACACACCCTTCCATGAGGGGTACATCCGTAGGAGAGCTCCCTTAGATGCTCGCTATGAGTGGTCACCGCGCGATGAAGCGCTAGGTCAACATAGGGTTCGACGGGAGGAACCACATGATTACACTCTCCCTCCTTCACCCCCTCTAGTTGTCAGGACTACAAGGACAAATTCAGAGCACAAGGCTCCTCAGGCGGGGCGAGCCAACTCCGCCTGTTCCTTTTTCACTTATGAAAGAGAGCACGAGGAAAACCCTTACCTTCCTCAAGAGCAATATACATCACGGGAGAAATACACCTCCGCAACTGCTAGCTATCAGGATCACCTACTGAGGCCAAAGCCTCGAGGGAATACCGCTACCCCCAATAGAGGGAGGCAGCCTATAGAGATCTCGGATCACCACGACCGAGATAGATATCTAGGAGAGGCATCTAGGCCTTCTAGACATGAGACGACAGGACCAACTATCTTAGAATCTGCCAAGCATATCGCACATCGGATGCAACTCATGCTACTTGAGCTAGAACGACAACAGTTAGAGCAACGATATCTTCTAAATAAAGAGTGCATTCAGCGCCAGAAGGATGAGTTGCTCAAGAACAATATGCAGGCAAGGACTCCAACCCCTCGCACGCATAAGACAAAACATTATGAGAGACACAACTGGGTGCGAGACAGGTCTCCGTGACCTTATCAAATGTTGCCCCCGATGCCTCCTAGACTTGAGCGGGAGGCCACTCCTAAGACCAATGACGGGCGCCTTCTTCAGGCACCCACCCAGGTTCATGGGCCACCCTTAGAAATTCTTCAAGAAGCCTCTGAGGAACCTGAGCGAGAAGAAGAGCGGGATGAAATGCCCTACCAAGGCAGGGGGGTGCTATTCGGCCACCCCTCCCAAGGCCCCAAGTTCCCCACAACCTGCAATGGGAACAAATCAAAGAGGAGGAGCTAAAATCCCCCGATACAAGCAATGCGCTGCCAGAGCACTTAGAGTCGGTAGAGACCAAGATTTTGGGGCCCCAAAAGCCCAACTTACGTGAAACTCCTCTCAAAGAGGATCAACCCCTGGTTGTAGAGCTACCTGATGACGAGGTCTTCCATATCTCAGAATCACCAGATTCTGATGAGCCTGACTCTCTCGCCAAAGATGAGTCAGCATATGCAATAGCACCATGGGACCCGTTCGAGTCAGACAACACTAATTCATAGGTGGTCCCCATGGGTGATCATCACCAAAGTCTCTTAACATTATTCCCTTTGGAGGCTCCCATCGAGCCCGTGCCATTGCAGGAAAATCAGGTCCCCCCGCAAAGCGCGAAACAACCCCATCGGGACCATGTCAATCTGCTCGAGCAGGATGAGCCTAGAATGTCGCAGACAGCTGTCGGGGCCAACGAGGGCCTTTGGATCATCGATAATGATTACGAAGATGAAACTGAGATGGAATATCTCAATCATGCGTGATGACACAATCACCCTGTAACCCATGAAGAACTGATGGCACAACTAGGCATAAGACTAGGGCATGAGTGGCGCATAGACCCAGCCCACTGGAATCAAATGTTGAATCTGCCCCTTTGGGTAGCCCATGAGCAACTTCCACCAAGAGATATCATAGCAACATCAGTGTCGAGGGCGGACCCTGTCCTCCTCTCCATGCATAGGGCCGATCCATTCGTGCCCATCCCTACAGAGCCAGATCCAGAGCACAAAGATCATCAAGCTGGGGGTATCTCTATCCCCTGAAGAGCCATAGTTCAACCCAAAAAGCTCCAAGGATTATCGCAATCCCTTGGTCACCCCAAAAGCTCCAAGGATTATCGCAATCCCTTGGTCACCCCAAAAGCTCCAAGGATTATCGCAATCCCTTGGTCACCCCAAAAGCTCCAAGGATTATCGCAATCCCTTGGTCACCCCAAAAGCTCCAAGGATTATCGCAATCCCTTGGTCACCCCAAAATCTCCAAGGATTATCATAATCCCTTGGTCAACCCAAAAGCTCCAAGAATTTTCATAATCTCTTGGTCAAACCAAAAGCTCCAAGGATTTATGTAATCTCTTGGTCAACCCAAAAGCTCCAAGGATTATCGCCATAACCCTTTGGTCAACACCAAAAGCCCCAAGCATTACCATAACTGCTTGGTCAAAATACATATTCAAAAAAACACACAAAAACCATAAAATCATCAAAAATCACAAAAATATTGCATTTCAATTCCATGCATACTCATAACAATCAAAAATCACAAAATTATTGCATTTCAATTCCATGCATACTCATAAAAATCAAAATAACAAAAATATTGCATTTCAATTCCATGCATACTCATAACAATCAAAAATAACAAAAATATTGCATTTTCATTTCATGCATACTCAAAAATCAAAATACAAAAATATAGGTTGCATTAGGCATCGCATCCATACATTGCATACTTGCTAAGTCATACAAGTCAAAAGCACCATAGACTGTCATTACTTGGCAAATTCCCTCATTTTCCACATCAAATCCATTTTCATGAATGCCTACATCCAACATAACACCACCGCCATTGTTAGCATAGTCAGTTGTCTCCTAATGTATATAGGGTTTTCATCATTCAGCTGTCTTTACATTTCTAGCCAAAATTGTACATAGTTAAACAGATTTTACATGGGAAAGTTTTACTTGGATCACGCCTTGTTACATAGCATCCCAACACAAATTAACACACATAAAATAATTCCTAAGTTGTGTGAATGTAAGAGAAACCTACAAAGCAGTCTAGGGTACCATAGGTGAAATATTAGTCTATTCATCCCCCTGTGCGAATGGTTCCAGAATGCTGAGAATTGACAAAAGGACGAGCTCTTCCCTATCCATTCACCATAATAAATAGTGGTTTTCACCACTCCCACAAATCCCAATCATAGTTGGTCCCCAAAGTTGTAAGGATTCGTACTACACGTCCCTGCCAAGGATGGGTAGTCATCCCCAAGACCTAAAAGGATCAACGCCATTCAAAAACAAAATTCCAACAAACCATCATCACAACCATCTCCACTCACCTTTGGTCTCAAAGTTGTAAGGATTCGTACTACACGTCCCTGACCAGGATGGGTAGTCATCCCCAAGGCCTAAAATATCAATGCCCTTACTTCATAATCTCCATCATCCCCTTGATTCCCAAAGTCGTAAGGATTCGTACTACATGTCCCTGAACAGGATGGGTAGTCATCCCCAAGGCCAATAGGATCAAGGCCATTCACAAGCTCAACCTTACAAAGCTCAAAATACAAAATCAAATAACAGTGGTTATCACCACTATTCAAAATCCTTGCTCAAAAAAAAAAAAAATAGAAAAATAAACAGTGATTTTCATCACTATATAGACGAGCAAGTATCCAAAACCATTGAGCCAACAAATAACCTGAACTTGAATCCCTGGAATTCTCAGCATTCAAAAACCATCTAGGTGATCCTCATTACAGGTTTGGTTGATAGCCTACCTGGCAATGGTGGTATCCTAACCGCATGACGATATGTCTGTCACATTAACTTTGCGTGTGCGTAGACCAATGTTTGCATGTGGATGAGCTAGCTTATGGTACCTTAGATTGTCCCATGGATTAATCTTCCTAAATACAACAACGGAGTTAGTGGAGCTAATTAGGTGATCCTCAGTACAGGTTTGGTTGATAGCCTATCTGGCACTAGCGGTATCCTGATGAATACCACATAAATGAACTCAATTGCACACATAGGGATGTGAAATAACTTGGTTAAATTCAAGTCGGATTTATACCTTGTTCAAAAGTCTTGCAAGATAAATGTACAGTCTTGGCTAGTTAGTTAAAATATCTGAATCTTAGAAAAGCTTAACTACATTTTAAAACAACTGGTATATTTCATTCCGTACATCACCATCAAAAAAAATGCAAAATACAAAAACAAAGTTTTCACATGCAACGTCATCCCATAAGTACAGCGAGCCAGTCAATCTTGCACAGTCTATGGTGCCATCGACAAATTATCAAAAAATCATTTCATTCATTCCATTTGCATACATCATATAATTAGAAACATCACGTTCATAATCCCACATGCATACATCATCATAAATAACTGTGCATAAACATAAAAACAAACCATAAAAACTGCACAAAAATGCACCAAAAAACAACAATAAAACTGTCCAATGAGAGTGCTTTTGCACTTGACATTACGGGCATGCAAAATAGATGTCGGGGTCACAAATCCTCACTATCCTACTCCCTAAGAAGGCTACCATAGCCGGACCGCTCCACGGGACGACGGATTTTTGAGAATTTCATCCCCAAACGACGTCACCAAAACGGGTCAAAACCCATCCAAAAATAGCAATAACATTGCCGAACGAAGGCGCTTTTGTGCCTGACATTCTTGGCATCCAAAATAGACGTTGGGGTTACAAATTGTCACTATCCTACTCCCTAAGAAGGCTATCATGGCCGGACCGCTCCACGGGAGGACGGATTTTTGTCAATTTCAGCTCAAAAATGCGTCACAAAAAGGGTTAAAACCCACCAAAAATAGGTCAAATGTTCGGAAACTACTTTCGCATTCAATGGAAAACATCCGAAGGCACCCTTACCTAAGTCATCTTGGGTCAAGTGACTCGTCGCTTTTCTCATGTCGGTCATTCCCTCATCGATTCGTCGCTTGAGGGGGTAGTCACACTTAGTCACCAATCAACAACAACATACCCAATCAAGGAAATGACACGCATTCAAAGGATCATTGACAAAGACAATCATGCCCTTGCTTGGGGCAGCAAACAAGCAACAATCACAAACTGATCAAACACTTGGCATTCATGAATCATGAACTCAAGGTTCCCACAGACAAAAGGTTGCGCCCTTTGCCTATTCATGACTGATCAATGTCCAAGCTCAAGTAACACCTCACTAAACAAGGTTAACACTTGACATTAGTTCCTTAGCTCGTCAGAAGCAAGGATTCAAGAATGCGTGCCCTTTCCATACTTGGGGCATCAAGAGTTGGTTAGGTTACTGAGAAACCCTAATCATTAGTGCTTTGGTTATCTATTTTTGCTCGACGCTACGCCTTGCACAGCGCTTCCCAAAAAGGGGCATCTGTAGACACCAAAACAGCACCAATCCGATTATGTGACAACAAGCATTGATCGCATTGACACAAACAACCCCTAGGGCAGCCCCCAAAGGTCAAACAGTGGTCCTAACCACTCCCAAAAGCAGTTTTGAGGGTCAAAAGTCAATTTTGCACCTTTTTGGCACCTTTTTCTCTACTCGTCCCACCCAGGGACGAATTCAGATCGGTATTCGTCCCACCCTGGGACGATTAAGCAATCGCTCCAGGGTGGGACGAATAGCAGGTTTGACTGGCAAAAAGTCAAACCTCGGCAACTCCGCCAGTTAACTGAGGCTTCAGGCCATGCAATTGCGAGGAATGGCTCCAAATCAAGAAGAGAGACTTCAATCATGCATGTCTTTATTTTAGAGACCTCATGCAAGAAGCTTTTTTATCAGGGAGTTAGCTTTTCTCTGAAAATAGGACAGTTAACTCAAGAGGCGCCCTCGCATGCGCAATTCAAACAAGGAGACCCTAAGGTCTATAAATTGGGGAGTTTTCCCACCCAAAAGATATATAGAGAAGGAGCATTTGAGCAACGAAGTGCTGCCAATTTCATACCTAACTACGATTTGTGCTTTTACATCCTTAATCTCTCATTCGAAAGGGAGGTTATTGGGTGACTATTGGAGGCGCAAATCCGTACCCAAAACTCAATTTTTGACCACAACTATCCACCAAATTTGTTGACAACACCCCATAATCAGTTTTGGACCCATCCCAAGTGGATTGGTGCCGAAATAGTGCTTCAATCGGTGGGCGTCCTGCCCCGGGCGCTCCCCAAACTATCACAGTGCTAATCGCCCCACCCCGGGATGATTAGAAATCTATGATAGATTTCTTGTTTTTTTCTTTTGCATCTGATTCTAGATAGGTTAAATAGGTTACAGTTCAAATTTCATGTCATTCTGATTATTTTTGACCAGGTTATTGTTGTTTCCCGCTTTCACTAACTTGCAGATGCCATCTTCAAAATCTGGATCCTAGAGGCAAAATTGGAGAAATATGAGCATCTGGGTCGTCCCAAAATGCCCCCAATTAGCTAACCCCAAGTTTTTAGGTCTTTTGGAGCTTCCTAAGTAGGACATTGAACAGGGTGCTTTTTGGCCAATTCTCACAGTCCTATTCGTCCCACCCTGGAGCGAGTATAGATCTGTGAGGAATTTTCAGACTGTTCTTTTTGCAATGGTCTTCTGATGATATTTTTATGCTTCTGTCAAAGTTTCAGGTCAATCAGAGGTCATCTGATAGTCGTTTTATTATTTTCATGCTTTTACTAACAGTAGGCCTTGGGAAATACATGTTTCATTTGGTCTGCAGGTATTATTAATATTTTCTATTTCTTTGAATGCAGGTTTCTGACAGTAGAGGAGCAGGAAAGAGCAAAGAATCACATACAACAGTGGTGGTGACATTTTGGTCCGCCCATCTTACATGTGGGCACGCGGAAGAAGGATTGTTAGCCATGAGTCTTGTGACAAGAAACACATTTGACTCTCCTATCCCCTAAAAAGGAAGGAGACGTATTGTAACACAATTTGTAAAGCGTATCAATAAAAGAGATTACTATATTTCGTATTGCTTTTATCTTGTGTCAATTTGCATACGTTATTTCTTGAAAAAGGAATATGCCACAAGAACAAGAAATAACGTATGCAAATTGACACAAGATAAAAGCAATACAAAATATAGTAATCTCTTTTATTGATACACTTTACAAATTGTGTTACAATACGTCTCCTTCCTTTTTAGGGGATAGGAGAGTCAAATGTGTTTCTTGTCACAAGACTCATGGCTAACAATCCTTCTTCCGCGTGCCCACATGTAATATGGGCGGACCAAAACGTCACTACCGCTGTTGTATGTGATTCTTTGCTCTTTCCTGCTCCTCTGCTGTTAGAAACCTGCATTCAAAGAAACAAAAAATATTAATAATACCTACAGACCAAATGAAACATGTATTTCCCAAGGCCTACTATCAGTAAAAGCATGAAAATAATAAAACGACTATTAGATGACCTCTGATTGACCTGAAACTTTGAAAGAAGCATAAAAATATCATTAGAAGACCATTGCAAAAAGAACAGTCTAAAAATTCCTCACAAATTTGTACTCGCTCCAAGGTGGGATGAATAGGACTGTGAGAATTGGCCAAAAAGCACCCTATTCAATGTCCTACTTAGGATGTTCCAAAATACCTGAAAACTTGGGGTTATCTAATTGGGGGCATTTTGGGACGACCCAAATGCTCAGATTTCTCCAATTTTTCCTCTAGGATCCAGATTTTGAAGATGGCATTTGTAAGTTAGTGAAAGCGGGAAACAACAATAACCAGGTCAAAAATAATCAGAATGACATGATATTTGAACTGTAACCTATTTAACCTATCTAGAATCAGATGCAAAAGAAAAAAACAAGAAATCTATCACATATTTCTAATCATATCGGGGTGGGGTGATTAGCACTGTGATAGTTTGGGGAGCACCCGGGGGCGGGATGCCCACCGATTGAAGCACTGTTTTGGCACCAATCCACTTGGGATGGGTCCAAAACTAATTATGGGATGTTTTCAAAAAATTTTGTGGATAGTTGTGTTCAGAAATTGAGTTTTGGGTATGAATTTGCACCTCCAATAGTCACCCAATAACCTCCTTTTCGAATGAGAGATTAAGGATGTAAAAGCACAAATCGCAGTTAGGTATGAAATTGGCAGCACTTCGTTGCTCAAATTATCCTTCTCTGTATATCTTTTGGGTGGGAAAACTCCCTAATTTATAGACCTTAGGGTCTCATTGTTTGAATTGCGCATGCGAGGGTGCCTCTTGAGTTAACTGTCCTATTTTCAGAGAAAAGCTAACTCCTTGATAAAAAAGCTTCTTGCATGAGGTCTCTAAAATAAAGACATGCATGATTGAAGTCTCTCTTCTTTATTTGGATCTGTTCCTCACAATTGCATGGCCTGAAGCCTCAGTTAACTAGCGGAGTTGCCGAGGTTTGACTTTTTGCCAGTCAAACCTGCTATTCGTCCCACCCTGGAGCGATTGCTTAATCGTCCCAAGGTGGGATGAATACCAGTCTGAATTTGTCCCTGGGTGGGACGAGTAGAGAAAAATGTGTCAAAAAGGTGCAAAATTGACTTTTGACCCTCAAAACTGCTTTTGGGAGTGGTTAGGACCACTGTTTGACCTTTAGGGGCTGCCCTAGGGGCTATTTGTGTCAATGCGATCAGTTCTTGTTGTCACATAATCGGATTGGTGTTGTTTGGTGTCTACATAAGTTATAGGAGTAAAAAAAGAAGCATTGGTTGTGGGTTTAGGATCTTTTTGAGGTCCTAATATGGTTTGTTCGAAAGATGGTTGAACTATATGTAGAGGTGTGGTTGATGGGGAAAAAGGAGATGATGTTATGAGTGTGTGTTTCACACGTTTGGGCGGATGATGAGAATTAGGATGTGTGGATGACAGAGCAGTGCAAAATTGAACTCCTACAGGTTCTACCAAAGCACACATATCAAAGGGTCTAGGATCACCATGAACGGTAACCAACTAATTTTTAAATTTGAATTTAACACACTGATGTAAAGTTGAGGGAACAACTCGCATCGCGTTGATCCAAGGGCAAACCAAAAGTATATTGTACGATGTAGGAAAATGCACAATAAACATGGTCGTGTCTAAGGTTCTAGGACCAACTTGCAATGGAATAGTAATAACTCCACATGTTTCTTGTGTTTCGTCATTGAATGATTTTATTGTTTGGTAGAAGTCAAAAGTGCAAATATTTAAAGATGAACCATTATCAATCAAGACTCGTTTAACTGCTACATCTCCAATTAGGGTAGTAATATATAAGGGGTTATCCTTATGTAGACTATGTTGCGGTATAGCTCTATTTTTGAAGTCAATACAATCGACTTCTCGAGTTATGATAGTATTGGACATGGATTCAGGTTGAATATTTTGTGGTACCATCATTTGGCTTAATGTGAGCATTAATTCATCCCTATGGGTAGGCAAAGACCTTAAAAGATCCAAAAGGGAAATTCTAGCTGTAGTATTTGATAATTGTTCATTAATATTATGAGGTTTAGGTTGAACATTAGGCGCATGATTCCCTTTATTGGGATTTTTCAAAACAAATGGAGATGATCCATCATTCTGAGTTTGATATTTTTGAGCCTGTTGTCGAGTAACAACTCTAATGGTACCTACAATATTATTTTGCAGATGATGAATAGGTCTTGGTCTAGTGTTTATGACTTGTTCATTAGAAAGTATTTGGTGAGAAGATGGTCGAGTAGTGACTCTTCTAGGAAATGGTTCTTTCGAAACCATAGAATTTGTGATGGGTTGAACAACATATGATTCATATTCAAAACTATTCGATTGATTTGAGGTGATTTCCATGTCACTTTCAGTCTCATATTCGATATCACTAAGATCAAGTGTTCGAATATTATGTAGAGGTCTGGTCGTAACCATGGATAAAGTTGTGTCAAATATTTGCGGATTGTGAATAGGTAATTGTCCACTAATAGTTCCTACATATTGGGTAGGAGGGGGAACATTATGATGCTCAATTTGATTAGCCACCTCTTTACCATGATTTGATAAAGGATGTTGAAATATGTCCAATGACTGATTGGCATTCTGATTTTGATTTTGAGGAATGTTCTTTTGAGCATTATTAGGAGGATTTTGTTTAGGTTGAAAGGCTTGCACCTCCATATCATTGTTATAAATTAGGTCTTGTATTTTATGTTTTAATATTTTACAAGATTTGGTAGCGTGTCCAGGTCCTCTATGGAAATCACAGTGTAAATCAGCTTTGTATCCGAGTATAGTTGGATCAAGTTCTTGAATATTTGGTAATTGGATCAATCCTCGTGCTAGTAATTACGGGAGAATGGTTGATAAAGGTTGATTTAACATAGTAAATTCTTAGGGTGGTTTATCAGGAGGTTTCAGTATAAATTTCTTTGTTGTTTTTGCAACATTAACAGTAGCGATATTTCTACTATCAGTGACTCCATCACCCATAACTTGTTTATTTTTATATTGATTTCTGGATGTTTTCTCATCATCTTTCTTTTTGATTTGACCTCTCCTAATGAGAGCATCTTCCACTCTTCGAGCTAAATCTATAGCTTGATCGAAGGTGGTCAAGGTAGTAGTTGATAACTCATAGGATAGTTGTTCTTATAAATTATTGATAAAAATATCTAGCATTTCCTAGTAAGGTAACACAAAGTGCAATTTTCCTATCAACTATCTCCATCGAGCTAGGAAGTCAGCAAAACATTCATCTGTCTTGTTTTAGGTTGTACAAATCTTTAATGGTTACATGCCTTTCAATGTAGGCACTAAATTGATGCACAAAAGACTCGGTTGTTTCTTTGAAATTTCTCAAAGAATGAGTGGGTAGTTGATAATACCATTCTAATGCCATCCCTCCTAAACCTTTTGGGAAAATTTTCATTAATAACAAGTCATCATGTGATACATCATGACATGCTATCCTAAACATATGAAGATGCTCTATGGGATCTTCAGTTCCTTTGTATATTGGTAGGACAGGCATAGGAAAGTGTTTAGGATATGGTTGTGCTACAACTATAGGATCTAGAGGCTGACTACACATCTCTTGATAATTGTATGAGGGACGGTAGGGATCTATCTGGTCCATGCGAGAGACTAACTATTTCACCATGGCTTCTAGATTACCATTTTGTCCACCATATTGGTTTGGTGGTACATGAGTATGGGATTTGTGAGCGTAGGATGGCGTGATGTAAGGATTAGATGCTATATTACTATTATGCAAATGGTTGGTAGGAAGAGTATTATGAAGAAGATTTGTTGTAGCATTATGTTGTACCCCAGATTGTTGGAAATTGATATTTGGTTTTGTTTTAGGATTTTGTTGATTTGAGGTATGTTGATCAATAACTTGGAAAAATAGAGCAATGAATGATGGTTTATTTTGTGTGGGAATAACTCTAGGCTTGGTAATAGGTACTCTAGATGGTTGGGTAACCTGTTGTTGTTGCATGTTTTGGATTATAGCGGCCATATCCAAATTGGATGGTCTATCTTGATCACTTTCTTGATCAATGAAGGACAAGGGATTAGTGCGTGTGTGATATATGTATTCTAGGGTTGCTTGAGTGTCACTAATTTGATCCTTGTCCATATGGATTGCTTTATTAATAGTGCCAATATTGGTATTGAGGAACTTCCAAAAATGTTCCATGTTCTCAAAAGTAACCGTTCCTTTCGGAGACATTTTAGGAGATGAGGATCCTTCCTCTCTAACAATTTCTCTTTGTTCATTTGTGTCAAAAAAATCTTCTTCTTGTTGGTCTAGGGTTCCTTCTTCCTGAATTGGGTCTTCAGGAAGGACATCTGGTTTATTTACGGTTTTTCCTAACCAATATTATTCTACTTCAGTCTGTTTTCCATTCCTGACTCTAGTCATTATGTTTAAATTTGGATTTTAGCAAATATATATTAATATATTTACAACAGATTTGGGAGGTATATATTTTAATTATATACCTACTATGATGCTTAAAAGAAAAAATGTTTTGATTCTTGTTTTTGCTATGATTTTGTTTTGTTTTGTTTTTTCTTGTTTTGTTTTGTTTTTATGATTATAAAGACAACAAAAAACACACTAAATGCAAGAAACAATAAAATAATGGCTTAGTTTTCTATAAATAGTTTATAGATGTCATTGATAGGATCAAGTTCATCAGGAGTCATGAAATGCTCCTCTTCAAATTGGAAATGGTTTTTCAAGAACTTAACAAAGTGTGCTATGGTGATGTTGTCTACTTCTGACTCTGACTTGTAAAAATAGAGCTCATGGCAATACTATCGATATAACACAACTCTAAGAACTCCATCTCTTTCTATCTGTAATAACGACCTCTTGATCCTCTATACTAGTTAGAAATTTATGTACTACAACTGCATTGTCGAGGTATTCCTCAAAGGTGTACAATTCAAAAGATACAAGGGCTCTTTTATCTGCTAACCACCTATGGCAAGCTCTCTGAAGCTCATGATACAAGTTCACTTGATCAAGATCCAGGATTCTATCTAGGACAAACCTCTTGATTTGCCTAAGTTTTGTTGATCTAGATGAAATGAGATTCAATCTCCTATTAAGCTCGTCCCATAAATGTGGGACTTTATATGTTTGAGATACTCTAAGCAAAGAAGTAATCTCTATATCTGCTAATTGATTCTCAAAATTAATGGTGACAACTCATCTTTTATTATAATCTACCATATAAATATGATATGCAATCTTTGATTCTAAATGCATTTATGTTTTTGTTTTTTTTTTTTGGATTGTTTTCAAAAGGTTTTTAGTTTTCACGTCAGGTTCACCAAAATGTATCGCTCCAAATTTTTCACATCCTTACCTTCAGGCTATAGGATCCATGCCCGGAAGGGGGATGTGAGAAGGATGGGACAATACCTCGGACTAAGAGGCCCTTTGAAGGTCCTACCTCTTGATGGAGGGGTATAAGGGTGAATTTTTGATGGATGGTGGGTTCACCAGGAAACTTTTAATTGGTAGTTTCCATGCCTAGGTTGATGACAGGTTTGATGTGTCCATTTTATGTTCAATAATTCAATTCCTAGGTTTGGCCAAAATGAATCTAAGCTAATATATATGTTGATGCTGATTTTTTATGGATACAAAAAACATGAATAAATATTAAACACAAAGAATGCGCTAAATAATATAGAATATACCTAATTTCGGATGTCTGAATGAAGATTCTGTGGTTTGTAGAAGTCCAAATCGTCTCAAATCATACATATCATCTGAAATTGCACAAAATCATCTCAGATCACAGTCGGCCATCTGAGATCAAATGGGATCATCTGAGATCTGATGAATTCATCAGACAAATTCGTCAAAAACCTGCAATCACAAAAATAGATACAAAATACCAAAAATACAATTGCAAAAGCAAGAGGAAATGATAGAAGTAAAAATGAATTTTTCTAAATGGTAGATCTAGATAGCAATTAAAATGAAATGCATCAATTTGATAATTTATTTTGACTTTATCATATATCTATGCTAAATGAGGTGAACTCCAGGATGCAGAAATAAAATAAGCGAAGCTAATGAGTAATAAAATGAAGAGAAAATATAAGTAAATGTAAAACTTGAGCTTTGATTGCCCCCAATCCGAACTGTAGTCGAGATCACCTCCAATCATACGATATCATCGCCGATATGCAATAGGATTGTTCAAAATTGTCTGGAATCATCAGAGATGATCCGAGCCTGCTTCGACTAAAAAATAAGAAGATTCCTGCAATAAGACTTGAAATACTGAATACAAACAATAGTACGAGGATGTTCTAATGCACAAGGAGCTAACTCTACAGATAAATATGTCAACTAGGGAGTTCAGGGGGGTTCAAGGGGATAAACTAAGAAAATCCTAGTTTATATAGGATTAGGGAGAGGTTAGGAGGTTGGAAATCATCCCAATTTGGGAGATCTCCAATGGGGGAGACTCTAACTGCATAGACACGCTTTCTGCCCAAGTTAGAGAAGCTGTTGAAATAGAAGCTAATTATGAAAATTCAGTTTTGGGATGAAATCGTCTGGATGTTCTGTTCCAGACGAATTTGTCAAATCTAGTATGATTTCATCTGATCTACGATGATATCATCCAATGGTCAAAACAAATCCTAAAAATGGCACAAAAAATGAGGAAAGCGGGTAACGGGCGGTTAACGGGCGGTTTGGGTTTAAAATTCAAATTTTAATCTTTTACTAAGGTTTAACTGCACCAATTTTAGGGTGCTACAACCCTACTTACTATAGCGACCCCGAGAACGCACACACTGGTCCCTTTTCTAAAACCCTACTTGCAATGCTATTTAAAATACCAAAGATAAAATGGAAAGACAAGAGGAAAAATCATATAACACAAAATAAAAAAAGATGGATCTCTTTATTTATATTTAAGCTCGGTTACATGTTAGTCCCTCTTAGGGATACCCATTTTGATACTATAAATTACAAGTGAGCAAGGAGTGCCCCTTTCGCAAAGAGGTGGTGCACTTATAAAAGCTTCCCGGTTCTACACACATAAATTTATGAGGGCTTACAAATGCCTCCTTCTCTAGGGTTGTCTCCTAGAGGGATCCCTTTTGCTCTCGTATGTTTTAATCTTTGTTCGATGTACCTGTGGCTCTGCAAGCAATGAAACAACAATGCACTTTTATGTGTCTGAGATTGCCTCTCCGAATGAGGTTGCTAGTAATAAAAGAATGTAACAAAAATATGATAAAACAATACCATGGAATCAAGTAAATCTATGCTAATGATATAAAACAATACCATGGAATCAAGTAAATCTATGCTAATGATATAAGAAAACAAGATAAAAGATTCTATATCTATCTAAGCCAATCCTGCGGGCCACTATCCAAGATAGTGATCGCTAAAGAAAATCTTGCTCTCCTTTCCCCAAAGCTATGGGTCAAAGACTATGATCTGATGTTAAAGAAATTAGGTGTTATGCCCTTTGATTTGTCAAAGCTCCACCACATACATGATCTCAAATAAAACTCTCTCTAAAATGATCTCCTGTATGTGATTTGTGTCTCTATTCTCTGTATGATAAAATATTAAAGGATCTCTAGATATGATAAGGCTCCCTATATGCCTTGGTGCTCTTCGGCTTACACCTTTTATAGTGTGAAATCCTAGGTCTATGTCCAAGCCCTAGAAATGAATTTCTCATGCGTAGTGCAAGTTAGCATGATAAGCTCTTGTCTATTGTCTATATTTGAAGGCTAGTTAACTGAAATCTAACTTCCCACTTGAGTCTTCTATGCGAACTGTTCATCAGCATGAGAATATTTTGTCCTTTGTTTATGCTTGGAGGTTAGTTAACTTAAGTCTAAATGCAAACTCAAACCTCCCATGTGAAATGGTCGTTAAAAGAAATGCAAAGTCACTCCTGCTCATCTTTATTGCATGCAGATTGCCACTTTCACCCGAGATTGGGCTTGTTTGTCAAAAAAATACTTCTTCTGACTTAGTTGCTGTCATCTGTAGTGGCTAAGATCTGGAAGTTGTCATATAAAATGGCTAAGGTTTGGCCACTATAGGTTTGAGCGGCTAGGATCTGGCCACTCTTGGCTTGAGCGACTAAGCTTGGATGGCTTGAAAAGGCCCCAAATGAGTGGTGAGAACCAATGTTGATGCGTAGAAAGTTCAAGATTATGTATTATGATCTTATGAGTGTGTTTATGTAAGTAGCTCCCCTATGCAAGACATGCTTTAGGTGTCTACAAATTCCCATTTTTACGACGCGTTGTGTGGAAAACACAATGTTGAGCAAAAACATAAACTAATCCATTTGTAGGGTGTATGGTGATCAATGGTCTGATCAACGTCGGATGGCCCAATAATGCAAGATGGCACGCATCCCTTGAATCATTGCCTCAATATTTAGAGGACTTAGCTCAGTGGCTTTGGCATGTTAAATTGCATTCATTCCTCAAACTCAATCAGGTAGCTTCAACTGCTACAACAATTATGACCAATAGGAGAGCTACAATTGAAGATGTCATGTTTGCTTACGTTCCCAACAAATAAGAGAAATTTGTGATTGTTGTATGCAATGATTCAAAGGAATAACATGATTTTACCATGATCAAGTGATATTTTGTTGATTTTTATTATGATTATGTTGAAGTTTTGAACTACCTCTTCACACAATGAATTTGTGAAGAAATGACAATGATTGAAGCGACAAGTCACTTGACCAATATGACTAATCTGGTTCCTTTATAGAATTTGATGCTTTTAATGGGTAATCCCACATCCAAGTGTGACTCCAATTGCTTATGATAATCATCCATCCCTATCTCAATGAGAATTATGACTACCAATAGCCTTCTTAAGGAGTTAGGATGAGTTATTCTATTCATGCCTAGATTGTATCACTTTGACTTAATGTTTTTGATGTCATAGGGGAATTAGAATGACCCCTTCACACCCATGGAGTAGTCTGACCATCTTGATCTTCTTCGGGTTTGAAGGGTGACATATCGTAATTCCAAAATGAGTTGCTTTTGTCCCAAGTGGCCTTATGGTTGCGTACTCATCTCACCGAAATACATGGAGTACAAATCACTGCAATCACCAAGTGGATAGATTAGGTAACTGGATAGAGTCCTGCTTGAGATTGTGATTTTATGTGATTTTTTTAATATATTTTGAAAATTTTGATGATCCTAAACCATCAAAGTGTGATTATTTGTTGTTTTTGTTATTCTCTTATTGAAGGATCTACTTTACTTTGATCTGTGAGCTTTGCCGTTGTCAGGTCTAGCGACTTCTGATTTCTTGCCTACGGTCGCTATCACCTTGAGCAGCCAAGAAGCTCAGGCCATTAATGTCAGCAGCGACCAAGGCATAATTAAGGAAATATAAAATTTGCAATTCTAGGGTTTTGACCTATTATTTTCACTATTGAAGATTCTATTTTCAGAGCTCTGGTGAAACGATGATTGTTACAACTTCAAAACTTGTTGATTTTGAGGATATGGTTGTGCGAAGTGAGACATTAGTTGTTGAAGGAGCCAAAGCTTCTAGGGTATCTCTCTTCAAAACCCTAGCTCTCTTTTCTTAGCCTAAGTAAAATTGAAATTCACTAAGAAATGAGCAAATCAAACATCACTAAACCTGCTGGCAATGAAAAACTTCGTAATTAGGCTTAGGTTCCCTTTTTCTATGGTGGGTTAGTCCCCAATTTTGCTATATGTCTGTGGCTTTAGCCTAGGGTTTTTGAAAATTTTCCATTATTCTCCTGATTTCGCCATTTTGGGCATTCTCAAACTTATCTTAGTTTCGATGCTTGGGTAGCGGATTTGTTTTCCAATTTGTTTGCTTTCCCTCCCTTTTGTTGTTTTGTTGAAGCTATTTTGTCAAAATTATAATTTTTTTTGATTTTTTGGACAAGGGTTCATGGGTTTGTCGTGCCGCCCCTTGGCCGTTGTCTCTCAGAGAGGCCAAATCTGAGCCAGTATCTCTCAGAGTGGCCAAGCTTGAATCCCAATGGTCAAAAATTTTACTGTTGGGCCTTGGTCGTTGCTGCCTCCGACAGCTAGGTTTCAACCGCTTTAGATGACAGTGGCTAAAGCTTAAGCCTTGTTTTTGCATTTTATGTATTGATTTTATGAATTTTTTTTGAATTTTTGCTTTACTTAGGTGCAATTTATTCTTTTCTTGCTTAGATTTAGAGTAACTCATACTCTTTTGCATCGTTTTCATGTTTATTATGAAATATGCATTAGATGCATTGTAGTTATGTTTTGTTTTTCTTTTTCTTTGTTTAGATCCTCACTGCTCGGGCTCAGGACCCGAAGCTCCTACTTTACTTGCTTCCTGGATTTGATGACACTGACTGGGAGTGGTTTAAGGCCTATGGGCTATAGTATGTTATCAAGTTGCCCCAAATTATGGTTGATCAGGCATATCTAAGGCCTTATCCCATCATTGGGACCTACAGACCAATACCTTCCATATTTCACCCGACAAAATGACTATCATGTTGGAGGACGTTTACAAGATTTTTTGGATCCTGTTCGATGGTATGCCCATTTTTTCATTGAAAACTACTAATTGGGTGGCTGTCTATGCTCGAGTGTTTGGAGAACATTCTGCACAGGCTCTCTGGGAGACTGGTTCTAGGGGAGTATCTATCAAGACTTGGTATGATGCTTGGGTTTTTACAGTGAGACATGCCATGTTGCTGATGGTGATCAGCAATGTTCTTGTCCTAGATTGCTCAAGTTTGAGGTTCCCTTGGAACCTCCTAGTAATGGTGCAAGACCTTCTAGATAGCAAGGAGCCTATCATCTATGCATGGGGTAGATCACTATTGGCTTAGTGCTATGATGAGTTGTACCACATTCATTGATGGGGATGCATCAACATTACTTGCAATTTGCTCTTACAAGTTTGGGGATAGGAGAACATTAAGGTAGATCGTCCTAAGGGGCTCCCAACTGAGATTACATCTATTGAGGCTCGTACATAGTGCTATGCTACCATATGGGCTCGGGAGCATGAGGAGGGTAAGAGCCACACTTTTGTAGGGGAGTTGTCCCACTATACTAATGCTTTTACCAGACTTTTGGCTAGAGATGTCGTGTGGCGACCGTACTATGAGTGTTTGGTTTGGGATGATCCAGCTAGTTTTACTACTAGGACATGATGCAAGTGATGGCTCGTTGGTTGTAAGATTGCCATCCAAGAGTATTTCTTCTACTCTCAAGTTCTTCATCAATACAAATTGTAGCAAGATGTGCCCTTCATACCATTCTTGTATAGGTGCCTCATACCAAAGAGGGACCTACCTCCACGATAGGTCACAAAGCTTATAAATGAGGAGGATGCCCCATCCACAGACCCTACAGTGGCTAGGGGAGTTATAGAGGCCTACTCTTAGTGGTGGGGTGATCATATGTTGCATGGCATCGACAGTCTAGGGTGTGAGGATGATGGTAGGGGTGATGGCACAAATTCGAAAGGACGTAGGGTTCAAACCAGGACTGAGGTATGGAGCCAGTTGGTAGAGAAGGTGGTAGCATAGGATCCTGATGTTCTTGAGGAGGAGTTAGATCTTGAGGAGAGAGACTCTCCTCTAAGACCACAATTGCATGAGATTGAGGTTGAGCTCTAGGCTACTAAGATCCAAGTACAATTGCAAGATGCTATGATTAAGTAACTTACAGCATAGATACAAACTCTACAAGATACTATTAGGGGTGGCGATATCAGGATGAAGTTTGTTGTTCCTGCTTCTACACCACAGGAGGTTCCAATGGCAGGCTCAAGGGTAGATGTGGGATGACTTTAGTCCTTGTTGGATGAGCATGAGGCTCAGATCTGAGGTCTTACAGATCATGTTACCCTGATTCAGATGTAGCTCAGGAGGTATGGTATTGTCCCTAAGGATCTAATAGGTGTAGGTGGTTCACAAGTCAGCAGGTGCTCTACCTCGGGGTAGTATTCCACCCATCCTAGCCAGCAGATCCGGTCTTGAATAGAGAGACCTATAGGCTCACGTCACTCAACTCGTGACACCACCATAGGGGGAGGTGGCACTGGAGGAGATGGGGGGGCTCAGGCCTAACACTTGATTGATGTTCTACTTGGTTCTTGATCCATTTTTGAGGTTGACTGACCTACATGACTATAGCCCATGGGAATTTTTGTATATCCATTGGACTTGATACACATAATTTTATGATAGATTTACCTTTTATGACTCATTATGTGTATCATTTATTTCTTATGTTTTTGTTGTTATTTTATTTTATGATATGATGCGATGATGGTATTATGATGATATGATGAATATGTTAGATGATAGATGATATTTGAAGATGCTTAGATGGATGTGTAGATGCTTATATGATTTGATGATATGATGCAATGTATTTTAATGATGAATGATGAATTTATGGTATGCAAATGGATATTGTCTATATGTTTTATGATGTGGTTTATGGATGATTAATGACTTGTTTTTGTGGATGCAAATGTTATTGTTAAATGCATGTTTAATTTTTTCTTTAATTATATGCATCTAACTCATGTGATGGAATGGTATAAATGAACCTGTATGCTCTAATCACTTAAAACATATGAAATGCATATGACGTTGACAATATTAATGGGTGATACCATAGAAAGTTTAAAAATAATCATGAATTTAAATAATCACTTCTATCATAAGAATTTATTAAGTATTCATATATGAGATGTAATGGCATGTAATGTATTTTATTAATATGTTTCTATAAATTAAAATATATAAAGTAGTCAGTGGTCATCTATATACTATTTCTAATATATATGCGGTATCTGTCCTACTATGTTAATACCCCCTAATTTATATAATCTTATAAAGAATATGATTGTGTGAATGATGTTATGATTTGTTGCTATGTAAAAACAATTTGGGGCTTTTCAGAGATTCAAACACTCTAGTTCCCCTATCAACAACTATCTTCTTACCACTTAGAATTTTGAAAGGTAAGGCTTTTACCATGGACCTAGTTTTTCATGATCTCTCTGTGTGCATGTGATTGTATATTTTGAGGTAGAACTCAAGAATTTCCTTCGATGTCAGGCGGTATTCTTTCAGCCCATTGCTAAGATCATGGATTCTCAAGTGTTCATCTCATCCTTATGTTGGACTTAGTTGGACTATACCATTAGGCAATATTTGGTTACCTAAGCTAGCTCATCCACATTCAAACACTGGTCTACATAAATGCAATGAGAAATTGTGATAGACATATCATCATGCGTAAGGATTTCTCCTTCTAGTTTTATACAATGTTGAGAATTCTAGGGATTCAAGCTGTATTCCCTTCTTTTTGGCTTTGGATTTTTGCTTATATGTAGTGATGAAAATCACTGTTTATTTTTTATTGATTTTTTTCTTTGAGTGAGGATTTTTTTGTAGTGATGATAATCACTATTTATTTTGCTCATTCTGAGTGATGAAAATCACTGTTTATTTTTTATTGATTTTTCCTTGAGCTTATTTTTTTTGTATTTTGAATATATGATTTGTGTATCGGATTTTTGCTTTGAAATCTGGACTTATGCTTGGCCTTTTGAATATGTACTTTGCTTTGGGATTTTGTTTTTTTTTATTTAAGCAAGGGATTTTTATAGGGTAAAGCTTGTCCTTTTGCTAATTCTCAGCACCTTTAAACCAATTGCATAGGGGGATAAGCAAGAATAATCCTTTTCACTTAAGGTAACCTAGACCGCTTTGCAGCTTTTATCTTTTCCTTGTACCAGCTAGGATTTTAGTGTTTCAATTAGTGACGAGATCTTGAATATCCAAGGCTTTATCACAGCTAGGCCTTATTTTCTACTAATCAAAGTTGTTTTCCTCAAAATTTGATAAGATTACTAGATTTGGTTGACTAACCAAAAAGCCATAGTGTATTATGTATAGCAACAAATAATGGTTGTGTTTAAAAACACAATTACACACATGTGGATGGAGGTATGGATATGAATGACTTGTGCGACAAACTGTGGTATCACTTTTAAGGATCTCATGACATATGCAATTGTAGTGGATATGAAAATTCAATGCAATGATGTGGATGCAAAATGTGAGATGCAATTGTTTTTTTGTATTTTTGATTTTATGTTGTTTTTGTATTTTTGATTAGTTTGACCAAAGGGCTTATTATGCCTTTGGTGCTTTTGTTATTGCTTTTGACCAAGTTGTTTGAATCACCCTTTGAGCCTTTTTTATTTGATTTTTGACCAAGCGGTATGAATTACCCTTGGAGCCTTTTGAATTTTGACCAAGTGGTATGAATTACCCTTGGAGCCTTTTGAATTGATGTTTGACCAAGCGGTATGAATTACCCTTGGAGCCTTTGATGATTTTGGTTTTGACCAAGCGGTATGAATTACCCTTGGAGCTTTTTGTATTGATTTTTGACCAAGCAACATGAATTACCCTTGGAGCCTTTGATTTGATTGTTTGACCAAGCAGTATGAATTACCCTTGGAGCCTTTGATTGTATTTTTGAAATTTTATGCTTTTGTTTGTTTTTTTGACATATTTGAATGTTTTTGATTTTTGACATATTTGAATGTTTTTTATTTTTGAAATATTTGAATGTTTTTGATTTTTGACATATTTGAATGTTTTTGATTTTTGACATATTTGAATGTTTTTTATTTTTGACATATTTGATTTTTTTTTTTTTTGACATATTTGAATTTTTTTTATTTTTGACATATTTGAATGTTTTTTATTTTTGACATATTTGCATGTTTTTGTGTTTTATGAAATATTTGAATGTTTTTGTGTTTTTATGTGTAAAATGTCTTTAAGTGAAATATATTGAGAGGTTTAGGCTCTTCAAAACCATCTAATGATATAAGGTGATATGCTCTAGGCCCAACTCTCTGTGAAATCATGTATGGACCTATCCAGTTTGCCATGAATTTATCTCGTAGATGCAGCGACAAATTTGAATTCTGTTGGTTTTCTTTGAGCACTAGATCTCCAACCTTGAATTTCCTTAGGTGGACTTTACTATTGTAAGCTCACGCAAGGTGATCTTGGTAAACACGAAGTTGATTTAAAGAATTGGCTCTATGTTCATCAAGAAGCATCAAGTGATCAAGGTGTCCTTGCTGCGCAGCTTCATCATCCATGAAGTATTTTAGTGCTATGCGTAGAGTTGGTTTTTCCAACTCTAGAGGCATGATGGATTCAGTGCCATATACTAGTGAAAATGGTGTTGCCCCAGTGGGCATCCGTATACTAGTCCTGTATGCCCATAGTGCAAGAGGTAATTGTATGTGGCAATCCTTGTGATTTTCTTGCACTATCTTCCTCAAAATGGAGACTATTATTTTGTTTGAGTCTTCTGCTTACCTGTTTGCTTGCGTATAATAAGGCATTGAAAAAATATACTAAATATGATATTTTTTCATTAAAGAACACACATTTTTGTTCTTAAAAGATGGCCCATTATCTGATATTACCTTATAAGGGACCCCAAAATGACTTATGATATTATGGAGTATAAACTCCGTAATCCTTGGTCCAGTTGTTGATGTTAAGGGGATCACTTCTACCCATTTAGTGAAGTATTTTGTGTCTGTTATGATGAATGTGTTTCAACATGAGGACAGGTATGAGATCTTCCCAATCAAGTCTAGTCCCCATTATGAAAATGGCCATGCTGCCTAGATGGGCTGCAAAGCTTGTGATGGTAAGTACATTAGATTTGCATGATGTTGGCACTCACTACATTTCTTGACATAATCATAGCAATACTTTTCCATTGTGGGTCAATATTAACACATTCTTAATATGTGTTTAACGATGGCCATGCCACTGATATGGCCTCCCCATGTTCCATCGTGAGCTTGTGAAACTACCCAAGCTGTTTCTTGCGGCTCAAGACAATGGAGAAATACTCCATCATATCCTCGTCTATAGATGATTTCTCATAGAAAAATGTATCTTGTTGCTCTCTGTTTAAATATTCACCTTTCAGTATGTGACAAACCTTGAGGTATTATTTCGAGCTTCAAGAAGTCCCGTAATTGGGAAAACCAATCCTGATAGGCCACAACCTCTATAGAATAGACAACTTGCTCTTCCTGCATTTTTGAGGTAGTGAATACGAATTGAGGAAAAAATCTATGGTATATGATCACACCACACTCTATGGGTCCTTGGGAGATCAATGACCCCCAAGGTGTTATTTGCAAGAAACCTCTGGCTATAAAGGACCAATCCTGATTTTGTTCAATGTTGATCATGTTGACTGATTCTTGATTTTCAAACACTTCACGATGTATTGCTGAGTGGAAAAGAACTTTCACATAAATGGTTGTAAAATTAGCAGATGGATTTTTAGGTATTAAGGATTGCAAATCTATTCTACATACGAGGGATTGCCTCAATGTCGTACCATTTAAGCTAGACTAAGTAATTGTCAACAAGTTCCTTGTAAGTCTTCAGGAGTGGACACCTACATTGGAAGAGTCCTTTGACCTGGTTTACTACGAGCAAGGAGTCACCAAAGATATTCAATATTTTAATGCCCATTGCTACGGTTTTTTGGAGTCCTAGGATCATTGCTATTGTTTTTTATGCATGAGAAGTCTAGTTTGAATAATAAGGGCAATGGAGCACCCTACGGTGTGATAAAGACAATCCTTGATCCACCTCTTGATGCATTGTCATTTATACACATCATTAATTCTCAATGAATTTGTCAATCCAGGGCTGTGTACAAGGCTATCTATAGAAGAAGAGGTAAACAGGGTTATCACTTAGGTCAATCTAGAGCAACAGGTTTTATTGGTGAAATCAATTGTGGGGAGGGGGAGTCTAGGACATTCCTATCTCTAAATTGCATGAATTAAACCTTAATCTAAGTTTTAGAATTGAAAACTAATAATTAACTATAGAAATGAAGTCCTAATTACAATTACAGAATGAGGCCTAATTATGTTGCAGAAATAACAGTTGCAGAATTGAAAGTCTAATTCTAATTGCAGAAAGGAAATCTAATTACTTTTGCAACAATGAAAATCTAATTCTAACATGGAAATGAAACTTTCAAGGCTCTGTAATAGAAGGTTGTCAATATTTTATGCAGGGGTTGAAAGCAAAACATAAAATATAGGAAATTACAAAAAACAACAAATTGAAATGACAGTCTGTAATAAATTGAAAGCTTTTTTGAAAGTGGGGATTACAACCAAATAATTAATCACAAAACATAAAATAAACTAATATTGCAAATATCATTAGTTGTTTAGAAAGGAATGAAAGGACAAGTTCTACAACTCATTCTGCTGTAGCAAAATCAGAATAAAAACCTGTTGTTAGTCCTCCTCCTAGGTCTGGAAGTGGCCAGCCTCTTTTTCCAGAAGAAGGTATGAGTCTCTCTCTCTCTAGATCTTACTCACACTCATTTACAAGCAATATGAAATAGAAAAAATATACTTTATTGATGCAAACACATGATTACAATAATGCTACTGAAAATTGTTACAGGACTGTAACAGTCACTTTCTGATTATAACCTATTACTGATTTCTCTATATTCTATTCTCCTTACTCTCTACTACTTTCTTTTCTTCTCTACTTCCTCTACTTAGCTCAACCTGAACGGGAGCCATATTTATAGATGTCCTAAGATCTACTAACAAGCTGAGAATATCTCAGAAGATCTAATCCTATTATGCTGCAACAATTCTAGGTTTTATCCTAAAAGAAGATCACACTTTGATCTTTCCATAAATGGTGGCTTTGGTCGGCAAGGACGACAAAGTCAGATCTGAGATATTTCCCTTTATCCTTTTCAATCTTTATTTCCATTTTTCCAGCATCAAAATTTGGTCAATAAGTCAAAAAGCACATTCTATTTTCATTCCAAAGATAAGTGGCTCATTCCGAAGATACTGCAATTCTCATTCTGAAGATCCACTCATTTCAAAGACACTACAGCTCTCATTTCGAATATCCACTCATTCTGAAGACACTACAACTTTCATTCTGAAGATCTGCTCATTCCGAAGACACTGTGTTTTTTTATTCCAAAGATATCTGTTCATTCCAAAGAGACTTCAAAATGAACAAATGTGGGCTCCTTAAATGATTTTCTCAACATTTCTTATGTGGGTTACTTCTCAGGATCAAATTCTAATGGTCTTCATATCTTTCCACATGTGAATTTCATGTCTTGCCATTCATTGGCAGCTGGCTGGAATTTACATGGGAAAACCCAGTTTTTGCTGCACAGTAACATTTTTCTTGAACTGTTGAAAAATTTAGGTAAAATGAATGCTTGAGACATATCAAAACATGATTAGTGAAATTTTGTTATTAATCTAAGCATATCTCATTTTAGCAAGTCATAACAAAACAACATAAAACTTATACAAAAAGCTGTAAAAATTAGAATATAGTACTTCAAATACATTTATTATGCAAATAGTTAATACACAACATATTGAATTAACTTAACTAGCATATTAGATTAACATAAGAGTTTATAGGCAATTTCAGTGTTCAAAACATGTTATGATTGAGGCATTTTCAGGCCTCATCATTTTCCCCCCAACTTATATTGATGCATGTCCTCATGCATTCTGTTGGGCTATGGAATCACATATGTCCATGGTCAAATTCCATGACTTGTAAAACAACTTCTTGCCTATGTAAAATCCTATGTTCTTTTGAAGGTCCCTGAGCCATTCTTTAAATTGTTCATCAGGTTGGGCATCTTCTTCAAAGTAGAATGGAACTGGAGTGATGATGGTGGGAGGCCTAAATTTGAGACCTATCCAATTATGTTGCATGAGTTCAATCAACTGTATTACTCCTTCTGCCCTTATTTTGGACCATTATAAGTTGATGGGGGAAATGGGTTCTCTTTTCTGCAAAGACATGGGAAGTTCAGCCCATCTGTTTCTACAGACTGATAATGCTAGAAAGAAATTGTCATTACAAAAATTGTGGAATCTGTTCACACAGTCTCTTAAGTTTATCAAGTACATTCTCTTCACATCATCCCTGTTCATCATGGTGAAGTGTTGTCTTGTGATAATGGGGTGATTTGGCTGAATTGCTCTGACTAACAATTCGGCTCTTATTTCAATCTCTTTATTTTGCCTTTTTTCTTGGTCCTAATAAAACTGATTCTGCAAGGTGTACATGAATGCCCTCAATTGAATATCTCCAATGTAGATTTGTGGATGAAACTCTACTTCTTCTAGAATAAAGAAACTATGTAAAAACAGTTCACATAGGAGATTTTTCTGCTCAAAAGGGCTATCAAAGTATGCTTCCAGGAAATCTGCAATGGTGTCTAATTTATATGGAAGACTTGAACTAATCCTCATGACCTACCATCTGAGGTATTTCTCCTTTAGAATGAGACTGTAAAATCTAGCTAGCCGTCTGAATTGGACTAAAAATTTAGCAATTTGACATAAGTCAGACACATTTTCTTTCAATGCCTAAATTTTTGTTTCTTTGGCTTTTAGCTGTTTTGCTTCTAATTTGAACTTTTTAGTTTTATTGGCAAGCTTCTCACACCTGATCATCCAGCTGGCTATGTCTGCATTGTATTATTCTAAAGACACAGTATTAGGTGATTTGACTACAGGTGGAATTCTAGGTAGCAAATCTATCTGAACCCCTTTTTTTGCCACTTCCACTAGTTGTTCATCTGTCAAGAATTCTACTTGCACCCCCTTATGTGCTATTTCTATTGGGTTGTCATCATATAGTAATTCTACTTGCACCTCCTTATCTGCTACTTCTACTGATGGTGTAACAGTTTGAAATACAAGGACATCAATAGGAGTACTTACTTGATATGTTTCATGCTGTTGCTTGGACCGTTCCTGTGCTGGTGACTCATCTCCAATGTTTTTTGTTGTGCTTTTTGCCAATTTTGAAGCATCTTCAGAATGAAAGGGTGCTTCTGAATGAGAAGGCACATCTTCAGAATGAAAAGGTGCTTCTTCAGAATGAGCTTCTATATCTGCCTCAACAGAGTCATCTACCCTAGATAAATCTACAAGCAGTTTAGCTAAGTCATCTTCATCATTGGATACAGTTGGTTGTTTTTCAGACTGTGACAACTTCTCTCTTAGTTCTTCCACTTCTTACTGTAACTCTGTAATTTTTCTTTCCTGCATCTCAATGATGTTTTCTTTATTTGAAATCCATATGGTCTGTGTCTTGACAACACTCCTTGCTGCTCTCAGCTACTTTGTGTTACCTTCCTCTTTTGTTTTTGCTTCAGAATCAGATGTAGACAAGTCAGCTTCAATAGGCTACTCAACAACTGGATTTTCTTCTACAACATCTGTTTGCTCTTGTTCAAGTCTATGAAATTGTCTATAATTGCATCTACTATATTTGTGGCTTGTTGAACTGTAGCCACCTCTAGATTATCCTGTCCAGCCTCTTCCTCAATTATCTATTCAGGAAATTCTGGGAAGTTTTCAAGGGCTGGTTGTATCTCTGTGATATCTGGACTGCTTTGTCCATCTTCTTGTTCTATGACCTGGTCCGTCATTTCCCTCAAGTGGAGTCTTGTAGACCTTCAAGTTCTAGATGCAAAATTCTTCTTTTTGCTCTATTTTCTGGTGACAATAGGGTTTATGGGGTTAGTTTCAGATGCCTTTATTTCCTTGTTGTTTCTTCCCCTGTTGGGCTAGGTGTTTCATTTCTCTATTCTGAAAAATCAGTTGCAAATTCAAAAAAATGGACCTTCTTCTATTTTTCTCTTCTGCTTCCAATTCCATATCCTCTTTTCTTTTGCCTTTTTGCTTGTGAAGTTGAAGGTTCTGGAGCAAGGTGTTCGTTACTACCTGTTGGGTGTGTTTCTTTTTCTGCAATAGCTTCTACAACATCTTCTGCAACATCTTCTGCAATAGCTATTTGTTCTTCTGTAGCAACATCAGCAGTATTTGTTTCTTCCTCTTCATCCTCATCTCCAAAAATTACATCATTTAATGTAGAGTAAAACCTCTCAAAGCTCCTAGGGTTTCCTCTAAAATGGTGCTGGCAAATTAGTTTGATGAGACCATGGTGGCGAAGACTTCCTTTTCCTTCTTGATATCTTTTTGCCATGTTTTTTAATTCTTGGTGCAGATATAGGGGAAGATTTACCCTAACCTCTGGTTGTTGCCTACCATGTCTGAGATGATTTAAAATTTTGATATGATGCCCTGACAATAATACATACTACCCTTCATAGGTTAGAAATTTTATTACCCATGTGGCTACTTCATCCCAGGGTTCCTACAGGCTAGCACTTTTTACCCCCTTGCATGTGTTTTTATGTGTTAAATACTCAGGTGCTCTATCATTTTCTTCCAGAAATTGATTGACTGTGTTTACCAATGTATTTTTGCCAGACCTAGAAATTGGAAGACCTTCTAATGGCAGCTCAATAATTTGACTCAAAACTTTAGGGGTTACCTCAATAGTCATGTCGTTAATGTGTGCCCGGTTGTTTTTGAACATGTGGGTGAACATGCCAGCCAAGTCTTCAGAGGATCCATTAAATTTATCCAAAAATGGCATGAACCCTCCATCTTCAAAAATCTGCACCACCTCTGGATTTTCTCATAGATGGGTGGTATCTGCTTGTTCCATTTTTGTTTTTCACCCCATTTTCCTGTCTTGGTTCATCACAAACTGCTCTCTTCTGCCGCTATTCCTCTACTGGTTCTCTGGTTTCTGGTGGTTGCAACTTTGCAATTTCTCTATTTTTGTTCTTCGAAATGAACCGTAATCTGAGCACTGTACCTCGTAGTCATTTTGCGTTAGCAAATATGTCTTTAGAAAGAAGGGTGGCACGTGTTTCTATTTTTGATTGAACACATGTCCATCAACGATTATGCAGATGCCCTTGTCGTCAGATCCACCTTACTTGTTTTCTATTTTTCTATTTTGCCTGCGGTCTCTCACGTGCATGTTTATCAGCATCAAAAATTGGTGGCGTACTATTGGTTACGTCCTTCGTGATTCTGGTATTTTCCAAATGGGTGCAAAAACAAATCATATGCTGACTGACATGTGTTCCTTTATTGTATGCGTCAAAAGAATTTTCACTTGATTGTATTTCTTTCCTTCCTTGGATGCCACGTGGAGATATTTCATTGAATGTTCTTTTCGAAGATTATAATTTATTGTGAAAACAAAACTTCATTCCGAAGATTATGACTTCATTCCAAATATTATGACTTCATTCCGAAGATTATGACTTCATTTCGAAGATGAGTCTTCATTTCGAAGATCATGCTTCTTTGCGATGTCAAATCCTCATTCCGAAGATAAATCTTCATTCTGAAGACAAATCCTGCTTCATTTCGAAGACAAATCCTGCTTCATTTCGAAGACAAAGTTTCATTCCTAAGATAGAGCTTCATTCTGAAGACAAATCTTCATTCTGAAGACAAATTCTACTTCATTTCGAAGACAAATATTCATTCTGAATACAACACAACAATTAGTCTGAAGAAGATAGTAGACATTATTTTTGGCATTCTTGTTCCGAAGATTAGGCAAAAATCAATATTCCCATTCTCAAAACATGTTTAAGTATGCCAACTCTTATGGATATCTTTTATGCTAATGGTTAATTGTTATATACTATATACCAATCATTTACAATGAATAAATGTAAGAAATACATACCTGATTAAAACAAGTTAATGCAAGTTTTTGAAATATGACTGCTTTTGTTGATGTTCTCACTGAGATTTTTTGCAATATTTCAAAACAAGTGCAGTTGGTGAATTTGTACAATGATGGTTCAGAAATTTTCAAGGTTATGCATGCCAAAAAACTGGTTTTCATGCATACCAACCCAGTAGTGCCTTGAAAAAGGTTTTCATTGCTGAGTTATTCATTTTTCTCTCTTTTTTTTTTACCTCTCATTTTCTCTTTTTTATTTTTTCTTGATTCTGAATATGCCCATGAAGGAATTTCATGATTTCCATGAAATCATGCCCATGAAGGAATTCATAATTAGAATTTATTCATATTTTTGTTTTCTGCTTTTTCTGATTTTTTTTTGTATTTTTTTGTTTTTTTCTTGAAATCCATGATCATGCTGATTGTTTTGAAGTGGAAGAGGAAATTTCTTCCACCTATTGTGTATCCAAACTATCAAGCTACTGCAAGAATTCCTCTTTAGTCAGAGGTGTATGGTACACCCCGAGGCGATGTCCATTCACTACCAACTTTCTCTCTGACCCATCAATAGGAGATAAATGAACTGCTCCATTTTCAAATACCTCTTCAATCTGATAAGGTCCAAGTCATCTAGTTCTCAGATTTCCAGGGAAGTCCTCATAGCGAGAATCAAACAGTAAGGCCCAATCTCCTTGCTAAATTTTTCTCTGCTGAATGTGACTATCATGCCACATTTTCCTTTGCTCCTGAATTACTTCAGTTTGGTGTAGAGCATCCAACCTAAGTTCATCCAATGCATTTAGCTATGAAATCCTGTTTGTTTGTGCCTATGACAATTCAATTCCAATTTCCAATGCTGTGCGTAGTGTTAGTAGCTCAAATTCAATAGGTAAGAGGGGCTTTTTACCAAAGACTAGTTCATAAGGTGTGAATCTAGTAGTGGATTTCCAAGTAGTATTGTAAGCCCACACTGCTTCAGGTAATTTATCCTTCCAATTTCTCCTATGAAAAGCTACTATTTTTGTTAAAATTCGTTCCAGTTCCTTGTTTGTTACCTCAACCTGGCCATTTTCTTGTGGGTGATAAGGTGATGATTTTCTATGTTTGATTTCATATAATTCTGTAAATGCTTCAATGACTTTGGATGCAAATTGGGGTCCTTGGTCTGTGGTGATAGATCGGGGAGCTCCAAATCTCTAAAAAATCTAAGTATACAATAAATCAATGACCTTCTCTTCACGAGCATGTTTGAAAGCATGCACCTCTACCCACTTTGTCAAGTAATCAGTGCATACTAGAATATGCACCTTTCCCTGAGAAGGTGGATCAATAGGTCCTACAAAATCAAGTCCTCACCTCTCAAATGGTTTCTAAAACCAATTGAGGCTGCAGTGGCATTTCATTTGTATGAGTGGGTTTCCCCATTCTTTGGCATGCATCACAATGCCTGATGTACTTTTTCACATCCTTGTGAAGAGATGGCCAATAATATCCTGTCTCTAAGATTTTCCTAATTGTGCTTTTTACATAGTAGTGTCCACCTGAGGGTTCTTCATGACAAGCCCTAAGGATATCATACACCTCATCCTTTTGGATGCACCTATGTAACACATGGTCAGGATTGCACTTAAAAAGTATACCCTCAATCCATTCAAAAGAAGAACTCTGTTTGATCAATTGTGTTTTCTATTTTGAAGTGAAATGTGGAGGAACTTTCCCTGTGACCAAGTAATTGGCTATATCTGCAAACCAGGGTGATTGAATTGATATAGCAAATAATTTTTCATCAGGAAAGGTGTCTTCAATTAATTCCCCTTCATCTGTGTTCTGTAATCTAGACAAGAAGTCTGCTACAACATTAGATTTTCTTGGTTTGTTGATTATAGTGATATCAAATTCTTGTAGCAATAGTAACCAATGAATAATTCTTGCACTTACCATAGGCTTATTCATCAAATATTTAATGGTTGTGTGATCTATGTGAATAAATATTTGATAACCTATGATGTAATGCCTGAATTTGTTGATGGCATAAATTACTGCCAAGAATTCTTTCTCAGTTGTGGTATAATTTTTTTCAGCTCCTATCAAATTCTTGCCAATGTAGTAGATGGCATAGTGTTCACCATTGTCAATTTATCCTAATGCTACTCCAATTGCAGTATTGGAAGCATCAACCTATATGTGAAATGGTAATGTCCAATTAGGTCCTCTTAACACAGGTGGAGTTACTAATTTCTCTTTTAGAGCTTCAAATGATTCCTAACACTTCACAATCCAAGAAAATTCATAATATTTAGTCAATAGGGCAAACATGGGATTGGCTATTGTGCTAAAGCTAGGAATAAACCTACGTTAAAAACCAATGTGTCCTAGGAAGCTTCTAACATCAGTCTGAGTTTTAGGAGGAAGAAGGTTCTTGATAATTTCCACCTTCTTTGGATCAACCTGGATCCCTTGAAGAGAGATGTGATGGCCAAGAACTATTCCTTCCTTCATCATCATAAAACATTTTTTTGGATTCAAGGATAACTGGTATGCTTCACAGTGAGTTAAAACTTTGTCAAGGTTTTCTAATGTAAAGTCAAAAGTCTGTCCACATACTGTGAAATCATCCATGTATATCTCAACACTCTTGGTAGTCAGATAAAAAAAAATTGCTAAAACTGCTCGTTGAAATGTTGTTGGGGCATTACACAAACCGAAAGGTAAAACCCTATAGGCAAATGTTCCCCATGGACAGGTAAAGGTTGTTTTCTCTTGATCTTCAGGTGCAATCTGAATTTGATTATATCCACTAAATCCATCAAGAAAACAAAAGTATCTCTTTCCAAGCAAGGGTATCTAACACCCGATCTATGAAAGGTAATGGAAAATGGTCTTTGTATGTTACTTTATTCAACTCTCTATAGTCTACACATACTCTCATTTTTCCATTTTTCTTAGGAACTATAACCAATGGAGAGACCCACTGGCTATCAGAAATTGGGTAAATGAATCCTACCTCCAAAATTTTTTCAATTTCTTCCTTTACAATATCCCTTAGGGCAGGATTCAGTCTTCTTTGAGGTTGTCTAATTGGCTTGACTTCTTCAGTATAAATTTTGTGGGTGCATATATCAAGGTGAACTCCTGAAATATCTTTATAGTTCCAAGCAAAAGCATGGACATGCTTTTGCAAGACAACTATCAATTTAACTTCTTCTTCCCTAGTAAGCTGGCTGTAAATGTTCAAAAATTTGCCTGGTTGGACTTCTATTTGTTTTGTATTTGGAAGGACTGAATTCACTTCTTCATACTTAGTGATCAGGGAGTTAAGAGGACATTGCTGAGATGGAAGGAAATAAGAAGTTTATGTTTTATTATTTTTTGATGGAAGCATATCCTGTATAGAACAGTGAGAAGGAAAAATCAGGTGATGGTGCCACCCATGTGGTAGTGAAACAGAGTTTTCCTATGATAGTACAGATGTTTCACCTTCAAAATTTTGGTTCTCCTCATTCCTTAACAATTGCTGGATATTTTTTGCTTCCTCTTCTAACCCTTGTTCTTGCAGAACATTCATTAGGATAGTTTCATTTTTTGAATTTTTTGTGTCTTGGAGGTCTTCCATGTGTTCTCTTACTACCAAGGTGGCTAGTGTGGAAATAACCTCCTATGATTCTTCATCTGAATCAGGAAACCATAATTGACCTGAAAAATTGTTGGAGGGTCTTGCAGGAGGATATAGAGAGATCTGTTTTAGATCAATACCATTTGAAATAGTCATTTTTCTAGATCTGCAGTCTATGAAGGCTGCTGCAGTTGCAAGCCAAGGTCTTCCCAAAATGATGGGATATCCATGTGTTGAATTTCTTGGCTGTAAAACCAAAAAATCTGCAAGGAATTCCCAAGAAGAAACTTCTATAGGAACATCTTCAATGATCCTTTCAGGTTTTGCAATTGACCTATCAGCCATTTCTAAAACTGTAAATGTGGGGCTGAGATGTTTGAGCTGTAATTGTTTCATTATATCCTTGGTCATGATATTTATTGTAGCTCCTAGATATACTAAGACATTTGATATTGGTACTGAACCTATGGTAATTATTATAAATGGACTTCCTGGGTCACTATACTTTGGAGGTACTAGTTTTCCAGACAAGAGATCAGCTATCTTTCCTTCAATTTGAATAGTCTTAGGAAATGCTTTCTTTTTTCTTCCTACTCTTTTAATGCACAAATCTCGGATAGTACTTTTAATCATTGGTATATCCTTAATGGCTTGCAATAAGGGCAATGATATAGTTAACTTTTTAAGTTCTTTGACCAGGTCTGACTCAAAATTTTCTGTTGTGGTATTGAATCTTTCAGGATATGGAATTATCCCTGATGAAGGTAATTGTTCTGCCTGTGGTTCTATTTTTTCTTCTTCTTTCTCTATTGTTGGTTCAACTCTAACTGGTTTCAAAGATTCTTGCTCTTCATTTTCCTTGCTTTTTTTTTAAACAGGTTTAGGTACAAATTTTCCTGAACGAAGTTGGATGTTACTACAATCAATAACATTTATTTCAACATTATCTTTAGCTTCAGCCACATAGACAGGGGATGTCTATCTCATGCTGTTTGGATTAGTGACTGATTGAGCTGGAAGTTGAGGTTGTTTCATCGGTTGTGTTTGTTGTGGTTGGTTCTATTTTTCTTGAAAATTTTGATTAGGTGCAGGCAGCAAATGTTGATTTTGACCTTGATTTCTTTGCTGCCTTGGATAGGACTGATATTGTTGATTCCACTATGGTTGATTTTGCATCCAATGTGGATTAGTATGATTCTGATTCTAGGGTGGATTGTTTTGATTCCAAGATGGGTTGTTTTGATTCCATGATGGATTGTTTTGATTCCATGATGGATTGTTTTGATTTTGATTCCAGGCTAAATTACTCCAATTTGTTTGTGGCCATTCTTGGGAATTTGTCCATTGAGGATAATTCCAAGGACGTTGGGGTGGTTCTGATTGTCCCCAAGGCATAGTACCAAGATTATGCCCCCAATTTGTAGGAAAACAAGGGGGATTTTGGTATTGAGAGAAATTTCCCCCTTGTTTTGGTCCAACATAGTTGAGTTCCTCAGTCTGAATTTCTAACACAATTTTGAGTTGTGGTAGCAGGTGGCATTGATCAGTTGAATGCCTCTTTGAACAGATACTACAAATGGCTGAGATAGATGTTTTATTCAAAGGAAATTCTTGCAAAGCATGTTTATTTCTACATCTTGGACAATAAATTTCCAAAGGTGTGAGAGGTGAGCTATTCGATGCAAAGTTAAAATATGCATTCACTTGAAATTAGGTTACAATTGATTTAAATAAACACAAAATAACCATACTAGAGAAAAGGGGGGAATAGGAGAAGTTAAGGGAAGGGAGAAGAAATTAAATTAAAACTCTCTTGCTGCCCAAAGATGTTGTCGTCCAACTGTCATCCAGGTAAGGTAAAAGGTAAGTAAACTTACTAAAGGTAAAATACTCTTTTTAACCTTTTACCAATGGTAATTTTCCAAAATTCTCCCCCTTAAAGTTGAGAGGACTGACTATACAGTCTCTCAGCTTTATAAATTGAGCTTTAGCCATGCCTTTGGTGAAGATGTCTACTATATTATCCAAAGTGCTATAGTATTGAATCTAAACTATCTACTGTTCCATCATATCTCTTATGAAGTGATACTTCATATCAAAATGTTTTGACCTTTTGTGGTGGATCGAATTATATGCCAACTGTATGGCACTAATATTATCATAATTCAATTTGGTTGGACCAATTTGTTTTTCACCAATCTCTTCAAGGATTTTCCTCAACCAGAGGATTTGAGTACTAGCATGGGTAATGGCTATATACTCAGATTCTATAGATGATAATGCTACAACATATTACTTCTTAAACTCCAAGTTATTAGTCCTAAACCTAGACTAAAACAGTTCCCTGATGTAGATTTTCTATCATCTATATTACTTCCACAATCGTTGTCACTATAACCAACTAACTTCACAGAGTTAGACTTGTGGTAATGGATTCCAAAATCTAATGTACCTTTTACATATCGTAAAATTTGTTTGGTTGCTTGAAGATGCAGCTCGGATGGGCATGCCATAAACCTTGATACTAGAGAAACAACATATTGTATATCTGGCCTAGTGTTGGTGAGAAACATTAAACTCCCAACCATGCTTCTGAAATTGGTCATGTCAACTTTTGGTGCTCCATCATCTTTGCTTAGCTGGATTCCATGTCCTGTTGGTGTTGCAACTGATTTGCACTGCTGCATAGCAAATTTCTTGATCATGTCATGAGCATATTTCTATTGACATATGAAGATCCCATTATTTTATTGATGTACTTCCATTCCTAGGAAGTATCTCATTAATCCGAGATCCTTCATCTCAAACTGATTCATCATGGAGTTTTTGAACTCCATATTCTTTTTGTTATTACTACCCATAAATATTAGATCATCCACATATAAACAAACTATGAGGATATCTACTCCATTCTTCAGGTAGTATAGAGTTGGTTCACTCTTGCTTTTTGTGAAACCATACTCGCTAAAATAGCCATCAATTCATGAGTACCATGCTCGTGGTGCTTGCTTGAGGCCATAAAGTGCTTTTTTCAATTTATAAACAAGGTTCTCTTTTCCTTGTTCTTGGAAACCTTGAGGTTGTTGAACATACACCTCTTCTGTCAGGTATCCATTTAAAAATGCACTTTTCACATCCATGTGTTGAATGTTCCATCCTTTATGGGCTGCCAAGGAAAGAATCAGTTCTGATTGTTTCTTGTCGAGAAATCGGAGCAAAGGTTTCCTCATAATCTATTCCATATTTTTGAGTAAAACCCTTAGCTACTAATCTTGCCTTGTGCCTTTCAATGCTTCCATCAGCATTGAATTTGGTCTTATAGACCCATTTACATCCAACACATTTTTTTCCCTTGGGAAGCTTCACAAGCTCCCAAGTATCATTCTTTTTAATTGAGGATATTTCCTCTTCCATGGCATCTTGCCATATAATTTTAGTACATGCTTTTTCATAGCTAGATGGTTCTAGCTATGCAACAGCCAACAAAGCATAATTGACTACATCACCCCTTGGTTCATGAGACTCATCATCTCTTGACATTTGAATATTTTCAAGTCTTGACAAAATGTCATCCATCTCACTAGCTTGACTCCTAGTGTATCTTTGTTGGAAATTCCTATCCAACATTTGAGAAGATGGATGACTCTGTAGTATGCGCTTTCCTCTATTTGTCTCTTTCCTTTGAGAAATTGGATCAATATCCATCGGACTTAGAGCGCTTACAGATCTATGAAATTGTTTTAGAGAGTTTAGGGGTGCCAACAAAGGAGTCCCTCTTGGACTTGGTGTACCACTTGATGTACTTGATGAAGATTCATGATGTGGACTTTGTGGAGGGGAACTATTTCCACTACTTTTCTTGGGGTGTACAAATGTGGAACTTTCCAAATTAGAGTCTATATCAACAAATTTTTTATGACCCCATTCTCCCCTTTCATCAAAAATTACATCCCTGGAGATAATTGTTTTATGTGTCTTGGGATTGTACAATCTATACCCTTTGGTTGATTCACAATACCCTACAAAAATACATGCTTGACTCTTGGGATCAAGCTTCTTTCTCTTCTCCTCAGGAATGTGTGCATAAGCTAAAGAACCAAATACTCAAAAATGTTTGACATTTGGTTTCTTACTGTACCATCCTTCATAAGGAGTGATACCATCTAAACTAGAAGTTGGACTTCTATTTAGAATATATGCACTAGTTCTCACTACATCTGGCCAATAGCTATATGTTAGATGCTTTTTCTGAAGCATCGTTTGTGCCATTTCAACAAGGGTGTGGTTCTTTCTCTCGGCCACACCATTCTGCTGTGGGGTATAGGCAGTGGTGAACTACCTTTTTATCCCATTTTTCTTACAATAATTTAAAAATTCATTTGAGGAGTACTCTCCTCCTCTATCAGTGTGAAGACATTTGACATAGTAGTCACATTGCTTTTCTACATTATTTTTGAATTCTATGAAGCAATCAAATGCTTCATCTTTGTGTTTCAGAAAATAGATCCAGCACATTCTAGAATAATCATCTATGAATGTTAGAAAATAAGAATTGTTTCCAAGGCTTTTTGTTTGCATTGGACAATAGATGTTCGAATGTACTAGCTGAAGAGGATATCTTGCTCTCCACACTTGGCCTCTTGGAAACTTCATTCTGGAGTGCTTTCCCAAAGCACATGCTTCGCATACCTTCTTATGTTCTTGAATTTTTGGTAGTCCTGTCACCATAGCTTGTGATGTTAACATTTTCAAGCTAGCGGAATTGAGGTGACCATATCTCAAGTGCCACAATACACTTGGATTTGTAATAGCAATGTTTGCAAGTTGAGCTCCCCCTGGCTCACCAAATTTTAGAGGGAATAACCTATTATTTGTCATAGGTACTGATATGATGACTCTATTACAATTGTTTTTATCAAGGATTGTACATTTTCTTTCATCAAAAACTAATTTGTAATGCTTCTCCATCATTTGGCCAACACTTAACAAATTGTGTTGTAGCTATGGAGTATAGTATATGTCATTCACCTTTTTAAGGCCTTCTTTTGTTGGAACTTCCATAGCTCCAATGCCTTCAACTTGCAAATATTTATTATCCCCTAACTTAACATGGGATTTGTAATTTGAATCTAATGTAGCAAAGATATTTTCTTTGCCACTCATGTGGTTGGAGCAACCAATATCCAAAATCCATGTATCTTTAAGATTTTGATCTGACTGTCCATAAGAGAGAAAAATATTTGATGGACCTTCTTCTTCTCCGTAGAATGAGCCATATTGACTGCTTTGATCTTTTGAAGTCTTTGACCAGTAGTCATGAGTGAAGTGTCCTTGTTTCCCACAATTGAAACAAGTTGTTTTAGTCTTGTTACTTCCTCGTCCTTGATTTCCATGGCCTGCATTGCCGCTTTGGTTTTGATTGGCTCCTCTATTTTGATTTCCACCTCTATTTTGATTTCCTCCTCTGTAGGATTTGCTTTGGCCTTTGCCTATTTTTTGTTGTCCTCTGCCTCGGCCTCTTCCTTGTCCTTGTCTTGTAGCTTCGTTCGAAGTGAAGGCTTTTTCATCACCTCCATAGCTTGTTGAAGGTGCTCCTTGAAGTCTCTCTTCATGTGATGTTAATGATCCAATCAAACTATCAAATGTAAGAGTAGAAAGATCTTTTGATTCTTCAATTATGGTGGCAATGTGATTCCACTTAGGAAGAAGTGTTCTCAACACTTTCTTCACAATTGTTTCAAATTTTGTGTCATCACCTAAAGTTTGCATCATATCAACTACTGCTTTGACTCGCATACAGTAGTCACCGAATCTTTCATTTTCCTTCATTCTAAGATTTTCAAAATCTCTTTTTAAGGTCTGAAGCCTGACTTGCTTCACTTTATCACTTCCTTGGAATCCTTCTTTCAAGGCATTCCATGCATCTGTGGCAGATAAGTAAGATGCAATTCTAGGAAAGATACTTGGATCTAATGCAGCTTGAAGATGGTATAAGGCAAAAGGGTTATTTTTCTGTGCATCTTTGAAGATCTTCTTGTCGATTGCACTCAAAGTAGTCCAATCTGTTGGAGTAGTGTAACCGTCTTCAATACTATCCCATAGTCCTTTTCCTATGAGTAATGTCTTCATTTTGATGGACCAGTACTCATAATTATCCCCATCAAATTCGAGGATTGGTAGATTGTTATTTGATCCCATTACAATCTATTGAAACAAGAAACCTTTCTTATATAGTATTATTTCAAAAAGACTTTACAAACTATCAAGCCTTGCTTGATTTACAATCATAAACAACTCACTCTTGTTGTTGTGATTCAACAATTACAAAATTGTCAGCAACTTGTTCGTCGTCGTCACTGATCA
Organism: Wollemia nobilis; assembly: GCA_028583015.1. Lineage (NCBI taxonomy): Eukaryota > Viridiplantae > Streptophyta > Pinopsida > Araucariales > Araucariaceae > Wollemia > Wollemia nobilis. The sequence goes on from JAQPPZ010017070.1 coordinate 1,667,243, forward strand.
ATATAATTTTAGGAGAAGGAGGTTGTAGTCTTTCAACTAAATTACAATAATGAGTATATTCAGATCCTTGTGAAGCAATCTCCACTGTGTCGAATTGTTCAAATATGCTCCCGAAGGAGTTATCTTCTGAATCTGCTTCGTATCCTAGATCAGGATTTCTCTGTTGTGCAATAATAGCGTTTTGCAACTGTGAAAAGACTGAATTTATGCCTAGTGTTCTCACATGCTCATAAAAGCTTTCAGCGTTTGTTCTCAGTAACAAACTACAAAGTGCTTGGTAACATCCTTCCAATCTTATCATTTAAGAAAATTTCCCAAAAAAATTATTTTACAAAGATTTCCTCTTAGGAAATTTTACTAATTTTTTTACCTCTTAAAGCGTAAAAATTTGTTAAAACTATTTCCTCTTAGGAAATGTCAATCATCAACTCAAATGATAAATAAAACCTTTCAAAAAATTTAAATTACCTTAAAGGTTTTTAAAGAAATTTTCTTTAAAAAAAACTTTTGACCCCGTCGAGGTTCGACCGTGCGACCTTGCGGGCATCAAGGCAAAGGGTAGCCGCTGTGCTATTGGGAAGATCCGGGAGCACTAGATGGCTCCATGCATTTATTGCATTCATATCGAACACAAAGCAATGTTTTGGCTTCGTGCTTCGGCGTGAAGCAAATTTTTTTTTATTTGGGACTTAATAGTCCCACATCACCGATGTGATGATGTTAATGCTCTTTAAAAAGAGCAAAGCACTGTATGTGATTTGATTGCCTACGGGAAGTCTGTAGGCTACATGATCCTTTTTCCATGTACCATGCATAGGTCACCTCGATCCATGCATAGGTGGCCTCTCCAACGAACCACCTCGAGCCACGTGCTACCCTCTCCAACGTGCCTCCTTGGGCTGCATGCTACCTCGTCAATGAATTGCCTCGGTCCACGTGTCTGCCTGCACCTGTCACATCTAGATCCACCAGCACCTTAGGAATCATGTCGATCTGCTCCTGCGTGCCACCTTAGTTCCTACGATCTGCCTCAAGATCCATGTCACCGCCTTGAACTGCAGGCCCCACTACCTTGAGATTCAGGCCGGTCTCGACTCTCGGCTCTGATACCAAATGTGAGAGGTGAGCTATTCAATGCAAAGGTAAAATATGCATTCACTTGAAATTAGGTTACAATTGATTTAAATAAACACAAAATAACCATACTAGAGAAAAGGGGGGAATAGGAGAAGTTAAGGGAAGGGAGAAGAAATTAAATTAAAACTCTCTTGCCACCCAAAGATGTTGTCGTCCAACTGCCATCCAGGTAAGGTAAAAGGTAAGTAAACTTACCCAAGGTAAAATACTCTTTTTAACCTTTTACCAATGGTAATTTTCCAACAAAAGGTTTTGTGTTTTTTGCTTTTGCAAACATTTCCCCCAAATTTGTGTTTAATTGCACTAGAATATCAGTTTTAAAATTTGCAAGTTCCTCTATTAGTTCTTTCACATCAGTGCCATTTGTATTTTTTTTTCTTCTTCCTTGCTTATTGCGAGAGTAATTCCTATAGAGATCCATAATTTCCTCATTACTGATAGTATTTACATCTCATTTTCCCATCAAATCCAATACGTCTCTGGATTCATCTTGCAATCCTCTCAAAAAGATAGTTTTGCATAACTCTGGTTCTATAAGTCCACATATCCTTTGAACAAATGAGAACCTATCAATATAGTCTTCTAATGTTTCATCATCTTCTTGTTTAATCCTGAATAACTCATCTTTCCTGTTCCTTACATGGCAATACTCCTGATATTTGTCTAAAAACACAGTTTCCATTTGATCCCAAGTTCGGATGGAATTTGGCTCTAAACTCATGAACCAACGTAATGCTAAGTCCTTGAGTGTTAAGGGAAAGACCTTAAGTTTCTTATTGTCATTTACATAATCATAGTTTTGACACACTACCTTGAATTCAAACAAAAATTGATCAGGATCTTCAGACACAACACCTCGGAAGGTTGGAAGTACTGAAGGTGAAATAGTCTTCATGGGAGAGTTTTGTGTTGGATTCAAATGGATAGGATATTCAAATGTTCCGAAAGGTTGAAGAATATACTGATCATCTCCTTCATCATGGACATAGCCATGTTGGCCATCTCTATCTAGATTGCCTCCCTCTGCCATAATTTCCTATTCTCTGGGAACAATTAATCCTATCCAAATTTCACTCTCAAGAGGTCCAAGACCCTCTGTTAATGATGAGTCTAATGATTATTCTTTTTTAGGATGTTCTAATGATGGTAAAACTGGTGATTTTCCTTTCTCAGAATGTTCTAATGATGGTGAGACTGGTGATTTTTCTTTCAATCTTTCTGGTAATTCAAACATAGGTGATTCACCTCTTAGGCATGAAGATCTCTGTAATGGAACAAGCCAGGGATCCTTTTGGGTAATTCTACCTTTTTCATCCCTAGACTTACTCATTCATGTTTACTCTAAATGAAATAAATTATATGTCAATAGTTATTTTAACCAACTATTCTATTCAGATTTTATCTTGAATCTTCATAGTTCAGTCTAACTAACAGCTATTGGACTGTTGTTACCTTCTAGCAACACAATTCCTCGGCAACGGTGCCAAAATGATGCATTGTCATTTATACACATCATTAATTCTCAATGAATTTGTCAATCCAGGGCTATGTACAAGGCTATCTGCAGAAGAAGGGGTAAACAGGGTTATCACTTAGGTCAATCTAGAGCAACAGGTTTTATTGGTGAAACTGATTGTGGGGGGGGGGGGGTTAGGACATTCCTATCTCTAAATTGCATGAATTAAACCTTAATCTAAGTTGCAAAATTGAAAACTAATCATTAACTGCAGAAATGAAGTCCTAATTACAATTGCATAATAAGACCTAATTATGTTGCAAAAATAACAGTTATAGAATTGAAAGTCTGATTCTAATTGCAAAAAGGAAATCTAATTACTTTTGCAGCAATGAAAATCTAATTCTAACATGGAAATGAAACTATCAAGGCTCTGTAACAGAAGGTTGTCAATCTTCTGTGTAGGGGTTGACAGCAAAACATAAAATGTAGAAAATTATAGAAAATAGCAAATTTTGGAAATGACAGTCTACAATAAATTAAAAGCTTTGCTGAAAGTGGGGATTAAAACCAAATTATTAATCACAAAACATAAAATAAACTAATATTACAAATATCATTAGTTGTTTACAAAGGAATGAAAGGACAAGTTCTACAACTCATTCTGCTACAACAAAATCAGAATAAAAACCTGCTGTTAGTCCTCCTCCTAGGTCTGGAAGTGGCTAGCCTCTTTGTCCAGAAGAAGGTATGAGTCTCTCTCTCTCTAGATCTTACTCACACTCATTTACAAGCAATATGAAATAGAAACAATATACTTTATTGATGCAAACACATGATTACAATAATGCTGCTGAAAACTGTTACAGGACTGTAACAGTCACTTTTTGATTATAACCTATTACTGATTTCTCTATCTTCTATTCCCCTTACTCTCTACTACTTTATTTTCTTCTCTACTTCCTCTACTTAGCTCAACTTGAATGGGAGCCATATTTATAGATGTCCTAAGATCTACTAACAAGCTGAGAATATCTTAGAATATCTAATCCTATTATGCTGCAACAATTCCAGGTTTTATCCTAAAAGAAGATCACACTTTGAACTTTTCATAAATGGTAGCTTTGGTCAGCACGGACAAAAAAGTCAGATCTGAGATATTTCCCTTTATCCTTTTCAATCTTTATTTCCCTTTTCCCAGCATCAAAATTCGGTCAATAAGTCAAAAAGCACATTCAGTTTTCATTTCGAAGATAAGTGGCTCATTTCAAAGATACTGCAATTCTCATTCAGAAGATCCACTCATTTCGAAGACACTACAACTCTCATTCTGAATATCCACTCATTTCGAAGACACTACAACTTTCATTCCGAAGATCCGCTCATTCTGAAGACATTATGTTTTTTTATTCTGAAGATATCTGTTCATTCCGAAGAGACTTCGAAATGAACAAATGTGGGCTCCTTAAATGATTTTCTCTACATTTCTTATGTGGGTTACTTCTCAAGATCAGATTCCAATGGTCTTCATATCTTTCCACATGTGAATTCCATGCCTTGCCATTCATTGGCAGCTGGCTGGAATTTACATGGGAAAACCCAGTTTTTTGTCGCACGATGAACGGTTTTCTTGAACTGTTTCTAGATTTAGGTAAAATGAATGCTTGAGACAAATCAAAACATGATTAGTGAAATGCTGTTATTAATCTAAGCATATCTCATTTTAGCAAGTCATAACAAAACAACATAAAACTTATACAAAAAGCTGTAAAAATTAGAATATAGTACTTCAAATACATTTATTATGCAAATAGTTAATACACAACATATTGAATTAACTTAACTAGCATATTAGATTAACATAAGAGTTTATAGGCAATTTTAGTGTTCAAAACATGTTATTATTGAGGCATTTTCAGGCCTCATCACCTCCTTGTTCACACTTTGAACCATCGAAGAACAATGACATGTCTTTTTCTCTCTTAGGTTCTTCGAGTTTTGGAAGATTCGATAATGTAAAGACCGCATCATCAAGAAAATCTATGGTGAGAGGCTTGTTATCCTGAAGAGGTACCTCTGCTAATTGATCTGCTATGACTTATCCCTTGATGGAATTTTGGCTTATGAACTCTAGATTGGATTCTGTCAATAGCATGATCCACTTTGCGGTATGTATATTGTGATACGTCTTGCTCATCATGTACTTCAAAGGATTTTGTTTTGATATCATGTACGTCGTATGGCTCAACATGTAGTGTCACAACTTTTGAGTTACAAAGAATATTGCTAAACATAATTTTTTGACATATGCATATCCTAGCTCATAGCTCACCAAGGTGAGACTAATGTAATATATGGATTGCTCTTTATCTTGTGCATTATTTTGGGTTAAAATGGTACCCAATGCAAAATTAGTAGCCAATATATAGTAAAAATGGTATGTCTAGCCTTAGCCAATACTGGCAGCGTTTCCAAATAAGTTTTAATCTCTACAAAGGATTGATGGTATTATTCATCCCAATTAAAGGGGACTTCCTTGCGTAGAAATGTATTCATTGGTCTACATTTATCTGAAAATTGCATGATGAATCTTTTGATGGATGTTATCTTGCCTTGTAGGCTCCTCAACTCCCTAAAATTGGTAGGGGCAGTCATTTCCAGTATAGCATTTACCTTTGCAAGATCTACTTTGATGCCTCTCTTGGATATGATGAATCCTAAAAGGTTGCCAGAAGTTATGCCAAATATGCACTTCTTAGGATTCAATTGAACATTCTATTCTATGAGATGATCTAAGACTTGTCTAAGTACTTCGGTATGCTCTTATCACAATAGGGACTTGGATAGTAAGTCATCCATGTAATATTCCAAGATCTTATGCATATAGTCATTGAATATGTATGTCATGGCCTGCTGATGTGTGGCACTAGCATTTTTGAGACCGAATGACATAACTTTGTAATAAATTGTTCTCCATAGAGTAATGAAAGTAGTTTTATGTTGATCTTCAAGATTAATACATATTTGGTTGTATCTAGAAAAACCATCCATTAGGGAGAGCATTTCATGACCTGCGGTTGCATCTACAAGAGCATCTATGTTTGTAAATGGGAATGAATCCTTTGGTGTTTCCCTATAAAATTTTTTGAAATCTATGCAAATACGAACTCTTCCATCAGGTTTCCCTATGGGTATCATGTTTGACACCCAGTTAGGATAGTCGATAGGAACTATGAATACTACATCCAATATTTTTTGCAATTCATTCTTTACCATCAAAGTGATGTTTGGATGCATTTTCATCAGTTTTTGTTTGACTGGCTTCTTCATGGGATCCAATGAAAGGTTATGAATGACTAACTTTGGATCTATCCCTGGCATGTCTTTGTAAGTCCAAGAAAAAATATTTGGCCTCTCCTTGAGGAGAGGAATCAAGATGGATTATTCCTATGGAGATAGACTTTCTCCAAACTTGAATTTCCTTAGTTGGGTAGGATCATCACTGATGTCCACCTCGAAAGTTTCTTCTATAGCCATATGTGACCCATCCTCTAGCTGATGAGGCATGGGTATAAAATGAATGTCATCAGTGGGATTCATAGGACCTATTAACTCAGGTTCCAAAACAACATGGAAGATGTCATATGCACAACCTGATGCAAAATGGAATGGTTGTAACTTCTCTTCTTTGGGGAAGAGGTCTTCTAGCTCTATAGGTGAACTAGTGTGATTCCAATCAATAGCGTCTATATCAAGATGCAATGATTTGGTAGGATCTTCGAGATTATGAAGTGGAGTGGTCAAATCGATGGAGATCATTTTGATGGATGGGATGAAATATCTAGGACCACATGGGTGTAATCTTGTCTCAGGGGTTTCTCTTCCATACTCGGGATGAGGTTTTGGAGGAATGGAAATTTCTAGATCTAGCCCATGAGTAGGGCGGACAATAGGATCATTGGTCTCTAACTGCTCTATGAATATAGGTGGGGAGGATTAACCATCAGATTAATGGTAGCTAGGTCAATAGGTCTCCCCAAAAATTGGAGCTGAGGATGTATGGCACGAAGTGCCACCTCTCTCTACTAGCTCGTTGACTTGCCACAAGTGGTGAGGTACAAGATAAGCCATCTTGATCTCATCCTCAAAGTCATCATCACTTACACAAAAATTATTAGCATTGGTATGAGGCCCTAAGACAAGGGGCTCATGTATTAGACCTAAGTAGGCCATCTCTATTTCATATTTGTATTCTTTGTCATTTATGAAGAACCCATTTGCATTTGTCTCTTTCCCCAAAGTTAGGAGTTTATGGCTTAATCCTAAGTAAGCTATTTCTATTGAGGCTTCTGATTCATAGTCACTTTCATCTGATGTATATTCAATCTCATCATGGATGGACCATGTGAACCTTTGTAAATAGCGAGGCCCTTGATATGCTAAGCCAAGTTGTGCCTCATCATCACTTGCTTTATATCCATTCTCCTCATCCCACGAGTTGTACCCTATTGGGGTGGAATCAATTAAGGTGTTTGGATTATAAGTTTTTGGAGGAGGTATGTTTACCATGGCCACTTGTCTATTGCTCAAGTTTTCTATTCTCAGGGGTGATAAGGAATGAAATCAATATTTTCTCTCAACCCTGTGCTTAATATTTCTAATGCCACTACAAGCGAGTCATCTTGATCTTCACTATAATAGCCTAAGCCAAATCTATCAGAAGGAAGCTGATATAGTGGCTCGTAAGGCCTCTTGCACCCCTACTCATATACACCAAGGCCATAGCTATACCAATGGTAACACTTAATGTATATTAAAGAAAACTCAGTATTAGAGAGGTAACGAACATTGACTATGAATAATTTATCACCATCTCCTTCTATATCGAAAGACTTATGAGCGCAGTCCAGGCTGGCATAGACAAAATTGGTTTTTTTGGGAGGGATTCCAAGTGGAACCACTATTCCTACTAGTGTCCTCAAGTCTTTAGGACTCCCTATATCCTATGCAAACTCAATGATAGGCATAAAGGTGATTTTCTACACAAGGTATTTCCCTATGCCTGTACTTGCCAATTGTATTGATGCATGCAACGTGGATGACCCCACAAATGATACTAGTGAAGCAGGGTGATAATCACTATCTTCATCTTGATCTTGGGGATCTTCCTCTTCCATAGGACTTGGAATTTCAACAATGGCTATAGTTGGCACTTCTTTGGGCCTCTCTTCCTTAACTAAAGGGGCCTTCTTTTGGTTTTTACATTGATGGTACTTTAGAAGCATTGACTATCTTGAGTGCATTAGGAGGTGTTGATGTGCTTGGGTCTTTTCTCACCCCTTTGTCTTTATTGATAACTTGTGTGGTTGGGGATGAAGATGCCACTTATAGGTGAGTGGAAGGGATTATGAATTATCCTAGAATATCCACCTGATTAACGCTCTTCATCGGCCAAAACCACATAGACTTTGCTTTTGTGCACCTACTTGACACACTAGTGTAAGATTGAAGGCATGCACTTCATGGCCCTTATCCAAGGTTGCCCTAAGAGGATGTTGTACTACATAGCGCCTTCCAAGACATGAAACATCATGGGGATGGTCTTGTACCCCACCTTGATGGGTAGGACTATCATTCCCATAGTATTACATAAAGCATCATTAAAAGCTCTCAATATGTAAGTTCCTGGAATGATATTGGTCTTGGGTATCTTAAGGTGCTCTATTACAATTGTTGTGATGATTTTTATCGATGAACCTATATCGACAAAAACCCTCTTGAATGGTAAGTTATTGATGGCTGCTACAATGTTTAGTGGAGGGTCTGGTAAGGTAGAAAAAATTATCTTAATCTTAGGATCATAGAATCGGATTATAGGTTCCTATAATTATTGCACTTGTCCTAAGTGAATGCATTCACATCTTATGGTTGAAGCTCAATTGTTCTTAAAATCTCCATTAGAGTCTCCCTATGCTTTGGGAACTATTGTATGAGATCATAGATGGATAACTTAGCTGGATTCATATTTATATTTTGCTCCAATCTACTCTGAATAGTTACCACAGGTCTCATTGGTTTACCTGGAAGGTTGTCTTGCCTTTGCCTAGGAGCTGGTGGGATGTTCATGGGATCTATAGGTGATTGTGGTTGACCATACCACCTAGTCCTTGTTGCTATGTTAACGATATCAACCATCCCAATGCACCCATGGATAGATATTTCAGCTTGAACCTGATTGAATTGGGCCCCTTGCTCTTGAGGGGCTTCATGATTGGGTAATGGGTTTCTATATATGCCCATGTCTCTATTATCAAGAGCTAGTGGGTTGTCAACTTTGAGCTCTCCTGCCTCAATCATGTTTTGCACTTGATTCTTAAACCCGATTCAAGCCTCAATATCATGTCCCGATATCATGTGATAAGGACAAAATTGATCTTCCCTATATTATTTTGGCTTAGGATGGTTGGGATCTATAAGATGTATATCAGGAAATCTGATCCTCCTGGCCTCTTTCAATTTATTAAAGATTGATTGCATTGATTATGTTAGAGGCATGAAATAATGAGATGGCTTGCATTCTCGGTGTCTTCCCTAATTATTATTTTGGTCGTAGTTGGCTTGTGGGCAATGTGCTTGATAGTTATATGGTTGTTGTGCATCCCCATCCTTGGGTGTAGCCAATATGACTTGATTGTCTAGAGCAGGGTTACCCTACTTCTATTTGTACTTGTCATTCTTACCATTCTTGTTCCACTCCTTTTTGTTTTGAAGCTTAATGGTTCCCTCATCTACTTTTATCTCTTCGATGAGCTTGGCCTATGCCAAAGCTTCCTCAAATGAAGGATACTATTGGAGTTGTAGCAAGAGGGAGATATGTTTAGAACAAATTTTGGTAAACATGCGAATGATATCTTCTATGGAAACGGAGAATGATAATTTTGCCATGATTTTTCTCCATCTATTCCCATAATCCATTACTGGCTCATCATAATACTATTTAAGGTTCGCCAGGTCTGAAAGGTTCACCTTCTTCTTAGCACCAAAGGAGAAATGCTTTAAGAATGCATTTACTAGTTGTTCAAAGTTGGTTATGCTATGCTTAGGTAGTTGGTTGAACCATTTAATGGCAACATCTGAAAATGTCATTATGAATGTTCTTAGAATGAGAGCTTCATTATCTTCAATATGAAAACAAGCATTGATAAAATTGGTGACATGATCTTGTGCATCCTTTTCACCTTTAAAATTCTCTAACCTAGGCATCTCAAAGTGCTTAGGATATGGAGGGCTAGGTATTGATGGGCACAATGGTTAATTGTGTATCTTGCTCAATGTTGGTGATTTCCTAGATGCCTCTTATTTCTTAGGTTTTCGTATTTTCAAAAATCTCTTGAAATGCCTTTGATGCACGAATTTTCTCCTCGTGCAAGCCTATTCACATTTGCAATGGAGGTAACTCTCTATCCATTTAATTTTTTCTATTTTACTCCCTCCTACGAGGGGAATCATGATTGTGATCCTGGTTTGTTATGTTTGCCCTCCCCCTATTAGTTAGATTTTGTTCATGATTTGGTGGAGGGTTTCATTGTGGGATATCTTGTATAGCGTACCTCTCCTTAGGTGAGTTAGTGTGTCTTATTATTTGGTGGTCACCACTATTTGTTGGTAAATTATTAAGAGCTACCTATTCACATTGCTCTCTTAAACACTGCTCATGTTGGCGCAAGAGTCTTTCTTTTTGTTTCTCTTGTTCGAAAGCTTCCACTAACTATCAATATTTGTGTAATGCATTTTCTAACCACCTCATTTGATTAGTTTGTGCTATCATAGAGGACTCATGTTTATCTAACTCTATTCTTGTAGTCTTGACTCACATATTCCTCAATGAGGTTTTTGCTGTATCTGTACTCTTGCTAGTTAATGTGACTTTTTCAGTTTACTATTGAGTATCCCTATCATCATACTCCATGAATATTATATGGGGTCGCTCTGAGGCACCCCTAGACTGGGAGGTATACTTAGAAGTCACAGTTCATGAGATTCTAGATGTAGAGTTCTCAGTAGCTATAGTTCTTTGGGTTGGTTGAGTAGAAAATCGATCCAACCTGTCTAGTTATCTCATTCTCCATGGCTGGTCCCATGGGGCGCCATTTACTCCTATGATTTCATAGTCTATAGGAATATTTCATTTTGTGTGAAGGGTTTCTTCTACATGATTCCCATGACTAGATGTAGCTCTAGTTTCCTACCCTTCAGTGGGCAGACCTATTTCATATGTTTCTTATGAGTCTTGGGGTGTTGCAATTCTTGTTTTCCTTCTTGATAAAGAGGGATTGGTGGTAACATGTTTTCTCCATGTGGATGGATATATGGCAGTATCATCATCCCTATGTGAAGAATGAGTCTTAGAACCTTATTTATGTCCATGTGAGGAGGAAGCCCTTGAATTTTCCTCATGTCTTTGAGATGTTTCTATGTGTTTAGAGGAGGCCCTTGAGGTCTCCTCATGTCTCCTTGATGAGGATGGTTGTGAAGCCTATTTTTGTTTATGTGAATTTGTTCCATGATGTGGTTCCTTACTTGGGGTTTTTTGAGGAGATCCCCCAAGATTTGAGTTATCATCCCTTAGGGTCATGGAGCTACGTCTCATGATCTTACGGGTAGGTCGTTCAACATTACTATGACTTTTTCTATGGGTATGAATTGCTTCTATCTCTCCCTCAACATCAGACCAAGGGTGTTTACTTATTGTTTTTACCATGTTGTTTTATGACTTGATTTTTTGAGTTTACTATTTGGGAATGAAAACACAATTCCAAACAAGTGTTTATCTTGATTATAAATTTAAGTGTGCCCTAAAATGTTTGGTGTGTTTTGATGTGTTGTTCTTTCAATTTCTTTGCTCTTGTTCTTGGATTAAGAATGAGAACACTCAACCATAGTGACAATTAAGTACACTTGTTCCAAACATGATTTTCTCAAAATAATCTAGGGTACACCGATGAAGACCCAATGGAGGGTTCACCTAGCTCTTCCACTCTGAACCAATGATTGTTACAATAGTGGGAGACCGTTTGAACACAAGTAACCTAGTGTCACTATAAGTAAGTTTACCAATCTATTTCTAGGAAGATCTAGGGGGTAAACCAGTGGAAGGAGATGAATTCCAACATCACTAGACTGAATTGAAGGTTGGTGATGAAATCCAACTCTCCAATGTTTAAATGAGATATGCTTGTGTGGTGTTCATTTTAAGCTTGCATAACATAAAGCACATCATATACCAAAGTGCAAAACAATACATTTCAATATTTATAAAGATGCATGAACTACTATGAATTGTATGAGTGCACTTTATCTCATTCAAATATGGCCTTTAGCAGGGCCTCAAAGGAAGCAAACAACATACAATATCTAGCACAATGGATTCTAGGGCAAAATTTTTAGGCATAAGCCATTGTTCCTAGCAACGCCTAGTGTAAAATTTAAAAGAATATCTAAGATATGTGAAATGATTAATTCTTTCTTCTTTATTCTTTCAATTTACAAACATAAATGTGCTTTAAGTTTTCTATTTTTAACACACAGAAGCAGACATAAAGCTATAAAATATCATAAAAGCTATACCAACCTTTGATCTAGTGTATAGAGTTGATGTTTTGACCTCTACTACACTCTAGTCTTGGCCGTTGTTGACCAGAGTGGCTGGTTCTTGGCTGCTTTAGCTCAGAGCAGCTAGTTTTTGGCTGTTGTAGCTTAGAGAAGCTAGTTTCTAGCTATTGTAGCTCAGAGTGGCTAGACCTGCACACAAAATTAAGTTAGTATTCTGGCCAAAAATGAAAAATTAGTGGTCGTCCCACCATGATCACCATCTGTAGCAACCCCAGGAACACACGTAGAAGTCCCTTTTCTAAAACCCTACTTGCAATGCTATTTAAAATACCAAAGACAAAATGGAAAGACAAGAGGAAAAAGCATATAACACTAAATAACAAAATATGGATCTCATTATTGATATTGAAGCTCGGTTACATGTCGGTCCCTCTTAGGGATACCCATTTTGATACTATAAATTACAAGTGGGCAAGGAGTGCCCCTTTCGTGAAGAGGTGGTGCACTTATAAAAGCTTCATGGTTCCACACACGAAAATGTATGAGGGATTACAGATGCCTCCTTATCTAGGGCTATCTCCTAGAGGGATCCCTTTTGCTCTCATATGTTGTAACCTTCATCCGATGTACCTGTGGCCCTATAAGCAATGAAACAACACACTTTTAGGTGTCTGAGATTGCCTCCCTATATGAGGTTGTTAGTAATAAAATAATGTAGCATAAACATGATAAAACAATACCATGGAATCAAGTCAATCTATGGTAATGATATAAGAAAACAAGATAAAATATGCTGTCTATCTAAGCCAAGCCTACGAGCCACTGTCCAAGACAATGATCGCTAAAGGAAACCTTGCTATCATTTCCCCAAAGCTATGGGTCAAATACTATGATATGATGTTGAAGAAAGTAGGTGTTATGCCCTTTGATTTGTCAAAGCTCCACCGCACATGTGATCTCAAAGAGAACTCTCTCTTTGAAATGATATCCTGTATGTGATTTGGGTCTCTATTCTTTGTATGATAAAATATTAAAGGATCTTTGGATATGATAAGGCTCCCTATATGCCTTGGTGCTCTTAGGCTTACACATTTTATAGTGTGAAACCCTAGGTCTATGTCCAATCCCTAGAAATGAATTTCTCATGCGTAGTGCAAGTTAGAATGAGAAGCTATTGTCTATTATCTATATTTGAAGGCCAGTTAACTAAAATATAACTGCCCACTTGAGTCTTGTATGTGAAATTTTCATTAGCATGAGAAGATTTTGTCCTTTTTTTATGCTTGGAGGTCAGTTAACTTAAGTCTAAATGCAAACTCAAACCTACCATGTGAAATGGTGATGAAAAGAAATGTAAAGTCACTTTCGCTCATCTTTATTGCATGTAGACTGCCACTTTCGCTTGATATTGGGCCTATTTGTCGGTGGCTTAGCCTCTGTTGTCTACAATGGCTAATATCTAGCCATTATAATCTACAGTAGCTAAGGTCTGGCTGCTCTAGGCTTGAGCAGCTAGGATCTGGTCACTCTTCGCTTGAGAGGCCAAGCTTGGATGGCTTGAAAAGGTCCCAAATGAGTGGTGAGAACCACTTTTGATTCTTGGAAAGTCTAATATTATGTCTTATGATCTTACGAGTGTGTCTATGTAAGTAGATCCCCTACACATGACATGATTTAGGTGTCTACACTTACCATTCTAGAACGAAGCACATTGATACAAAGTTCCATTTCAGTAGGGACATGATTGAACAGAAGAAATTTTTTCTAGAGAAAGTGGATACAAAGGCAAATGTTGTAGATGCTTTAACCAAGGTAGTTAGCATAGAAAAGTTTAGATTCTATACAGTTGAAATGGTTTGGCAAAGCATTAAATAAGTGGGAGAATATTGGATATGTCTCATCCTTTGCTAAGGAAATAATATACAACAGGCACGAGAGGGTAAGAGGAGTAGATCTCATCAAGAGGAGGGTGAAGCCCTCATAGGGGGTGTCAAGGGTTCTAGAGGGGTGGTAGCCCCTTCTACCAGCGACATCGAAGGTGATTTTTGGAAATGCCAAAAAAAAATTTCTCCCTTTTTTCGAAGGGATTGGTGGAGCGATTGCTGGGATTTTCATGATTGGTGGGTGGTTGGTGTGTGTGGGTGGTTTAACCCATGGTATTGTGCCCACTGTATTCTAATACCACATAGTGGTTTAGGGTTATGATAATTTCCTTTATATTTTATTGTAATGTCCCATTTTCGGTCAAGAAAGAATAATAATATCGAGTGACTCTTGTTTTGCTGGAGTAGCCCACATCGGGTGAACCAGGGTAAATCTAGTGTTTCATATGTGCATTGTGTGGTGTCATTTCTTCTAAGTTATTTATTTCTACATTATTTTTGAAATAATTTTTTTGTAGATCTCTTCATATTCTAGCTAGATCTAGGTTAGCAAAATATTTGGGCATGAAACAAAACAACTCAAACATAAGTTCCATAACTCTAAATGATGCACACTTGGTAAGGACAAGGTCAGTACTTGAGATTATCGATGTCTGAGTTCCTATCCCCCACGAATAGATCCACAGTCATTCAAAAGTGGAAGAGCTAAGTGAACCCTCCTTCTATGGGTTTTAAGTAGTGTACCTTAGACTCTTTTGGGAAAATTACTCGACATCTATGTCTTTTGACTTACTTACTCCTTATTCTCAAGTGTGTATGAACAACAACAGAGTTAGTGGACTAAACTAGGGAAGGAACCTAGTAGTAATAGATTACTTAAGAAATTATGATGAAATCTAGTTGTCTAGAATTTCAACTACGAAAATCAGTGAGAATTAATACAAATTTTTACTCCAAGTAAACATGGCGACAAGCTTGAGAAGTAAGAAGAAAGGAACCTTGCAACAAGCTAGTCCCGATAGTCCTGAAGCCAGACAGATAGGAGAAAGTTCTGGGAATTTAGATAAAGATATGGAGAACCTTACTGCCATGGTTTCCATAATGCAAGATCAAATTCAATAGATTTTGCAAGCTATAAATCCACAACATCACCACAACAACAATCATGAGATGGAAAATCCAGAGGTTGAGATTAGAGAGGATGAAGATCCCGAAGAGCGTGAAAACAAGGCCCACATGAAGAAAGAAATGGGCAATGACATAAAGCATATTAAAGTGACTAAGTTCATGGGAAAAGGAGGAGAAGATGCAGATGAGTCATGGTTAGATGAACTGGAACTTCATTTCTCCATAAGAAACTACTCCTCTAAAACTAAAATGACATTTGCTCTTTCTCATCTGGGAGGAATAGGAATTGACTGGTGGAATGCTTATAAATATGAACATAAGATCTCACCTAACAAGTTGAAGTGGGAAGTTTTTGTGGAAGCTTTTAAGGATAGATTCCTTACAAAGCAATTTTATTTGAATAAATTTAAGGAATTCTTCGCATTTCAACAAGGATCAAGATCTGTGGAGGAATACTATGAAAAATTTGTGAGACTCCTTAAATATGTGCCATCCTATAATCAGAATAATGAGATGAAAATACACAAATTTATCCTAGGAATGAAGCCTTGGTAAATTTCCAGGAGAGATGGATTGAGTTTACCAACGAAGACAAAGAAAGGCAAAGGATGTATAGTGAACCAAGAGAATTTCAACCAATGCTAATTTCAGCAATGCAACTGAAGAAAACTATTAGAAAAGGAGGATTGGTTTATGTAGTTAAACTCAAGGAAAAAGAGGAAATTCCAAAGGAAGAAATTATTGGAAAATTTCCACTGTTGCAGGAATTTCAGGATGTTTTTGTTGATGAGATACCTGGATTTCCACCTAAACGTGAATTTGATTTCACCATAGAATTGATGCTAGGTACTGAGCCTATCCATAGAGCTCCTTATAGAATGAACCCCATCGAGATGCAGGAATTGAAAGTGCAACTTCAAGAGTTTCTAGAAAAAGGGTTGATAAAACCAAGTGTATCACCTTGGGGAGCACCTATTTTATTTGTGAAGAAGAAATATGGTTCATTAAGGCTATGCATAGATTATAGAATGCTAAACAAGGCAACTATCAAGAATAGATATCCATTGCCAAGGATAGAAGATTTATTTGATCAACTAAAATATGCCACCATTTTCACAAAGATTGATCTAAAATCTGGATATCATCAACTGAGAATCCGAGAAGAAGACACACATAAAACCACATTCAAGACTAGATATGGTCACTATGAATTTACAATCCTACCATTTGGATTGACTAATGCACCAACAAATTTCATGAATTTGATGAATAGTGTGTTCAAAAATTAGTTGGATCGATTTGTGTTGATATTCTTGGATGACATTTTGATTTATTCTCGTAATAGAGAGGAACATGATAAGCACTTGAGGATAGTGCTAGAAATTTTAAGGAAGAACCAACTCTATGGGAATTTGTCTAAATGTGAATTCTATGTTCCACAAGTGCATTACTTGGGGCATATTATATCAACGGATGGGATCATTATTGATCCAAAGAAAATAGAAGCCATTTTGAATTGGCCACCTCCAACAAATGTGACAGAAGTAAGAAGCTTCATGGGTTTGTCAGGATATTATAGGAGGTTTTTTAAAGACTACTCTAAGATTGCTTATCCAATAACCAACCTTCAAAGAAAGGGAAGGAGTTTAAATGGACAGAAAAGTGTGAAGAAGCATTTAATTTGCTTAAACATAAACTAACCTCAGCTCCTATTCTAAAGATTTTGGATCCCACAAGAAATTTTTTAGTTTGCATCGATGCCTCTTTGGAAGGGTTAGGAGGAGTCCTATCCCAAGATGGTTCTGTAGTAGCATATGAGTCTAGGAAACTCAAAAAGCATGAAGTTAACTATGCTACTCATGATTTAGAACTTGTTGCAGTTGTGCATGCCTTGAAAATTTGGTGACATTATCTGGTTGGTAGACCATTTGAGTTAAGAACCGATCACCAGAGTTTGAAGTATATCTTCACTCAACCATTACTAAATGCTAGACAAAGAAGGTGGATAGAGTTCTTAGCAGAATATGATTTTGGTATTGAGTATATCAAAGGAAAAGAAAATAAAGTCGTTGATGCCTTAAGTAGGAGGAAGCACATAGCTGCATTGACTCGTAGTCATGTGGATTTAATGGGGCAAGTTAGAAAGATGCAGTGTTAGGATCCTGAATGTAGTGAAATTCGGGTTAATATAGAGCAAAAATTGAATGAAAACCAAGATTATAGCATGAAATATGGACTTTTATGCTTTAGAGATCGAGTAGTCATACCTAAAATGGGTGATTTGAGGAGATTGATCATGCATGAAGCTCATAATTCTCCTTATTTCGCTCATCCTAGAGGAGCCAAGATGAGGGAAAATATGAAAAAGACCTTTTACTGGTTGGGCATGAAGAAAGATATCACTGATTTTGTGGCACGATGTTTACAGTGTCAGAAGGTGAAAGCTGAACATCAACATCCAGCAGGAAAATTATTTTCACATGCTATACCCACTCACAAATGGCAAGTAATATCAATGGATTTTATTGTTAGTTTGCCAAAGATAAAATATCATCATGATGCAATATTTGTTATAGTAGATAAACTCACTAAGGTTGCACATTTTATACCAGGATGTACTACAGATGATGTTGTAGTTATTGCCAATAAATTTGCAAAAGAAATTTTTAGGTTGTATGGATTTTTGGAGATGATTATCTCTGACAAGGATTCTAGGTTTACTTCTAAGTTCTGGTAGGCTCTCCATCATGCAATTGGTACAACTTTGAATATCAGTTATGCATATCATCCTAAAATGGATGGATAGATAGAAAGGGTTAACCAAGTTCTGGAAGATATGTTACGCATGTATTGCATGGACCAGAAGTCTCGTTGGGAAGATTATTTGTATCTGGTTGAGTTTTCTTATAATAATAGCTATCATTCTTCCTTGAATATGGCCCCTTTCGAAGCTTTGTATGGTAGATGATGCAGAACTCCATTATCATGGGATAATCTCGAGGATCGGGTTGTCATTGGACCAAAAATGGTCAAAATAATGGAAGAGCAGCTAGGATTAATCCATCAAAGGCTCAAGGAAGCCACGAATAGACAGAAGAGTTATGCAGATTTGAAAAGAACACCTAGATAATTCTTCATAGGTGAAAGAGTGTTTCTAAGGGTAAAACCTAAGAAGAGTGCCATTAAATCAACAAAATTGGATCCTAGATTTGTTGGTCCATTTGATATTGTGGAGAAGATAAGTCATGTAGCCTATCGGCTTGACTTACCACCTAACCTATCAAAGATCCATAATACTTTTCATGTATCCCTACTTAGGAGATATATTGTTGATCCTGATCATGTGTTAGATGTTTCTAATTTATAGATGGTAGATCCGACAACCTTTGAAGTGAGACCTATGAAGATCTTGGAATTTCATTCCAAGACTATGAGGAAGCGTAATATTGATCAGTGTAAGGTCTAGTGGGACCAATATTCTAAAAATAATTCCACTTGGGAAAAGTGGAAGATATGAAAAGACACTTTCCTTATTTATTTAATGATGCTATGTAATAATACAGGTTGAACTATGGACCACTTATGCAAAGTGGAAACTATGCCAAAAACTATGTTTTATTGATTGTTATGTAATATTGTAGGAAAACATAAAGGACTATGTTTAATATAAGGGGGGAGTATGTCACATCCCACCTTGGAGGACTATTTTTAAGATGCTATTTGTGTAATGATAGTTGGTTTTAATGCTTAATATATTTGCATTGTATTTGTTTCTGTTAAAATAAAATGATGTTGCATTGCTTGATTGCAGGAACATTTATTCTCGTAGGTGGAAGACTGACCACCAAGAGATGAGAAGAGAAATGATGACTATGACAACTCAACAGGTAAAGCTCATATTCCTATCATCACTAGTTACCTCCCTGATGGTGGTGTTACTTGAGTATTACTCTAAAAGTCCCACCCAATCAAAGGAAAAATGGTGATGGGGGATACTGAGCACATGCATCGAGTGCTTGTATGCCATTTGTGTGTGATTTATATTTGATTTCATGATTAATTTGCATGAGATTGGTTTAATTGAATTTTACTTTGAAAATGCACATTAATAATGTTTTGCATTTTACAAATTATTCTAGAAAATATTGAAAAGAATATCATGCAATTTATTATGATTTTGTGAAATCTTTAAATTGAGCAATTTTTAAAGTAAAGGATTTATTTTGTTGAGCATGCTTATTTGATCTAGTTGATCCTATTTTAGAAGGAAATTAGGTAGTTTGTTTTTTTATGAACTTGTTCAATTTTGATTGGACCAAAACATGAAAAAAAAACTACCTTGTAGATTTAAAAAAATCAATCTTTCCTACACATGACTACTTTGGGAAGGTTGAAATGGTGGATAAGATTCTTCTCTTATCTCTATGGATTCCATTTCCATTAAAATAATATATATTAAAGGAAGCCTTCACATGAGGTGAGAAAAAGAAGATAAAATAAAAATAAAAATAAAATATATTTAGAAGCATCTTTTCTGAAAGAAAGAAAGCTAAATATATATATATTTAGAAGCATATTTTCTGAAAGAAAGAAAGCTATAAATTGCCATTGTGGTTGAGAAAAAAAACATGTTATATTATACTATGTTATGTTGAACTGAAGAAGGTAGGAGAAGGGATTTACAAGCTTTGGGAAGCATTCAACTGCTGGAGAATTCCAGGTTGGATCTGTCCATTGTATTTTATTTTAATGCTTGCCAGAATGAATTGAAATCTAGTTATATGTGTTGAATGTTTTACTTTATCCGATTGCTTCTCTTATATAGAATGTTTTAATATATAATCTTCCTTCGAAGTTTAAGTAGAAGCCTTCATAGATTAGCCTTTTCCCATTGATTGGCTAGAATACGGTCATGCTTAAACACGTAGAAGAGAAGCCTCTGATGACTTTAGGTCCAACTCGGATATCCTTTGTGCATACTCTGCGAAAGGGGAGTCATGTAAATTTTATAGAGCTGATATTTAATTAGCCTTATGTGCTTTCAGTAGCTTATATACAATCCTATTGGGCATCTATGATATAGAATGGCTTTTGGAAACTCCATAATGATGTGCTGGTAATGCGTTGTGTAATATAGCTTTGGCTAGGCTATGCAATGTTAAAATATTTCCCATACAACTATGGTTAAAAGCCTCCCATGTATATTTTGATTTCCATTAATATAGATCTGTCAGATTCAGTCCTCTGTTCATTTCTAAAATAGAACCATTATTATTGTCTACCAATGGCCGAATCCTTGATTTTATTTCCCAACAATGGACTATCAAACTATTACTGGATTATCTATTACAAAGCCCAACAACCACCAGATTTGTTTAATAGTACATTGGTACTTCTGGGAATGATCTCTTGTCACTTAGACAAATAGTCATTACGACTGTGCAAGTTGTTATGTATTGTTCAGGCCTTGTTCTCTTTATGTCTGTGTGCATTGAATCATCAGTTATAAACAATAATTAACCTTGAAAGTTTTTTTATTAAATTTGGAATGCTTTTAGATTTTATCATTTGAATTAAAGCATGATATATTAAAATGTATGAGTGATTTTATCAAATGAAACTATGCTATGGACAATAAAATCATATAATATATCGATATTTTAAATAGGTTGTATTACTTATCTTTATGAAATCCTGATTAAAATAAATCTCCTTTAAGTTTAGAATATACATGTTTAGTTATATGGAGAATATTTGTAAATCTTAGTCTGTCATAATATATGACAAAACTGAATTGGAGAATTATGATTATATTATATTTTCATAAGGAGACTAGTGTTAATTGGTTTATTTTAATTTAAATTAAAGATGATGACTTTAAAATTAAAGCAATTTCCTTTATTTTTGGAATGACTGGAAAATCAAATTGAAATCAATTAGATTTGTAAATATTGGTTTTGTTTTATTAAAATTTGTATGGATTATAAAATAAGAAAAACAACTATGATTTGAGGTCTAGTAGAATGAACAAGTGAAATCATAGTCTTTGTATAATTCTAGAAAACAAACAGTAAACTATTATGTGTTTGATAAATTTTGTAAATAAATATATCTCAACTAGAAGGATGGAATATTTTCTAGTTTTGGGAAGGAATGGATTGGTGTCCATTCTTTGGAAAGAGGTATGGGACTCTTCCTTATGTTTGGTGGTAATCCAAATGAATGATGAATGGGATTAAGAATTAATCCTTGTTATGAAAATATTAAATATGGATGAATTTGAAATTCATGCTTGATGATTTCTCTATATGTGATATACATTTGGCAAATGTGTGATGCATGATTGCATTCAAAATTGATAAGCATGGCTTGCTTGTAATGCATTTGGCATACTTTGCATCCGAGTTGTCCTGATCCCTTCACTATCATCTCTTCCAACCATGAAGAACTCGAGATATTTTAGAGAAGAGTCGGACAACACTTTTTGAAGACTATTGCAATGTTCATCATGTACAAGCTTGTATTGATATAGATCCAATGTAATTATGCAGGGCTGATATAATTTATGTAAAATCAGCTATGACTTGTAATGTTTTATGTATTTGATTACAAGCTTTGTAAATTAGAGATAAAGACTTCATATTGTAGTATTCACCTCTAATAAATGTTAGGTGATATATGTTTTGGAATATGAGCAAGTATTGGAACTACTTTGGATATTGCACATTGTCAAGTGTATGGCATTGAGATTTATGTTGCTCTAGTAGATTAGATGGATGTATTTAAATTCTCTCTCAAGGACTATAATAGTGTAGAAGGAAATTCATGATAATCTCCACAATAATATGAGACAAAACAATATCTACACCATCCACCTAAGATAGCTAGAAGCAAACCATTCACTCCATGCAAACGGATAAGACAGATAATCACCAACACCATCACACCTAGTAAATGAGTAAATTCTATAATGGTGCTTAAGACAATATTCCAAGTCACTTGTAAGTTTTCACGAGAAATAACAAGATTAATGGCTCTCTCCTTAATACTAGTCTTCATGGATAGTATGGAGAGGAGGGGATGAATTCCATTGGGTAAAACTCCCAATTAATGGTATAACCATTGAGATGTCCTCATGAAGGACATAGCCATTGTATTATCCTCATAACCACTTGGTGATGGTATGATGGAATTGTAGGAGTTGGTGCTCCTATTTGTGAATGGCTTTGAATGAATTGTAGAAGATGGTACTTCTACTTAAATGTGACTTTGGATTAATATTTTGTGACTCGGATTACTTACTTTTCATTTGGGATATCCTTGTCTTAGATCATTATTATACTCTTGACTCATTGAAAGGTGGACAAAGATTATTATAGGTACAAAAAAAAATTAGTGGATGAGTAGTAACAATTGGGGTTGTTACATAATGGATCTTAAAATCCCCTTTTAATACTTGCCACTATGGGTCCCATGATGCACTCTGTCCTTCATGTGCATTCGCCCAAAGAGAGGGTGAAAGGTGTCTTTGCCCCTCTTTTGGGGTGAATGAAGCTTTGACTTTTCAAAGCTATCTCAGTGCCCAAACTCACCATTTTGCTATGCTTTCACCCCTGGGAGGGGCAAAAGGGAGTTTCACCCCTCTTCTGAGGTGAAAGTCCTATTGACTAGTAAATAGACCAACTTGGTGCATTATCCTTAAAAAATTGAGGGATGTTCACCCCAAAGTGGGGTGAACAATGCTTTCACCCCATATTTGGGGTGAACACACTTATTTGAATTGCCATCGTGCTTCGATTTCAGGTCAGCTTCGACTTAACCACTTAAAATGTATTTTAGCCCCTAGGAGGGGTGGAAGTGACTTTCGTCCCTCACTTGGGATAAAATTCATTTCCACACTTTGTTGTTATTTTTCTTTCTACATTCGTCCCAAAGTGAGGTAAACGGGTTTGTCACCCATTTTTGGGGTGAACTCACCTTGATCTTCCCAAGATTTTTTCCTAAAAAATAAATCCGACAGGCTATTATGTATTTTATTTTCCTTTGATTTTCCAAGAATTGTTTCTTTTTGACATCCTCAGGCGATATTTATTGATTATTCATGAACAATTTACCGTGCAACACCTATTATTCTCAAGCATGAAATATACAAAAATTAGAAGGAAAATTAACACATAAAAATATTGTAACACATTATATAGGCCAAAATACTGCAATATGGTATTAATATATTTTTCCACTTTTACAATAAAAAATCATTCAACAAAACTCCATCCAAAATCCCAATGTGGCATAATGTCAAAATTCCCAACATTTCCACCATTCCTCTTGAGGATGAATCCAATTGGTGTTAATCCTCACTTTGGGGGGACCTAAAGAAAGAGCTTCTTGAATGGGAATGTTGAGGAAAACCAGTAAGGAAGATTCAAAATTTGGTGGAAGATGAAAGCTGGGTATTTTATTTAGCAAAGGAAATGATAATTGGATTAATATTATTATTAGTGATAATTGATTTATTATCACTTTCAATTAATTCTTTGTTAGGTCAATCAGTTAAGTTAAGTAATCTCAATGCATCAATGATGAGAGGTGCAAAAGATTAAAACTTAGTGCATGGATTTGAGGAAGAAAAAAATTGACCTTGATTACCTTACAATACTTGAAAGGTTTGAGGTAGGCTTAAATATTGTAAGTTTTAACCTTATATTCATATTTAAGGCATTGATGTAATTTTTTTGGGGGACAACCCAAATTTCATGCCATGGCATTCTAATAATATTATTTTAATACAAATCATATGGCATAACACAAAATAGAGTATTGAGGGTATTGGGTCCATATTTGAGGGGTAAGACTATCATATTTCTAGTCTAACACTGGCCATTGTTGAAAGCTCTAATGAAAATATTGGATTTCTCCAAATCTTGTTTGGTTAGAGTAAAATTAATGAACTTCAAGCCACATACTTTTAAACTAGAATCATTATTGACTAGAATTTATTTCACAAATTTGCTATCAAAATGGGCTTTAATATATAGCAATAGATTTTTTATCAAAGAATATTGAGGGATATCATCCTCATAAAAGGATAATTTGGGTTGACCAACCATGATTGACCCCAATACAAAAGCAAATTCATTGAGATTTAGATTTTTAAAGATGACTTATTCACTTAAAATCTTGATTAAGATATCTTAATCTAGTGAAGAAGAAATAGGGAGCTCAAAGATATAGATCTTAGTAGGGGTGTTCTTGAGTTATCAAAGAAAGTTAGAAATATATTTTAATTTGGATTTAGTTTGGTATTGAATGATTAAATAAAGTCCTTTAGGTGGAGAATATATTTTTGATCAAAATACCAAAATTGATCTTGGTGGTTGGCTAGTTGATGGTTGTTTTGATGTTTGATTCTTGTGTTGCTACCTTATCACGACATAGAAATAAGAATTGTGATTAATATGATGAAATTGATTAAGTGTACAATTCATTCCATTATTAGGAGGTGATACTGTAGACTAATATTAAAAGCTATTTATAATAATTTTATCATTATTTATAAGGTATTAGACCATATTCTTGAGGTCTATGCACTTAACGGTTGAATGATCATTAACTTGATGGAAGGCATATTGCTCATTTGGCCTAAACCAAGAGGGGTTTTCTCTTCAAGGATTTATAGGCTTGTTTGGTGGGAGGTATATTATCCTAGCTCTAATAAGATAATATAGGATAGCAAAAATAGGTTCATTTAGTTAGGTGTACATCTTCTTGGGTTCTCGTTGGTTAGATTTCCCTAGAATGATTTTTTGAAGGTTTTTAGTAGCATTGACATTGTTGGATTTATTGGATCTATCACCAATAAATATTTTTATTCTTGTATTATTCCTCTAGGTTTCAATAGGAGGATTTTTCTTCTTCATTGGTGGTTTTTATTAGTTTACTTTATTTAACAGGAGTGGTTTCTACTATCTTGTCAATGTCCATGTCATCTTCAAAAGAAGACACATTAGTCATTTCCAAATAGAAGGCTAACTACTCAAGTAGGTTGGCTACAAAAATTTCAAGTAGGTCCCTTGGAGAAGAAACATATTGGTCTCCCCATTAGGTCTTTCTATCTTTCTATAAAGTTGGCCAAAATATTATCTTTTGATTTTTTAAATTGGTATAAGTCACTTAGGGTGGCCATATTATCAATATAGAACAATAATTTCTTGATAAATATTTCTATTAGGTATTTAAATCTCTTTTAAGAATGACTTGATAATTGATAGTACCATTCTAAGCTAAGACCACTAGGGAACTTAGGGAAGAATTTCAAAATTAACATTTCATCAAAGGCGATGTCACTACAAGTAGTTCTAAACAACCTAAGGTGGTTCATGGGATTCCCTTTCCTATTGTACATTTCAAACTAAGGAGTTTCAAAGCTTGGAGGAAAAGGCTGTATTGCTACAAAGTAATCTAAAATCTACTTACCTAGGACATTATAATAGTACTTTTGACATAAGCATGACCTTGGATAATGATCATTTGTTGCTTCAATTGTTTTTTTTTTTTAATTTAGCAAAGAACCTCTTGTAGGGCTACCTTGGTCTGAGAAACCATGACCAAGGGATTCTACACTGTCAAAATCAACCAATTCATGCCCGACCCTGACCACACCAACATAATCAATTAGATTTTGGGTACCCAATGTGCGTTTGGTAGGGTGGATATTTGAACCAAAAAAATGTTAAGGGTAAACATAGGATGTTTAGAGGGTCCTAGACCCCTATCAACAAGGTGGTTGTAGGAGGAATGGAGCCATGTCGACCTCTACCAACACATAGGACATTCCCCACTACATCGTATATCTATAGTATGGAGGCAGGGAGAATGGAACCTGGGTTGGCCTCTACCAGCACCTTAGACTTTCACCAACTACGCTACACAAGAATATTTTGCTTCAATTTCTTTAATTGGATAGTTAAATCTTGATACTTTAGAGAGGTCAAGTTGGACTATGATGATAAAATGAAAGGTACATGCTTTAGTGGGGTTGGAAAATAGGTTGAGACATAGAATAAATTTATTGATAATGGATTTTAGGTGGGGGTAGAAAAATTTGGGAATAAAATGTTAAAATTGACATTATATAGTTAGTTACCAAATTTCCTAAAATCAAATAATTATCTTGACTAGAAAATTGAGGATGAGAGGGTTAGGATTTGTGATCTAAGTATTTGAAGAGACATGTGGAATAAGGTTATATCTAGTTACTAGTTTTTAATATGTAAATAATTTGGAACTACCTTAAAATAAATCTTCAAGGATAGGCATAGATAGGTGTTGTACCAACGATAGATGAGAAAGTAATTGTTTCACAATATCCATTAATATTGTGCTAGGTGGGGTAGCGTTAACATGATTAGGGATTCACACATTGAGATTTTTTGAGATTGTAATATTAATAAATGAAAAGGATTGATCCATTTGATTTATAGAATTAGGTAATTAGGGGTAATCCAATAATGAATTACCCCATGTTGAGGCTTCCTAGGATTAACTATCCTCCAAAAACATTTTCTACAAATTCTTTGTATTTTTGCAAGAAGTTATCCATGTGGGCTACAAATCAAACCATCCTCTTCATGGATTGGGATTAGGGAATATCAATGGGATGATATCTCTTCTTGGTCAAAAGTTGGGTTCTCATGGCTAAAGTTTTTATCTTGGCCCTCTACTAGAGGGTTAAGAAGTGTAGCCAAATGTTGAGTAACACTATGGGTTAAGTATCATTTATCATCCATGGGTTTAGGATTTGGATTGAAAAGTAAATTATTTAATAATTTATTTTTTTATAAAGTTTAGAAGAATAAGAAGAAGAAGTTTTTATAAGCATATATCACCTTCCCTCAATATACCTAGTCTAAAAGATATACCTTGAAGGCCTCCCTATATACTGAAGGCTACATATGTACTTGAATCATCCTAATATACCTATCAATACATAAGAGTAGAATTGATACTTGGAAGGATTGTTCTAATATATGACCAAGACTCATATGCAAGGGGTGATAGTTTTCCATATTAAGACTCACACTAGTCCACTATGATATGCTCCTTATTTGACATAAATATGTGAGATACCCTATATGTGTGGTGGCATCTTGGATTTACTATATACCTAATATAACTAAATAGTTTGTATTATAAATACTTAAGGAATCAAGAAGATGCCTAGTAGGACAAGCAATTAATTATTTTTTATTATCTATGTTAATGTGATTAACTAATAAAATTAAATTAAAATGGCCTTGTTTAAATTTTAAAAGATTTTAAATTTGATTAAGGAAAAATTGGCCAAAAATAGATATTGGGACCTATTTGGTGTTCACATTGGATCCACCAATATGTGGTATGGGAAATCACAAATGCCCTTCAACTCATGGATGGGGATAAATTCATTGGCTCTTGTGTCCTTGTTTGATGTCATGCTCACAATGTCTCACTTTGAGGATAGGGGATGTTTTTTTAGAGATCTATCTTTTGTGTTTAGGTTCAAAAACACCTATGTTTTCCTAATATTCCCTTTAAACCACTCTTCAATTTAAAACTTCACAAATGTTTTAACTACAAAATACAAGAAATCAATATACAAAATTTATAGACTATGGCTATATGCTCTTTAAGATTTAATGATAGAAGTAAAGATATTTTTATGTTTCTTTAGACAAGGGTGCAAGAAAATGCAACAAGAAAGGCCCTACTCTATATGCTATTTATTGTTAAAAGTAGATACAAGTGTTGATGGGTGTTGAAATATGATTGTGATATGTAGTTTCATTCCTAATTTTAAGTTAAAAATATGATGATTATGGAAGTGTTTTACCAAATAATATGCATGCTTTATATAATTTTTGTTAAATTCGATCTATAAGATTTTATGTGTTGTATGCTGGTAATTTTACATAAATTGTGTGAGAATGCTATGTTTTTAGCAGGTGAAAGTTATAGGTAATTCATAGGAGAATTCTACAATCGAACACAATTGAAGTAGTCTATGGGAAAACACGACAAAAATAGGTTACAAAAAGTGTCTACAAAAACCAGCTGACTTTGTAAACCTATTTGGCACAATAAAATTTTCCATGTATGCTAACAGATCGACTAGCACAACATGTGTTGAAGAGTCATCATAGTCGTTATCATATTATTGACTGCATATAAATTTGTTATTGGATTTGTTATATAGTTATGATTATGCTTATAATAAATATGTCCTTTCCTAAAGAAAAGGATAAAGTTGTTGTAATAAGTCCAAAATTAGTTATTAGATTATTTAAATTATAGATTATGTTGTTACGTATTTTTAGAAGTTCAATCTGAATTCGTTCAATGTGTAACAAAAAGAAGTTGAAACTTCTATTGAAAGGGATGATGTAAAATTATATATATTACAAAGTCAAGATCTTGAGAGGGTCCACACAGATATGTAGGAAATGAGTGGAGAATAATTCTACATGTTACATTGTATGAAATATATATTGAAATAAAAGAGTAATTTAGCGTTAATTGTATTTTTGCGAGTATGGTAATACAAGTCTTTATTTTCTCCATGCTTTATTTTCTACTATAACTTTATTTAGTTTTCTTGTAATCATGAATTAAGTAGCATAAATTTAGTTTAATGAATATAAATTACTAAAGTTAAAATAGAGTAGAAAATGGAATGAGGTTAATACTAACCTTGAGGAGGAAGGGCCCACTCCGAAAGGTTAGTCCCTAAATATCTTTCCCCCAAATATGATAGATTTAATTAGAACATAAAGTAGTCTTAAACCATAAATTTAATTAAATTGCATATTATAGAATTATAAAATATATTAAATAGACAATGCATCATTAGATCATAACATGGATCCACACAAACTTAGACTAAATCATAATTGCATTAAGCATAATTTCATTCAATTTTATTTATTGCAAAATTTTATTTTATGCAATGAAACTAAGAAAATGGAATAAAAGTCAATGGTGAGAATTATGGATATCTATATGGGATAACTATTATTTAAATCTAACCCTAGTTGACAAATAAGTGTGAGACATTACAACCCAACATTTAGGCACCGTTGCCAAGGATAATAGTGCTATAATTTATGATTGGAGATTGTTGGATTGCGTGAGGAGGATTATCTATGTGGTCAAAGTGGAAAAAGAAGTTCCAATGTGCATGCAGGTTAGAGTGGTACAAGGAGTTCCAACAAGTGTCTTCATCTCAATATTGCAAGGTTCCATTTTCTTAGGTTCAATTTTGCTGCTTTTTAGTTAGCTTTTAAATTCCAAAAAGTCATTTTTTAAATTTATTATTGTCACAAATTAGGTATGGAAACTTTAACCTTATACAAGGCAGCAGGTGTGACAATATCATAACAAATTTCCTCTTAAAACCAAGTAGTGACAACAATTTAGCCTTTGTTTCAAAATTTCTGTTTTTAGCAAATTTACTTTCAACATTGTGTGGTTGTTACATACTTAGACCTAGAAATTTTAACTTGTGTTCAAGGTAGTGGGTGTGACAAGATCATACTTGAAGTGTTTCTTAAAACCAAGTAGTAACAACAACAATTTACTTTATTTTAATATATTAAGATTGATTGTTGTGTTTCAGATTTGGTCTTAATAGTAGTAAGATTGCTCTAGAATTTAGTAAATTATATTTTAATTTTCCTTGTTGCATCAAAATTATTGTTGTATTTTGGACTTGGTTTTAATAGTAGTAAGATTGCTTTAGAATTTAGTTTCTATGAATTGAATTTTTCTCAAAATCAAAAAAAGAAGTAAACAAAATAGATAAAACCATTGAAAACTAAAAAAAAGAGAAATATGCATTGTTGATGGTGGAAAGTTGCATTATTAAATCCACTTTTATAGAACTTAGAAGAAAATTTCTAGAACAAGAAATCAATCTACTTTTTGAACAAAGACATAGTTCATCTTGTAAACAATGGAACCACATGTGGGAACACCTTGATATTATTAGGGAAAGGTTAGAAGATATGGATAAAATTAAGAGGATCGATATAGCTCTAGCTACAAATTGTCACTCACCATACCTTACTCTCTTGAGGAATTGTGAATGTTGGCTAGAGGATAGAAAAGCAAGTGTAAATTCAACAACATATCCTTGGGAGAATTACTTTGAGTATCCCCTAGTTGTCCATAATTTCTTAGAAAATATAGAAAACAAATAAGTGATTCTAGAATAAAATCAAAGATACCACAAAGCACCTAGAATTATATGCTTCAGAGAGTTGTTCCATGACTTAATATTTGAAAACCCTAGCATAATACAAGGACAAGATTTTATTACCCAGTTGATTCATCTTTTAAAGCAAGATTTCATATTCAAGGAAGGACATTATATGACCCCCAAATAGTTATATCCAATCAATTACGTACATAAACTATTCAATTGAGAATAAATAATTTTGATACACTCAAACTTGTTTGCAAAAGTTGGGAGTGTTGTTTATCAGTAAATTAATGTCAATTTTTATCCTTGGGGTGTAGATTTTCATACCTTGTTTGATATTGAATTAGAAGAAAGGTTGGATTAAGAAATTTGCAATAGAATCAACAAGAAAATCAAGTTTGACATTACTCCTAGGATTATAAGATTCAAAGAGTTGGTTCACCAGGTCCACACGATTGGAACAATTGAATGTTTTAGATAATAATAATGATGATAATAATAATATATATATATATATATATATATATAATAAAAAATAATATTAGAGGTATTGCATAGGACAAAACTAATGTAGATATGAAATAAAAATGGTATGATAAACATATTGTACCAAGAGCATTTCAATGAGGATATTGGGCCTTGCTATTTGATTTTCGCTTCCAAGATTGCTAAGGAAAGCTAAGGATTCGATGTATTGGACCCTATGAGATTGAAGAGATATTTGGGAATGGTAAAGTTAAACTTAAGCCTATTGATGATTCAACACAAAAATTATTAATGAACATAGGCTTAAGATCTATAGGAAGCCATAATCTAAAACAAAATTAAAAAAAAAAAACCACCATAAGCAACAAGTTGATTTGCAGTTCATTTTTGAAATGCAATCAAATACTATTAAATAGAAACTTCTTTTTACTATATAAAACAAAAAAAATAATATGTAATAAATAAATTGTTACTCTATAATATAATATATACTAAACAAATAAGTGCAGTCATTAAAAAGAATGTAGTCTAATTAGTCCTCTTGTTTGGATGTATAAGTACTAGTAAATAAGATGGATGGCAAAAATATTTACACTACTTGACCAATGAAAGAATATTATCATGGAATAATAATATTTCTTGAAAATGAACTAAAATATCACTCTATGTTCTTTAAAATATGCTTCCTTTATTTTCATGATGGAGTTCTAATATACAAAATGTTCTCATCTTACCATTCATCACTTTTCAATCATAATGTCAGGTTTTAAGGAAGAAGTCAGATTCAGTGTGTGAAGACATATTCTTACCTTACCAAATGGGGGTCATATAGTCATGATGGTATCATAAAATTAATAAATCAAGGAAGTAAAAGACCTTGTTTCATATAGCCCAAAAGTAATAAAGAGAAGGAAATAATAGTAAGGATAGGATTACATTTCCATCCAAATGTTTATGTAGTTTGAATCCCTAAAGTTCTAATTTATTTCCCAAATTAAAAAAAAAGGTAATAAGGATAGGATTAAATTTCCATCTAGATGGTTATGTATTATGATTCCCCAAAGCCTTAAGTATTCTTACTTAAGGGGGTAGAGTAGTAAGGATAAAGTGACAATTCCCATCAGGACTTTGATAGAGTGGTTGGAAATCTAATTCTCCAAAGCTCTACATCCCTAAAACATAAAAAATATATCTATGTGTATGAGAAAAATGGTCAATGGTAAAATAAAGATGATGCCAAAATAAATATCTTAATTTCTTCTTCCAAAGCAGGTTTTGAGTCCAGCCATTTATAAGACCTATTTTTGAGAACCAAAATATTGTTGATTGATATTGATTTAAGTTCATTATCATTTTTTTAATTATAAAGAGCTCCATAATGATGATAGAGAAAGTAGGACATAGAGACTAATTTCTCTAGGACATTAGAAAGGTTTATTATGAAATCCATGGAATATTTTATTAAAGGTCAAGGAAGACATCAATGTTTTTGCAGAACATCTTTGCTATTGGGAACAAACAGTCCCATTCTAAGAAGATTTACCCTACAATCTTGCTTCATGGTTTAGTTTAAATAAATAATTGATTTATATAATAAAAATACCTCTATACTCCTATATATATATATATATATATATATATATATATATAATATATAAAAAAATATATTATAATTAAGATTTTCTATAATATAAACCCCTATAAATAAAAATTTCTCTTCTTATCTTGTTTTGGCTATATAGCCAAAAATTCAGTTTGGGGGATAAGCAAAAGGGAAATATAATATTTTTTTAAATATATTTTTAAAATAAAAATAAAGATAAAAAAATTAAATTAAAAAAAAAATCAATTGAAATAATTTTATAATATTTGGTTATTTTTATTATTTTTCTTATATATTTACAAAACATTATTGTACTTAATATTATTCACTTATTAGATTTCTATTATTTATATTAAATATTAAAATAATTAATATAATATGTATAATTTATTATAGGGAAACTTTTAAAAGTATATATATATATATATATATATATATATATATATATATATATATATTTAAAAATATATCTAAATGAATACCAACTTAGAAGGCTGAGTAATGCTATAGGTTGTTGGTAAATATGAGATGTCCAACTACTTTTATCTAATTGGCCACATATAAATCATTGTTGCCAAAGTAACGAAGTGCCTAGAGAAGTGGTGTGGCTCATGATAGACTTAGAATAATATATTTTAATTTACCTTTTAAATATGGATGAAAGTGTATTCTAATTTGACTACAATGTTATTTAATATATTTTTTTTTAATTTAAGGATTTCATTAAATATGGGTTTTTACAGGTTGGCCCAAAATATTTTTACAAAAGACAGCATGAAAGTTGAACCAGACGAACCTTACAAAGCTAAGGACCCTCGATCTTGCAAGACCACTAACCATACTTAGGATAACAGGATACCTAGACATCTTATAGGACAACCAACAAGGCAACAAAAATATAATGCATAAAAATAGACATGGCTCCACATAGGGCAACCAATAGGATGAAACAAGACACACTACCTTAAGCCTCCTTGAGGTCTTCGTCTTCTTCCTCATCCTTACCATCATCCTTTGCCTCTTCATTCACCTCTACCTCGGAGTTGGCCTCCACCATCTTGGACTCAACTTGGCCCTGATAGCCTTCATGGAAGAACAAGACGTTCAACGCATCACAAAGCCCCTTCATCTACTAGATAATGTTTGAGGACATCATGATGACATACCGCTTCAAGACAAAATAAGTAGGATCAAGATCCTCATCCTCGGATTCCACCTCTAGTATCTTCAAGCTCTCCTAGATTTGGTTGTTCCTTGGGTGTAACGAGGATCTAGTGGGGCCTTCAAGGTCCTCAATATTTACCCTTTTCCTAGCAAGCCCTCCTTTGGTCAAAAACTCCACCATAATTTTCTTGGCCTAGGACACCCCATATGGATTAGGAAGTCTAGGGTTGCCCCTAACTTTGGAAAATTCAACTTGGGGAATGATGGGGGGGTCACTCTGGGGGAATTGGCTAGAACATGGCTATAAATTATCTTGTACAAGCCCTGGTGGATGGGAAGGTCAGCCCCTTTCTTCTTCGTATAGGAATTGATGGTGTAATTGATTGAATTAAACAAGAAATGGGGAATACTTATTGGGTTTACATCTCAGAAGAAATTGACAAAGGTATAATGGAAATTGATGAGGACCTTCCTAGGGTCCTCAGTAGTAATGAATTCCATTACATTCTTCATAATATAATTCCATGGGGTGGTGAGGTCAGTCTGTAGTAGATCATTTTCAACTTCCTTGTAGATCCTTGAGCTATCCTTGAATTATTTGAGCTCCACCTTCCAATTATGCTTCTCCTTGTGAATCGACCTATATTTGGCTGCCTATCTTGTGATTGTTTCCAAAAAATGAACATTGATGATGAAATCTCGACCATCAACCACCACTTTACCTCCATAATGGTGATCTCACGCTCGACCTTAGAAAATAGGTTGAAGAAAGGAGTGAAGCCCATTTTAGTGAGGATAGCTTCCGCTCGGGATTCCATCTCAACATAGCCCGACTCCACAAACGTCATGGTGTCCTCACACATACAATTGCTATCGATCACTAGGAAATTTGTGAGACAAATACTCTTATTCTTTGCTATAGTTGGAATAGCCTCTGGAAGAAAATGAATATGGTTTTTTATAGAAGGATAAAGGAGCTTTTGGATACAATCTAGGCTAGAATGTGAATTATCTTGGAGGATGATGTCATGCATAGGGATGAACACTAAATTGGAGTACATCTGGAGGATGATCCATGTGGAACCCTTAATCAGCAAAAATCTCATGCCAAAATTCAAGATAACGTAACTATCTAGATTCCCAATGCTTTGGATTCATGGGTAGATTTGAAAAGGTAGGCATGGTGGGAAATATTATTCCTTTGAAATGGGTGATACCGCTTAGCATGTGAGATGGGTCCTTCAACTGTTCACCTTAGGACCATGCCCAACATTGGTTGGCACTCCTGAGGTGAGTGCCAACTACCTTGTCAACATGCCCATTGAAAACATGCCTGATTCTATGCTTCTCAAGGCTACCCATTCTCAAAAACTTGACAAGCCAAAAAAGACAAAGATCGAATTTTCTCCTTGGGGCCTAAGAGCGAGGACCGTTTTGAATATTTTGGAAACATACTCTTTAACCTAGAATTCATAAACCACATCATCTCCTTTCATTTTGAATTAGGACTTCCATGTCATGTGACACTCCCTGGGTCCACGTAATCAGTCTATCTAAAATAACTCCTTAATTTTCTAGCTTTTCTGCCACCTTTTTGGACTCTCTAAAAGCGTGTTGGACTATCGTGTCACTTATAGAACCTAATAGGATCCTATATTCTTTTATGCAGGCCTTGATCCTCCAAGGGGGATTTTTATTATTTCTGAGGAGGTTTATGATGTTGAGCGAATCACCTTCCACTATCAATCTGCCCTGGACATCTTTGGCCAATACCAATCCTCTCCACATTGCTCTAGCTTTAGCTTCATTGTTCATCTGGATGCCTAGGTAATATGTAAAAGCAAATACAAGGTGAACTTGAAGGTCTCTCATCACTCCCCCTACCTTGACCCTGCCCATGTTACCTTTGGTAGCTCCATCAAAATTCAATTTGAACCAGTCTAGCGGGGGGGAATCCACTTCGACCCTGATCTAAGGTTAGGAGGAACTAGAGTGGATGTATCCTCTAAAGGGATATTCAAGGATTATACCAAATACTTCTCATAGGAGGAAACCAGTTGAGAGGATAAGGGATGTAAAATGGCATTCTCACTAGCAAAGGCTAGGATATTGTTAATGATGGATGCATGAGACCTTCTAGACTTAGAAAAGGCTCTATGGTTCCTCTCTAGCCAAACTTGCCAAAGGAAATTATGGAGACATATTTTCCACATAAACCTTAAATGAATGTTAGCAAAGGGGTTGGGCCATTGTAGGAATAAATCATATATGGAAGCAGGTTTAGCCCAGTAAATATGAAAATTTTGAAAAAGCCCATTCAGGATGGATGTGGACACTAGGCAATCAAGGAATAAATATTGAACAAATTCCTAATTCACCCTACAAATAAAAATCTGTTCGGAACCACAATACCTCTCTTGATCATATTGTCTATGGTGAGTATCTTGCCTTGGATGACAAGCCAAGAAAAAAATGATATCTTAGGAATCAACTTTTTAGTCCACACTAGCTGGGCTTGAAATGGAGGATCCTCAAGATTCAACAATAGATTGGAAGATGACTTGACAGATAAGTCACCACTCTCTGTTACATCCCAGTAAACATGATCTTCTTCCCCACCTAATGAAATAAATTTTTGCCTCAACAGATTTTCTAAAGCCTCAAATTTAGCCTCTAACCCTTGAATCTTTATGTGTATGCACCTAGGCCTATTTTTATTAGGATGCATTAAGTCCACCACCTTTTTCCCAAAGAGTTCATCAGTGTGGAATTTTAACCTGGCTAGGTTAGGATCTTGAATGAGGGTATTGCACCTAGCCCACTTGTCCTCCCAAAACCTAATATTTTGGCCATTCCCCATGATCCACCTTAAGCCTTTACTAACTATGTCTCTACTTGTCAATATGGCTTTCCAAAAGGTCGATCCTCTGCTTGGGATTGCACTGCTCAAAAAATCTGATCCTTGAAGATACTTCCTTTTCACAATTGTAGTCCACTCATTCTCCACATTGGTAATCAAGCGCCAAGCTTGTTTGTCCAACAAGGTTGTGTTGAGGTGAATAACTCTTTTGAGGCCTAATCCTCCATCCTCCTTTGGTTGAAAAACCTTGTTCCAAGTGACTAAATGGATATGCTTCTTGTATTCTGAGCCTAACCAAAGGAAGTTTTTTTGATACTATTCAATTTTGTGGTACACCTTGGTCGGGGCCTTGAACATTGATAAGAAGTAAACTAGAATGCTTTGGAGCAAGGCCATAGTCAGAGTTGCTTTGCCAGCCTAGGATAAGAGATGCCCTTTCCACCCTGTGAGTTTCTTTTGGATTCTTTCCAAAATATTATTCCACATAGACTCGACTAGAGCATTCATGAAAAGTGAAAGACCCAAGTAGGAAGTAGGAAGGGTGGATATAGAGCACTCTAGTATCCTTGCAACTTTGGTCTACTTGGGAACAAGAGAATGGAGAAAAAATCTTAATTTTTTTGAAGTTTACCTTTTGGCCTGTAGTATCCTCATATAGAGTCATAATGTGTTTAATGAATTTTGTCTCACCCACAAAATCAAGGGTGAGAAACAAAGTGTCATCAACAAATTGATGGTGAGTAACCGAGTTGGTTAAGGATATTGATTTTATATTGGATATGAGGCCAACATTATAGGTAGATTTTATTGTCCTTCCAAGGGCTTTTAAAATAATTATGAAGAGCATGGGAGATATTGGATCCCCTTGTCTGAGGCCTCTATTGCTCTGGAAGTACCCTACCATGGAACCATTTATGAGGACAGAGAACCATGGTTTACAAATGCAACCTTTAATGATCCTGACCCAATCTGGATGGAACCCAAACCTTAACAGAATAGCATTCACAAACTCCCAATTGATGCGGTCATAGGCCTTGTTCATGTCTAGTTTGAGAGCAAAAGTAGACTTTTTGGATTGAGAAACGGAGTGGAGGGCCTCATGGACTGTGATGACTCCATCTAGAATTGACCTTCCTTGGACCGAAATTCCTTGGCAAGGGTCAATGATTAAAGGCAACACTTCTTTCATATGGTTAGCAATCAATTTGGTGAGGATTTTGTAAATAACATTACAAAGGCTGACTAGTCTAAAATCCACCATAGATTTGGGAGCAGGCCCTTTAGGAATGAGAGCAATGAAGGTTGAGTTAAAATTGTGAGGGATGTGCTTGGAATATTAGAATTATTTGATGGATAAACACACATATGGACCTCCAACATCCCAAATTTTTTTAAAAAAATGGGGTGGGAATCCATCTGGACCCGAGGCCTTATCAGGGTCCATGGAGAATAGGGCTTGTCTGATTTCCTCATCCGTAAAAGGAGCATTGAGTTTTGCATTGATCTCACTAGTTATGGACTGAGGAATAAATTGCAACATGGACTCTTTGGTTGTGGCCAGACAAGGGGTCTCATCTCCAAGGAGGGAACTAAAGTAAGAGACCACTTCATCTCTAATCTCATGGATGTTTTGAGTAGAAGAGCCATCCCCTTTAACTAACTCCTTGATCTTGTTGTTACTTCTATTCCTCAGAGTTGTAACATGGAAAAATTTGGAGTTCGAATCCCCATGTTTGAGCCACAGAGCTCTAGACTTCTACCTCCAAAATATTTCCTCACAAGCCAAGATGTGGTATTTAGCTAGAGTGTTTCTTTCCTTTATCCTGGTAGCTTCATCAGATACTCCACTTTGAATTTTCTTCTCATTGTAGGTTAGTATTTCAGACATGGCTTGCTTATTTTCAAATAGATTCCCAAAGATCTCCTTGTTCCAAAATTTGAGGTTGTCTTTGACGATCCTTAGTTTTTGGGAAAGTTTAAATATGGGCTCCCCTGAGTAGAGTGTTGCCACCATTGGTTAATTCGGTCTCTCAGATCATGGTGTTTTAGCCACATTGCTTCAAATCAAAAGGGCCTTCTAAAAGGATGGGCCTTCTACAATTCTAACAAGATAGGGTTGTGGTCAGATGCAATCTTGGGCAAAGAATGAAGAGTTGCATCTCCAAACACTATAATGGCTTCCTGGGATAGTAAGAACCTGTCCAATATTTCCTGAATAAGTTGGTTTCCCAACCGTCTATTGCTCCACATGAACTTGGCATCTTTGAGCTTGACATCCATGAGGTCATTGGAGTTTATGAACTCATTGAACTCGTCCATGCTTCTATTGGGTAAACATGTCCCTCCTCTTGTGTCTAAAGGATATTCTATTTAATAAATTGGCTTATATTATGTTTTTATATAAAATAAAAATAATTATATAATATTATTTAAAAATAATTATATATATAAATAAATTTAATATCAGTTGTATTATTTAAAAAAAAACCTAGAACAAATGAAGGTAACCCATGCAAATTTAATTATAAAATTCCCTTACTATGCTGCTAAGTCATACATTGTGGCCTATTTAAATACCGGGCCACTAAGTGACCACAAAGTCCTAGTAAATCCAGAGCATAGATTTGAAATATCAAACATGAGAAACTAAGAGTAGAACACCTTATTCTGACCTAGTATTCATCCCAGATTAAAGCTAGAAATATTTAATTTTTTAATATAAAAATTGAAGACTCACATTCATGTTTATATGTATATGGTATGGTTTTAATGATTTTTGTAGTATTTGATTTTATGCATGAGGACATGCATTCCCTTCAGTTTGGGGAAAATGATGAGCATTGAAATATGATTGTGATATGTAGTTTTATTCCTGATTTTAAGTTACAAATCTAATGAT
This sequence comes from Wollemia nobilis, assembly GCA_028583015.1. Lineage (NCBI taxonomy): Eukaryota > Viridiplantae > Streptophyta > Pinopsida > Araucariales > Araucariaceae > Wollemia > Wollemia nobilis. The sequence goes on from JAQPPZ010017070.1 coordinate 1,706,709, forward strand.
TATGGATGTGTTTTGCTAAATAATATGCATGATTTATATGATTTTTGGTAAATTTTATCTATAAGATTTTATGTGTTGTATGTTGGTAAATTTACGTAAATTACATGAGAATATTGTGTTTCTAGTAGGTGAAAGTTACAGGTAATTCATAGGAGAATGCTACAACTGAACATAGTTGAAGTAGTCTATGGGAAAATGCAGCAAAAATGGGTTACAAAAACCATCTATGAAAATGGTCTATGAAAACCAATTGACTTTGTAAACCTATTTGGCATGATAAAATTTGCCACGTATGTTGAAAACTCAACCAAAATAACGTGTGTTGAAGAGTCAGCATGGTCGTTATCATATTTTTGATCTCATATAAATTTGTCATATAGTTATGATTATGCTTGTAATAAATTACCTAAATAAAAAGGATAAAGTTGTTGTAATAAGTCCAAGTTAGTTATTAGATTATTTAATTTATAGATTATGTTACGTATTTTTAGAAGTTCAATATGAATTTGTTCAACATGTAACAAAAAGAAGTTAAAACTTCTATTGAAATAGATGATATAAAATTATATATATTACAAATTCAAGACCTTGACGGGGTCCACGTAGATATGCAACAAAGGAGAAGAGAATAATTTTACAGCATGTTACATTATACAAAATATATAGATTTGAATAAAAGAGTAATTTAGCATTAATTGTCTTTCTGCGAGTATTGTAATACAAATATTTATTTTCTCCATGCTTTATTTTTTGGTGTATATTTCTTTTCCCTGCAAGCATGAATTAAGTAGTCTAAAGTTAGTTTAATGAATATAAATTACTAAATTTAAAATAGAGTAGAAAAGGGGAGGAGGTTAATACTAACCTTGAGGAGGCAGGGCCCACTCTGAAAGGTTAGTCCCTAAATCTCTTCCTCCAAAAATACGGTAGATTTAGTTAGAACATAGAGTAGTCTTAAACCATAGATTTAATTAAATTGCATATTATAGAATTATAAAATATATTAAATAGACAATGCATCATTATATCATAACGTGAATTCACACAAATTTAGACTAAATCATAATTGCATTAAGCATAATTTCATTCAATTTTTTATTTCAAACTTTTTTTATGCAACGAAACTAAGAAAATAGAATAAAAATCAATGGTCATAATTATGGATATCTCTATGGGATAACTATTATTTAAATCAAACCTTGGTTGATAATTAAGTGTGAGATAATTTTGCTCAAAAAGTGCTAGTATAGGTATTAGTATTAATTGATAAAACAATTATAGGATATTTCCCTAAGATTATATCTACCTTTTTTTAGTTCCTTTTTCTTATATAGAAAATGACAAGCATACAATAAACAAATAATTATAGATAAATTTAACGTTAAACTAAGCTGAGATATAGAAAGAGAGGGATACAAACTAGTTTTATTTCTTGTCTAACATAAGTACTACAAATTTTGAAGTGCTACCAATACTTTTTTCCTATGGTGTTTTCATCTACAATTTCACAAATTTACCTCCTATTTCTTAGAGTACCTAAAAAATATATATAATTGAAAAATAGTTAGATGCAAAGGGGTTTGATGAGTCATAGGATGACTATCATCTACTTGGATAACATGAAACACCTATTCATAAAATACTAATAAAGTAATAGAGCTAGAACTGATGTATTCATAGACAACAAAAGCACCATAGCCAAGCACAAGCACCATTAGTGATTTTGACTATGGATAATGCTTTTTATTACTATCATAGAATGACAAACTATAATATATGTAGTCTCTATGATAGGGAAATAAAAGTGTGGTAGTGCTACTAGTACTATAATCCTGTATCACTCCAAATTTTTTGCATCCTTACCTTTAGGCTATAGGATCCGTGCCCGAAAGGGGGATGGGAAAAGGATGTCGCGGTACCTCGGACTGAGAGGACTTTGCGAAGGTCTCGCCTCTCAAGGGAGGTGTATTTTGATGATTTTTTGACGGATGGTGGGTTCACCAGGAAACATTTAATGGCAGTTTCCATGCCTAGGTTTGGAATGTGTTTTTATGTGTTCGTTTTTAACTTTAAGCATTCATATCCTAGGTTTGGCAAAATGAGTCTAAATTAATCTATATGAAAATGCAGATTTAATGAATATAGAGAACAAATTTAAGATAGAAAAATAGAGCAATTAAGGAAGAATAAGAAGAATACCTGACCCGGATGTCTGATGGAGATTCTAATGTTTGAAGCAGTCAGGATCGTCTAGAATTCGATAGAATCGTCTGAGATCAGACAAGATCGTCTGAGATCAGACAAGATCGTCTGAGATCTGACGAATTCTCGTCAGAGACCTGCAAACAAAAGAATAGATGCAAAATACAGAGAATACTACTATGCTAACAGGGGGAAACAACAGAAAATGACAGTATGAACACTGGAAAACAATTATGAACAAAAATTCAAACAAATTACGATGTTCTAATGATAAATTCTGATCTTATCATGCAAGTTAAGTTATATGGGTGAACTCCAAATGCAAAATAGTAAGCAATAAGGATAAACTAACTAAAATGCAGAGTAAAATAGTGAAAGGAATAAAAGAAAGAACAAACTCTGGGCACCGATTGCCTCAATGTAGACTGCAGTCGAGATCGTCTCGCATCAATACGAAATCGTCTCTGATTCGACAGGATCACCTCCGATCTAAATAGGTTTGTCGACGACGATGTATGCTTGCTCCGACTAAAAAAAAAGATGATACCTACAACAAAATTGATATAGGACTACTACAAATGAAAACTTAGGATGATTTAACGTGCATGAAGCTAAGTTACAGAGAATTTCAGCCAGGGGTTGGGAAGGGAAGGTCCTAGGGACTAAATAGGCTTAGGGAAGTAGTTAGGAGGTTGGAGATCATCCCTATTTGGGAGATCTCCAATGGGGGATGGTCTCTAATGGTGCATACATGCTTTTGCCTAGATTAGAGGCCTATTGGAACAGAAGCTAATTTTGCAAAAGCAATTTTGCGACAAGATCGTTTGGACGTCCAAGCCCAAATGAAATTGTCATATATGGGGCGATATCAGGGCCACGCTATGGGATGACTGTGTGGTGACCCGAGCTTCACCTTGGAGAAGGGAAGAGTTAATATCGAGGCACTACGCCAAATGCCTGGGGCATCTAGACTCACACGAGTGCTAGCTGGAGTAGTTGGTGGACTTTTGTTGTGCCACCAGAGCGGGTGTAGGGTGCCGTGGATGCTCGTAGATGTGATCTACGATATGTGGGACCATGGGTACAGGTTCTCTTGGGGCAGTTATGTATTATTCTGATTGTATAGGATCCTGTATGGGGTCGTGTACAAGGGCGGCCGATGTCTGGTGATGACATCGCTCCTACAGGTTTGGTGCTGGGAGCACATTGCGGTGCGGAGGCCGATAGGGCTTCCTCTGATAGGGGTAGACGGGGAGAGGCCCCGAGTCTTCTACTGGTGGCTCCGGAGAGGGTCACAATGGCGGATCGACCTCCCTATGTCCCGGAGACTATTGGATGACTTAGTCCTAGACCAGATCACCTGGAGGCCATGGAGGGAGCATCCAGGGTGGGCCGAGGATGGACAAGAGTTAGCTCACGTCAGGCGAGTTCGCTAGCTACGGATGGAGAGGGGAGAGGTGGAGCTCCATCGCTATGATTGAGTTTTGCATCAGTTAGATCTACAGAAGGGGATCCCATCTCTGAGGGATTATGAGTTTTCCTGGACTGTCTGGGATAATACCATAGTTAGCGGGGCTCCAGACATGCAACGGTTCTAGAGCCAAGACGCAGACGATGCCCCCATCTAGCCAATGGATGGGGACGACATAGGTGTAGCCGATGGCTACGATGCCTGGTACGTAGGCATTCGCCCTCCTCAAATGACGAGAGCACAGGGTCTGATACATGCGGTTGTGCATCAGATAGGGAGGTGGCACTAGGTAGTGATGGAGGCGGCCCAAGGTCACGGCGGGAGAGAGCCGAGGAGGCCACAGGCACAGGAAAGGCCATGATAGAGGGAGAGGAGGGAGGTGAGACCCCCATCTCCATAGAGGGAGAGGCCACCATCGCTCGATAAGGGCAAGGGCATAGACACAGGAGAGAGTAGCGATATGGCTACTCTTTGGGTGGAGAGAGATCATCTCCAGACATAGGTGCAAACTCTACAAGATGAGGCTGCACGCCACCGAGCTGAGGTGGCACAGCTACGGGATGAGATTGCACACGTCAGGGCATGGGGCGGAGGGGTGAGCTCTGGAGAGCTGACATGGGCTATCTCCCAACTCAATTTCTATCAGACACTGTATTATCAGCTGGTGCCAGAGGTGGATAGACTACCCCTGCCAGCCAACATTGCAGATCCGATCAGGATCGGGTCGTCAAGGACCACGTCCCGGTCAAGGACTAGGACTACTCAGACTGCGATGGGGCCACCTCGTCCACCTCAGGGTAGGGGAGGAGATGAGGCGGAGAGCTCGAGGGGTTGCACAACTTTGTACAGATTGACATTGTATTATTATTTGTTTTGTTGATTGAGTATGTCAAGGTACAGATTGTGGCATACCAATCCAGTTTTGATGATGTATACATACTGTTGACATATATATGATATGTTATTGATCATATGAATTGTATTATGGGTATGCATATGATGCTTTTATGTTTGATTGATTAATTTGATAATTGGATTGAGGATTCATAAAATTATGTCATTTTGAAAATTTATAACTTTGATGTCATGCTATAATATTTTAAATGAAATAATCTGATGTAACAAATTGATTGTTTGTGATGAAATGTGATAAAAAATAAAAGAGAGACTTCTAACGATAATTTCAAAGGACATTGTCGCTAGTATAGACCATTTCATGGAGTCACTGCTCACTCGGTCGTCAAGCTAATCCCAGGATAGAAATATTGTTAAAAGTAAAAAGAGTGCTTAAGAGACTATCTTAAGACTTTGGTGCAATGGTGCAAATGATGATGATGATGGTTTGTTTTCAGATTTTCATAAAATAGTATGCATGAAATAATGTTAAAATGATTTTTGCTAGGCATAAATTCCTAAGTGTGATAAAATTTTGGATAATTCTTTAGGAATTATACCATCTTTGCAAAATTGAAGTTTGACATAATGACATGAAATAATGAAAATGTGTTTGCTTTTTAAAAGCATAATTTGTGTAACATAATGATTTAAGTCATATAGTTTTCATGATTTTTTAAATAAATGGGGAATAAAAATTGTTACGATGGTTTGCGCTAGGCATAGAATATGTACGTAAAGACTTATACCATCATCACAAAAATCCAAAAAAAATAGTTTTATTGCATGGTTGATTTTTGATAAACAGAAAATATGAAAATGAGGACTTGCGCTAGGCATAAAATTCCAATTTTGGTTTTGGAACTATACCATCGTCGCGAAATTCAACCAGATATATATGTTTTGAGTGTATATTTTGAAAGAAATTTTTGATATTTCTATTATATAGTTGTCTTTATGGTAAACAACTGTACTTGATTTATTCCAAACAAGTTGCAAAAATAATATTTCAAAGTATTTTGAAGACAAAAGTTAGATTTATAAGGAATCCCATGTGCATATGTGAATTCATTTCCAATCTTGATTTATCATAATGATACACAAAATCTCTCAAATACAAATGTGTGTGCAATTGCTTTGTGCATTTACCAATTTTGAGCAAGATAATATGATACAAGTGATTTGAAGAAACCAAATAAGTGTTCATTAACCATGATGTAGATGCATATAACCATACTAGACTACTATGTAGGTCGGATTATCAAGAGCTAGCTAATCCATAAGCAGACATAGGTCTATAAAAAATAAGGTCGCTAATGTGACAGACATATCACCACGCTAGGAGTTACCCAAGGCCAAGCGGGTTGGGCACAAACCACCTGTTATGGGGATTACCTCACAGTTTTTGAATAATTGAGAATTCCAAGGATTCAAGCTCATCAACCCTTCTTTTCTTTTCAAAGGGTAGGGAAAGGGATTTTATTGCTTTCTTGCTTTCTGCTTTCTTTTGCTTTTCTTTTGAACTTTGCTTCTTTTTCTTTTTTGTATTTTTTCTTGATTTTTGAGATAGTGCTTGAAATATTGCTGTAATGATATAAAATAACATTTTTCCTTTTTTTGAACTTTTCTTTTCTTTTTTCTTTGCTAGGGATACTTGCTCGGATTAGCTGTAGAGCAAGGGATTTTTATTTTGGGTAGGGGTGAGCTTGTCCTTTTGCCAATTCTCAAATATTCTAGACCATGTGCATGATAGGATAGCAGGGGAAACTTTTCGCTCAAGAAATCACTTCTACTATGTAGCAAAACATGGAAATTACAAATATAATCATTTTATTGTGAAAATATGTGCTTGGTTTAAGTAAATAACAAGATCAATTCTCTATGCTCAAAATTTATTTAATTGAATTTTGTAGATTTTGATATAAGAGAGATTAGTAATCATGCTAGATAAAATCAAGATATTTATTGTTGTGAGTGTGCAAGTGAGGGATTCCAAATAAATGCTAATTTATCCAAAATAATTTGAAACATATAACTGCAATAATGTAAGAAAATATATATAAACCTTTTGAGAAGTTTTGAGAATGTTGACTCTCTCTTTCTTCTTTATATTGTTTTGGTTTCGAAAGAGTCAAGCATATTGCTGTTTTTATATTTTTATCATTATTTTGTTTTTTGGTTTATTTTTGTTTTTGAACAAAAAATTTAACAAGTGCCATAAATAAATGCAACAAATAGTTTTGAAGATTTTTTTGATGATTATGAATGTTTTTGATGTTTTTGAATTTATAAATTGAAAGAAATACAAGATAGTGATATATACAAGGATGAAATGACCAAATTTATGCATAGTAACGTTTAAGATGCAAAATATTCATGGGTTCTTTAAGTTCTTTACCATCTAAGGTAGATAATTTGTATGCTCCTGATTCAAATTTAGCAGTAATGATGTATGGTCCAATCCAATTGGGCTCAAATTTACCTTTAAGGTCCTTAGTTGCATTTGTATTTTTCTGATTTTCTTTTAAAACAAGGTCACCGATCTCAAAGGATCGATGACGAACTTTCTTAGCATATGATATTTTAAGCTTGTTTTGGTAAGCACGGAGATGCTCCAAAGCATTGATGCATTTTTCATCTATGAGTTCCAACTGACTGAGTCTGCCAGCTCGATATTCATCTCCTACTTTAGTATCTTGAAGTAGCAGAGCCAAAGAAGGAAATTCTAATTCAAAGGGAAAAACTGCTTCAACACCGTAAACCAAAACAAATGGTGAAGTTCCCGTGGGGGTTCGAACACTAGTTCAATAGGCCCACAAGGTTGGGTATAATTGAATGTGCCAGTCACGACCAATTTTATTGACCAATCTTTTGAGAATTTTGATTAAGGTTTTTTTAGATGCTTCTGCTTGACCATTACCCTGAGGATAATAGGGAGTGGACCAGCGATGTTGAATCTTATATTTTTGGCATAATTTTTTAACATCTTTATTTTTGAAACAAGTTTCATTGTTAGAGATGAGATTTTTAGGAATTTCGAACCTACAAATGATTTGATTAAAAATAAATTTAGAGACTTGTGTGCCAGTGTAGGAAGCTAAAGGCATAGCTTTGACCCACTTCATGAAATACTCAATGGCGGTTATGATGAACTTGTGTCCATCAGATGACACAGGATTGATTTTGCCAATAATGTCTAAACCCCATTTAGAAAAGGGCCAAGGAGATGAAATAGCCTGCAGTTCTTGGGCAGGTGCATGGACAAGGTCAGCATGTTTTTGGAACTTGTCGCAATGGCGCACATACTCATGTGCATCCGTTTCCATGGTAGGCCAAAAGTATCCTATTCGAAGGAGATTTTTAGCAATGACACTACCACTAAAGTGTCCTCCACAAGATCCATCGTGGGCTTCACTCAAGGCTGATTTAGACTCTTCTAAGTTTAAACATCTTAATAGGATACCTTCAAAATATCTCCTATATAAAGTATTGCCAATTATTACAAATCGACTTGCTCGTCGACGTAATAACCGACACTGGTTTCTATTAGAATTGGTAGGGAAAGTCCCATTTTGGAGAAAATCAAATATGTCCGTATACCAAGGTTCAGGAGTAGTTTCATTGATTAGAAATACATCCAAAGGCTCTAAGCATGACTTATTTGAAGCGGGTTCCTAGAGTCGACGAATAATGATAGTGGCATATTCGTCATCTAACTCCAAGGGCAGGAGAGATGCAGCTGCAACCATAGCATCAGCTACACGGTTGCTAGTTCAAGGAATAGCTTCCAAGGTAACTTGATCAAATAGAGACATTAATTGTAAAACATAGGCCTTATATGGGCATAGTTTATCATCTCTGGTTGTGATAAAATTCATTAATTTGGTTTATAACCAGTTGAGAATCACCAAAAACTAAAATATGTTTAATTTTTAGCGCCGAGGCAGCTCGTAATCCAAGGATTAGAGCTTCATACTCAGCAGTATTGTTGGTGCAAGCAAATGTCAATTTGAAGGACAGAGGAATAAGATGTTTTTGTGGGGATATTAAAATAATACCCGCACCACCCCACTCATGCCTCGGGCTCCATCAAAGTATAAGGACCTTCATTGTCCCCCCTCCTCTCACCCCCCCCTTTGACCGTTTGATGATATCGTCGCCGATCAGACGATATCACCCCAGATCTGATGATTTCGTCTGGGCTAGGACGTCCAAACGATCTTGTCGCAAAACTGATTTTGCAAAATTAGCTTCTATTCCAACGGGCCTCTAATCCGGGCAGAAGCGTGTCTGTGCTGTTAGAGACCCTCCCCCATTGGAGATCTCCCAAATAGGGATGATCTCCAACCTCCTAACTACTTCCCTAAGCCTATTTAGTCCCTAGGACCTTCCCTTCCCAACCCCTGGCTGAAATTCTCTGTAACTTAGTTTGATGCATGTTAAATCATCCTAAGCTTTCATTTGTAGTAGTCCTATATCAATTTTGTTGCAGGTATCATCTTGTTTTCAGTCGAAGCAAGCATACATCGTCGTTGACGAACCTGTTCAGATCGGAGGTGATCCTATCGAATTAGAGATGATTTCGTACTGATGCAAGACGATCTCGACTGCAGTCCACATTGAGGCAATCAGTGCCCAGAGTTTGTGCTTTCTTTTATTCCTTTCATTGTTTTACTCTGCATTTTAGTTAGTTTATCCTTATTGCTTACTATTTTGCATTTGGAGTTCACCCATATAACTTAACTTGCATGATAAGATCAGAATTTATCATTAGAACATCGTAATTTGTTTGAATTTCTGTTCATAATTGTTTTCCAGTGTTCATACTATCATTTTCTGTTGTTTCCCCCTATTAGCATAGTAGTATTCTCTGTATTTTGCATCTGTTCTTCTGTTTGCAGGTCTCTGACGAATTCGTCTGACGAATTCATTAGATCTCAGACGATCTTGTCTGATCTCAGACGATTCTGTCGAATTCCAGACGATCCTGACTGCTTCAAACATCAGAATCTCCATCAGACATCCGGGTCAGGTATTCTTCTTATTCTTCCTTAATTGCTCTATTTTTCTGTCTTAAATTTGTTCTCTCGTATTCATTAAATCTGCATTTTCATATAGATTAATTTAGACTCATTTGGCCAAACCTAGGATATGAATGCTTAAAGTTAAAAACGAACACATAAAAACACATTCCAAACCTAGGCGTGGAAACTGCCATTAAATGTTTCCTGGTGAACCCACCATCCATCAAAAAATCATCAAAATACACCTCCCTTGAGAGGCGGGACCTTCGCAAAGTCCTCTCAGTCCGAGGTACCGCGACATCCTTTTCCCATCCCCCTTCCGGGCACGGATCCTATAGCCTGAAGGTAAGGATGCGAAAAATTTGGAGCGATACATTTTGGTGAACCCGACGTGAATGCATCATAACCTTTTGAAAACAAAAACAAAGAAAAAAACAAGAATAGAAAAACTAAAACATAGATGCATTTTAAAACATTTAAAGTTTAAAATCATGTTTAGATGGTAGCTCCTAAGAAAAGATTAGCAGTTACTATAAATGTAGAAAACCAATTGGCAGCCGTAGAAATCAATTCTATGCTTAATGTGCCTGAAACAAGTAGAAATCAATTCCTGTGGAATGAACTTGATAGAAGACTTAGTCTCATCTCATCTAGGTCCACACAACTTAAGCAAATCAAGAGGCTAGTCCTAGATAGAATCCTGGATCCTCATCAACTAGTTTTTTATCATGAACTTCGGAGAGCCTGCCATAGATGGTTAGCTTATAGGAGAGCTCTAGTATCTTCATAATTGTTCACCTTCGAGGAATACCTCGAGAACGCAGCCATTGTGCACCAGTTCCTAGGTTGTGTAGAAGACCAAGAGGTTGTTCTTACAGATAGGGAAATATGGAATAGAGTTCCGCGAGCTGTGCTATATCGAGAGTATTGCCATGAGCTTTACTTTTATCAACCAGCATCTGAGACAGATAATATCACTATAGCTCTTTTCATCAAATTTTTAAAAGAAAACTTTCAATTTGAAGAAGAACACTTCATGACTCCTAAACAACTCGAGCCTATTAATGATATTTATAAATTATTTATAGAAAACTAGATTATTACTTTCAGTCTTATTTCTTGCATTTATTGTGTTGATTGTCTTTACAATATTATTTCAAAAACAAAGAAAAACTAAAAAACATAGCAAAAACTTAAACATTTCATTTCAAATATTGTAGTAGGTATATAGTAAATATATACCTCTTAATTTGTTGCATATATATATATATATATATATATATATATATATATATATATATATTTGCTGAAATCAAAATTTAGCACCATGCCTAAACTTAGGAATGGTAAAGAAACTTTAGGAGAAGAAGAAGATTGGTTACAAGATACAACTGGAAACCCAAATGTCCTTCTTGAAGATCCAACTTCGGAAGGAAAAACTCTAGTTCAACCAGAAGATGACCTAGGTGAAGATAAGGAACAAGAAGGAAGTGTTAAAGAGGATGGATCCTCATCCCCTAGAGTAGCTCCAAATGGAACTATTGCTTTTGACAACATAGATCATTTCAAGAAATTTCTCAGTGATAACATTGATGACCTTAATGTGGCAATTCGTATTGATAAAGGGCAAATTAGTGACACTCAAGCAACTTTGGAACATATGTATGATGTGCGCATTAATCCCTTATCTTTCATTGATCAAGAAAGTGATAAGGTTGGACCATCCAATACGGATATGGTCTCTATGATTCAAAACATGTCAAAACAACAGGCTATCCAACCTCCTAAGGAACCTGTTATTCAACCTAAAATCATTCCCACACAAAAGAAACCTTCCTTCACTACTTTATTTCGCCAAACTATTGAGCAATATGCTTCAAGTAAACAAAAACCTAAAACGAAGCCAAATACAAATTTTCAACAATCTGAAATACATCATAATACAACTTCAAAATTCCTTCATAATACTTTTCCTACCAATAATTTGCACAATAGTAACATGGCATCTAATCTTCATGTTCCGCCATCATATGCCCATAAAACCCATGTCAATGCCCTACCGAACCAATATGGGGGGCAAACTAGTAATCTGGAAGCCATGGTGAAACAGTTAGCTTCGCGTATGGACCAGATAGATCCCTACCGTCCCTCGTATAATTATCGAGAGATATGTAGTCAACCTTTGGATCCCATAGTTGTAGCTCAACCATACCCTAAGCATTTTCCCATGCCCATCCTGCCTATATATAAAGGAACCGAAGATCCCATAGAGCATCTTCGCATGTTTAGGATAGCATGTCATGACATATCGCATGATGACTTGCTATTATTAAAAATGTTCCCAAAAAGTTTAGGTGGAATGGCATTAGAGTGGTACTATCAATTGCCCACTCATTCTTTGAGAAACTTCGAAGAAACAACGAAATCATTTGTCCATCAATTTAGTGCCTACATCGAGAGGCATGTAACTATTAAAGATTTATACAATTTAAAACAAGACAAAGATGAATGTTTTGCCGATTTCTTAGCTAGATGGAGGCAATTGACAGGAAAACTGCACTTTGTGCTACCTTATAGGGAAATGTTGGACATTTTCATCAACAATTTACAAGAACAAATATCTTATGAGCTATCGACTGCTACCTTAACTACCTTCGACCAAGCTATAGATTTAGCTCGAAGAGTAGAAGATGCCCTCATTAGGAGAGGCCAACTTAGGAAAAAGGATGATGAGAAAACATCCAAAAATCAATATAAAAACAAACAAGTTGTTGGTGACGGAGTCACTGACAGCAGAAATGTTGCTAATATCAATGCAACAAAGACAACAGAAAAATTTATATTGAAACCTCCTGACAAGCCTCCTCGAGAATTTACTAGATTAAACCAACCCTTATCAACTATTTTACCTCAATTACTCGAAAGAGGTTTGATCCAATTACCAGCTATCCGGGAACCTGATCCAACTATACCCGGATACAGAGTTGACTTACACTGTGATTTCCATAGAGGACCTGGACACTCTACCAACGCTTGTAAAAGGTTGAAACATAAAATACAGGATTTGATTGACAATAATGAAATGGAAGTGCAAGCCTTCCAACCTAAACAAAACCCTCCTAATAATACTCAAAAGACCGTTCCCCAAAATCAAAATCAAAATGCCAATCAAACTCTAGACATATTTCAACACCCTTTACCATGACATGGTAAAGAGGTAGCCAATCAAATTGAACATCATAATGTTCCCCCTCCTACCCGATATGTAGGAACCATTAGCGGACAATTACCTATTCAGGATCCTCAAATATTTGACACAACCTTATCCCTGGTTACGACCAGGCCCTTACATAATTTTCAAACTTCTGATTCTAGTGATATAGAATCAGATAGTGAAAGTGAACTAGACATTACTTCAAACCAATCGAATAGTTCTAAAAATGAATCAGATCCTATTCAACCCATCACAGATGCTATGGTTCCAGAAGAACCATTTCCTAGACGAGTTACTACTCGACCTTCTTCTAATATATTCCTTTCTAATGAACAAGCCATCAATGCTCAACCGAGACCAGTTCAACGTCTTCATTATAACATTGTAGGTACCATTGGAGTCGTCACCCGACAACAAGCTCAAAATTCCCAACAAGAACCAAACCCGAACGATGGATCGGCTCCATTCGTTTTGAAAAACCCCAATAAAGGGAATCATGCTCCTACTGTTCAACCTAAACCCCCTTACAATATTAATGAGCAATTGTCCAATACTACGGCCAGAATTTCCCTTTTGGATTTATTAAGATCCTCTCCCACCCATAGGGATGAGTTGATGCTTACATTGAGCCAAATGATGGTACCTCAAAACATTCAACCTGAAGCTATGGCCAATACTATCATCACTCGAGAGATTGATTGTATTGACTTCCGGGATAAAGATATCCCACAACACAGTTTACATAAGGATAATCCCTTATACATTACTACTCTAATTGGAGATGTAGCTGTCAAAAGAGTTTTGATTGATAATGGCTCATCTCTAAACATTTGCACTTTTGACTTCTACCAACGATTTGGCTTTAGAAGTGATGAAATGAAGAAAACTGATATGATTATCAAAGCTTTTAATGACGAAACACAAGAAACGTGTGGAGTTATTACCCTCCCATTGCAAGTTGGTCCTAGAACCCTAGAAACAACCGTGTTTATTGTACATTGCCCAGCATCGTACAATATACTTTTGGGTCACCCTTGGATCAATGCCATGCGAGCGGTCCCATCAACCTTACACCAATGTGTTAAATTTGAGTTTAAAAATCAGTTGGTCACTATCCATGGTGACCCTAGACCCTTTGATATGTGTGCTTTGGCAGAACCCGTTGGAGTGCAATTTTGCCCTGCTCTGTCGTCCACACATCCTAGTTCTTATTTTTCATCTAAAACTGTGAAACACACACCCATAACTTCACCTATTTCCCCTCCATTAATTTCATCCTCCTATATAGATCGACAACCCTCTAAACAAATCATTTTAGAACCTCAAAAAGATCTTAAATCTACAACCAATCCTTCAAGTTCTATCCCTATAAATTCAAAACCTATAGACACATCTATCATTCCTCCCACATCTAAAGATATAGGTAATAAGCCTTCTACATCTTATGCCCTTTTTGATGAACTTTTACCAGATTTATCCACAACCTTAATATCAGAAAAAACAAATGCTTTCATGCAAGATTCAATTCTTTTAAATAAATTGCCGCCATCTCCTCGTACTTTGGGCCTCCCACAACCTATGGGAAGTACTTACCAAGTCGGGAGTTGTGCCTTCATTTATAAAGGATATGATTGGGGAAGAATCCCTCGAAATATCAAAACTCATCATGAAGGATATGCTCGGTGTTATTTTACCAATGATTATATTAAAGCTAAACCCATGATGCTTAAAATGGGATATAAAGGGAAAGGCTTGGGACCTTTCCAAAATGGCATGAAAGAACCTTTCGAGGTAGAACCGTGGCTTGCCCGTTGTGGTGTGGGCCTATTTCCTAGTAAGGGTCAACCCTTTCCTTTTGATGATGATGATCACGTCATATGTTATCAAGATTATTTGGATAGGCATGTTGATTTGCCTCTTAAAAATCAGTCGTTTTCATGCAACATGCTATCCATAGCTTACCCTGAAATGATTGTCGACCCCGATGAAGAGTTGGAAGGAGATATCTTCCATGATGTCTCTGTTGAAGAGATGTTACACAATGGATTTTATTTTGATGGTTCTATACCAACTATAGCCCAACTTGAGGCCACTAATCCTCAAGATGAATTATCTAAATTAACCTTACAAGAATTACAAGAATTGGGCGTTTCACCCGTCCCACCTAATTTTGAAAGAGATCTACACATGGAGGTAGAAAACGTCATTAAAATTAACATTGGAACTGAGGATAATCCTCACATAATCAATATTGGATCAGAATTAAGTCAAGAAAAACAAGAACAATACATTGCATTTCTTAAAGAGTATGAAGATGTCTTCGCTTGGACATATGAAGATATGCCAGGTCTAGACCCTTCTGTAGTCATGCATCATCTAGTGGTCCATCCGGATGCTAAACCTGTTAAACAAAAACTTAGAAAAATGCATCCCAAAGTGGCTCTGCTAGTCAAAGGGGAGTTAGAAAAACTCCTGAATGTTATCTTTATACAAGCTATTGATTATGCGGAATGGATCTCAAATGTAGTTCCAGTCACCAAGAAAGAAGCTACCAAAGTTAGGGTTTGCACAGATTTTAGAGATATTAACGTTGCATGCCCTAAAGATGACTTTCCTCTTCCAAACATGGATCAAATCATTGACTTTACTGCGAGTGGGATGATGTCCTTAATGGATGGATTCTCCGGTTATAATTAGATCAGGATAGCTCCTGAAGATCAAGCTAAAATAGCCTTTATTACCCCTTGGGGTACCTTTTGTTGGAAAGTGATGCCATTTGGCTTAAAGAACGCAGGTGCAACTTATCAACGAGCTATGACCTATATTTTTCATGATATGATGCATGATATCCTACATGATTATGTAGATGATATTATAGCTCGCTTTATTATTGAAGATAATCATTTAGATGATTTGAGAAAAGTTTTTAATCGATTACGAGAATATCTTATTCGATTAAATCCAGCAAAATGTATATTCGGAGTTAAGTTCGGTAAACTATTAGGGGTTTTAGTTTCTTTACGTGGTATTGAAATCGACCCTCTCAAGATTACGGCCATCACTGATATGCCCGCACCTACTAATATATCTGAATTACGAAGTTTACAAGGTAAACTTCAAGCTATCCGTCGCTTCATTGATAAGCTGGTGGACAAAACTAGTCCCTTTCTTAAACTCCTTAAGAAGGATGTCCCTTTTAATTGGGACACCAAATGTAGAGAAGCTTTTGAACTTCTCAAACAATACCTCCTTAATCCACCTGTGCTTTCACCACCTAAACCTGATCGCCCATTTCTCCTATATATTTCAGCTTCAGATTCTGCCTTAGGAGCTATGTTAGCTCAACTTGATGATGAAAAGTGAGAACGTGCTAATTATTACATTAGCCGAACCTTCATCAGTTATGAAACCCGCTACACAGCATTAGAAAAACTATGTCTAGCCGTCATGTTTGCTACGCAAAAATTATGACACTATATGCTTAGTCAAAAAACTTATGTCATTGCTAAATACGATCCCTTGAGGTATCTCATGAGTCGACCTTATTTATCGGGTCGCATAGCCAAGTGGGTTCTTGCTCTAAGCGAGTTTGATCTCACATTCATAGGACAAAAGTCTGTTAAGGGTCAAATCATAGCAGATCAATTAGCTGCTGCACCCTTAGAATCTACTCATCCCCTCATCATCGAGTTTCTAGATGAATGCCTTCAATTAGAGGCAGACCATATTGAACAATGGTCCTTATACTTTGACGGAGCCCGATGCATGAGTGGGGCTAGTGCGGGTATTATTTTAATATCCCCACAAAAACATCTTATTCCTCTATCCTTCAAATTGACATTTACTTGCACCAACAATACTGTTGAGTATGAAGCTCTAATCCTTGGATTACGAGCTGCCTTAGCACTCAAAATTAAACACCTTTTAGTTTTTGGTGATTCCCAACTGGTTATAAACCAAATTAATGAAGTTTATCAAACCAAAGATGATAAACTATGCCCATATAAGGCCTATGTTTTACAATTAATGTCTCTATTTGATCAAGTTACCTTGGAAGCTATTCCTCGAACTAGCAACCGTGCAACTGATGCTATGGTCGCAACTGCATCTCTCCTGCCCTTGGAGTTAGATGACGAATATGCCACTATCATTATTCATCGACTCCAGGAACCCGCTTCAAATAAGACATGCTTAGAGCCTTTGGATGTGTTTCTAATCAATGAAACTACTCCTGAACCTTGGTATATGGACATATTTGATTTTCTCCAAAATGGGACTTTCCCTGCCAATTCTAATAGAAACTAGCGTCGGTTATTACGTCGACGAGCAAGTCGATTTGTAATAATTGGCAATAATTTATATAGGAGATCTTTTGAAGGTATCCTATTAAGATGTTTAAACTTAGAAGAGTCCAAATCAGCCTTGAGTGAAGCCCACGATGGATCTTGTGGAGGACACTTTAGTGGTAGTGTCATTGCTAAAAAGCTCCTTCGGATAGGATACTTTTGGCCTACCATGGAAACGGATGCACATGAGTATGTGCACCATTACGAAAAGTGCCAGAAACATTCTGACCTTGTCCATGTGCCTGCCCAAGAACTACAGGCTATTTCATCTCCTTGGCCCTTTTCTAAATGGGGTTTAGACATTATTGGCAAAATCAATCCTGTGTCATCTGATGGACACAAGTTCATCATAACCGCCACTGAGTATTTCACGAAGTGGGTCAAAGCTATGCCTTTAGCTTCCTTCACTGGCACACAAGTCTCTAAATTTATTTTTAATCAAATCATTTGTAGGTTTGAAATTCTCGCAAATCTCATCTCTGACAATGGAACTTGTTTCAAAAATAAAGATGTTAAAAAATTATGCCAAAAATATAAGATTCAACATCACTGGTCCACTCCCTATTATCCTCAGGGTAATGGTCAAGCAGAAGCATCTAACAAAACCTTATTCAAAATTCTCAAAATATTGGTCAATAAAACTGGTCGTGACTGGCACATTCAATTATACCCAGCCTTGTGGGCCTATCGAACTAGTGTTCGAACCCCCACGGGAACTTCACCATTTGTTTTGGTTTATGGTGCTAAAGCAGTTTTTCCATTTGAATTGGAAGTTCCTTCTTTGGCTCTGCTACTTCAAGATACCGAAGTAGGAGATGAATATCGAGCTGGCAGACTCAGTCAGCTGGAACTCCTAGATGAAAAATGCATCAATGCTTTGGAGCATCTCCGTGCTTACCAAAACAAGCTTAAAAGATCATATGCTAAGAAAGTTCGTCATCGATCCTTTGAGATCGACGACCTTGTTTTAAAAGAAAATCAGAAAAATACTAATGCAACTAAGGACCTTAAAGGTAAATTTGAGCCCAACTGGCTTGGACCATACATTATTATTGCTAAATTTGAATCAGGAGCATATAAATTATCTACCTTAGATGGTAAAGAACTTAAAGAACCCATGAATATTTTGCATCTTAAACGTTACTATGCATAAATTTGGTCATTTCATCCATGTATATATTTGTTCAAAATCACTATCTTGTATTTATTTCACTTTATAAATTCAAAAACATCAAAAACATTCATAATCATCAAAAATCTTCAAAAACTATTTGTTACATTTATTTATGGCACTTGTTAAATTTTTTGCTCAAAAACAAAAATAAAACCAAAAATCACAATAATGATAAAAATCAAAACAACAATATGCTTGACTCTTTCGAAACCAAAACAATATCAAGAAGAAAGAGAGAGTCAACATTCTCAAAACCTCTCAAAAGTGTTTATATATATTTTCTTACATTATTGCAGTTATATGTTTCAAATTATTTTGGATAAATTAGCATTTATTTGGAATCCCTCACTTGCACACTCACAACAATAAATATCTTGATTTTATCTGGCATGATTACTAATCTCTCTTATATCAAAATCCACAAAATTCAATTAAATAAATTTTGAGCATAGAGAATTGATCTTGTTATTTACTTAAACCAAGCACATCTTTTCACAATAAAATGATTATATTTGTAATTTCCATGTTTTGCTACATAGTAGAAGTGATTTCTTGAGCAAAAAGTTTCCCCTGCTATCCTATCATGCACATGGTCTAGAATCTTTGAGAATTGGCAAAAGGACAAGCTCACCCCTACCCAAAATAAAAATCCCTTGCTCTACAGCTAATCCGAGCAAGTATCCCTAGCAAAGAAAAAGAAAAGAAAAGTTAAAAAAAAAAAAAAAAATGTTATTTTATATCAGCTAATTTTTTTAGGCGACGATTCTTGGTCGAATCGTACGACAGCTTACTATGGTTCCCCCTCCGTGTTTTTACCCAAATCGAACGTTTGAGGTAAAAACGCGAAAAAGCAAAAAAATTATTTTTGAATAAAATTAAGAAAAATAGGGTAAAACCCTAATTCATTTTTACTGTTCATTTTCTGGTTTTTTAGAGCTCTGAAGCAAAAATGGTGGAGACGACGCACAGATCGGCAGAGGTCCGACGCGGTCTACGGGTAAGAGTCTAGACTTAACTAGAATGCTTTAATTTAATTTTACATGCTTTGTAAGTAATTTTTAGATGAATTTTGAGCATCGTGGCCATTTTTGGGCTGTCGACGTCGTCGGGACGAAATCGTCCCGATTTTGACGAAATCGTCTCAATTTCGTCAATTTCGCCCAAGGGCGAAATCAACGAAAGGGGGACGATTTCATCAAATTAGAGACGATTTCGGCTTGCAAAATCGGAGACGATTCTGCTCAAATTTGGGACGATATCGTCCAATAGTGGGCGATATCATCAATTGCATAAAATTGAATTTTTAACTTGCATTATTAATTACTTGAATTATTTATTAATGATTGTTTGTTGTTTTGTTGTTTATGTTTGCAGAGAGGTTTGCTAAAGAGTAGAGAATGGAAGTATGGAGGTTTGAGGCATGACTTGGCCGCTCTCACACAGGCAGAACGAGATCAGCTGGCACAGGCCGGCTTACAGCATGTGGCAGAGATGCCATAGGTGTCCACAGATATGGGGCTACTAACAGCCCTAGCAGAGAGATGGTATCCGGGTTCCTCATGTTTTTGACTATCGATAGGGGAGATGACTCCCACTCTAGAGGATGTATGGAGGATTCTAAGAATCCCCATACAAGGACGATTGATCACTCCTATGGCCAATCAAGGCCACGCTATGGGACGACTGTGTGGTGACCCAAGCTTCACCCTGGAGAAGGGCAAAGTTAATATCGAGGCACTATGCCAGATGCCTAGGGCAGCTAGACTCACACGAGTGCTAGCTGGAGTAGTTGGTGGACTTTTTTTGTGCCACCAGAGCGGGTGTAGGGTGTCGTGGATGCTCGCAGATGTGATCTACGATATGCAAGACCACGGGTATAGGTTCTTTTGGGGCAGTTATGTATTATGTTGATTGTACAGGATCCTATATGGGGTCGTGTACAAGGGCGATCGATGTCTGGTGATGACATCTCTCCTACAGGTTTGGTGTTGGGAGCACATTGCGATGTGGAGGCTGGTAGGGCTTCCTCTGACAGGGGTAGACGGGGAGAGGCCCTGAGTCTTCTACTGGTGGCTCCGAAGAGGGTCACAACGATGAATTGACCTCCCTATGTCCCGGAGACTATTGGATGACTTAGTCCCGGACCAGATCACCTGGAGGCCATGGAGGGAGCATCCAGGGTGGGCCGAGGATAGACAGGAGTTGGCTCACGTCAGGTGAGTTTGCTGGCTGCAGATGGAGAGGGGAGAGGTGGAGCTCCACCGCTATGATCGAGTTTTGCGTCAGTTCGGTCTATAGCAGGGGATCCCATCTCTAAGGGATTATGAGTTTTCTCGGACTATCCGGGATAATACCATAGTTAGAGGGGCTCCAGACATGCAGTGGTTCTGGAGCCAAGACGCAGACAATGCCCCCATCCAGCTAGTGGATGGGGACGATGCAGGTGTAGCCGATGGCTACGATGCCTGGTACGTAGGAATTTGCCCTCATCAGATGATGAGGGTGTAGGGTCTGATACACGTGGTTGTGCGTCGGATAGGGAGGTGGTGCCAGGCAACGATGGAGGTAGCCTGGGGTGGCGACGGGAGAGATCTGAGGAGGCCACAGGCACAGGAGAGGCCACGATAGAGGGAGAGGAGGGAGGTGAGACCCCCATCTCCAAAGAGGGAGAGGCCACCATCGCCCGATAAGGGCAAGGGTGTAGACATAGGAGAGAGTAGCGAGATGGCTACTCTTCGGGCAGAGAGAGATCGTCTCCAGGCACAGCTGTGGGACGAGATTGCACGCCTCGAGTCACAGGGCAGAGGGGCGAGCTCTGGAGAGCTGACACGGGCTATCACCCAACTCAATTTATATCAAACACTGTATTATCAGTTGGTGCCAAAGGTGGATAGACTACCCCTACCAGCCAACATTGCAGATCCGATCAGGATCGGGTCGTCGAGGACCACGTCCCGATCGAGGACTAGGACTACTCAGACTACGATGGGGCCACCTCATCCACCTCAGGGCGGGGGAGGAGATGAGGTAGAGAGCTTGAGGGGCTCTCGAGGCTAGAGAGCTGCATAGCTTTGTACAGACTGACATTGTATTATTATTTGTTTTGTTGATAGAGGATTGAGTATGCCGAGGTACATATTGTGGCATACCAATCCAGTTTTGATGATGTATATATACTGTTGACATATATATGATATTTTATTGATCATATGACTTGTATTATGTGTATGCTTATGATGCTTTTATGTTTGATTGATTAATTTGATAATTGGATTGAGGATTCATAAAATTATGTCATTTTGAAAATTTATAACTTTGATGTCATGCTATAATATTTTAAATGAAATAATCTGATGTAACAAATTGATTGTTTATGATGAAATGTGATAAAAAATAAAAGAGAGACTTCTAACAATAATTTCAAAGGACATTGTCGCTAGTATAGACCATTTCATGGAGTCGCTGCTCACTCGGTCGTCAAGCTAATCCCAGGATAGAAATATTGTTAAAAGTAAAAAGAGTGCTTAAGAGACTGTCTTAAGACTTTGGTGCAATGGTGCAAATGATGATGATGATGGTTTTTTTTCAGATTTTCATAAAATAGTATGCATGAAATAATGTTAAAATGATTTTTGCTAGGCATAAATTCCTAAGTGATAAAATTTTGGATAATTCTTTAGGAATTATACCATCTTTGCAAAATTGAAGTTTGACATAATGACATGAAATAATGAAAATGTGTTTGCTTTTTAAAAGCATAATTTGTGTAACATAATGATTTAAGTCATATGGTTTTCATGATTTTTAAATAAATGGGGAATAAAAATTGTTACGATGGTTTGCGCTAGGCATAGAATATGTAGGTATAGACTTATACCATCATCGCAAAAATCCAAAAAATATAGTTTTATTGCATGGTTGATTTTTGATAAATAGAAAATATGAAAATGAGGACTTGCGCTAGGCATAAAATTCCAATTTTGGTTTTGGAACTATACCATCGTCGCAAAAGTCAACCAGATATATATGTTTTGATTGTATATTTTGAAAGAAATTTTTGATTTTTCTATTATATAGTTGTCTTTATGGTAAACAATCGTACTTGATTTATTCCAAACAAGTTGCAAAAATAATATTTGAAAGTATTTCGAAGACAAAAGTTAGATTTATAAGGAATCCCATGTGCATATGTGAATTCATTTCCGATCTTGATTTATCATAATGATACACAAAATCTCTCAAATACAAATGTGTGTGCAATTGCTTTGTGCATTTACTAGTTTTGAGCAAGATAATATGATACAAGTGATTTGAAGAAACCAAATAAGTGTTCATTAACCATGATGTAGATGCATATAACCATACTAGACTACTATGTAGGTTGGATTATCAAGAGCTAGCTAATCCATAAGCAGACATAGGTCTGTACAAAATAAGGTCGCTAATGTGACAGACATATCACCACGCTAGGAGTTACCCAAGACCAAGCAGGTTGGGCACAAACCACCTATTATGTGGCTTACCTCACAGTTTTCGAATAATTGAGAATTCCAAGGATTCAAGCTCATCAACCCTTCTTTTCTTTTCAAAGGGTAGGGAAAGGGATTTTATTGCTTTCTTGCTTTCTGCTTTCTTTTGCTTTTCTTTTGAACTTTTCTTCTTTTTCTTTTTTGTATTTTTTGCTTGATTTTTGAGATAGTGCTTGAAATATTGCTGTAATAATATAAAATAACATTTTTCTTTTCTCTTTTTTTTTTGAACTTTTCTTTTCTTTTTCTTTTCTAGGGATACTTTCTCGGATTAGCTGTAGAGCAAGGGATTTTTATTCTAGGTAGGGGTGAGCTTGTCCTTTTGCCAATTCTCAAAGATTCTAGACCATGTGCATGATAGGATAGCAGGGGAAACTTTTCACTCAAGAAATCACTTCTACTATGTAGCAAAACATGGAAATTACAAATATAATCATTTTATTGTGAAAAGATGTGCTTGGTTTAAGTAAATAACAAGATCAATTCTCTATGCTCAAACTTTATTTAATTGAATTTTGTGGATTTTGATATAAGAGAGATTAGTAATCATGCCAGATAAAATCAAGATATTTATTGTTGTGAGTGTGCAAGTGAGGGATTCCAAATAAATGCTAATTTATCCAAAATAATTTGAAACATATAACTGCAATAATGTAAGAAAATATATATAAACACTTTTGAGAGGTTTTGAGAATGTTGACTCTCTCTTTCTTCTTGATATTGTTTTGGTTTCGAAAGAGTCAAGCATATTGCTGTTTTGATTTTTATCATTACTGTGATTTTTGGTTTTATTTTTGTTTTTGAGAAAAAATTTAACAAGTGCCATAAATAAATGTAACAAATAGTTTTTGAAGATTTTTGATGATTATGAATGTTTTTGATTTTTTTGAATTTATAAAGGGAAAGAAATACAAGATAGTGATTTTGAACAAATATATACATGGATGAAATGACCAAATTTATGCATAGTAACGTTTAAGATGCAAAATATTCATGGGTTCTTTAAGTTCTTTACCATCTAAGGTAGATAATTTATATGCTCCTGATTCAAATTTAGCAGTAATAATGTATGGTCCAAGCCAGTTGGGCTCAAATTTACCTTTAAGTTCCTTAGTTGCATTAGTATTTTTCTGATTTTCTTTTAAAACACGGTTGCCGATCTCAAAGGATCGATGACGAACTTTCTTAGCATATGATCTTTTAAGCTTGTTTTGGTAAGCACGGAGATGCTCCAAAGCATTGATGCATTTTTCATCTAGGAGTTCCAGCTGACTGAGTCTACCAGCTTGATATTCATCTCCTACTTTGGTATCTTGAAGTAGCAGAGCCAAAGAAGGAACTTCCAATTCAAATGGAAAAACTGCTTCAACACCATAAACCAAAAAAAATGGTGAAGTTCCCGTGGGGGTTCGAACACTAGTTCGATAGGCCCACAAGGCTGGGTATAATTGAATGTGCTAGTCACGACCAGTTTTATTGACCAATATTTTGAGAATTTTTATTAAGGTTTTGTTAGATGCTTCTGCTTGACCATTACCCTGAGGATAATAGGGAGTGGACCAACGATGTTGAATCTTATATTTTTGGCATAATTTTTTAACATCTTTATTTTTGAAACAAGTTCCATTGTCAGAGATGAGATTTGCAGGAATTTCAAACCTACAAATGATTTGATTAAAAATAAATTTAGAGACTTGTGTGCCAATGTAGGAAGCTAAAGGCATAGCTTCGACCCACTTCATGAAATACTCAATGGTGGTTATGATGAACTTGTGTCCATCAGATGACACAAGATTGATTTTGCCAATAATGTCTAAAACCCATTTAGAAAAGGGCCAAGGAGATGAAATAGCCTATAGTTCTTGGACAGGCACATGGACAAGGTCAGCATGTTTCTAGCACTTGTCACAATGGTGCACATACTCATGTGCATTCGTTTCCATGGTAGGCCAAAAGTATCCTATCCGAAGGAGCTTTTTAGCAATGACACTACCACTAAAGTGTCCTCCACAAGATCCATCGTGGGCTTCACTCAAGGCTGATTTAGACTCTTCTAAGTTTAAACATCTTAATAGGATACCTTCAAAATATCTCCTATATAAAGTATTGCCAATTATTACAAATTGACTTGCTCGTCGACGTAATAACCGACGCTGGTTTCTATTAGAATTGGTAGGGAAAGTCCCATTTTGGAGAAAATCAAATATGTCCGTATACCAAGGTTTAGGAGTAGTTTCATTGATTAGAAACACATCCAAAGGCTCTAAGCATGAATTATTTGAAGCGGGTTCCTGGAGTCGATGAATAATGATAGTGGCATATTCGTCATCTAACTCCAAGGGCAGGAGAGATGTAGCTGTGGCCATAGCATCAGCTGCATGGTTGCTAGTTCGAGGAATAGCTTCCAAGGTAACTTGATCAAATAGAGACATTAATTATAAAAAATAGGCCTTATATGGGCATAGTTTATCATCTTTGGTTTGATAAACTTCATTAATTTGGTTTATAACCAGTTGAGAATTGCCAAAAACTAAAAGATGTTTAATTTTTAGTGCCAGGGCAGCTCGTAATCCAAGGATTAGAGATTCATACTCAGCAGTATTATTGGTGCAAGCAAATGTCAATTTGAAGGACAGAGGAATAAGATGTTTTTGTGGGGATATTAAAATAATACCCGCACTCACCCCACTCATGCATCAAGCTCCGTCAAAGTATAAGGACCATTGTTCAATATGATCTGCCTCTAATTGAAGGCATTCATCTAGAAACTCGATGATGAGGGGATGAGTAGATTCTAAGGGTGCAACAACTAATTGATCTGCTATGATTTGTCCCTTAACAGACTTCTATCCTATGAATGTGAGATCAAACTCGCTTAGAGCAAGAACCCACTTGGTTGTGTGACCCGATAAATAAGGTCGACTCATGAGATACCTCAAGGGATCGTATTTAGCAATGACATAAGTTTTTTGACTAAGCATATAGTGTCGTAATGTTTGCATAGCAAACACGATAGCTAGACATAGTTTTTCTAATGCTGTGTAGTGGGTTTCATAACTGATGAAGGTTCGGCTAATGTAATAATTAGCACGTTCTCACTTTTCATCATCAAGTTGAGCTAACATAGCTCCTAAGGTAGAATCTGAAGCTAAAATATATAGGAGAAATGGGCGATCAGGGTTTAGGTGGTGAAAGCACAGGTGGATTAAGGAGGTATTGTTTGAGAAGTTCAAAAGCTTCTCTACATTCGGTGTCCCAATTAAAAGGGACATCCTTCTTAAGGAGTTTAAGAAAGGTACTAGTTTTGTCCACCAGCTTATCAATGAAGCGACAGATAGCTTGAAGTTTACCTTGTAAACTTCGTAATTAAGATATATTAGTAGGTGCAGGCATATCAGTGATGGCCGCAATCTTGAGAGGGTCGATTTCAATACCACGTAAAGAAATTAAAACCCCTAATAGTTTATCGGACTTAACTCCGAATATAAATTTTGTTGGATTTAATCGAATAAGATATTCTCGTAATCGATTAAAAACTTTTCTCAAATCATCTAAATGATTATCTTCAATAATAGAGGGAGTTATAATATCATCTACATAATTATGTAGGATATCATGCATCATATCATGAAAAATATAGGTCATAGCTCGCTGATAAGTTGCACCTGCGTTCTTTAAGACAAATGGCATCACTTTCCAACAAAAGGTACCCCAGGGGGTAATAAAGGTTGTTTTAGCCTGATCTTCGGGAGCTATCCTGATCTGTTTATAACCGGAGAATCCATCCATTAAGGACATCATCCCTCTCCCGGCAGTAAAGTCAATGATTTGATCCATGTTTGGAAGAGGAAAGTCATCTTTAGGGCATGCAACGTTAATATCTCTAAAATTTGTGCAAACCCTAACTTTGGTAGCACATTTGAGATCCATTTCGCATAATCAATAGCTTGTATAAAGATAACATTTAGGAGTTTTTCTAACTCCCATTTGACTAGCAGAGCCACTTTGGGATGCATTTTTCTAAGTTTTTGTTTAACAGGTTTAGCATCCGGATGGACCACTAGATGATGCATGACTACAGAAGGGTCTAGACCTGGCATATCTTCATATGTCCAAGCGAAGACATCTTCATACTCTTTAATAAATGCAATGTATTGTTCTTATTTTTCTTGACTTAATTCTGATCCAATATTGATTATGTGAGGATTATCCTCAGTTCCAATGTTAATTTTAATGACGTTTTCTACCTCCATGTGTAGATCTCTTTCAAAATTAGGTGGGGCGGGTGAAACGCCCAATTCTTGTAATTCTTGTAAAGTTAATTTAGATAATTCATCTTGAGTATTAGTGGCCTCAAGTTGGGCTATAGTTGTTATAGAACCATCAAAATAAAATCCATTGTGTATCATCTCTTCAACAGAGACATCATGGAAGATATCTCCTTCCAACTCTTCATCGGGGTCAACAATCATTTCAGGGTAAGCCATGGATAGCATGTTGCATGAAAATGACTAATTTTTAAGAGGCAAATCAACATGCCTATCCAAATAATCTTGATAACATATGACGTGATCATCATCGTCAAAAGGAAAGGGTTGACCCTTACTAGGAAATAGGCCCACACCACAGCAGGCAGGCCACGGTTCTACCTCGAAAGGTTCTTTCATGCCATTTTGGAAAGGTCCCAAGCCTTTCCCTTTATATCCCATTTTAAGCATCATGGGTTTAGCTGTAATATAATCATTGGTAAAATAACACCGAGCATATCCTTCATGATGAATTTTGATATTTCAAGGGATTCTTCCCCAGTCATATCCTTTATAAATGAAGGCACAACTCCCGACTTGGTAAGTACATCCCATAGGTTGTGGGAGGCCCAAAGTACGAGGAGATGGCGGCAATTTATTTAAAAGAATTGAATCTTGCATGAAAGCATTTGTTTTTTTTGATATTAAGGTTGTGGATAAATCTGGTACAAGTTCATCAGAAAGGGCATAAGATGTAGAAGGCTTATTACCTATATCTTTAGATGTGGGAGGAATCATAGATTTGTCTATAGGTTTTGAATTTATAGGGATAGAACTTGAAGGATTGGTTGTAGATTTAAGATCTTTTTGAGGTTCTAGAGTGATTTTTTTAGAGGGTTGTCGATCTATATAGGAGGATGAAATTAATGGAGGGGAAATAGGTGAAGTTATGGGTGTGTGTTTCATAGTTTTAGATGAAAAATAAGAACTAGGATGTGTGGATGACAGAGCAGGGCAAAATTGCACTCCAACGGGTTCTGCCAAAGCACACATATCAAAGGGTCTAGGGTCACCATGGATAGTGACCAACTGATTTTTAAACTCAAATTTAACACATTGGTGTAAGGTTGATGGGACTTCTCGCATGGCATTGATCCAAGGGTGACCCAAAATTATATTGTACGATCTCTGGGCAATGTACAATAAACACGGTTGTTTCTAGGGTTCTAGGACCAACTTGCAATGGGAGGGTAATACTCCACACGTTTCTTGTGTTTCATCATTAAAAGCTTTGATAATCATATTAGTTTTCTTCATTTCATCACTTCTAAAGCCAAATCATTGGTAGAAGTCAAAAGTGCAAATGTTTAGAGATGAGCCATTATCAATCAAAACTCTTTTGACAGCTACATCTCCAATTAGAGCAGTAATGTATAAGGGATTATCCTTATGTAAACTGTGTTGTGGGATATCTTTATCCCAAAATTCAATACAATCAATCTCTCGATTGATGATCGTATTGGCCATAGCTTCAGGTTGAATGTTTTGAGGTACCATCATTTGGCTCAATGTAAGCATCAACTCATCCCTATGGGTGGGAGAGGATCTTAATAAATCCAAAAGGGAAATTCTGGCCGTAGTATTGGAAAATTGCTCATTAATATTGTAAGGGGGTTTAGGTTGAATAGTAGGAGCATGATTCCCTTTATTGGGGTTTTTCAAAATGAATGGAGCCGATCCATCATTCTGGTTTGGTTCTTGTTGGGAATTTTGAGCTTGTTGTCGGGTGACGACTCCAATGGTACCTACAATGTTATAATGAAGACACTGAACTGGTCTCGGTTGAGCATTGATGGCTTGTTCATTAGAAAGGAATATATTAGAAGAAGGTCGAGTAGTAACTCGTCTAGGAAATGGTTCTTCTGGAACCATAGCATCTGTGACGGGTTGAATAGGATCTGATTCATTTTCAAAACTATTCGATTGGTTTGAAGTAATGTCTAGTTCACTTTCACTATCTGATTCTATATCACTAGAATCAAAAGTTTGAAAATTATGTAAGGGACTGGTCGTAACTAGGGATAAGGTTGTGTCAAATTTTTGAGGATCCTGAATAGGTAATTGTCCACTAATGGTTCCTACATATCGGGTAGGAGGGGGAACATTATGATGTTAAATTTGATTGGCTACCTCTTTACCATGTCGTGGTAAAGGGTGTTGAAATATGTCTAGAGTTTGATTGGCATTTTGATTTTGTTTTTGGGGAACGGTATTTTGAGTATTATTAGGAGGGTTTTGTTTAGGTTGGAAGGCTTGCACTTCTATTTCATTATTGTCAATCAAATCCTGTATTTTATGTTTCAACCTTTTACAAGCGTTGGTAGAGTGTCCGGGTCCTCTATGGAAATCATAGTGTAAGTCGACTCGTATCCGGGTATAGTTGGATCAGGTTCCTGGATAGCTGGTAATTGGATCAAACCTCTTTCGAGTAATTGAGGTAAAATAGTTGATAAGGGTTGGTTTAATCTAGTAAATTCTCGAGGAGGCTTGTCAGGAGGTTTCAATATAAATTTTTTGTTATCTTTGTTGCATTGATATTAGCAACATTTCTGTTGTCAGTGACTCCATCACCAACAACTTGTTTGTTTTTATATTGATTTCTGGATGTTTTCTCATCATCCTTTTTCCTAAGTTGGCCTCTCCTAATGAGGGCATCTTCTACCCTTCGAGCTAAATCTATAGCTTGGTCGAAGGTAGTTAAGGTAGCAGTCGATAGCTCATAATATATTTGTTCTTGTAAATTGTTGATGAAAATGTCCAACATTTCCCTATAAGGTAGCACAAAGTGCAGTTTTCCTATCAATTGCCTCCATATAGCTAAGAAATCGGCAAAAAATTCATCTTTGTCTTGTTTTAAATTGTATAAATCTTTAATAGTTACATGCCTCTCGATGTAGGCACTAAATTGATGGACAAATGATTCCGTTGTTTCTTCAAAGTTTCTCAAATAATGAGTGGGCAATTGATAGTACCACTCTAATGCCATTCCACCTAAACTTTTTGGGAACATTTTTAATAATAGCAAGTCATCATACGATATGTCATGACATGCTATCCTAAACATGTGAAGATGCTCTATGGGATCTTCGGTTCCTTTATATATAGGCATGATGGGCATGGGAAAATGTTTAGGGTATGGTTGAGCTACAACTATGGGATCCAAAGGTTGACTACATATCTCTTGATAATTATACAAGGGACGGTAGGGATCTATCTGGTCCATATGCGAAGCTAACTGTTTCACCATGGCTTCCAGATTACTAGTGTGCCCCCCATATTGGTTCGATAGGGCATTGACATGGGTTTTATGGTCATATGATGGCGGAACATGAAGATTAGATGCCATGTTACTATTATGCAAATTATTGGTAGGAAAAGTATTATGAAGGAATTTTGAAGTTGTATTATGATGTATTTCAGATTGTTGAAAATTTGTATTTGGCTTCGTTTTAGGTTTTTGTTTACTTGAAGCATATTGCTCAATAGTTTGGCAAAATAAAGTAGTGAAGGAAGGTTTCTTTTGTGTGGGAATGATTTTAGGTTGAATAACAGGTTCCTTAGGAGGTTGGATAGCCTATTTTTTTGACATGTTTTAAATCATAGAGACCATATCCGTATTGGATGGTCTAGCCTTATCACTTTCTTGATCAATGAAAGATAAGGGATTAATGTACACATCATACATATGTTCCAAAGCTGCCTGAGTGTCACTAATTTGCCCCTTATCAATATGAATTGCCACATTAAGTTCATCAATGTTATCACTGAGAAATTTCTTGAAATGATCTATGTTGTCAAAAGCAATAGTTCCATTTGGAGCTACTCTAGGGGATGAGGATCCATCCTCTTTAACACTTCCTTCTTGTTCCTTATCTTCACCTAGGTCATCTTTCGGTTGAACTAGAATTTTTCCTTTCGAAGTTGGATCTTCCGAAAGGACATTTGGGTTTCCAGTTGTATCTTGTAACCAATATTCTTCTTCTCCTAAAGTTTCTTTACCATTCCTAAGTTTAGGCATGGTGCTAAATTTTGATTCCAGGAATATATATATATATATATATATATATATATATATATATATATATATATATATATGCAACAAATTAAGAGGTATATATTTACTATATACCTACTACAATATTTGAAATGAAATGTTTAAGTTTTTGCTATGTTTTTTAGTTTTTCTTTGTTTTTGAAATAATATTGTAAAGACAATCAACACAATAAATGCAAGAAATAAGACTAAAAGTAATAATCTAGTTTTCTATAAATAATTTATAAATATCATTAATAGGCTCGAGTTGTTCAAGAGTCATGAAGTGTTCTTCAAATTGAAAGTTTTATTTTAAAAATTTGATGAAAAGAGCTATAGTGATATTATCTGTCTCAGATGCTGGTTGATAAAAGTAAAGCTCATGGCAATACTCTTGATATAGCATAGCTCGTGAAACTCTATTCCATATTTCCCTATCTGTAAGAACAACCTCTTGGTCTTCTACACAACCTAGGAACTGGTGCACAATGGTTGCATTCTCGAGGTATTCCTCGAAGGTGAACAATTTTGAAGATACTAGAGCTCTCCTATAAGCTAACCATCTATGGCAAGCTCTCTGAAGTTCATGATAAAAAATTAGTTGATGAGGATCCAGGATTCTATCTAGGACTAACCTCTTGATTTGCTTAAGTTGTGTGGACCTAGATGAGATGAGACTAAGTCTTCTATCAAGTTCGTTCCATAGGAATTGATTTCTACTTGTTTCAGGCACATTAAGCATAGAATTGATTTCTACGGCTGCCAATTGGTTTTCTACATTTATAGTAACTGCTAATCTCTTCTTAGGAGCTACCATCTAAACATGATTTTAAACTTTAAATGTTTTAGTTGTTTTATTTTGTTTTTTTTTTGTTTTTTTTCTTTGTTTTTGTTTTCAAAAGGTTATGATGCATTCACATCGGGTTCACCAAAATGTATCGCTCCAAATTTTTTGCATCCTTACCTTCAGGCTATAGGATCCGTGCCCGAAAGGGGGATGGGAAAAGGATGTCGTGGTACCTTGGACTGAGAGGACTTTGTGAAGGTCCCGACTCTCAAGGGAGGTGTATTTTGATGATTTTTTGACGGATGGTGGGTTCACCAGGAAACATTTAATGGTAGTTTCCACGCCTAGGTTTGGAATGTGTTTTTATGTGTTCATTTTTAACTTTAAGCATTCATATCCTAGGTTTGGCCAAATGAGTCTAAATTAATCTATATGAAAATGCAGATTTAATGAATACAGAGAACAAATTTAAGACAAAAAAAAATAGAGCAATAAGAAGAATACCTGACCCGGATGTCTGATGGAGATTCTGATGTTTGAAGCAGTCAGGATCGTCTGGAATTCGATAGAATCGTCTGAGATCAGACAAGATCATCTGATATCTGATGAATTCATCTGACGAATTCGTCAGAGACCTACAAAAATAAGAATAGATGCAAAATATAGAGAATACTACTGTGCTAACAGGGGGAAACAATAGAAAATGACAGTATGAACACTAGAAAATAATTATGAACAAAAATTCAAATAAATTACGATGTTCTAATGATAAATTCTGATCTTATCATGCAAATTAAGTTATATGGGTGAACTCCAAATGCAAAATAGTAAGAAATAAGGATAAACTAACTAAAATGCAGAGTAAAACAATGAAAGGAATAAAAGAAAGCACAAACTCTGGGCACTGATTGCCTTAATGTAGACTATAGTCGAGATCGTCTCGCATCAGTACGAAATCATCTCTGATTTGACAGGATCGCCTCCGATCTGAACAGGTTCATCGATGATGATGTATGCTTGTTTCGAATGAAAAACAAGATGATACCTACAACAAAATTGATATAGGACTACTACAAATGAAAACTTAGGATGGTTTAACGTGCATGAAGCTAAGTTACAGAGAATTTCAGCCAGGGGTTGGGAAGGGAAGGTCCTAGGGACTAAATAGGCTTAGGGAAGTAGTTAGGAGGTTGGAGATCATCCCTATTTGGGAGATCTCCAACGGGGGAGGGTCTCTAACACCGCAAACACACTTCTGCCCGGATTAGAGGCCCGTTGGAATAGAAGCTAATTTTGCAAAAGCAGTTTTGCGACAAGATCGTCTGGACGTCCTAGCCTAGACGAAATCGTCATATCTGGGGCGATATCGTCTGATCGGCGATGATATCATCAAACGGTCAAAACAACCTCTAAAAATGGCACGAAAAAGGGGGAAATGGATTACCCGACGGTTAACGGGTGGTTTGGGAGGTTAAATTTGAATTTTAAATTATTTACTAAGGTAAATGTAATTATGACAATTTTACTGCTCCAATTTTAGGGTGCTACAAATCCTACATTGCTTCTATGCACAAATGTAGAAATGTGGATTTACAAATTTAGAAATCCATGATAGAGTGTACGATCCTAAATAGTACGATGCAAGGATCCAGACTAATACTAAATTTTA
This sequence comes from Wollemia nobilis, assembly GCA_028583015.1. Lineage (NCBI taxonomy): Eukaryota > Viridiplantae > Streptophyta > Pinopsida > Araucariales > Araucariaceae > Wollemia > Wollemia nobilis. Next base: position 1,740,359 of record JAQPPZ010017070.1, read on the forward strand.
ACTAATTAGATGTTGATAATATAATAAGAAAATAAATTCCAATGCCTAATTAAACATTCAACTAAAAAAAAGTCTAATGCATAAAAGACAAAATAAAATAATTAAAAATATATATATAGAGATGAGGAAAGAGAGGTAAATCCTAGAGATCCAAGCAAAGAGCCTACCCTAATGCCCCTACAAAGGAAGCTATATAATACCTTGAAATCAAGAGATCAACTACATACAAACTTCAATTGGCATTTACAAGAAACCAATAATTGAATGGGTGGAACCTCCTTACACATGCTTAGGATCCAAAATGATGAAATTTTGTTGCTCAAGACTCAAGATGATATTTAGTAGAGTTTTATTATGCAAAAATTTAGATTCAAATGAGATGCAATTTTTCTTCTATCTACAAATGTATAAATATGGATTTTGAAATTTATAAAGCCATGATAGAGTATAGGACCATAACCAGTAGGGTGCAAGGATCTTGAATAATATGGAATTTTAACTAATTAGATGTTGATAATATAATAAGAAAATAACTTTGAATTCCTGGTTAAATATTCAACTAAAACTAAGCCTAATGCACAAAAGACAAAAATAAAATTCTTAAAATATAAAGAGAGATATGAGGAAAGATACAAATTTTAGATATCCAAGCAAAGATATTGCCCTAATTCCCCTACAAGGCAACTATAGGAGATCTTGAAATCAAGATATCCATTTTACACAAGGTTCAATTTTTCTTCACATGAAACCAATAATTGAATGGGTAGCACCTCCTTACACAAGCTCAAGAATAAATATGGTAATTAGTAAAGTTTCATTATGGAAAATATTAGATTCAAATGAGATACAAATTTGACAGAGCTTCACTACTTAAGAATTGGATGATTTGGGATCCCATAAGGGCTAGCCTTGTAGTAGCCATGGCTCCCTTGGAGAGAATATTAGAGGATTTTCTTGGAATGATAGGTTGTTGGGGCAATAGGTTGCTTGAAGTGGGGCAACAAGATTGGGAGATAAGGACTAAACATTGGCATGCAAGAGGGATGGTAAATTTGATGAGGTACAAACTAGAAATGTTGAAATAATCTTGATTGCCAATCATGTTAAGTGATGGGTACTAGGAGATATCAAATATTAGCGGGATGATAGGTCTAGAATCAGGTGGGAAACTAAGACCTATAAATTGCTTATATTTTATTTTTTAATTCTAATAGTCAATAGCATTGGAATCATAAGTGCTAATAGTACTAAGGATCCTAGCACTAATGTTAGAATAAATATTGGAAAAATGATTTGGTAGTAAAGGATGAGATTTAAAAATTTGGTAAAATTATTTCCCACTAGTCAGCAACCTACTTGCACTACCACCTAGAGTACAATGATTTTGATCTAAGGCATTAAATACCCATTGGATTAGAATTGGTTTTGTTGAGTTGGTCAAGATGATTGATTTACTTGATGAGGTAGATGCTTGTAAGTTTTTAGTATTTTATGACATGTTAAAAATTGGGTGACTACAAATCCAAGGCCTAATGTTATGCCAAAGAAATGTTTGAATAATACTACATAGCTTGGATACCTAAGAAGTAATGAAGTAGGCCCAATAATTTCATGTTAAAGGGATATTGAACTCTTAAAATAAATTTTCAACATAAAGCATATTAATGATATTTTCACCATCTTAATATTCAATGTAGAGATCATGCTCTATGTCATACTAGAAAAATTCATAATTGAGAAAGAAAGAATAAATCTATTCGTATCAATAAAATGCCTATATATATATATATATATATATAATTATTGATCCTACATACCAAGTTAGGTCCATCCTATACTAATATAAGTAGTCTTTATCTGTAATCTGTCTAATGGTATGATTTATACCCTAGACCATGAACAAATATTGGATGGCTTGGAATTTCTTCTAAGCCAACCTGAAGAGAAGGCCCATTCCTTTTTGTGTGCAAATAAAAATAAATTTTATAAATGCCAAAGACATAAATGGAGGGTGAAATAAATCAAAAGAAGAGAGATATTGGTTGAAATGTGCTCGATATTCGACTAAAAACATTGTTGCACCCTATGCAAAACACCATGCAACTTATCTACATATAGGGCCTAATAGAAAAACTACCAAGCAAAGCATTATAGAATATAAATTTAGCTTATATCATGCATTATACCATTCCAATAATCTGAAGTTATAATCTAAATAGTAACTAAGGCTTAACATAATAGACTACTCATAAAAGATTTTACAAAAATGAATAGATCTACATTGATTTCATGCTATGCACTCCCAAAGATTCTAATAATCACACTAATAATACAAACAACACCTCAGGCCTAATAGAATAGACCTATAACAAATATTTTACAAAAATTTCAAGATATTAAAGAACATACATATTATTATAAACAACACATCACTCATAAAAATCTAAAAAGTAGCTGATTTATTAAGCAATAAAGAATAATTGCATAATTCACAATACACAAATAATCAGATTTTTGATCCTTCTACTAATGATAATTAAGCTATTTATAGTTGTAGTGAATATTCACTACAATTTAGATATATTGCACCTGAAGATGATGTGGATCCTAGGGCATAAGTAGAAGCATCTCAATAATAACCAACTTCCAAGAATTCCATGTCAAAATTTACCAAATAGATATATCCAGGGGGTAACGATGAGTGTAGAAAATGCTAATACTATGTGGTCAAGCTGATCACTAAACCATTATATGATGATGGTCCACAATAATTTTTCCTCATCCTTTTGATGATATATAAACCAACCCCTCCTCTTGATGGAGGATAATGAGCCTTTTTGATGAAAACTAAAGAAGCTCCATCATTAACATAGGTTCAACCTAAAAAATTGTTGTGGATGAGTGAAAATAACTAGATATTGTCCATGTTTGTTTGGGTCTATAACCTCATGATACTCATAAGTCATATCTCCACAACACCCACAAGGTAATATCTAGTGGTGAGAAGAGGCTAGGAGAAAGTCAACAATTGGGAAAGAATATAAGGACTCATGCAAGTTATGCATCATGAGATTTTAGAAGGCATCTACTTCCATACATCTAGAAAAAGAGGCCACTAAGGTGAAGCTTCACTACACTAACCACTCATATAGCAGAAAGAACAAATCAAAATATCAACAAAGTTGTAGGCATGAAAATATTCTAAATAGAAAGTTCCATAGATTAAATGTCATCACCTATAGTTTGCACTATGTGGGACATTAAAGGATATTACATTGAAAAAAAAGGAAAAAATCCAACTAGAACATAAAATTTGGTATGAGTTTAAAAGTAGAAGGCACAAGCAAGGGATTACTAGAAATTTTTAGGGAAGTTAGATAAAGCAAAAGATAGAAGTCCAATGAGACTACTCATTAATACTTTTGAAAACTCTAAAGTAATAAAAGAAAAATAAGTTTTGATAGTGGATGCCAAAATGAAAGGAAAATTTATAGAGTGATCAATTGCTTCAAAAATAATATCTCATAAAAAAAAGTGTAGGAATGAGCAATAGTGCATAAAATCCCAAAAGAAGTAGTTGAGCCAGAATGAAGAACCATTACTAAGAAAATATAGGATCATCTACCAAAGATACTTCAACTTGACAATCTAGGAATAGGTAGGTGAAATATTAAAAATGAAGAGATGGTACCTACAACAATGAAAGCTATAGTCTAACACAAGATATGACAAAATACTTCCATATTTAATTCTTAGAATCCTTAGAAAAGGGGTGGTTGAAAGAGTCAAAATCATCCTGTAAATTCTTAAGGGAATTTGTTCATATTGTAATCTATAAATATCAATAGTTTAGACTATGCCAAGGATCAACACGTTTACATGTGTTATCTTTGTAAGCTTTCCTTTCATTTATTTTTGTAGAGTAGGCAATTCTTGAGTGTCTTGTGGGCAAATTGAACCCATGTTTCTGGCACAATTTATTGTAAAATATACTTGTATATATATATGAAGGCCTGCATTAATTTTTGGACTAGCCATCCATGATTCTCCTATTGAACCATTTTTGTATGTGTGTATGTGTTTGTAGTTTTTACCTATTTTAGGTTTTGCTTGCATATGTGTGTGTGGGAGGCCTGCATCAATTTTTGGACTTGTTGGATTTTAAGCCTTACTATCTCAAAATATTACAAGTCCCAATATAAAGAAGCCACAATGTTATAGGTGAAAATATCAATAATCTAGAGTAGAATTATATATGAGAAATTAAATATATATCAAGGCCAATATAATAACAAAAATAACATTCATTTATAATATCAAATATAAATGTAAATGGCCAAAAACATTCATGTACATGCATGAAGAATACTTATAATATGAATTGCTCAAAAATATGTATACACGCTTTATTATCAATGATTGCTATATGGTGATAATAATAGATAATTTTCCCTTACATCGTATGGAGCTTTATATCCATAATATAGCCATAGTAATATGACTCTTCAATACTTATCTATTACACTCACATATCTAGGAGATGTAAAATTTTCTATTCTTGACCTTTGGCTTCTCATATTACCTCTTGTAAACTAGGCTCTTCACTCTCTTATTACATGCATACTTGACTCTATGATACTCACACACTTCTATATGACTCCTACTCTCCTACATGCACTCCTAATACAAGACACTTGTGTACATCCTCATATTATATATTTGCACACTTACATACATGACACTTGTGCACATTATCTCAATACATACTTGCACTCTTACTTACATGAAACTTGTGCATATCCTGCACATGGACACTTACATAAAAGGGAAATATAAATCACTCATCTAAAATATAGAATTAACCCTAATCTATTACATATTTACATTTGTACCATGAAGGTACCATGGAGGTACATTTGCATGAACAAAATAATGTAATTTTCTCCAATAGGACTAGTCATCTATGGTTCTTCGCTAACTCGTTTATTTATACACATGTATGTCAGTAAATCTCTTCCATTCTTAACTGTGTCAATCAAAGGAAGTATTCACTACTGGCACATAGTGTTTAGTTCTATTGTGTAGAGAGATATATTTTAGTGCATCACCACCCTTTTCTTTTTATTGAGTTGTTTATTTTTCTCTCACATTCATTTTCGTTACGCTAAGTTAAAGTGCACCTAAATATCACATCCTAACAAGGATAAAACCTTATAAAAATCTCCTAAATATCCCTGATTGAGCCAAACCTTGTTCTCTCGACTGTGACCTTGCTATGTTGCTCTATGAAAGGAGTGATTTTTCTAATAGAGACAATAGAAGATGAAAAGAGTTTAATGGCATATCCTGTGGGACCCCAACGACATATCATTGGTCCCATAATCACAAAAAGTTAGATTTAGATTTCATTAGGATCTATGTCTACCCCTCATTGTTGAATATCATTTTCACTCACTTGGAAACTTCACTTTAGAACAAATACTATAAGAAGACACTGATAAATATACAATATTGAAGCTATGGTTAAGGTCTCAATCAATCTACTTCTAGAGCATGAACTAAATTCACCTAGTGACTCCAATCCAAATAAAATAATCAAGAGACTTCTAGATAGAAAATTTATTGTCAGGTTCTACACTATAGAAGGTGACAAGAGTTATTACAACCATTTGCCACCATTCCATGAAGAAGAAGCCCTCAAACATTTCATACTTGGAATTATAGATGGCATTTGGCTCAACTAGTGCCACATGAAGTATGGGATAGGTTATCCCATTTTTCTCTTAAGTCTCTCAACTAGTTCATTGGGTAAGATCTCATTATCCCATTGACCATCTAAACCATGTGGTAAGTTTGTGCACAATCCATAAAGTATCATAGTAGAACATGGCTCTAAGATTATTGGAAACCTTTTTCAGGGGAAGCACCTAATAATAGTATCTCACAATCTAGTTTAGATCAATGGCAGTTAGAACAAGCTTGATAATACATTTGTTGAAATATTTAGAGAAAAAGATAGATGGGTATCACTCCTGGAATAATTTTTAACAATCAAGAGAACTCCCATGGAGATAGTAAAGGATTTCAACCTTAAATTTCATAAATCAAGGTATAGAATACTTGAGGAGCTTTGTCCTCCCCCGGGTATGACACTTATATACTATTTAAAATACTTGGATTTTAAAATCTCATTGATGAATAAAGATAGAGGTGGAAATTCTCTATGAGAATCTTATGAAATAACCATTAAAGATATACATAATCTGATCTAGATTGGAAGGCTAGCCCTTAGGCTTCCTATGCCTATGTATCCCAATATGCACCCCCATTAAAAACCTACTTTGGTTGCTAAACTAATAAAGTTTTAGTCATCCTCAATCTCACTTGCATTTTCTATTGTCCCACAAACTCAAATTCCACCTACTCCAAAGGACCTTGAATAGGAAGCATCTCACAAGTTTCTTGCATTAATTGCTAATGAAATATTGGCCATGAGGAGGGAATAAAATATCTAAAGGTACCATTATAAGAACAATTCAAGACCTCCTTTCCCATAAGGCAATTAGGGATATAGTGTCATATCCAACAAGTATCCTAGACTCCAATTTCAAAGTAATCAAGAGAATGGTCAAGTCCAAGGCCAAAATTAGCAATAATCTTGGTAGTAACCCCTATAAAAATAGAATTCCCTAACCATACTAGGGAGCTATCCCCTATCCAAAATATTTATGTACAAGAGTCTACCTCTTGGTGTTGCTCACCCCCTAAAATTTTCCCTAGCTAAAGCAACATAGGAGAAATATCTTAGCTCTTGGCCACTGCAACTGAGATGATGTCATCCTAGGCATCCACTTCATATTTAGGAGACAAGAGGTATATTCCATACCAACATACCACCAATACCTCTATCTCAAAGCCTGATTGTGCCCCTCAAGAGTGAATCTTGATGACCTAGGATGAAGGGGATATTTACATAGTATCTGATGAGATGGAAATCCTAATGGCCAAAAGACCAAAGGTTCATTTAGACTACCTAATATGGTCTAAAAATGAGCAATGGATGATAGACATAGGAGTAATACAATAACCCTTGATAGAAAAAATAGACCAGACAAACCATAATGACATCCTCCAGCTATAGTGTTGTTGAGTGATAATTTCATCCAATTACAAAATTACACTAACAGTTAGGGAATTGGTGAAACTTTCCCTCTCTTGCAAATAAATTCAATATTTCTCCAAGGTTCTGCATTAAAGCAATGCACATGTAAAGAATTAAGATGACATTAATCCAAAATAGTGCTGAAATGAATTCATGGATGCAAGTGAATGTAAAAAGGGGCATGTGGTGAATTATTATCCTAGTGGAATTGAAATGTGCCATTGCTGATTTTTCTTGATTATCTAACATTAATGTGATCTCCCTAAACCTTGTTAGTCCAATTTATATGATCAAAACAAATGAGGAAAATGTTGTGGATATGCCACTTCCTTTTAGAAACCGTGCCTTTATGTGAAATTGATTCTTAAAGTCAGTAGGTTCATTTTTATTTGAGATTTAAGTGTCCTACTAAAATTAAGTTAGTGGGGTTAGTAAAGTTATCATGGTTAGTAAAGTTAGCCTGGTTAGCATTTCTTTGTTGACCTTAATGTGATATTGTAGGTCAGTTGTTAGAAAGTTCTTTTTGTCTTGAGATTCTAAATCAAGAAACATAAAGAAAATGTTGTGGTTGCCCACTTCCTTCTAGTCTAGAAATTTATGTGCTTTGAAGTTAGAAACCATTCCCAAAATGAATTTTATCTTTGGTTATTCAAATCTGTGCTTTGTGGGCCCTTTATTTACTTGTAAATATTTTCTAAATAGCATATTAAAACCAAAAAAATAATAGTCACTCTTTGCCATCCAAAAATTTGTGCACTCCAAAATCCGAGGTTAATCTTATAGAAAATAAGAACCTTTCTGATTTTGAGTCCAAAATTTTGATGTTTCACAGAAAATGAAATGAAAGCAGAACATAAATATGAAAAGTAAAACTCAATATATGAAAACTAACTAATAATGGGAAATGAATGTAAAGTCTCAAATCAATGCTACCCCACCCAGCAATCCCGGATTTAGTAAGGTCTACCAGGAAATAACCCGCCTTGGTTAAACCTGCAAACGCAAAATTTAAAGCAAAGCAAGTGCTAGCTTCTAGGAATTATATAAAATTTGCATATCCTAACATTCATGTAATTTTAACCCTGTTACAACATCAAAATCAGATATAAGTCAGAAAATATGCAATGTAAAAAGATATTTAATTAAAATCCTATTCCCTGCAACCTCTTCTAGAAGTGCTCACAATGTGCACACTTTGAGCTATTACATTCACAAAACCCAAAACAAAGATGGCAACCTTTCGGTCCTTTGGTTTTTCTAGCCCTCATACATCATTTTCAATATATATTTAAAATTTTACAGAAAACTTTCCATTTCCTATTCCCAACTCTTCGTTGTCTTTTCTCTGAATGTTGTTGAGCTTCCAGCGTTTTGTCTTTCTTTCTCTTCATTTTCCTTGTTTTTCCAATTCAAACGCTTGATTTTCCCATGCATGCTTTCGTTTGGTTTGGTCCCATAATCATTTGTTTTGAAACATATTTTGGGTGAGACCTACTCGACGTGCTTGTAACGACCATCCTTAAATGATGACACTCCCAATGCCATAAGTGAAGAACACAAGCTTATACTGAGAGGGGGGGTGAACAATATAAGACCTCTTTTTACTTTTTCCTTTATACTTCAAAATAGTAAAGCAATATACCCAAAGCAATATCAAAACAATGCACAATATCATCCACAAAGTGACACCAATTTTAACGTGGTTCACCCGGAATGGTCGGGCTACGTCCACAAAACTTTTCTCTAAAAGTTATCTCAAAGTTCTTTGGGAATCCTTCCCAATTACAATGTTTATGAGCCTCGGCCCAAAGGAGATACCTTCCCCCAATCAGAATTTATGAGCCTCTGCTCAAAGGAGATACCTTCCCCCAATCTGAATTTATGAGCCTCTGCTCAAAGGAGATACCTTCCCCTCTGCTCTGGAAATGATCCCTCAGAAGATCAACTGCCTCTACCTCTTGCCAGCACGTGGAACTCCTTTCCATAGAAGACCTCCTATCCTCAATGCTTAGCCTAAGAGACCTCTGCCTTCTATGATCACGTCCACAGCAGCTCAGCAACCTGTACCAAACATAGTCAGTCGGTCTAGTACAAGTCTTCCTCTGTCTGTCAGATCTGTCCAACACTTGAACAAATCAATCCTCTGCACACAAGCTGCACTGTCTTCGCACACTCTGCGCCCATACAGCAGCACTCCACGTTCGTCTTTGCCCTTTGTGCTCTCTGTGCCCTCTGCTCTCTCTATGCACTCACAACCGCACTTGGTCGAACTTCAACCTTTGCACTGTCTGCACAAACACAGCGGCACTCAGAACAATTCACCATGACTCTTCGCTCACTCTGCACACTTCGATCGAATTTTGCACTCTGCTCTCGGCGATCGAACTTCTCACTCTACGCTCTATCTACGAATGTCGCAACAACGATGCACCCAACTCTTCAAAATAGCCTACCTTTTATAATAACACTTTCAAGATCAAAACCTTAATCTTAGTCGGTTGTAACCCTGATCTTTAGTCGGCTGCACAACCCTAAACTTCGTCGGCTCACATTTAACTTTGTCGGCTTCAAATGCCTCTGTAACTCTTCTGTAGCTTTTGTCGTGAAACTACAACATGTCGCGATATCGTGACACCTTTGCAACCATACACTTTCTTTTGGCTTTTGTCATGATATCGTGACACTTCAGCCTTTGTCGACTTCAACTAAGTTCTTGTCATGATATCATGACACTTCTGTCTTTGTCAGCATCAACTTTGCTTTTGTCACGATATCATGACACTTCTCCCTACGTCGACCTCCTTTCTACTTTTGTCATGAAGACTTTGTCTTCACTTCTATCATGAAATCATGACACTTCTATCTTCATAACCTTCCTCTCTACTTTTGTCATGAAATCGTGACACTTCACCTATAGAAGACCTACTTTTAGTTTCTATCATGAAATCGTGACACTTCTACTTTCGTCTGCTATCTTTTCTGCCTGTCATGAAATCATGACACTTTCTGCATCCGTACGCTTTTCCTTCATCCTGTCATGAAATCGTGACACTTTCTTCATCCGTACGTTTTCTCCACAACCTGTCACGAAATCGTGACAGTTCTCACTTCAAAACCTTTCCTTTGCTGCATGTCACGAAATCGTGATAGTTCTCACTTGGAACATTTTCATCTACAGCATGTCACAAAATCGTGATGGTTCTCACTTCAAACTCTGTAGCATGTCACAAAATCGTGACAGTTCTCACTTCAACTCTGCAGCATGTCACGAAATCATGACACTTTTCGTGTTACTTTCTCTCTCTTCGAACTTGTCACGAAATCATGATAGTTCACACTACGGACTCTCTCTTCGCATTATGTCACGAAATCGTGACACTTTTTCTTTTGGACTCTCTCTCCTAATATGTCATGAAATCGTGACACTTTTTCGTCCATACAACCTTCCTTGCAATATGTCGCGAAATCGTGACACTTTTCCTTCTCTGCCTTCCTGCTCTTTTCAAGTCGCGAAAATGCGACATGTCACGAAATCGTGACACTTTCCACCTTGCTCTCTTTCTCTGCCAACATGTCACAAAATCATGACAGTTTTTCCTGCTTCTTCTCTCTCTTCCAACATGTCGTGAAATCATGACAGTTTTTCCAGCTCTTTCTCTCTCTTCTAACATGTCACGAAATCGTGACTATTTTTCTTTCCTGCTGTATATGTCGCGATATCATGACACTTTTCTTACTTGTCTTTTTCTTTGATCTTTTGCAAATGGGCCACTATGGTCTTCTTGGAAACTCATTGTCCATGCTCTGAATAACCTTTGAACTTGTCATGCCGTAACCTTCATCAAAACAAATTATTTGACATTAAATCAAATTCCTTCAAGAGCTTCTTGACATCAATGACAACTTATACATTTGAGCAAAGGCAATGTACCCAAAGTACCCAAAATTGCCAACAATCTCCCCCTTTGTCATTGATGGCAAACCTTTACCGAAAACACTTCTCAAGAGCCAAAACTGAAACCAACTGTGCTAACAACTGAGAATCTTCCTTTGAAGTTTTGCTCCCCCTGACTTGAAGCTTTCCTCTTCACTTGAAGCTCTCCCCCTTACTCATATCTCTCCCCCTTTGTCATCAATGGCAAAGGGTCACCTTTGGGGCTCGGGACTAAGAATGAGCCTCTTAGCTTAGTCCCTCCCCCACCTCCTGATGAGGTGATTAATTCTGGGGTGGGAGTAAAACTCCCATTAGGCATCGATCATCATCAGCGTCTATAACTTCCTTGTCGGGCCTTCTCTTGAACTCTTTGTCCATATTCCTGTTCCTATTCCTGTCACTGTTCTTGTTCTTGTTCTCATCCCTGTTCTTGTCCATGCCTTGATCCTTGGACCTGTTCATACCACTGTTCCTATTCTTGTACCTTGGAAGTTCAGCTCTACACTGTCTAGTTGTGTGACCTTCATTGTTGCACTTATAACAAGTAACAATGTTATTTCTTTTAGGCATACCTGTTCTTTGAATCCACCAGTTCTGACCAAACCTGTTCCTGTTATTAGCCTTGCAAAAAATTGCCTTATGCCCAAACTGTTTACAAGAGTAGCAATACCCTTGAAAGAAACTAGCACTTCTGAAATTGTCATTTACCTTCTTCATTTGAGCCATGCAATGTGAAGCCATGTGACCAAACCTGTGACACGCAAAACATCTGCCTTGAAATTTTCCTTTATTTGACCTCTTGGGTCCCGAAAACTTCTTCTTCTCATTCTGAATTCTATTTTTTGTTTTTGTGCATCTATCATTCAAGGACTCATGATCTGAAATACTTTCCTCATCAGAACTCTCTTCCTTTTGGAGTCTCTTACTAGACTCTCCAACTTGTTCCTTGTGTGGCTTAACAAAACCAAGGCCTATTTTATCTGTTGTCTTTCTTTGACCTTTGATGAGTGACTTAACCTTTTTGGAGCTATCTTGAAACCTGTAAAGCTTATCCTTGTACTCTTTAGTTTCCTCTTTCAAAGAAGCCATTTTCTGTTCTAACTCACTATACTCAAGAACCTTAGACTCTAACTCATCCTTGAGTTCTTGTGTCTTAGCTATAGAGAAATCAAGATTTTCTATAAGATCATCTCTCTCCATACAACATTCATCTAACTTATCCTTGAGTCTAGCATTCTTCTTTCTTTCCTTTTTCAAAGCACTAAGAGCATTAATAAGTTCACTTTCAAGATCCTTTATTTGTTTGCTTTCTGAATCATCAAAGCCTTTTTCAGATTTCTTATCACTAGAGGTGCTACCTTTTTCAAAAACCATACAAGCATCTTCCTTATAGTTTTCTGAAGCATCCTCATACATACTAGAAACCAAATCATTATTTGTACAATCATCCTCAAGGTGACCAAAATTTCCACATCTAAGACATTTCATGATAATGAATCTATGTTTCGGTTCTTCCTCTTTTTCTGATATGAACAACATCTCATTTTCATCATCACTTGAAGAACTTTCACTATCACTACTAGAACACTTACTTGCTTTGTCTAGGTAGAAACTCTTCTTGTGCTTGTGAGAATACCTCTTTCCTTGATTGTTGTGCTCATCTTTGTTCTTCCTGTGATGCTTGTGCTTTTCAGAATCCTTGCTCTTAGAATCCTGTTTATCTTCATCACTTTCATTCTTGGGAATAGATACGGTCGGTAGCATAATGACCAAACTTTCCACAATTGAAACATCTTATATTTTTCATGCTTTTGTGCTTTCTAGAGAACTTGCCTTTCTTGTTGTAATATGCCTCTTCATCACTAGAAGACTCATCACTCTCTTGAAGTTGTTTACCCTTGGATTTCTTGGTAGCCTTGAAAGTCGCCTCTTTCTTGACATCAACCTTCACTTGAGTTCTCAACTCAAATGCTGCAAGTATACTATGGAGCTCATCCTTTTTCAACTTATCCAAATCTTTAGCTTCCTCAATAGCAAAAATATTTTCACTAAATCTATTAGGAAGAGATCTTAAAATCTTATCACAAACATCATTTTCAGCAAGCTCAAGACCTAAGTCTTTCATGGAGTTAACAACCTCATCCATACGAAGCATGTAGTCACTAATATTTTCATCATCATTCATCTGGAGTTGTTCAAACATACCTTTGAAGTGTCTCAACTTGGCCTTTCTGACATTTGTATCACCTGTATGAACCACCTTCAATCGTTTCCACATTTCACTAGTTGTCTTGCAGTGAATCACTTTGGTGAGATCTGCTTTCTGTAAGCCTTTCAGGATTGCATTCATTGCTTTTGAATTGTTGTGATGTAGGAGCCTTTCTTCTTTAGTATAAGGACCATGTTCAAGAATAGTGTACTCATCTTCAATCACTTCCCAAACCTCATTCCCAAGTGCCATTAGATGAACCTTCATCCTTGCACTCCAAAGACCAAAATCTGATCCATCAAGAATAGGTGTTGCATTGCCACTTGAATAATCCATTGTGTTCTTTACTAGCTTTTCCTTCAAGTTGTTAAACTTTTCGAAGGCACCCGCTCTGATACCAATTGAAGAACACAAGCTTATACTGAGAGGGGGGTGAACAGTATAAGACCTCTTTTTACTTTTTCCTTTATACTTCAAAATAGTAAAGCAATATACCCAAAGCAATATCAAAACAATGCACAATATCATCCACAAAGTGACACCAATTTTAACGTGGTTCACCCAGAATGGTCGGGCTACGTCCACAAAACTTTTCTCTAAAAGTTATCTCAAAGTTCTTTGGGAATCCTTCCCAATTACAATGTTTATGAGCCTCGGCCCAAAGGAGATACCTTCCCCCAATCAGAATTTATGAGCCTCTGCTCAAAGGAGATACCTTCCCCCAATCTAAATTTATGAGCCTCTGCTCAAAGGAGATACCTTCCCCTCTGCTCTGGAAATGATCCCTCAGAAGATCAACTGCCTCTACCTCTTGCTAGCACGTGGAACTCCTTTCCATAGAAGACCTCCTATCCTCAATGCTTAGCCTAAGAGACCTCTGCCTTCTATGATCACGTCCACAGTAGCTCAACAACCTGTACCAAACATAGTCAGTCGGTCTAGTACAAGTCTTCCTCTATCTATCAGATCTATCCAACACTTGAACAAATCAATCCTCTACACACAAGCTGCACTATCTTCGCACACTCTACGCCCATACAACAACACTCCATGTTCATCTTTGCCCTTTGTGCTCTCTATGCCTTCTGCTCTCTCTGCGCACTCACAGCCGCACTTGGTCGAACTTCAACCTTTGCACTGTCTACGCAAACACAGCGGCACTCAGAACAATTCACCATGACTCTTCGCTCACTCTGCACACTTTGATCGAATTTTACACTCTACTCTCGGTGATCGAACTTCTCACTCTACGCTCTATCTACGAATGTCGCAACAACGATACACCCAACTCTTCAAAATAGCCTACCTTTTATAATAACACTTTCAAGATCAAAACCTTAATCTTAGTCGGTTGTAACCCTGATCTTTAGTCGGCTGCACAACCCTAAACTTTGTCGGCTCACATTTAACTTTGTCGGCTTCAAATGCCTCTGTAACTCTTCTGTAGCTTTTGTCATGAAACTACAACATGTCACGATATCATGACACCTTTGCAACCGTACACTTTCTTTTGGCTTTTGTCATGATATCGTGACACTTCAGCCTTTGTCGACTTCAACTAAGTTCTTGTCGTGATATCATGACACTTCTATCTTTGTCAGCATCAACTTTGCTTTTGTCATGATATCGTGACACTTCTCCCTTCGTCGACCTCCTTTCTACTTTTGTCATGAAATCATGACACTTCTGCCTCTAGACTTCGTCTTCACTTTTGTCATGAAATCGTGACACTTCTGTCTTCATAACCTTCCTCTCTACTTTTGTCATGAAATCATGACACTTCACCTATAGAAGACCTCTTTCTATTTCTATCACAAAATCGTGACACTTCTGCTTTCGTCTGCTATCTTTTTCTGTCATGAAATCGTGACACTTTCTGCATCCGTACGCTTTTCCTTCATCCTATCATGAAATCGTGACACTTTCTTCATCCGTACGTTTTCTCCACAACCTATCACGAAATCATGACAGTTCTCACTTCAAAACCTTTCCTTTGTTGCATGTCACGAAATCGTGATAGTTCTCACTTGGAACATTTTCATCTGCAGCATGTCACGAAATCGCGATGGTTCTCACTTTGAACTCTGCAGCATGTCGCAAAATCATGACAGTTCTCACTTCGAACTCTGCAGCATGTCGCGAAATCGTGACACTTTTCGTGTTACTTTCTCTCTCTTCGAACTTGTCGCGAAATCATGACCAGTTCACCCGACTCTCTCTTCTGCATTATGTCACGAAATCGTGACACTTTTTCTTTGGATTCTCTCTCCTATTATGTCGTGAAATCGTGACACTTTTTCGTCCGTACAACCTTCCTTGCAATATGTCACGAAATCGTGACACTTTTCCTTCTCTGCCTTCCTGCTCTTTTCAAGTCGCGAAAATGCGACATGTCGCGAAATCGCGACACTTTCCACCTTGCTCTCTTTCTCTGCCAACATGTCACGAAATCGTGACAGTTTTTCCACTTGCCTTTTTCTCTGCCAACATGTCACGAAATCGCGACAGTTTTTCCTGCTTCTTCTCTCTCTTCCAACATGTCGCGAAATCGTGATAGTTTTCCCAGCTCTTTCTCTCTCTTCTAACATGTCACGAAATCATGTTTGCTACGTATATGTCGCGATATCGCGACACTTTTCTTACTTGTCTTTTTCTTTGATCTTTTGCAAATGGGCCACTATGGTCTTCTTGGAAACTCATTGTCCATGCTCTGAATAACCTTTGAACTTGTCATGCCGTAACCTTCATCAAAACAAATTATTTGACATTAAATCAAATTCCTTCAAGAGCTTCTTGACATCAATGACAACTTATACATTTGAGCAAAGGCAATGTACCCAAAGTACCCAAAATAAAAAAATTATGTATTTTATTTTCTTTTATGGCTCATGACCTACCGTAGGATCCATTCTATCTCCAATAATGCCAGGCTTCCTCTTCATAAACAAACCAACCCCTTGTATTACTTTGAATCTTGTCAAATATCACTATAGACATCACTGTAATCGATTGTTTCTCAACTGTGGTAGTTCGAATCGACCCTGAAACCTTCGTCCTAAATTGCTATTTTCCCACACATCCAGCATGTGATAGCTACCTCATACACTAAGTTGGGCATCTGCACTGGTTTATCCAGTGATTGTGGTATACCTATAATATTATTTATCAAGGAACTCACCTTCCATAGGGCGCTATCTATCGATAGACTCATCTCTGAGTCATCCAATTCATTATTGTCATCGTATTGCTTGACCCGAGCATCATCACCTATGTGTTCAAGCTGTCAATTCTACCTTTGTGCGCTCACTGTCGTTTATGCTTTGAAACTACTCTTCAAACATGCTAATTTCATTATTGATGTTCGTTGGTCCTTTAGCTCGATGAATTCATCGATGTTTTTTCATATCCCATGATTGTCGTTGTCCTTCAACTTCACTAACATCCCCATCATTTTGGCCTGCCAGCTTGGAATGATTCCATGACGTGTGTCATCAGCTTCATAGCCTATTTTGTCTACAACCTTCCAAACACGGTGTCCTCACATCCACACTGGTGATCTTATCCCTATCATCATCTGGGTTATCTTTGTCGCTGCCTAGTCATTCAATAGGGCCACATCATCGATTCAAATCACTGCCAATTATCCAAATTGTCTAGCGTGGTCACCTTACAATGCACATCCACTCTAGCGCTAGTTTATTCGAATGCTGCCATGGCTCGCTCATTGATGTTCATCCGTAGCCTCGACCTTCGTCAATTTCATTCGATGAGTCCTTGTTGTCATGATCCTGTACACCGATGATTACCAGGGCATGGTAATCATCCACTATTAGCTGTGTGGATGCCCTAACGAAGAGCGAATCAACCTTTGGTCACCAAATGGCTCATCTCCTAGGGCCAAATTTTGTCGAAGTTCACTCGCACATGCCTAGGGCCAAATTTTGTCGAAGTTCACTCGCACATGCACTTGTATACATTAAAACCAAATATTAGTCCCATGCTAAAATTAACCTTTGGGAAGGCTTAAAGTGAGATGAGCCTTTTAAAGAAATGATTTTATTATTTTTTGAATATACATTATTATATATATAAATATATACAATAATATATATGTTTTATTATTGTTTTAAATGTATTATTATTATTTTTATTTTATTTTATTTTTTATTATTTACTTCATGAATTTTATTTATTTTAGTTTATTATTATAATTATATATAAAACTTATATAATTATAATAATGTTTTTCTTTATCTTTATTTGATTTTCACTTTATTTAAGGAGACATCTTTAAATGGTTAATTATTGAAAATGAAATAACATAGAAAAATTAAGTTAACCATTTAAGACTTCCAACACCAGAAAGGAATTTCTCAACTCAAACTTATCAAGCCAACCCCGATGACCAAATATTTAAGACCCACGTAAAAGAAACACTACCCATGGTGATTTTTGGAAACTAATGCAAGCATATGGGTAAGGACCTATGCATAAAGATGCTCAAGAACAAAGAAAACTTTGAAAGTCAATTTTTTTAAAAAAGGTGGGTCCCCAATTTTTGGGGTACGTTGTGGAGCAGCCACAACAAATGGCGACTCTACTGGGAAATGCTCCTGAGCATTTCGGTGAGAACCCAACCTGAAAACCTTCAAAACTCAAACACAAGCATCAGAAAATATCCAAAGAATGAAACTAGACGAGAAATACATGAAGCATTAGAATTATTCAGCGTCAGCTCAATGTGTGCGGTGTGATTCATTCCTTATCATTTGAAATTGATCAACATTCCATCATCTGTTTCACTTATGATTCATGCATATGAGAAGTTATGGATGATTCCTGTAGGATTTAATGTATGGTGAAGATGCTAGAGATATAACAACCTACTTTGCAAAGGCTCAAACTTTCTAGTACCATGAACAAACATATTAAAAGCTGTCAAACCCTCTTAGGACCAAATATGTGTATACTGAATTAATTTACTAGATCCCAAAGTTGGTTATGTGTCACTACCATCTTGAACCCATGTGCAAGTGTAAGTGAAATCAGAGCTTTGGGGAATAGGATTCCCAACCTAAGCGAGATGGGAATTTAACCCTATCCTTACTACTCCGATCTGGAGTTCATTACCTCATCTTGAACAAAATGATTTAACTCTGTTATGGATGAAACTGTCGAGGCTAGCCTGTTCGTTTGAGCGGTCAGTGGTCTTGCTTTTAGACAAGACATGTTGCCACACATGAGCATACTCCACTTGCCAGTCAGGCGTCTATAGCCCCGGTGGAGATTAACCCCATAATCCAGGATTTGGCTTTACTTTTGATTTCTTGAACCTTGGGGATGACTACCCATCCTTGCAAGGGACATGTAGTACGATCCTTCCAATCCAATATTAATGATGAAATGAAAGTAGAATGAAAAATATTTGCTTTGGAATTTCAAGTTCTTGAGTGTAGATCGCGCTTTTAATTTCTTAAAGCGTGATGGAGGCAAAATAGAAGCTTTGGGGAATCGGATTCTCAACCTAAGCGAGATGAGAATTAGACCCTATCCTTACTACTCCATGAAGGTCAAATCAGAGCTTTGGGGAGTTGGATCCTCAACCTAAGTTCGATGGGGATTTAACCCTATCCTTACTACTCCGATTTTAGGCTTTAAGCACTATGGGAGTGGTAAAAACCACTGTTTTAAGGATTATGTTGCATGATAGGACAGACACGAAATACTCCTTTCGCCTCACCTTTTCTTCCAAGTATGGTTTTGACCATTTTGCTCAAGATCCTCTTTAATATGTGTAGAACGTGCTTGGTTCAAGATAGTTCGGGCATCGGTTCCCAACCTTAGGATCCTTTTAATATATGTTATGTAATAACCCTAAGAGGATTCGACACCTTTTCAATGATTGTATTTGAAATGTAGATGCAACCGAGATGAAATGTATATGCAATGTGGAATGTAACATGAGATATGGATGAATGCATTGCTCTTTTTGAAATGCGGATGGAGTATACCACCTACTTTGCCATAATTTGTAAAACCGACAACTTCATGCATCACAAGTTCCAAACGATATTCTTTAATGTGTTTGCGATACTCGTGGAGCTTTCTGCAATACAATTCCGATGTTTCATATTCTCTTAGTCTTAGTCAACATTCATAAGGACATAAGTTGACATCTCACTTTTCTTTTTTTCTTTTTTTTTTTCAAGACAAACCAAAAGTGTCCAAAGGACCAACACACAAAACTTAAAACCAAAATGAGATCCAATCCAAAACCAACATCAAAAACCAAAAATTATATACAAATGTACAATATGGTACAAATCTCACATGACTTAAGGGCTAAAATAATGCTTTAGAACTTGCCCATTAACCGGTAACATCAAATATTTCCCATCCAAAGTTCTTAGTCTGAAAGTATTTTCCCCTAGGATTTCGGAAATTTGATAAGGGCCTAACCAAAGACAATCAAACTTTTTGTGATCCCCTTTCTCCTCATGTTTTTTATCCCACAATAAAACCAAGTCAGAAATCCTAAAAGACTTAATTTTGGCTCTTTTATCAAACCATATTTTAACCACATCTTGATGTTTGCTCATGTGGAGCATGGCTTCTTCTCTTTTTTCATCAAGGTGCATTAGATGACTTAATCTAGCCTCAATGTGATTATCAGTTCCAAGGTATTCTTGTGTGAAACGAAGGGTTTGAAGCTTCAAATTTGCAGGAAAAATTGGATCTTGCCCATAAACTAGATGATAAGGTGTATTCCCTATTGATTCTTTTTCTCTAGTCCTATCTGCCCAAAGAGCAAATTTTAATTGGTTGTGCCAATCCCGAGGATTCTTTTCCAATAACTTCTTAATGATGGTTAACAAATTTTTATTTGAAGATTCTGCCAAACCATTGCCTTGAGGGTAATAGTTAGACGAAAACTTTAAACTCACCTTATTATCATATGCCCAATTTGCAAATTGAGTGGAAACAAAAGCCTTACCATTATCACTTACAATAGAATCGGGCATTCCAAACCTTGTTACGATGTGATCTTCGAGGAACTTTATTACCACATCCATAGTGGAATGCTTCGTAGGAATTGCTTCTGCCCACCTAGTGCAATAATCTGTAGCTGTGAGTATGAATTTATGGGAATCTAAAGAATTTGGGTTAATAACCCCAATGAAGTCTAATCCCCATTGTGCAAATGGTCTCATCTCAACTACAGGTTGCAATGGCATAGCTGCATTCCTTTCTCTATTGGCAGCCACTTGACAAATATGGCAAGATCGCACGTGTGCATGTGCATATTTAAAAATGTGGGGCCAATAATATCCCACTCTTAAGATTTGATGTGTTGTTGAATTTTCCGAACCATGGCCAGTTTCGTATTTACCATGAAACTCTTGCAAAACATTGGTAGCTTCTTCTTGATTTAAGCATCGTAGGTAAATTCCCTCATGATTTTTCCTGTAAAGAGCACCAGACCTAATAAGATAATTGGCAGATTTAAGTCTCAAGGCTCTTCTTTGAGTAGAATTAAGATGTGATGGACACTTACCATTTAGCAAAAAATACACAATATCAACATACCAATCATCTTTGGAAATGTGCTCTACATTTAAATATTGGCACGTGATTTGGGGATTGTTCTCAGCAATTGTTTTCACAAGTCCTTGTCCACGAACTAGTTTCATGGGTTGAATTTCAAGATCAAATTCTTGAATGGTAGAAATCCATTTACCTCTTCTCTCACCTAGCTCATTTTGCACAAACATGGTTTTGACAGCAGGGTCAGGCACGATGGCAAAGACCCTACTATGCACAATGTAATGTCTGAATTTTTTTACTGTTTTGAAAAGTGCATACATTTGCTTATCGAGAATGGAATACCTCAATTGAGCATCCTTCAAAGGAGCACTTAGAAAAGCTATGGGATTTTCTGTGTTATCTTCACCTTTCTGGGTCAAGACACTCGCAAAAGAGTGTTCAGATGCAAAAGCATAAATAAAGAAAGGCTTAGAATAATCTGGACTTATAAGGACAGGGGCTCTAGAAATAGCATCCTTGATGCTTTGAAAGGCAACCCTACTTTCTTCATTCCATCTGACATTCACATCCTTTTTAAGCATCTCATTCAGTGGTTTAGCTATCTCAGCGAAGCCAGAAATAAACTTCCTCACAAAATTGATTTTCCCAAAGAAAGATCTCAATTCCTTTTTGCTACCTGGGAGAGGCAGGTTTTGGATAGCTTCTATCCTTTCCGGATCAATGGAGATACCTTCTTTTGAAATGATATGGCCAAGCAATCTTCCTTCTGTCACTCCAAAGATGCATTTTTTGGGATTTAAAGAAATTTCGTGTTCTCTACACCTTTGGAGAACTTTCCTCAAATATTTCACATGGTCTTCTCTTTCCTTTGAAAACACAGGAATGTCATCCACATACACAATGATACATTTACCTATGAGCCCTTTAAACGCATAATCCATGGCACGTTGAAATGTTGCGCCTGCATTTAATAATCCGAAAGGCATTCTTCTATAGGCAAATGTTCCCCATTTGGTTGTGAAGGCCGTCTTCATCCTGTCATTGGGATGAATAAGAATCTGATTGTATCCAGAATACCCATCGAGAAAAGACATCATTTCAGACCCATTCACCATTTGCAAGATTTCATCAATTGATGGCAGTGGGTAATTATCCTTTTGTGAGGCTTTGTTGAGATTTCTAAAATCTATGCATAGCCTTATCTCTCCATTCTTCTTTCTCACCGAAACAAGATTAGCGACCCAAGTTGAGTGCCTAACGGGAAATATTATCTTTGCGTCCAACAATCGCTTGACCTCTTTCTCTATCAAGGGCTCAAGTAATGGGTTAACAGGTCGTTGTCTTTGTCTGAAGGGTTTGGAATCCGGTTTTAAAGGGATGGTGTGCATAATAACATTTTGATCATACGTTTTCAACTCATTGTAATTCCAAGCAATGCAATCCATGTAATACTTTAATGCACGTATTATATTTTCTCTCTCATAAGCTGTACATGCCTTTGCAATGTACACTTCACGTGGATTATCTACACTCCCTATATTGATCAGGTCACAAGCATCTTTAGGAAGTGGAACCCTTTTTCCTTTTCTAGCTTTATATCCCATATCAAACATCTTCTCCAATGAAACAATGTTCTTAGGTATCTTGTTGGATTGAAATGTAGCTTCACTTTCTTCTTCTGTTTCTTCTTGCCACCTTTGATCTTCATCAATCACTTGGTCCTCAAAAATACCCGAATTGGTGACAAATTTGAAAATGTGTCTATCATTCTCAAAAACTTGCAAGTTTTTAACGTTATCGAGTATCGATGGGCAAGGGACTAACTCAATGGAAAACTTCTTGCATTTTTTTATGTCAACTGGATTTAGCATGCCTACAATGACTGCAAGAGAATCAGCTATACGATTTCCTTTCCTAGAAATAAGGGATATATTAAAAGCATCAAATTCCTCAATGAGGTCCCTCACCCTAGTTCTATAAAGGCTCAATCTCTTGTCATGGCAGGTATATTGTCCTTTAACTTGTTTGACCACTAACTCCGAATCTCCCAATACTTTCAAACACTTAACCTTCTTGCTCAAAGCCAATTGTAATCCAAAGATAAGGGCTTCATATTCTGCCACGTTGTTAGTGCAAGGAAATTGCAATCTATAGGCAGAAAACAATGGTTTACTTCCTGGACAAGTGAGTTCAACTCCAGCTCCTGCCCCTTGTTTTGACTTAGATCCATCAAACTTGAGTAACCACACGAGATTATCTTCTTCAAAAGAGCTACAAGAAAATGTTTCTTTTTGAGGTTCTTCGGTAGCTCTTTCAACATCAAAAGCATAGACTCCTAACTCAGGTTCAAAAAATTGAACTTCATTTGGCTTGTTGAATTCTGTGATGATTTCCTTAAGCCTTGGCTCATTTTCCACTCTAATTTGATTAGCAATTCCCTTCCAGGGTAGCCACATGTGTGAGCAATCAGTGGAGAAATAACCATTCAAACTTCTCATCCAATCCCTAGCAAGTAGCATTCCATATCGACTTGGGATATTGACAACCAAAATATCAACCACCTGTTGGACCCTAGGTTCAGAATTGAGTTGGATCTTAACATCGTAGAGGGTCCCTACCACGTTTACCTCAGACCGATCCAATTGCAAAACCTTGCATTTAGAAGAAACAGGCTCTAGGCCTAGCATTTGACAAATTTTTGAAGGCATGAGGTTACTTGTGGCACCTGTGTCCACCAAACAATTGTGCAAATTTTTGCCAGCAATCCTCATAGTCAATAAAAAAGGAGGGACATCTCGTCTTTCCTTTCGTAAAACCATGTGAGATTCAACTTCCTTTCCTTCCTGTATTTGACTAGGTGAGTCCAAAGCCTTTATCAATGCTTCCTTTTGGCCAGGCAACCTAGCCGCCTCTAAAAATGAAAGGCTAGACTTGGACTTCCTTAAATCCTCCACTATGTCATAAGTTGACTTCTCAAGCTTCAATGTTTTTTGCATGGCCTTAGATGTTTCTCTTCCAGGTGGAGGAGGGGGATTATTATCAGCCTTAGTATCAGGAGGAAGGATAGAGTTGTTTGGTGGAGTTGAGGATGTTTTAGGGGTTTTGGACTTACTCCTCAAATGGTATCCATGGTTCCCCTTTCTAAATTCTCTAAAAGCTTGCACTTCCTGTTCCAAGATTTCATCCTCTTCTTCCTCATCCTCACTTTCTTGACGATATAGAGTTTCCACCACCAAAATGTTGTCATCTCCTTGTTGATGTTGGGGTGGACCCTCATTTGGCACAAGTTCCAAATCATCCACTTGAGCTTGGAGACAATGGGTATACCTAGCGATTTCGGGACAATTCCTTTCATTGTGCTCCTTTGTATTATGCAATCTACACCCCTTTTCCCATGCAAAATCAGAAATATTAAGAATGGAACTAGAGTGACTTGGTCTTGCAGAAGTATCTATCTGATTAGCGATAGGGGAAGGCACACCCCCATTGTTTGGCTTTGTATTCCACTATCTCCCTCTATTGTTGAAATTTTGATTTGGGTGAGGGGCATGGGATTCATACTTCTATTTTTGAACCAAATCATTACTCAATTTGTGAACCATATTTTTGAGCTCTTCAACCTCTGAATAAATCTCTTTTGGTTGAGCTATGTTATTGCTAGTTCCAGTAGGGTTTGCATAATTGGTGAGATCTTGACTTAACATTTGAGTTGGATTTTGAGCAACTTGATTTGCGTAGGGATTCACACTTTGAATTGGAATTGGATTGGGGAAAGGAACTATAGCCTGAGAATTAACCGGACTAGTTCCTTGCATAGTCTGTTGACTATTTTGCAAAAATGAAGGAATGGGGGGAATGGATGTGATTGGTTGAATTGGAATGGGTGTGTAAGCGGGTGTTGATGAATATGGTTGTTGATAAGGCAAAGCATTCATGCCTAGAATTTGTGGTGCCATGATCTGATTCATCATAGGAGCTTGACCATATGGACCATATTGTCCTACCATAGGCATCTGGGGAAACCCATAACCCTGTGGTGTCATTTGTTGTTCAATGGTCATAGCTTCATTGTAGGCTAGAGCAAGCGTGGTAACTTGAGGATTTTGCCTTGCAAACATTGCCGTCATAGGATCCAATGCCCCAAAATATATTTGCAAAGCTACTACGGGATCAATGGCAAAATGTCGAATTGCTCTATTATAGCACTTCTGAAATCTCTGATTAAAAGTTTGAATTGGCTCACCCTGGCCTCTTTTGCATGTAATGAACTGATTGTAGATGATTGTGGGATCTAATGGTGACCTGAATTGGTTGACAAAAGCATTCTCCATTTGCGTCCATGACGTAATGGAACCAGTAGGTAAGCAAATATACCATTCGTAGGCCACTTGGTCTAGGCTCATGGGGAAGAGTCTACAAGCCACATCTTCATGTTGAACTTGCAATCTTATCAAAACATCCCTATAGGCCTGAATATGTTCTTCTGCGGTCCTTGGGCCATCCGGTTTGTATTTGGGCAAAAATATCTCTATATTCTTAGGGATATCATGAATATCCCCTACGATATTCAAAGGAATGTTATGGGCTCCGTACCAAGGAGCTGGTGGAGGTTGGGCCATTTGATTCAAAATCGATGATGATAACCCTACAAGAACCATGGAAATGGTACTGATAATTGGTACACTAGTGGCAATTGACACCACCGATGCAAGTCCGCTAGATGCACCTGAAACAGAAGGATCTTCTGTAACAAGGGTATCCGATGGGATCACAATTTGTTGGGTTTTATTCCTTGGATTCCTATGAGTGGGTGAGAGGCTTTGGAATATGGTTTCCTCGGTTGTTTTGGACCTAGTTGCGATGCGATGTGGTGGGTCCAGCTTGTAAATGAAACTACCCTACGAAACCTGACAAAACTCTCAACACCTCAAAGAAAACCTGTGACACAAAGAAAATCCTGCAGTTGTAGCCATTAATGAAACTCAAAGAATAACT
Source organism: Wollemia nobilis (assembly GCA_028583015.1). NCBI lineage: Eukaryota > Viridiplantae > Streptophyta > Pinopsida > Araucariales > Araucariaceae > Wollemia > Wollemia nobilis. The sequence goes on from JAQPPZ010017070.1 coordinate 1,766,204, forward strand.
TCAAAACCAATTTGTTAGTCATGAATAAAAGAAGGAACCATGACAAAGCAATATTCTAAAAATGTAAATTAGTTTCTGATTCACCAGATCGCATATGCGCAAGTGAAGAGCATACTCCTAGTGTTGTAGGCTTTTCGATTCACAAGATCGCATTACACGCAAGTGAAGAGCATAATACCGACAACAAATACATTTTAGACAAAATAATTCCTTACAAAGTATGAAATGACTAGAAAATATCAAACATGTAACGTATGAATAATCATGTTAGCATCAACCAAGAGATGTATCCATTAAAATCAAATGAAAGTAATTGCATGGAGACAACCTCGTTAGTCAAGACCAAAATTTTTCAAAATCAAATCAAAACACATTATTCCTGTATGAACAATCAAAAGCGTTAGAACAATGCATAGCAATTCATGTCCTCCTTTTAACACTACAAGGTTGTATTGTTAAAAGAGGGCTAAAGATAATAATCAATAGGGCATGAAATATTCAAAATTTAAATCCCTATAGCATTTAAATCACACTGAAATAAACCAATTCAGGCCCTCCTTCTAGCGCCAAATCTGTTGAGTGATAATTTCGCCCAATTGCAAAATTACACTAACAGTTAGGGAATTGGTGAAACTTTCCCTCTCTTGCAAAGAAATTCAATATTTCTCCAAGGTTCCGCGTTAAAGCAATGCACATGTAAAGAATTAAGATGACGTTAATCCAAAATAGTGCTGAAATGAATTCATGGATGCAAGTGAATGTAAACAAGGGGCCTGTGGTGAATTATTGTCCTAGTGGAATTGAAATGTGCCACTACTGATTTTCCTTGATTATCTAGCATTAATGTGATCTCCCTGAACCCTGTTAGTCCAATTTATTTATCTTGAAATTTAATGATCAAAACAAATGAGGAAAATGTTGTGGATATGCCACTTCCTTTTAGAAACCGTGCCTTTATGTGAGATTGATTTTTAAAGTCAGTAGGTTCATTTTATCTTATCTGAGATTTAAGTGTCCTACTGAAGTTAAGTTAGTGGGGTTAGTAAAGTTAGCATGGTTAGTAAAGTTAGCCTGGTTAGCATTTCTTTGTTATCTGACCTTAATGTGAGATTGTAGGTCAGTTGTTAGCATGTTCTTTTTATCTTGAGATTCTAAATGAAGAAACAAAAAGAAAATGTTGTGGTTGCCCACTTCCTTTTAGTCTAGAAATTTATGTGCTTTGAAGTTAGAAACCCTTCCCAAAATAAATTTTATCTTTGGTTATTCAAATCTGTGCTTTGTGGGCCCTTTCTTTACTTGTAAATATTTTCCAAACAACATATTAAAACCAAAAAAATAATAGTCACTCTTTGCCATCCAAAAATTTGTGCACTCCAAAATCCGAGGTTAATCTTATAGAAAAGAAGAACCTTTCTGATTTTGAGTCCAAAATTTTAATGTTTTGCAGAAAATGAAATGAAAGCAGAACATAAATCTGAAAAGTAAAACTCAAAACATGAAAACTAATTAATACTGGACAATGAATGTAAAGTCTCAAATCTATGCTACCCCACCCAACAATTTCGGATTTAGTAAGGTCTACCAGGAAATAACCCGCCTTGATTAAACCTGCAAACGCACAATTTAAAGCAAAGCAAGTGCTAGCTTCTAGGAATTATATAAAATTTGCATCTCCTAACATTCACGTAATTTTAACCCTGTTACAACATCAAAATCAGATATAAGTCAAAAAATATGCAATGTAAAAAGATATTTCATTAAAATCCTATTCCTTGCAACCTCTTCTAGAAGTGCTCACAAGGTGCACACTTTGAGCTATTACATTCACAAAACCCAAAACAAAAATGGCAGCCTTTCGGTCCTCTGGTTTTCCAGCCCTCATACATCATTTTCAATGTATATTTAAAATTTTACAGAAAACTTTCCATTTCCTGTTCCCAACTCTTCATTGTCTTTTCTCTAAATTTTGTTGAGCTTCCAACGTTTTGTCTTTCTTCCTCTTCATTTTCCTTGCTTTTCCAATTTAAATGCTTGATTTTCCCATGCATGCTTTCGTTTGGTTTGGTCCCATAATCATTTGTTTCAAAACATATTTTGGGTGAGACCTACTCGACGTGCTTGTAATGACCATCCTTAAATGATGACACTCCCAATGCCATAAGCTCTCATAATAAAAAAACAAAAAAAACTTTATGCATTTTATTTTTTTTTATGGCTCATGGCCAAGTGTAGCTTTACCTATTGTTCACCCGACACCCACCTACTGTAGGATCCAATCTATCTCCAATAATGCTAGGCGTCCTCTTCATAAACAAACCAACCCCCTGTCTTACTTTGAATCTGGTCAAATATCACTATAGACCTCATTGTAACCGGTTGTTTATCGACTGTGGTAGTTCGAATCGACCCTGCCACCTTCATCCTCAATTGCTATTTTCCCACACATCCGGCATGTGACAGCTACCTCATACACTAAGTTGGGCATCCATGCTGGTTTATCTAGTGATTGTGGTATACCTATCATATTCATTATCAAGGTACTCACCTTCCATAGGGCGCTATCTATCGATAGACTCATCTTTGAGTCATCCAATTCATCATCTTCATCGTATTGCTCGACCTGAGCATCATCCCCTACATGTTCAAGCTGTCAATTCTACCTTTGTATGCTCACTATCGTTTATGCTTCGAAACTACTCTTCGAATATGCTAATTTCATTGTTGATGTTCGCTAGTCCTTTAGCTCGATGAATCCATCAATGTTTTTCCATATCCCGTGATCGTCGTTGTCCTTCAACTTCACTAACCACCCTTTCATTTTTCCCTGCTAGCTTGGAATGATTCCACGATGTGTGTCGTCGGCTTCATAGCCTATTTTGTCTGTAGCCTTCCAAACATGGTGTCCTCACATCCACGCTGGCGATCTTATCCCTGTCATCATCTGGGTTATCTTTGTCACTGCCTAGTCATTCAATAGGGCTATGTCATCGGTTCAAATCACCGTCGATTATCCAAATTGTCTAGCATGGTCACCTTACAATGCACGTCCACTCTGGCGCTAGTTTTTTCGAATGCTATCATGGCTCGCTCATTGATGTTCATCCGCAGCCCCGACCTTCATCAATTTCATCTAATGTGTCCTCGTTGTCATGATCCTATACACTGATGATTACCTGGGCATGGTAATCATCCACTGCTAGCTGTGTGGATGCCCTAACGAAGAATGAATCAACCTCTGGTCACCAAATGGCTCATCGCCTAGGGCCAACTTTCGTCGAAGTTCGCTCGCACATGCACCTGTATACATTAAAACCAAATATTAGTACCATGCTAAAATTAACCTTCAGGAAGGCTTAAAGTGAGATGAGCCTTTTAAAGAAATGATTTTATCATTTTTTGAATATACATTATTATATATATAAATATATATAATAATATATATATATGTTTTATTATTGTTTTAAATGTATTATTATTATTTTTATTTTATTTTATTTTATTTTTATTTTTTATTTTTTTTACTTCATGGATTTTATTTATTCTAGTTTATTATTATAATTATATATATAATTTATATAATTATAATAATTTTTTTCTTTATCTTTATTTGATTTTCACTTTATTTAAGGAGACATCTTTAAATGGTTAATTATTGAAAATGAAATAACATAGAAAAATTAAGTTAACTATTTAAGACTTCCAACACCAGAAAGGAATTTCTCAACTCAAACTTATCAAGCCAATCCCGATGACCAAATATTTAAGACCCATGTAATAGAAACACTACCCATGGTGAGATTTGGAAACTAATGCAAGCATATGGGTAAGGACCTATGCATAAAGATGCTCAAGAAAAAAGAAAACTCTGAAAGTCAATTTAAAAAAAAAAAAGGTGAGTCCCCAATTGTTGGGGTACGTTGTGGAGCGGCCACAAAAAGTGCCTTACTAGCCAAGAGCACATGTCCCTTCTACTATCTGTCAAAAAACCAACCTTGCTAGGTTAGTTGGTAGTATCTTGAGACTTTTACTAATCACATCACTAAAAGTATTGAAATTCACCAATTAGAGAATCCTAGAGGCTCTAAAATAGTAAGCAATGCCACCATAACCAGCTAGAAATACCCACTAGATTAGATAAAAGTCTCAATTCACTCCAACACACACCATCTAAGGTTGTATAACTTGGGTCTTTCAACATTGTTGACAATCTAAGGAAATCTATAGTACTAGTGCTAGTATGGTATATCTTGGCCATCTTAGGGAAAAAGGAATATTTATGATCTCTTAAAGAAGAAGAAAGGAAATAAAGATAGTAAGAAGCTAATTTTGTCTTACAAATTTAAGCTCCTAAAAAAATTAGGCCAAAACCTCCCCTATTTTATCTATTTATCATATATAAAGATAAAATAATTCACAATTGTATTGTGGATTTAGGGGCAAGTACAATTTTCATACTCAAAAGCATTGCAGATGCATTAGGAAATAAATATTAGCTTGCTAACAAGAAAGTGGTACAAGAAGATGGTAGTTTAGTCGAAGTCCTAGATGAGGTAAAATAATTCTTATTGGCCTTAAATGCATGTTCAAGTGTGACCATGACACAAGACATCTCCATAATTGATGTCCTAGCTTCATTTAAACTTTGCTTATCAAGGTATTTTACTATCAAAATGGAAGGTTATATGTACTTGGACTGGTCCATTATTGTACTTAGAACTTGATATGGGACTAGATTTGAGCTCCAATAAGAGCCAATTTTTATTCATCATATATAATATCTACCAATATTTGGGTTAATTCCTAATCATATTCTGATAATGGAGGAAGAACTATTTGAGTCTTTAGTTGATGAAATACATTCATTCATATTTTATGAACAAATGAACCAATTGACAACAAAAGTCTGGGGTGTATATCTTACAACAATACATGGACAAATAGGAATGGTATATAGACACAAAAATGATATCTAACCCCTAGTGAGGGTCATGTAAATATGTACCAATGAATATTTTAATATAAGATGACTTTTTTGAAAAGGGAATGATTTTTGAACTATCAATGACATTACTCTTGGGGTTAGTACCAAAGCAAATAAATAATCAAATCAATTAAGGTGATACATTATCATAGGATTAGAATTGATAAGAAAATGAGATCATGTTATATCATCCTCAAATGCCAAGTCATGCCCAAACTAAAGATAAAGGATAGTGAAAAGAAATAAGCACAAATTCGATATGGATAAAACTAATGTGGGTAGTTTCTCCACACCCTCAAGAAAAGACTATAAAATGGAAGGCCCATTATTCTTCCAAACTACATCTCAATGACTCCACACATAGTAGATGAGGCCTTACACTCTAGATTCATCTCATACTATAAGCAAAAGGTCCCCTATGAGCCACTAAAATTGTAGTTAAGATTCACTACAATCTAGTGAGATTGCACTTGAAGATGATATGGAGCCCAGGGTAGAAGTAGAATCATATCAGTGATCACCAACTTCTAAGAATTCTATGTCAAAAATAATTAAATAAAGATCTCCAAGGGGTAGGGATGAACATTAAAATCCCTCACACTATGTGATCAAGCCAATCACTAAACCATTACAAGATGATGACCCACAATAAAGCTTCCTAGTCCTTTTGATTATATCTTAACCAATCCTCACTCTTGATGGAGGCTAATGAGCCTTTTTGGTGATAATTTAAGAAGCTCCATCATTAGAAATTTTTAACCCAAGAAATGGGTATGTATGAGTAAATATAACTATATCTCATCCATGTTTTTTTGGTTCTATGACCTCATGCTCATCATGAATTATCTCTCCACTACACCCACAAGGTAATATCTAGTTGTGAGAAGAGGCTAAGAGAAAGTCAAAAACTGAGGAAGAAGATAAGGACTTAGAAAACCTCTACATCAAGATATTTTAAAAGGGCATCTAATACCCTATATCTAGCAAAAGAGATTTCCTGGGTGAAGCTTCTTTGCACTAACCACTCATCTAAAAGAATAGCAAATCAAAATACCAATAGAGTTGTAGACATGGAAATATCCTATACATAAAGTCCTACAGACTATATATCATCATATATAGTTTGCACCATATAGGATTTCAAAGGATCTTGCCTAAAAAAGATAAGGAAAATATCCAACTAGAAGGTAAAAGTTGGTATGAGTTTTAAATCATAAGGTGAAACAAGGGATGATCAAACATTCTTGGGGAAGCCATCCAAAGCAAAAGATAAAAGTTTGATGAGATTGCTCATTAGGACTTTTGAAAACTTTGAAGTAATAAAAGGAAAAAAAATTGATAAGCAGATGCCAAAAGGAAAGGAAAATTCTAAAGGAGTGGTCAACTGCTTCAACAAAGACAACATGTCATAAAAAAGGTTAGAATGAGTAATGGTGTATAAAATCCTAGAAGTACTTAAGCTAGGATGACATGCCATTACTAAGAAAAGATAGATCATCTATCGAAGATACTTTGAAATGACAATATAGGAATAGGTAGGTGAAATATTAAAAATAAAGAGATGGAACATGCAACAATGAAAACTCTAGACTAACACAAGATGTAGCAGAAGACTTCCACATTTAATTCTTAGAATCCATAAAAAAAAGGGGTGGATGAAAGAGTTGAAATCATCCTTTAAATTTTGAAGGAAAAATTTCCTTATTGTAATCTATAAATACTGATAGCTTAGACCATGCCAAGGATAAATAAGTTTGCATTTGTAATCTTCTGTAAGATTTCCTTTCATTTTTTCTATAGAGTAGTTAGTTTTTTAGTAGCTTGTGGGAAAATTGAACCCCCATTTTTGGTACAATCCTTTGTAAAAATTATTTTCACACACACATATGGAGGCCTACATCAATTTTGGACTAACCATCTATAGTTCTCTTACTGGCCCATTTTTATATGTGTGTATGTGTTTGTAGTTTTTACCTATTTTAGGTTTTGCTTGCATATGTGTGTGTGGAAGGCTTGCATCAAATTTTGGACTAGCCATCTATGATTCTATACTAACCCATTTCTTTATGCACATGCATGTCAGTAAATATCATTTGTACTTAATTGTTTCAAGGAGAGGATTTTTTCACTACTAACACATGTATAAAACTCCTAGAGGCCCCAAATTAAGCCAAACCCTATGCTCCCAACTATGGCCCTACTATGTCTCTTCACATGAGGTATGATTGTTTCAATTGAGACAATCAAATATGACAATAATAGCTTTTATAATGAATTGAATCTAGCTTAATCATTACATGATGCCCTATCATAGGCTTGGCATGATTAGGTATATCCTGGAATAGTTTGGATCCTAAGTATTATTATCATGCTTAAAAAGTGTGGATGTCAATTTCTCATCCTATCATGGCTAGAGCTATAGATTTTAGCCCAACTATTTTGATTCAATAGCCTACTATAATCCTAAGCAAGCATGTATCATCGGTTGGCTCAATATTCTTTAGTATACTTATCTTCCCACCAATATTCTTTAATTTTATACTGACTATGTAAATTTATAGACACCATTATAAATAATCATAAAGGGTTGCATCATATTTTTCTAGTTCCAATAGACTAGTTGTCACTTTCTCAACTAACTATTTTGATGTAGATTGTTGAGGAGTGATGTGGTGGTCCAAGATTTTGACATGTATGATTTATTCTAAAATGGAATTGTTGATGAGTCATTTTCTCTCTTGTATCAATCTACTCAATGTTTCTTATGATAAGGCCTTAGAGGCTTAGGCAAATGTTGAGCACTTGAGCTAGAATTATTTTTGGAAATCTCCAACCATTCGACTCTTTGGACTTATGACTAGTCAAAGCTCTTGAGGCTTTATGTTGACATCATCATTTAAAAATCCAACCACCCATACCTTCTAGCCACTTGTGATCACTCAAAACTTTCAACCACTTGCATCCTTTGACCACTCACACCATATGACCACTCACATCATTCAACCACTTGCACCCTTTTGCCACTCAATAACCTAGACCCTTGAGATCTTTGGATTATATCACCATTTTAATTCTCTAACCACTCTTGATTTGGAAATTTAATTGGCCAAGACTTTTGGGTTTCCTAAGTTACATCATTGCTTAATTTTTGTATCCACCTTAAGCCTTTCAAGATATGGGAGAGAAGTGGTCAAACCTCTTTGTGTTAGCAAATTTATTTGTAAAAATAAGAGTCCAACATAATTTGTAAGGACCATCTAAGTGGGCGATTGTATTATCCCAAATTATTGGTACCTCTCAGGTATTTTCTCTTGCAAAAAAATGTATAACTAATATAAGTTTATCCATTATGTAGTGGAGTCACAAGGGAAGAAAAATAGGAGAAAATATAAAATGGAGAAAACACTTGGGGGCTTAAATGGATATTATAAGAGAAAGTAAGTAAATACTTGACCTAATAGAGGGTCCAATATCCTTTATATTTAACAAGGGCTTTAGAGGATATGTTGTAAGATTCTCCTATATTTATTATATCCCTTCTATTAACAAAATATGGTATTATTTACAATAGAAAGAGGAGGAAAAGTACAAGAGTTCGTAGAGAACAACTAGAAACTACTCTAGGAATGGAATAATAAAATTTGGTGACTGGGAGGACTAGAGAAGATGGTTATTTAGTGAAAAATTAGAGTTAAGGTTATGAATGAGGAGAAGAAGAGGAGAGAAAAGTAAAAAATTGTCAAAAAGAAGAGGACGATACAAGATGATAAGGAAGAGAATAAAGTGGGTATACTTGAATGGTAGCACCTTTTGGAGATATGGATTCCTCCTAATAATCATCTACAATAGCTTACACCAAATTCAAAAATGGGTAAAGTGTCTTAGGTCAATTTTCCAATTTATCAAAGCTTGGCATCCCCTAGGGATGCTTGCTACCTTTTTCTTCATGACATTGTGCAAGAAATTCTCTTCAATATCATAGGTGACTTCACAACATCCATGAACTCTCAAGATATCCATAACTACTCTACTAAATTCTAAATTTCTTAAAGCTTCTATGCAGCTACTGAAACCTTCTATAAAATGTAACAAGCCCACATATGGTTTTATAGGCTTTGATGATGGCTATCACAACTAAAATTTTTAATGATCATGCATGCTTTGTCAGAGTTGACACACATCCCAAAAAAATTGAATTTGCATTAGTGGTTTGATCACATGCCTTGATTTTTTTGGAGCCAAGTTTTTTGACAACACAATCCTTGCTTTCTTTGTTATTTATGAATACCACATGTTTTCTTTACAAGTATAATTTTATGTTAACAGACTCATGTATCATGTGTTGTGCTTCCTCTGAATTTGTGTGATACTGGTGACATTCCTATTAGGATGAGATTCTAGTGGCATTACCATGCTCTTTTACTTTATCCTAATGAATTCCCATTTTTTTGGTCTACTCCATGCTTTTTATTTGAGGATTTATGGTTGACTTCATGTGGGAATCATAACTTATTTTCTCTCTTCAATTTTGGAGGAAATATTTGACAACTCGTAATATAAAAGAAGCTTTTCTTTTATTTCTTGCAATGATTTCGGTGACCTATTTATAGACCGATAATGCTATACAATCTGCAAAAAAATAGATCTTGAAATACCCAATATTCTTGTGTTTTCATATATTATAGTCTTTTCGATAACTTTTGCAGTTGCCATAAATTTAAGGTTAACCTCTATTTTTTCTAGCAAGCTTTGCCAAGCTTACCATCCTCTTAGTATGTTTCTCTTCTTCCCTTTCTCTTTTGTCCTTGGGATTCACTTTTTTACCTTATTTCTGGTGCTATTTTAAAATAGCACCAAGGTATATAGTGTGCTACAAGCCCAATTACCAAAAAGGGTGGTTGTATCTATTGGCCTACGTCTCAGATTGAGGGATGTGCCCATAAATATAAGTTGGATGTAATCCTTTCCAATGGTAGAACCCATTTATCTACCATTGGGAAGGATCTAGAGTTCCTACCTATGATAAAGTCTACCTTAGCTACCACTAGAAAGTCTATAAATCATTATCATTTTAGTATTATGGGTCAACATAGCCTCATGGCATAGGGAGCTTCAACCTTGTTTGTAGCTTTATTTTAAGGCTCTCCCTTGTGAGCACCTTTGATATTTTTAAAGCATAGAAAACTTGAAAAAAATTATGGGGCCTCAAGTCTTCTCATCTTATCTCAACTTTGGGTGGTAAATTAGCTCAAAAGTCCCCTTCAGTATGGACTTGTACCTCATAAGGACAAAGGGTAAACTTCTTTCTTAGAAATGACTTTACTCAAGGCTTATGAAATGTTGAGATGAGGATCCTCCTTATATAAAATTTTCTAGCTGAGAGAGTCATTTAAGTAGCCTATATTGTATGTCTTACTTTTTATCACTTCTTCTTTGGTGATCTTATGTAAAGGAATTTTTAGTTCAATTGAATTATCAATCAACATGTTTATCTATCATGAACCTCTAATCTAGACTTGTGAACTATCTAATGCAATTTTTATAAATTTTCTCCATGAGGATGTTATGTCATTACTTGTTCTAAGCAATGGATTTATTATATGTAGTTGTAATCAACTTTATTTACATGCCACCTATTTACAAAATAATTTGGCATACCTTATGCCAACTATGTCAAATGTTACAAAGTTATTAGAGTTAGCAATATCCCAAATATATGGTCCTAAAATTTTGCTTTTCCCTTATGTTCATCTTCTAGGACATGTTACTTGTTTGGAAAATGATATTTTATCATGTTGGTCTTGTGAAATAATGAGTCCAAAAGCCTATATGGGATATACCATTGGAACTCAACAAAGATAACTCACCCTCAACTTGTGACTCCTTTATTAGCTCCTCTATGTATTTTAGATATTTCACCAGATTAATGCCCTACATGTCATGAGTTTCCAATATCATGCGTATTATTTCCTTGGAATGAATCATAGAAAGTCTTTATATTGTCAGTGGTCCTTTTTCTAGCTTCCTTCAAAGACATGACATCAATTTTTGGTTGAATTTATAATGCAATGAGTTCTCATATCTGAGCAGGTTACTGCATTGAGATTACACATGGAAAACCCATCCTCTCTCAAATCTTTTAGGCAATCTCGATATGCTTCTATATCCACCTTGGGATACTCCAAATCATTCTAATCCATATTTATTTTTTTCTCCTCATAACTTTTTATGTGATAAGGGTTGAGCTTCTCACCATAGATCTAGACCTTTCATATGTAGGAAATCACCTTGTGAGTGTGGTCTAGTGATAAATACCCCCAATATTTTTTGTAAACCCCTTTGATAAGCATTGTATAAATAGTTATAGCAAGTACAACACTATCATCTCCTAGATTATTGAGATATTTGAAACTTTATGCAATAGTATTGGAATATCTTTTACAACTACCATTGTCTAGACTAGCATTCCATTTGGGTGCAATATTATAGAAATAGTCTATGTATACTTCAAGCCATACCATAAAAAATTACTTGATGTATAATTTTTGTGGTGTCTTCAACATCCACCATTTAGTTGTAAACTATCTAACTCTCCATATATAAAGACAAACAGAAGGACGAAGGTTTTATCTTACCCATGTTAAGAGATGGTTGCTTTTCTGTTAAATTAAAGTTTGAAAGAGTCAATCTACCCACCATTGATATTTTTAGAGCTACTCTTACCAAATTAACTTGTTTAAAAATCAATCGATTCTCATTCATATTGACTCTTAAGAGATTCCTCTTCACTTCTTTTGCAATGTTGTATTTAGCCACCTTGGAAATTTCTCCTCATTCTAGGCAAGTTGCTCAAACCTCCTTTGAATACTAATGACAAAATTCTCTTTTCCTCATGGTTACAAAAGGGTACCACAACTTTCTCAAAACTCATTCCCTTGGCTTTTGTTACTTGGATTTTAGTGCTTCTGACCTTTGGTAAGCTACTAGTACTTTTGTGTTTGTAATGGATCATCTTGGCAGGACTTTCTCATGTTGTTTGATTGATGTACTTAGGTGTTGATAACTAATACATGATCCTATTTTATTTCTATCAAGATGAGTTGATAGTTCTACTTTATGATTTCTAAATTTAGATTATGCTATTTTTAGAATATGGTATTACTAATGAATTTTTTGGTTGTAGGACCACATTCTCTCACAGATGGATTGGTATGGGACAACCACTGGAGTTGAGAGAAATGAAAACTAGGAAATGATGGATTATTTTTAGTTGACACCCACAGGGGTAAAATAATCATGTAGGAGCATTTGCATGTGTGTATGTGTGATTAAATGCATCATTGGGAAAGGAGGTTGCTATAAAAGCAAAAGAGCCCTTACTCATATATGCTTAAGGGTCCTTCATAGGTGGTTGATAACCTTGAAGTTATCATAATACCTCGTGCATAAGGAAAATTATTGTTGTGCATATTATTACCTATTGTTAATTTGCATATTAATTTGGGTGAGGATAACTTTAAGCTAGAGCCCTTGTGTAGCTTTAATTCTTGTTTTGTCATTAGGGTGCATTAATACATGTGTTTTGAAGTGTGGTATTTGATTGGTTAATTATTTATCATTTAGGGTATTAATAGTAATGTTAGTATTATTAATACTTAATTTACTAGATATCAATGCTATTTTTTTTATTTTTGGAAAACATCCCAAAAGGGATGCCAATTTCGAGTAAGACCCAAGGATGCAAGGGTATCCATTCCACAAAAAATGCCTAGGATATAGACCTGGCCTACCACCTTTGACATTCTCAAGGAGCAAAAAAACTCACAAAACCAATTTAAAAATAAGTAAATAACAACAAAATTAATAAAATAAAATAAAAAGCATGCTCCTTGAGTGTGTCAAAAACAAAAGCACAACCAAACACACACACAATAAGATAAAATAAACCACAACACGAACCACATAGAAAAACACAAGAACCACATAACAAAAAAAAAAAACAAGACAAAAACAATAGAACACTTTAAAGACATAACCCAAAAAAACATGAAAAATAAACACAACCAAAACCTAAAATATTAAAAAAATAAAAAACAACCAACAAAAAACAATAAACAAAAAAAAAAAAAAACATACAAAACACTCACACAAAAAATACAAATTAACACAAACAAAGAGATACACAAGAACAATAACAAAAAACACAAGAACAACAAAAAACAACACAAAAACAAAAAAAAAAAATTGAACATAACAATGACCTATCTAGACCAGAAGACTATTAAGGCAAGAATCAATAGAGGAAACAAAAGAAGGAATAGCTTGAGCTAGGGAACTAAAAGAACTTGAATGAACCAAAGAGAAGCAAAAAAAATCAAGAAGAAACTAGGTACCTTCAGAACTGGATCCAAATACCAATGCTATTAATTTTATACTAATTAAGTTAATTCTATGAAATAAGAATTGATTTAATTATTATTACCTTGTTTAAAAAAAGTACTAGTTAATTAGATTAATATTGCAAAGTAATACTTTATAAAAAGAGAGAAAATTTAATAAATAAATATTATTAATAAAGTTCATATTTTAATTATGTTAGAAAGTTGAAAAATATTAGAAAGTTTGAAACATAGAAATTTTAAAATGTTGGGAAGTAAATCTATTTGAAACATAAGATCAAGAAAAAGTTACCTGACTCTTGGGATTTACCTTCCTCATAATCTTGATCTCCTTCTCCTCTCAAAGATCCTATTTCAATCCTTCTTGATGTGAGGGTTTGGGGGATTTTTGGCCAGGAGAAATTTTTTTGGTGGAAGGATTGGGAAAATACATGGAAGAATTTGGATTTTCTAGTGAGAAGGTAATTTATTCTATTTTTCTTCTATGAGAAAGTGTAAATTTTTCCATGTTTATTTTGCTAGTTTCTACATTTATTTTCCAACTTCTTATTTTTGGTTTGAATTCCCTATGTGATACCTATATTTGTTGAGAGAAGTGATTTGTTGTATATTTTCCAAATTTGCATCCAATTATACCTTCTAGTAGCTTTGGATTAATTATTATTTATCTAAGTTGGTATTTTTTTGAGTTTCTTCAAATCTAGATTCAATGTCCACCAAAATATATTTTATATCTGAGGTTCTAGATTTCCTTTTGGTGTTGTATTATCCATGAGTTTGCTATGCCAAAACTAGTCTAGTTACCAAATAAAGCTATAAGAGTGAAACAAAAATCTATGTTTTTGATAATATTAGGTTCACTACTATTATTTTTCTTAGATATTTGTAAAAAACCATAGGATTAAGGAAATGAAATTCTAATCATCACCTTGAATTTACCAACTTAAATATTGTTTTAAATAATATAGATATATATTTTGTGTTGGTAAAAATTTATTGAATCAATAAAACAATACAAGAAATAGAGAATCCCAAAACAATAACCCTTACAAGGGCCAAAATAAAGAGATCCCTAAAACCACCAAGTACCCAACCAAAAGACACCCAACAAACAATAGCCTCAACCAGGCATACCTGTAGTAAGAAAATTAGAAAGATGATGAGAACAATCCAATGGGAGCTGATCCCATTCCCTAACATTCCAGTCTTCTTGAAACTTAGAATCCTATTTTGCCAAGAAATCAACCACACTATTCAATTCCCTGGGAATATGAATAAATGAAATAAACTCTAGATATTGACAAATTTGAATGATCTACCGAGCCACTAACGCCAACTGCCAATGAACACTAGAAATATTATGAGTCTTCAATAAATTAATAATAATCTAAGATTCTGACTCACATATTATCTTTCTCCATCCCAGAGCATAACCTTTTTCCAAAGCAAAATGAATATCAAGGGCCTCCATATATTTATTAGTTTGCTTCCCCTTATAACAAGAGAAAATGAAAATATTTGCACTACTACTATCTCTTCCAACACCACCTATACCTACATACCCAAGATTCCCTCTAGAAGAGCCATCAATATTAATATTAAACACCTCCCGAGGTAGAGGATGCCATATGCCAGATTTGTGCACTTTTTAATTGAAACCTCTCCTCCCAACCGATAAATAAGGATGAAGGACATTATCCACTAAATCTAGGTCCTACATCATCAAAATATTAGACTGCTCCAAAGGAAGACTGATTTGACATTTAGAAGAAATAGTTTCTTGGATCATACCAATAATCCTCTACAAAATTTGATAAACAATTAACTTTCTACCTTAAAAAATTATTCGATTTCATTCAATCCAAATCTACCATATAATACATGAGGGCCCAAGAATCCACGCAAATTGAAGAAAAAAATCCTTAGCAAGAGGTATTCCTAAACTCCTCTAGAACTCAACAAGAGAAGAGGCATGAGAACAAGACTGTTTCCACACCCTCCACCAAAGATGCCAAATTTCCCATGCAAACAAACACTGTAAGATAAAATGCCCTAAATATTCATCACTATTATCATAATGGAAATAAAATGAAGGGCCATAAAAACCTCTCTTTTGGATATTATCCCAAGTAAGACATTTTTTCCTAGTAGCCAACCACAAATGAAAATTGTATTTGGGCTAGGAAAAATTATTCCAAACCTGTTTCCACCAAGGAACCTCCTCATCCCCAAAATGCTGCCTATCTAAAACATGGTAACCATAAGCCATTGATAAAAACCCTTTAGTATCTAAAATCCAAGATAAAAACATCATCATCCTATATAGAAGAGCACTATCTAGTAGCAAAAATATGAGCCAATTCTTCTCTATCCTGAATAGAACTACCTACCAGCCAATCTCTAGGATATTTCCACTAAAATACCTAAACCTACCCAATTCTTTTAGAAAAATTATAATCCATCAACCTGTACCAACCAATAGCCAATAAATAATTACATAGCTCCTGAATATGAGGAAAAATAGATAAAATTGTAGGGAAACCATCCCAAGAATCATGCCATAAAAGAGCCTTCAAGTCTTTGATATAAATCCAGAACAATCCTTGCTTAACAAGAGTTGCCCCCTTCTTAAGGGTGTTCCAAATCAAAGAGCCTTTACCAGACAAACTATATCTAGGTATTTCAGAGCCCTCAGCCCTATTAAGATACTTAAAGTAAATAATTTTAGCCCAATAATGGTTTGAGAAATGCACCATCTCCAATAAATCTTGGCCACCAATGCCTGACCAAAAATAGAAGTCAAATGAAGACCCAAACCACCTTCATGTTTTGGTCTACAAATAGTCTCACACTTAACCTGACTCCATTTTGAAGACTCCAAATTTCCAACCCATAAAAATCTTCTAGATAGAGATTCAAGCTCATGAATAAAACTAGCAGGAGCAACCTGAATCATGCATCGATAAATACATAAAGCTTGAACCACGAAATTAAGAAGCAACACTTTACCAGTAAAAGAAAGCCACTTAAAAATCAAATGAGAGAATTTAGCCCAAAATTTATCCAAAATATTATTATAGATACCTCAAGGTAGAGGACCTATAGAAATAGGAATTACCAAATAAGTAAAAGGAAGAGCTCTAATATGAAATCAAAGAATCTGAGCAATTATGGCTTGTACAAGAGGAGTAGCATTGAAAAAGAAGATGGAGGATTATCCCTCATTTATCTTCTATCCTGAAGCAACCAAATAAATATCTAGATATCTTCTAAAATTAGTTGCTTCCCTAATATAGGCAAGACCCATCATAGTATTATCATCCACAAATTGAAGATGTGAACATGTAGGTAAACTATTACCCCATCTCCAACCATGAATCAACCCTTGAT
This sequence comes from Wollemia nobilis, assembly GCA_028583015.1. Lineage (NCBI taxonomy): Eukaryota > Viridiplantae > Streptophyta > Pinopsida > Araucariales > Araucariaceae > Wollemia > Wollemia nobilis. Next base: position 1,782,974 of record JAQPPZ010017070.1, read on the forward strand.
TGACATGTGATTTGAGAAGTCTACCCAAACCCTCAGTCATAATAATAAAAAAATAAGGAGACAAATGATCCCCTTTACGAAGACCTCTCAAAACCTAAAATAAAGTAGAATACTCACCATTGATAAGGACAAATTAGGATGAAGACGTAATACAAATCATCATGCAACTAACCCAGTTGGATTCAAAACCAAAAGCAAGGATAATTTTACTTAAGAAATACCATTTAAACCTATCATAAGCCTTAGCCATATCGAATTTATAGACATAGATTTTTATTTAGAAATTTCCATAGAATGAATGACATCAATAGCAATAGCCACACCATCAAGGATTTTTCTACTCACCACATAACCTCCCTGTTCATCAGAAATACCCTTACTAAGCCAAGGATTAAATCTCTTAGAAATAAACTTGGAGATAATTTTGTACACCAAATTACATAGTGCAATAGGTTTGAAAAGATCCAAAGAATTGGATCCTTCCCACTTAGAAATAAGCACCAAGAATGTAAAATTCATAGCTCTCAACATCTGTTTAGTTCTGAAAGACTCATACACAACTGACAAAAGATCTAGTTTGACAATCTCCTAGAATTATTGGAAAAAATCCATAGGAAATCCATCAGGCCCCAAGGCTTTCCCTTTCCTCATCTAGAAATAAATATCCTCCAAATCTTCGATTGAAATAGGTATCATGAGCAACTCATTCATATCAGTAGTAACAAATGAAGGAATACAATCTAAAATACTATTTTATTTAGCAACCGCCAAGGGAGAATCCTCAGAATACAAATAGGAAAAAAACCGTACAACCTTCCTTGAATTATCCTAATAAGTAGTCAAATGGATCCCAAGAGAATAAATAAGAGAAGAAATCGCATTACCATACATTCTAGCTTTAACCAAATTGAAAAAGAATGTAGTATTTCTGTCTGCTTCCTACAACCAGTCAATTTGAGCCTTCTATTTCCAATAAATTTCCTCCCTCAATTCCCACTTAGCTAACTCCTTAATAGCATCATATTCCTCTTCAAGAGTCCTTTCTATGAGGCCATAATCCCTAATCTGTCTTGTAATAGCATCTAACTTCTCTTGAGAAGCCAACTTAGCCCTAAAAATATTACCAAAACTCTACCGATTCCACTTCTTAAGCTGATATTTCACATACTGGATACTCTTAACAAAAGATTACATAGCAATTCCATGAGTAGGCCTACCATGTAACCACAAAAATCTCATTAAATCATGCAGAGAAGGCTCTTGAAGCCACATTAACTAAAATTTAAAGCAGGGTTTCCTATAAACCCCATGGCGAATGTAATTTATCTTTATAGGCCAATGATCATAACCTCTCCAATCCAAAATTTTTGAGTTGATTTTCCAATTAATACTAATCCAAAAAGGAGAAACCAAAAAACTATCCAATATCTTGGAAATAGCCTCAATACCACATCTCTTGTTACTCCAAGTAAACATACCATTACCAGGTTTAATATCCATAATATTTAAGAAAATGATATTATCATTAAGGGCCAAAGATGCCTATCCAAGAGAACCCACACCACCTCTTTTCTCCTCCAAACTTGTGATAGCATTAAAGTATCCAACAAAAATCCAAGGATAATGAGGAGCCATTAATTGTACAACCTGAATATGATTCCAAAGGTAAATTTTTCTAGCAAGAAAATAGGGAGCATAAACATTAGTTAATAAGACCACTTCACCAGACTTCTTACAAGAAATATCCATAGAGAGAGAGAGAAAATTTATTAGAAACCCACAATATAGGAGAGAGCTTTTCAGGATTCCAAAATCTAACAATACCTCCAGAACTACCGTGGGCACCAATACACTGATATTGACTATAAGCCCACAATTTAGAAGTAATATTAAGAAAGTAATCAACAAATAACTTTGACTTCTATAGAAAAACAATATCAAGCTTATGCAACTTAATCAACTTGTGAATAGTTATTTTTCGAGGTATGCTATTCAATCTCCTCACATTCCAAGATAAAACAATCATTTATGATGGATGGAAAATGAGAATCAAGGGGTATAACCAACCCCAACTCAACCAAGGATTCCCACTCAAGTTTAATTCTCTCCACATATTTCTTCCTGCCCACCTTAGAAGAATTTTTAGGTACCCCCTTTTTAAAATTATTTTGAAGCAATCCCAACATAGAAATCACCTTAGAACCCTTTCCACAATCAAAACCCACAAAATCAGCCAGCAGTGGATCATCTACCACCACACCATCCTCCTAAACAACCATATTTTCCTTAGAAGGAATAGAAATCTGGTTCCCCTCAATAGTTTGTATGATTCACAAAAATTGGAACAATCACATTACCCAGAGACTGATCAATGTCCATATGAGTAATAGATAGATCCCTTTGCATATTAACCCTAGTAAGTTGGTCCAAGTTATTTAAAGCATCAAATCTATTATGTAACCCATTAACTTACCTCTCATTAACAAATCTCTTCAAAACCCTACCTTTATTGCGAGACTTAACAGGAATGAAATCCTCCTTATCAGTCCCACTATCCTACATTGGATCTTTCCCATAAACAAACCCATTAGCCTACTTAGGAGATTTTTATTTATATATACCACTATCCTGCTTAGGAGGTTGAGGCTTAGATGGCAAATTCCTAGGTAATTTTAGGTATTTTATTTGAAGGTGTCCATATGCATGACACAAACAACATCAAAATAGAAGGGTTTCATAGTCCAACTATTGAATCTAAGAAGAAGATTCAACACAAATTTCTATAGAATCTAGCAAAGGCTTATTTAAATCTATCTCAACACAAACACGGGTACAAGAAACTACCTTATTATCCTTTATTTATTGAGAAGTACCTATCAGCTTCCATAGCAACAATGCAATCATGTGAAGAATATCATTTCACTAGAACTCCAAAGGTAACCAAGGGAGCCAAAACCTAAACCAACACCTATGATGAAATTGTAGCACGAGTGGAGTATAGTATTCCTGGAAGGGGATGTGATGAAATATATTTAATATAAATTCTAATCAATATGGCCAATTGCATATAGTTGTACTATTTACAATTGTACAACCCTTAAAATGTACAATCAGAGACTATACAGTCCCAAAATGTATAGTTGTATGATCATAATTGAACACTTGTACTATTTTTCCAAGAATCTAGGAATTGATCAAATCTCACTCACTTTGCCAGGATTCACTTGGAAATCACTTTATTTACCTTCAAAATATTTAAAAGTACAATTTTAGGCCAAAAAATCATCAGATGTATAGAATTACAAACCCTTGTATGGTTTGGTCATGTCATTATACGGTTTGGTAAAAATCCTCATTCTACCAAATCTATTGACTCAGAAAAATACCCATTTGTATTTTATTGCCAAAAACATCATTTCCAATAATGGGTAATAGCCATTAATCTGATTTTCTATTTATTCCTCTATTTCACATAAGAGCACATGGATGGTTGTACGTTTTCTAGTTATGCAACTCTACCATAGATTTGGTCTCCACAATACTTGCAATATTAATAAAAATTCCCCAACAATACATTTATTGAGATTGCTCTCAAATCCACACATATGCATAAATAGATTTTACTGAAACAATAATTTATATTATTCCAAAATTGTACACAAGGAGTGTACGACATTACATAACAATAATTAAATTACTCCATGCTTCCCAATCCATGAACTGTACATGAATAGGCAGCCATGAACAATAGCAATCCACCAACAATGTTGAACTACAACCCACCAAACAACCAACACCAACCAACCAACACACCAAAATTTGAATGGGGGCTTATAATGGCTATCCAGTCCGTTCCAAAGCGGTTCCTAAGACAGTTCATTATTTACAATTGCCCATACATTAATAACTTTAATTAATGTTTGCTAAGATTTAATGTAATTTTTATCAAATTACATTTCATTTGCATGTCTTCACATTTCATTTAATTTTACATGCATTTTACCTTTATTTATTTCTCTAATTGTACAATTTATACCAAATTGTACATTGTACATTTTTACTTTGTCAATTGTACTATCTCACCAGATTGTACATTCTTCTTGCCAATTGTACTATCTCACCAGATTGTACATTTTATTTAAAATTATGCAAATCCAGCTTTATTATTGCTTCTTCCTTTCAGGATGTGGATTTACCTGCCTACAAAAATTTCCTCTTCAAGGTTAAAGTCCACATGCAAAGGCTTAATGAACAAGCCAACCTAGTTATAAAAATAAGGCCCTCCTTCAAAAAATTTATGTCGATCCTCCATGCAAGAGAAAACAACCATGAAAAATTATTTGCTCCCAGCATGATCTCCATATCTCCAATTGGGTTCCATACTTTTTGAGTCCAAGATTCCAATGACATGAGAGGGACCCGAATTCCTAAAAATTTACAAATTGAGGTATGATTAGCCAAGTATTCAACAAATTCTACAATTGAATCTGGTTGAATCACCAGGACAGGCCTATCCAAATCTTGTTCAAGACAACCATTCACTTTTGTAGCTCTAAAAACCCTAGCCAAAACAAAGACAATTGGGTTTGATGATTTTTCTCCAAATGCATGCCCTAAAGAAGACGGTCTGGATCCCATGAGGGCCTCTTGGAAGGATAATATTTTCTTATCATTTAAATCCCCGTCCATCATATCTTCGTCTATCTCATTCTATGAAATCTCCATCTTGTATTCTCTGCAATCTCCATATCGTATTCTCTGAAATCTCCCCATCCTCTCACCATATATTTTCTTCTTTATGTCAAAATTAAATATCAATTAATTTGAGCTCTTCTAGATTCATTTTTGGAATTTAGAGGGAGATGCAAAATATATTTATTTATTTTAATCAATGAAAAAGTCTTAAAAAATTGTTTAAAGTGTTGCGTTTTTTTAATCGATTATTATATCACCTTGGAATCAATGACACCTTAAATTTTGAATTCTCTTTCACAAAAATACCATTTTTTCCAAATGCTTTAGAGTTAGGTTTTTTAAATAATATTTAGCATTCTTTAATTATGAATCATTTTAAAGAAATATGATATCATTTTTTGAAAATAAATATCCAAATGCATTTCAGTTATACTTTTAAAAAATAGGTCAATAAGGTAAAAACAATTATGTAATTAATTAATAGTTTTATTAAGTCATAGGGATGAAACTATTAATTAATATTGAAGACTTTTGTTTTATTAATATTGATTAAATAATGTGTTGGTTTATTTATCAATATTAATTTATTAATTATGTAGTTAATTAATAGTTTTATTAATGTCAATTCTTGAACCCTCGATTCTGAAGCTCGACCTTGTGATCGAGGATATCGTGGATAGTCAAAATTACCTCCCATTTTGGAAAAAGTTTGTTGGTAATGAGGAGGATATCACCAATTCTATCATTAGCACTTGAAAGGAAGGTCGTATCTTCGTATGGGGCCTCAATTTCACCATTGATGTGTAGCTGCTACCAGACATGACTAGTCTTCCTACTAACGGGATAAGCATTCATAGAAACAAGTATTTGATGGCGATGAAGCTCAATTTTTTCATGAAGAAAGGTAAGGAACTTCTCACCGCTGATGGGGACATTGAGAGGACCAAAATCCCTAGTCCCTGGGACTGAGTAATGATCCATGTCCTCTAGTATTTTATAGTTGACAAAATAGACTCAACCTTACATAGTTTCCATGTATTTTTGAACCATATGAGAGGCAATAGGCAAATTAATATTCCAAATTATCTATATAGGCCTATTGAATTGTTAGTCACTAACGTTAGAATTGGGAAGGCCCACTACACCATCCATCAGAGCCTACATTACATTATTTATAAGCATACCCTTGATGATTTTTCTAGAAGATCCTTCATTGTCATTGCCCCCACCTCTTCCTAGCCTAACCTTACCCCTCTCAGTCCCTCCCACCATGCTTTTGCTAGTCCCTCTCAGCCTGCCCCTCCTAATCCCTCCCACCATGCTTCCACTGGTCCCTCTCAACCCGCCCCTGCCATCCCCCCTCATCCTACCCCTTCTCCTCTCGTCTATCCCCCAACCTTTCCTACCCCTAACAAGTCCACCAGTAGTTCCAAGAGTGAAACCCACATCCAAGAGATCCCTAATGATGACTCGGACCCTGATTTCTCCTTCCCTACTACTTCGAAGATTAAAATTGAGGCCCAAAATTTTGAACTCAAACCAAGAGTTGTTAAATGATCCACATTCAAGTTCCTTCAAAACCCTATCACTTGTTGCACGTGGATATGCATATGTTTGAAGAAGCTTAAAATGGATTCAGTATCCCTACCAAAATCAACGAGCTGGTGAAGAAAATTGGCTTATCCCCAGCTAAGTCTAGTGAAGTGACTAAGGATTATGTTTGTGCGAAGGTGAAGGTGGACTGCATAAGGGTATAGGGACAAAAAAAAGAGGTTGGTTATGAGGTTGCACTGTGCAATGCGGTGCTCACTCACCTGGCCAGTTCAGTGACCATCCTCTCCATGGTTGCTAAAAACTGTCAAATCCCACTGGTCAATTTTCCAGCAGGTGGTGAAAGACCTTGAAGCTGCCCATGCACAACTTAGAATTATTTTTAGGGATGTAGAGGAGCCTCGTACCACCCCATATGGAAACTGATCACTTTGTCTCAATTGAGGAGTCTCCCCCCTTGATGGGCCCAACCTCCGAGTTGGTATCATCTCCTCTATTCAGCTTTCTTTATATTTTTTTTCCATGGGTTTCCAATTAATTTTGTCAAATTTCCCATATGGGTTGCATACTGTTTTGGTGGTAAAGCCTGGTTTACTTTAGTTTTATTTTGGATGTACTAAGGTTTTGGGGTCCCTTCCAAAACCCTTCTATTAATGAAATTTTAATTTATCGATAAAAAAAAAAAAATAGTTTTATTAAGTCATAGAGATGAAACTATTAATTAATAATATAGATTGTTGTCTTATTAATATTGATTAAATAATGTGTTGGTTTATTTATCAATATAATTTTTTAATTAATAGTTTTAGTAAGTCATAGATATTAAAATATTAATTAATATTGAATACTTGTGTCTTATTAATATTTTTTTTGATAGATTGTATTAAAAATGGGTTTTGAAAGGGGCCCCAAAACCTTTTACAATGAACCAAAGGTCAATAGACCTGAACCAAAAATAAAAAAGGCTAACAACCAAGACAAACCAAAACTGACAAAGGAGAAACACAAATATAAAAGAGGTAGGAATGGAGCAAAGCGGGAGCGGAGGCAGGTGCAATTTCTGCAAACATGATTTTCATTCTGCTGGAGGTGGGAAACAGGGTTTCCAAACCCCTGGAAGCTGTGAGGCTCAAGGAGGGAACAAGCAAGGTTCTGAAGCAACTGAGGAAGAGCAGGTGGACAGTGACAAGGACACTGAGGGTTTTAAAAAATTAGAGGGACACGAACCCCTCGATATTATTTTTTATAAGAAGGCCCACATCAAGAATTTTGAGGGCAATAAGTCTTTTGCACAGGCCCTTAAAGGTGGCAATAGGGTTTCCTTACATTCCTTACCACCTCTCACTCCCAATGGGTAGAAGGTATCCATGCCTGAAAGCGTAATGGTAGACTTTATATCGATGGAAAATTTTTCTCTGGTAGGCAAATTCATAGGGGGCAGGCCGGATATTGAAACGATTTGACGATGGGCATCCTTGAAGTGGAAGACTTCTGGACACATGGAGATTATTGCATTATCAAAGGGGTTTTTTGCGGTACGCCTTAACAATAGTGAATATGCTAGTCGTATTATAATAGGAGGACCTTGGTTCTTGGATCGAAGAAGTCTTTTTCTTAGGAGATGGGCTGAGGATTTTGACCCAGAAAAGCAGAGTATAAACTTTGCCCCCATTTGGGTCCGTCTCCCAAATCTCCCGTTTCATTAGTGGCATGAGTATTTTCTTTAGGGTATTGCCAATACCATAGGGGAATTGGTTGCCATTGACAATCCAACCCTTGCACGCACCAGAATGACGCATGCTAGGATTTGTGTAAATGCAAACCTAGAATCTGAGCTTCCTACTCATGTGGAGTTAGAATATGGAAATAAAACAAGATTACAGGTCATCGAATATGAAAATAGTTTGACATTTTGCTCTGACTGTAATATTCAAGGCCATCTCAAAGGACAATGCTATTTTTTGAGAAGCCAACAAACCCTTCCTAGGAATAATGATTCCAAGCGGCAGTCTTTCAGAAATAATTGCAAATACACAGGGATGTACAAGGTTAAAGATCCAAATGTTGAAAAGGCAAAGGCCTCTGGTTTGAGGCAAATGGAGAATGAGGCTGAGCTTCACATGGACAATGGTAAGGACAAGCAAATTGCTACATCACAAACTGACCAACAAAAGGTATGCTCTCCTTTCGAAAATCTAAATAAATTTAACATTTTGGTTAAAAACCAAATAATTACAGAGGAAAATCAGAATGAAGGGTCTAATGTTGAGGATATAATTCTTTGTCTCCCTGCTTACCTAAATTTAACAGGTTACCTGTTGGTCCGGCTTTCATGCACACCCCGGGAAGGATGAAGCAAGGAAGCTCCGGAGACACCCACAGGACGGATCCCACTTGCTTTAGGATCTAGCTGGTTATCCAAGGTGCGAGTTACAGTGTTGGGTCGAATGGCAATTCACTCTTTTCCACTTCTGGAATAGATTTCAATATGGATCGCTCGTTACCTTACAGGGGGTTCTTGAACTTGTTCAAGTAGTTGCAAAAGTGTTGATCGGATTTAACTTGAATTCTTGATCTAGCTCTCATGGGTCAAGAGATTTAAATAAAAGACAAACAAAGAAAATAAAAATGGATCATTCACCGAAAACAAAGAGAGGGTAGGGTAAGGCGGAAAGAGAAGTTTATCAAACATCAACTCGTAAAACCCTAAACTATCAATTTTATCTATGCTACTAGCTTCACAACAGAACAAATCAAAGAAGAAAGTGTCCAATCAGTCTAAGATCACTTTCAACTAAGAGCACAAGGCAGAGTGAAACAGATCTAGCAAAAAATTATAAATCCAAGGGCAGCTGGTTAAAACTGGTATCTTTCACCGACAGCCTAGCTCACACAGTGAAGACAGAGCAATTAGAACAAACTTACACCTCAAATCTGTAATTTCCCCTAGCAGACAAGAGAACAACTGAAGCCTAACAACATATTTAAACTTGATAACTCAGATTTACAGCATATATCTAATAAACTTTAAATGGAACGGATAACAAAAGAAGATACACTTATCACACTCTGCAAAAGATTAGGCTCCTGGCCATGCTATCACGGAAAAGCTAAAGCACATCAACTCCAAGTCCAGAAACAAAGGATTTCACAAGATTTGCAAGAAATTGCTTATAAGCCTTTTATTTCTAAGTCTCCGCCTCCCGCAATTACATTGAGAAGAAGTATTTATAGACTCAAGACAGACCCTGATCTTTTCAGAAATATCTTCTTCTCATAACTGCAAATATTATCACATCTAAACCCTAGGACCCGGGTTTTACAATAAAAATCCATTTAAAATCAAAGTCCAGATAGAACTTAACCCTTCGGCAAATCAGGGGAGTCAACTGCCATAAATGGAGAAGATAAAATCTAAAGCCACTTGCATTCATCCGCAGCCGCAAATAAATGCCTCCATTAATTCTCGCTGGTGAGCCGGATGAGTCACCACTTCTCCATCAATCTGATCTCCCGCAAAGCCATCCCGAAGTTGAAAATATCTTCATGCCATCAATTCTACCATAAATTTGCCATTGAATGCTTTTACTGGTCTTTTCTCCTCTAGCATGGCGGCCCTTGATCGAATCTGCACTTTAACTTTGACTTTATGGCCTTTCCCGGTTGTCCCGCAAGTGCCAGATGGAATCCTGCATGAAAGACAAAAAGATTATATTAGTACTTTAAAATCATTAAAATCAAAGCTTAAAGCATTAAAATCAGATTAAAATCAGCTAAAAAGCTTGCATGTCGGCCTTGTTCTGCCTGTTACGCGCTTTGACACGTGTCGCTACCCCAGGATGCCTTCTGTTTCACTCGAAATGCACTTCTGGTCAACTTTGAGGACTTTCTCTCTCCTACCGTGAAAATGCGACATGTCACGATTTCGTGACATGTCGCGAAATCGCGACGTCCCCAGCGCTGCGCTGCTTCTTCCCTTGTCGGCCACGAAAACGCGACATGTCACGAAATCGTGCTCTTGCCGCCGTACAACTTCCTCAAAACGTGCAGCGTGTCGCTACCATTCTCATTCTTGATCTTCAAAACATGTACCTCCCCAATTTTCCCTTCACCTTAACGTCCCTCCCCAAGCTCCCCCTGATTTTGAGACAGCACATCGTCCAACTTTTTCTCTCGACTTGAAACATGCCGCATCGTCGCACCCTTTAGCCCGCGATTCTGAAACATGCAGCGCATCGCTGCAACTTTTGGACTTGGTCAATTTATCATTTATCCTTCGCAAAAATGTGACATGTCACGATTTCGTGACATTTTTCTCCCCGGCTTTCTCTCTCCTCATCTTGCAGCGATTTCGTGACACTTTCAAAAATGGAAATGTCGCGATATCGCGACACTTCCAAAAATGGAAAGTGTCACGATTTCGCTACACAAAAATGACTTAGCTGCATTTGTATTTTCCTGTCGCGATATCGCGACATTTTCGAAAATGGAAGTGTCGCGATATCGCGACACTACCAAAAATGGAAAGTTTGATTTTTCATGAATTTATGCAACTGTTTTCTGGATTTTCTCGGTACCGATGCAAGATTTTCTTAAGCATGAATGATTTCTAGCATGTAAAAAGTGAATTCTTGGATAACACAGCTAGAATGCAAGAAAAAGCACAACTTTAAAAAGGAGGCAAGCAAATTGGAATTAAACCTGAAAATGATCAAGAGGGTCCCTGCTGCAAAAATGAAAGTTCAAGATTTTCTAAGGATGGAATCTCATTTTTCAATGGGGGTGTGTTGCTTCTCAACAAATGGCGATATCTACGGGTAAAATAGTAGCACTATTTTAGAACCCAAGACTCTGGTTTCAAAACAAAAAGACCATGCATCATGCCTTGCCACAGACATTCTTCACAATAAATTGACTGCTAACTGCCAACTGTTAAAATTTCCCAAGGACATACTAGGCTGGATTACTTCAAGGAAGATTTCTGATGTGCAATTTCAAAGGGTATAAACTTTCTTCAAGGATGACTGAATTGAATGATAAACTTGGATTAATCAACTTTTCTAGATTGTAAAAGGGGAAACCGAGTAGAGCTCTGTTTACTAGTTTAGCCTTTTACAGCCTAGACAGAGTTACCCTTTAGATTTACACGACCCAAATTTACAACTGTAGGGCAGAATCTAATATTGGCTGCCTCTTTTAATTGTTCAACTCTTTTTTCTTTTTTTTTTTTTTATCTCTCCCTCTGAAATATATCAATATCTGAGATGCTTTTAGGGAAATCACAATTTTCTTTTAACATTTGATCAATCTGGAACTGTTTCAGTCTAGGCATTGATAGCCTCTGTGGATACCCAAATAATTGCATGAACCATAGTCCCCTCTCATAACCAGCTTTTCTTGGATTCCCTGGAGTTCCTCCAACTAAACAACATAGCAGCTTTTTCTATCATTAAAACAACCGTGGCAAGTAAGACACAAGATCCAATCATCTCTCTACCTTTGTCCCGAATAACAAAATAGTTCTACTGTTCGAAGGTAAGCGGACTATCTCAATTAGAATGGTGAACAACATGGGCATTGGATGGAAACTGGATTGATCAGCTTAGAATAAACAATTTTTAGCAGGCTGACTTTTCATTGATTGCTCAGGCAAAGGTTAAAAGACAGAATTTTAGAAGCCAAAGGACTTTGTACAGGCTCCCAAGGACAGGCACAGGCTTTAAAGCAAAACAGAATCAAAACTCACAATAAAACAGCAAAAAAAAAACTAAACAAAAAAAGAAAAGGAAATGCAGAGAAGAAAATAAAAACTGAACAGGGAATAAAAGAAATAAACTAAAAGAACCAAGCAAAGCAACTAAAACCAAAGCAACTAAAATAAACTAAAGCAACTGAAATAAACTAAAGCAACTGTACAGACAACAAAGAAAAAGAACTGCAATAAAGAACTAAAGCAAATAAAACTGAAACAAAAGACTGTACAGACTTAAAAGAAAGCAAGCTGACATAAAAAGACAAAGAAAGGAAATAAAAAGCACTGACAAAAGAAATAAACTGCACAAGCTAAAATTGAAAAACAACTAAAGATTAAAAAAAAGATGAAGCAACTAAAAGAACTGCAGAGCATTAAAATTAAATTGAAACAGATTAAAACTGTATAGACATTTAAAAATAAAACTGCACTGACAAAGAAATAAACTGAAAAACTTCAAAGCTTATTTACAATGTATACATATGTTACAACTTCCCTTCATACTCAAAAAATGCAGCAGTTGGGAAAGCAGAGAAATGGTGCCTTAAAAAAAATTGGACCATGTACAAGTAACTTAGAAAAATTACCTTTCAGGTCCTGTTGACGAAATGCACTCCAGACTGTGCTTCAAAAATTTGCTATCTGGGAAAGACTTGTGTTTACTGTCTTCCCTGTCCCATTTGAAAAACAAATCTGCAACTCCTTCAAATTAAACAAATCATATAATAACAAATCATATGATAACATGTTTATGCTTCTAATTGAAGGGTTTGCAGTAGTTCTTTCAAAAGGACCGAATGTAAAAAACCCCCAGGATCAAATACCTTAAAATCTTGACAGACCTGCACCACCACATCTTCAAAATTATGTGACAACCGAAAGAAATCATGTTTTATCTCGTATGCCCTGGTTCTTAACAACTTGAACATTTTGTGGTTGTCGTACTGCTTCAATATCCAGGACTTCAATTTTTATCCCTCTAGAAGAATGCTTACAATTTTCCTTTTCACCCGAGCCTTGCTTAGATTTAACCTCATCAATGTGCAATGTCCAAACATCATTGTTGTGATGGTTTAGAGTCAGAATCGTTCCCACCTTCTCGCTTGCCAAATTATAAACTCCAATATCTCGCATCAACACGCTTTATAGCCTTTTCTTTGACATTATGTTCGAAGTTGCAGTGCTTATGTTGAGACAGCTTCATCAATTCCAAGTTGGCTGACCACATTCATATTTACTATCTTTTCCTCCTTTTCTTGAAATCCAACAAGTGGTCCAGAGTAAGCCTCAATCAAGTTAACCTTCTGTTCAACAATCTGAGGCAGTTCATAGAGGGTGATGTCAGCTTTAAGTTCCCTCATATCCTCAATGATGTTATCCTCCTCAGTTACTTCTGCATAGTGATATTGAATCTCACTTTCATCATCCTCTGATGAGGAAGGATCATTATTAAGTTCTGGACTCTGACATCTCAAGTCATAACTGTCTCTTTTGAACTATTGAAAATCTTGCATTTCATCCACAGGAGTCTGTACAAGACTTTCTCGTCTCTTCAGGAAAAGTGAAAGAATCTGAAACCCCGGTTGTACTATTTTTGGGTGAACTAGAAATATCAATATTTCTTTGATCTCTAGGAAAATTTAACTCACCAGGAAAAACTTCAGATTTGGGTGGTGCCGTATCACAACTCGTTCCGCTCAAGCACCTCCACTTTGAACTTGTCGAACCTTTCTCTCGTATTTTGCACATGCCGAGTGGATGTCACAGCTTAACGGAGTCTCCTTGGGTAGAGCATGACATGTTGGCACTAACTCATGATGTGGAATGGGGTTCAAAATAGGCATGTTCTGTGTAACATAGGATATCAAAGGCCTGCTCATAATTTGAGGCCCTAATTGTCTTTCAAGAATTAAGGCTTCTTTATAAGCCCTCGCCAGTGGTTGTGATATTGATGTCTCTCTTGAGGAAAATAGAGGTCACCGAATCCAATGCATTCTTGTAGATTTCTAAGGCCAGATTTGCATTTGGGATGTAATGGCCATTCATTCTACCGTAAGCTCTTTGGAACCTCATATTGAAAGACCCGACAGTTTCTCCCGACTCTCTCTTGATGCTGGAAAATTGTTGGTATAACACACCGGGGTCTATCACTTCCCCAAATTGTGATATAAAAGCTTTCTCTAGGTCATCCCAGCTAGTAATGGAATTGCTGGTGAGGTTTAAAAACCAGTCATAAGCTCCCTCCTGGAGAGTGAACGGGAACAATCTGCAGGCAACATCTTCATGTTGTATATTCAACAATTTTAAAGCATTTTTAAAAGCTAGCAGATGTTCTTCTGCAGTTCTTGTCCCATCATGTTTATACCTGGGGAGATACCTTTTCGGGCTTCTGGGCAGGTCATGGGCTATACCCGGGATATTCAAAGCAGTGGGGCCCAACCAATTTGCCATTATTACTTGGCTGACAATGATGTTCTGAGTTGTGATTGGATAACTGCCAGTGGAGATAAAACTGTTCTGAACTTGAGGTCTTCTCTGGCAATTTTAAAAACTGTACTGACAACTTACAAAATTGTACTGACAATTTACAAAATTGTCCGGAGTTCACTGTGGGTCCTTCAAATGTTGCTGTTATGCCCTTACAATACTTGAACTGAGTTCATAGCCCTCCTTCTAGCGCCAATTAGGTGTTGGCTGAGGAGGAGGGAAAAGGATTCAAAAGATAAAATACCAGACTCAGCACATACAATACAGTATTTGTCAAGCACCACATACAGTCAGATTTCTCAACTCAAGTGCACTAAGAACAATGTTCTCGGCCCTCCTTCTAGCGCCAATTAGGTTGTTGGTCCGGCTTTCATGCACACCCCGGGGAAAGGATGAAGCAAGGAAGCTCCGGAGACACCCACGGGACGGATCCCACTCAACTTTAGGATCTAGCTGGTTATCCAAGGTGCGAGTTACAGAGTTGGGTCGAATGGCAATTCACTCTTTTCCACTTCTGGAATAGATTTCAATATGGACTGCTTTTTTACCTTACAGGGGGTTCTTGAACTTGTTCAGTAGTTGCAAAAGTTGATCATATTTAACTTGAATTCTTGATCTAGCTCTCATGGGTCAGCAGATTTAAATAAAAGACAAACAAAGAAAATAAAAATGGATCATTCACCGAAAACAAAGAGAGGGTAGGGTAAGGCAGAAAGAGAAGTTTATCAAACATCAACTCGTAAAACCCTAAACTATCAATTTTATCTATGCTACTAGCTTCACAACAGAACAAATCAAAGAAGAAAGTGTCCAATCAGTCTAAGATCACTTTCAACTAAGAGCACAAGGCAGAGTGAAACGGATCTAGCAAAAAATTATAAATCCAAGGGCAGCTGGTTAAAACTGGTATCTTTCACCGATAGCCTAGCTCACACAATGAAGACAGAGCAATTAGAACAAACTTACACCTCAAATCTGTAATTTCCCTAGCAGACAAGAGAACAACTGAAGCCTAACAGCATATTTAAACTTGATAACTCAGATTTACAGCATATATCTAATAAACTTTAAATGGAACGGATAACAAAAGAAGATACACTTATCACACTCGCAAAAGATTAGGCTCCTGGCCATGCTATCACATAAAAGCTAAAGCACATCAACTCCAAGTCCAGAAACAAAGGATTTCACAAGATTTGCAAGAAATTGCTTATAAGCCTTTTATTTCTAAGTCTCCGCCTCCCGCAATTACATTGAGAAGAAGTATTTATAGACTCAGGATAGACCCTGATCTTTTCAGAAATATCTTCTTCTCATAACTGCAAATATTATCACATCTAAACCCTAGGACCCGGGTTTTACAATAAAAATCCATTTAAAATCAAAGTCCAGATAGAACTTAACCCTTCGGCAAATCAGGGAGTCACCGCCATAAATGGAGAAGATAAAATCTAAAGCCACTTGCATTCATCCGCAACTACAAATAAATGCCTCCATTAATTTTGCTGGTGAGCCAGATGAGTCACCACTTCTCCATCAATTTGATCTCCGTAAAGCCATCCCGAGTTGAAATTGTCTTCATGCCATCAATTCTACCATAAATTTGCCATTGAATGCATTTACTGGTCTTTTCTCCTCTAGCATGGCGGTCCTTGATCAAATCCGCACTTTAACTTTGACTTTATGGCCTTTTCCGGTTGTCCCGCAAGTGCCGGATGGAATCCTGCATGAAAGACAAAAAGATTATATTAGTACTTTAAAATCATTAAAATCAAAGCTTAAAGCATTAAAATCAGATTAAAATCAGCTAAAAAGCTTGCATGTCGGCCTTGCTCTGCCTGTTACGCGCTTTGACACGTGTCGCTACCCCAGGATGCCTTCTGTTTCAGCTGAAATGCACTTCTGGTCAACTTTGAGGACTTTCTCTCTCCTACCGCGATTCTGCGACATGTCACGATTTCGCGACATGTCGCGAAATCGCGACGTCCCCAGCGCTGCGCTGCTTCTTCCCCTGTCGGCCGCGAAAAT
The DNA here is from genome assembly GCA_028583015.1 of Wollemia nobilis. Taxonomy (NCBI): domain Eukaryota; kingdom Viridiplantae; phylum Streptophyta; class Pinopsida; order Araucariales; family Araucariaceae; genus Wollemia; species Wollemia nobilis. Next base: position 1,799,487 of record JAQPPZ010017070.1, read on the forward strand.
GCGACATGTCGCGATTTCGCGACATGTCGCGAAATCGCGCCTCTTGCTGGCGGTCGTACATCTTCCTCAAAACGTGCAGCGCGTCGCTACCATTCTCATCCTTGATCTTCGAAACATGCAGCGCATCGCTACAATTTTCTCCCTTCACCTTCGAAACGTGCAGCGCGTCGCTGCAAGCTCCGGCCCGCGATTTTGAGACACGCAGCGCATCGCTGCAACTTTTTCTCTCGACTTGGAAACATGCAGCGCATCGCTGCACCCTTTAGCCCGCGATTCTGAAACATGCAGCGCATCGCTGCAACTTTTGGACTTAGCCACTTTTCATTTCTCCTTCGCGAAAATGCGACATGTCACGATTTCGCGACATTTCCTTCTCCCGGCTTTCTCTCTCCTCATCTTGCAGCGATTTCGCGACACTTTCCAAAAATGGAAATGTCGCGATATCGCGACACTTCCAAAAATGGAAATGTCGCGATATCGCGACACTTCCAAAAATGGAAAGTGTCGCGATTTCGCTACGCTTTCTGACTTAGCTGCATTTGTATTTTCCTCGTCGCGATATCGCGACATTTTCGAAAATGGAAGTGTCGCGATATCGCGACACTACCAAAAATGGAAAGTTTGATTTTTCATGAATTTATGCAACAGTTTTCTGGATTTTCTCGGTACCGTTGCAAGATTTTCTTAAGCATGAATGATTTCTAGCATGTAAAAAGTGAATTCTTGGATAACACAGCTAGAATGCAAGAAAAAGCACAACTTTAAAAAGGAGGCAAGCAAAATTGGATTTAAACCTGAAAATGATCAAGAGGGTCCCTGCTGCAAAAATGAAAGTTCAGGATTTTCTAAGGATGGAATCTCATTTTTCAGTGGGGGTGTGTTGCTTCTCAACATTACCCAAACCAAATTTAGCCCGAAACAGACTAGAAGCACAATGAAGTCCCCCATGATTGACTGTGGAGGTGAGAAAAAAAAGGGAAGAAAGTCAAATGCCCAGCAATGGAAAGAAGAGGTCCAAGATGAGATAGCTAATGGAATTCGGACTCTCTGTTTCCATCAACTAGAAATCTTCCCTTTGAAGAAAACAAAATTCTTAAGCCCCCTCAAGTCCAAGGCAGGGGAAGAGGAAAAAACTTTAAAAGTTCCAAATGAAGATCATATCCTGGAATGTAAGGGGGCTCAATGGCCTTCCTAAACAACGGTTAGTCAAATATTTAAGAAGAGATTTTGATCCCACTATTCTTATTTTGCAAGAAACTAAAGTCGATGAAGTTTTGTCTAGAAAAATTGCCCTCAATATCTGGAAAAAGGGAGAAGCAATTTTTTACAAAGCCAATGGAACCTCAGGTGGTCTTCTTTGTATCTGGAATCCAGGGAAGGTGGAAGGCAAGGTTATTCAATTAGGGGAAAGGGTAATGAGCATTATTTTTAAGGATAAGGTTAGTGACCTTTCTTGGATATTAACAAATGTGTACGCCCCTAATTCTATATCTGGGAGAGCTGATCTATGGAATTTACTTAGTCATTTCAAGGAAGCTTTTCAAGATATCCCATGGATAGTGGCAGGGGACTTTAATACCCCTCTTTACCCCTCTGATAAAAAATGGGGAGTAGGAATTCTAGAAAGAAGTATAGAGGACTTTCAAGATTTCATCAACAACAACAATTTATTGGATGTCAAATTAAAAAATGCTAAATTTACTTGGAGCAATAGGAGGTCTGGAAATCAACTTATAATGGAAAATCTTGATAGGTTTTTTTTGTCACGGGAAGCAATACAATCTTTTGGGGATGCAAATCTGTTGTCCTTGCCTCGCATTGGGTATGACCACAACCCGATTTTACTTGAAATTTAAGAGACTCCAAAATTCAAAAGGCCTTTTAGGTTTGAATCTATGTGGATGCACCACCCTGATCTCAGAGACAAAATTTCTCAGTGGTGGCAGGCATTCTTGTCGTAGGGCAGGCCTTCATTCAGATTAGCACATAAACTTAAAGTGGTGAAAGAAAATCTAAGGATCTGGAATAAAGAAATTTTTGGAAATATTTTTGAAAACAAGAAAGTCATCTCTGAAAGGTTATCAGCTATTGAGAAAAAACGTGAAGAGGGATTGCCGGACCCTTCCCTACAAAGTGGATGAAAAGAAAGCCCTTACCGAGTACCATAATGTTTTAGCTCGCGAGGAGACTTTTGGCGACAAAAGTCTAGAGCTACCCGGCTAAAAGAAGGTGATGCCAACACAAGATTTTTTCATGCATCTACCTTAAGGAACGAGGCTGGAATAGAATTAAAGAACTTTTTAGAGATGATGGATCATCCCTTTCTAGTCCTAATGAGATCAGAAATGAAGCAGTATCCTATTTTCAGAATCTTTTATGAGAAGAACATTTCAGTTTCGCCTTAGCTTCAGAATCAATGCTTTACCATATTCCTCATTTAATTTTTGATGACTTGAATGGGGAGTTAATTAAGCCTTTCACGGATGAAGAAATCAAAGAGGCCCTCTTCTCAATGAACCCTGATAAATCTCCGGGTCCAGACGGGTTTTCACCTCATTTTTTTAGTGCTTTTTGGGATATTGTAGGTTTTGATGTATGTGCTACTATCAAGGAATTTCAGTCCACAAAGCATTTTCCAAGAAGTTTTAACTCCACTTTTATTTCTTTAATCCCAAAGATTCCTACTCCTAGATCTATGATGGATTTTAGACCTATTAGCCTTTGTAATGTTGTTTATAAAATTTTGACCAAGGCGATTGCAAATAGAATGAGGAAGATCCTTCCTATGTTTATTGATGTTTGTCAAGGCAGTTCAGTCCCTGGAAGGTCCATAATTGATGGTGTCATAATAGTTCATGAAGCCCTCCATTCGGTAGTCCAGACTAAAAAACCTGCTTTTGCTCTCAAGATGGATATGAACAAGGCTTATGACCGCATAAATTGGAGTTTTGTCTCTGCCATTCTTCAAAAATTTGGTTTTCATCATGAATGGATCAAGCTTTTGGAAGGATGTTTTATGAAACCTTGGTTTTCAGTCCTTGTTAATGGTGCTCCTGTTGGATACTTTCAAAGTAAAAGGGGCCTAAGGCAAGGTGACCCTATCTCTCCCATGTTGTTTATCATTGTGGTTGAAGCCCTTGGGAAGACAATCAAAGCTGCCTGTAATATTGGTCTTATTTCAAGAATTAAAGCATCATCACAAACATAGGCAGTTACACATGAACAGTTTGTGGATGATACTTTGTTGTTAACTCTTGCATCAGTTTTTGAGGCTAAGGTCATAAAACATATTCTAGAGCTATATGAGGATGTCACGGGCAGAAGGTAAATTTTAAAAAAAGTAAAATTTATTTCTTTAACACTCCCATTCGAGAGCGATTAAGATTGCTAGGATTCTTGGATGCTCAGTGTCTACTCTTCCATCCACATACTTAGGCCTTCCTTTATTTACAGGCAGAGCTACTGATTCCATGTGGACTAATGTAATTGAAAGAATTCAGAGGAAGTCGGCTGGATGGAAATGGAATTTGTTATCTCAAGCTGGCAAGGCGCTTCTCACCGTGTTTTCCATTCAAAGCATCCTTGTCTACTTTCTCTCTATTTTTAAAGCTCCTACAAGTGTCTACACTAAAATTGAACAGATCCGGAAGAGGTTCCTATGGACTGGTTCTGAATCTAAGCAGTGCTTTCACTTGGTGTCCTGGGATAGGGTTTGCAAACCAAGGGAGTTTGGAGGTATTGGGCTAAGGAGAATACAACATTTAAAAATGGCCCTCCTGGCCAAACAAGCATGGTGCCTTCTAACAAATGCAAATGCAGAATGGATTACTATAATCAGAAGAAAGTATTTGCAAGAAACTGAATTCTTAAGTTATTCCTTTCCTCCCAGGGGATCAATTTTTTGGAAATCAATCCTTCAAACTAAAAACTTGCTAAGCAAAGGGCTACGTTGAAAATCGGGAAATGGAAGAAACATTGATTTCTGGGACCACAAATGGTTAAAGGACTATCCCCTCTCTGTAGACCCCATCCTTTCAACCCTTAGAGCTTGGACAATTGAAGTTTTTGGTACCAAAGTTGCAGATTTTATTACTTTGTCAAACAATAGAAGGGTTTGGAATCCAATAATGAACAATGATCTACCAGGGGCATCAATAATACTGGAGAATGAATTAAGACAGTCTTTACTCCCTTCAGGCATTCTTGAGGACCAGCTTATCTGGGAAGCTTCAGACAATGGGGAATTTTCTCATCAAGACCGCTTATCTCGATGCTTATTGATAATGATGAACCTACTTTCCCTCACTTGGAAGTTTGGCCCAAAAGCATTGTTTCGAAGGTTGGGTTTTTTGCATGGTTGGCCATCCAAAATAAGATCCTCACCATGGATAACTTAATAAAAAGAGGTGTGATTGTTGTTAATAGGTGTTATCTTTGTATGTCTGAGTGGGAGTCTATTGATCATTTGTTTCTGTATTGTAATTTTTCTGTCTCAATCTTGTTAGGTCTGTTACAAGTGTTTCATATTTATTGGGTCCATCCTCAGTCCATTTTTGACTTATTTGTCTAGTGGCCTTCTCCCTTTTTGAATAGGCATCTTAGGTATATGTGGAAGATCTACCTTCATCACTTGTGGCAGATATGGTTGGAAACGAATCGTCGGGCCTTCTTGGATAAGGTTTCTCAGTCATCCTCTGTCCTGTCAAAAATTTTAGTATATGCTAATGAGAATGCTTGTTTAGTGCCTGCAGCATCTAGACCTCCAAATCCTTTTGAAGCTTCATTAGGCCAGTCATTAAACTTACCTCTCACTGATGGCCTCAATCATCCTCAAGTATGTCCTAGAACCATGATCACATGGACCCCACCCCCCTTAGGGTGGATTAAGTTAAATTTTGATGGGGCATCTAGGGGCAACCCAAGTGAAGCTGGGGCTGGTGGCTTACTTAGAGACCACAAGGGTGAGGTGCTTGTAGCTTTTTCTGAACATCTTGGAGCTCAAACTAACAATGTGGTCAAGCGAGGGCGGTTTGGAGGAGCCTAAAGGTGGCAGAGAATTATCCAGGGAAACTATTGGTGGAAGGTGATTCTCTTATTATTATAAATCTTCTAAAGAACACTAAGAGAGCTCCTTGGAGATTTGATGACTACATCCATGAAGCAAGGGCTCTAATTCATGATCGACCTGAGGCCATAATTTTGCATACCTTCCGGGAAGCAAACATGGCAGCTGATAGGCTGGCAAATGAAGGCATTGTAGCAGCAAATTTGATCACGTGGACTAAAAATCTTCCTCATGCAGTCTCAATGGTGATAGATAATGAAAAATTTTAGATTGGAAGGCTCAAAGTGGATCAATGACAAAAAATGGGGGCATTTTTAAAAAATATTTTTTTGAACCTTATAATGGATTTTGCCATATTTGGTTTTTTTGTTCATGTGAATAGTGTTTTTTGCAGCTGGTGGGGCACTGATAAAGGTTTTTTATCTACAAATTCATGCATGGGAAACATCCGCTTTGGCCTCAAGTATTTCCCAAGGTGTGTTTGGATTCGATGTCGCAAAAATGCCCTAGCAAGAAATAACAAAGTGTTGGATATCCCTGACAATGAGGTACCAGACCCCACCATAATAGTCTTGGAGAAGATGACAATTTCATCAACCTCCAACAGTATCAACCAGTTGAAGAGTCTATCTGGCCTCATCAGTGCAGTTGTTGATTTGTGTGATTCTCTAAATCTTTTGTTTTATAGCCAGCAGTTCCAAGGGCACAAGGAGTCGAAGGCAAAATCTAAAGATGATGGCAAGGAGGATGATAAGAAGTTAGATGAGGACTACAAGGAAGACTGCTTGGCCTCTTGGATGTCCATTCTATGGGATGTTTTTTTGACCATATTCTATTATTTTTATATGGGCACAAGCTAATCTGCATGGTGCTTGCATGATTAGTTTTTGTCTTTTTTAGTTCTATTTTGCGTCTTTCTTTTCTGATGGCCATAATATTAGGCTTCCATAGTTTAGTTTGGCTGTATTCTATTGGAAGAGTAGGTCTTGGCCCTTTTTGTTGTCAGTTTAAACTTTTAGGGCTTGGCCTTTGTCCAGTTGGTCAGTGGACCCTATTTTGTAAAATGGTTTTGGGTCAACCAGTTAAAACCCGATGTTAATTATAATATTCTCTTACTTACCAAAAAAAAAAAACTGACAAAGGAGAATCCCAATGGGATGATCTGAACAAAATAAACTAGAGCCACTTAAAAAAGGGATGGTCCCAAGGGGAAGATCCCATCAAAAATAGGACCAGGAATCAATACCATTAGTCTTCAAATTTGAAATTTGTAGTAACATTGACATCCTTAGTACCCTTGGAATTATCAAAGAGGGACTTGAGCTAGCCATGAATCTCATCCAACACTTTTGTAGGTAGAGGATCCAGGTCACCTTGGTCGAATTTGCATCCGTAGACAGGTTGACCACAATGCTAGCAACGTGGCTAAGAATGAAGTTGTGGAGGATATTTTCGAAGGAAACATATTTGGGCTTAGAATTTGAATCCATAGGAGGGATTTCCTTAGTGTTAGCCTTGGGGAAATGTAACTCAATTTTTTATTTTTTGGGGTGTGGGGAAGCCTTGGTCATGGATGAATTGGAATTGCACTTTGTAGAAACATGACTGGGATCATTCTTGATGTGTATAACACTCCTAAGGGACCGACGTCTAAACTCATACTTAGCATAAGGGTAAGTCTCTTTTTTCTTGGAGCCAAGAGTTTTCTTTTTGGATGAAGGTGAAGCAAATTTAGGGTCTTCATCATCACTAGGGACATCTTGAATAGGTGTTTTGTGGTTGGGGCTCTTAGTGGGATTGGAAGGGAGTAAACTACTAGAGACCACGACGTGTATTATTAATATTGATCAAATAATATGTTGGTTTATTTTATCAATATTAATTTTTAAATTATGTAATTAATTAATAGTTTTATTAAGTCATAGGGATGAAACTATTAATTAATATTAATAGAATATTGAAGACTTTGTCTTATTAATATTGATTAAATAATGTGTTTGTTTATTTGTCAATATTAATTTATTAATTATAAGGATTATAGTTGGGGTTATTAGAAGAGTAATAAACCCATGTTATAAGGAATGGTAAGAAATAATAATGGAATAATGTATTGAGAATGTTTCTATATTTAAGCAATGAGGGAATTATTATTATTTAATCATGAAGGGTTGAATAGTAAGTTTACCCAAAGAGATGGATGTGGATTGTGTAGCAATAGATCCATAATTGATTGAGAGAAGTATGGGCTTCTCTAGATCTTGCATTGTTCTTGCATGATTTGGATGTGGCTTGTGTAGCAATAGATCCATAATTGAGTGAGAGAAGTATGGACTTTTCTCAATCTTGTACTGTTCTTGCATGATTTTATTTGGACGTGGTTTGTGTAGAAAAAAATCCATAATTGAGTGAGAGAAGTATGGGTTCCTCTCAATCTTGTATTTTTCTTGCATGATTTTATTGGATGTGGCTTGTGTAGCAAAATAACCATAATTAAATGAGAGAAGTATGGGCTTCCCTCGTTTATGACTAATAAGCATTATGCCATAATAATCCTATATAGATGCTAGTATGTAGAGTTAAGATATAGGCATTACCTTTAAGCATTATGGATCTTAAAAGGTAACCCACACCATGGTCAAGTTGTTTTCTTATAGGGTAGTGTAAGGAAATGGGGGAACCACTTATGGTGTCTTTTATAGAAGTGAGGTTAGAAGAGTGAACCCCCACATTGAAAGAATGCTTTGAAGTCTATTATGAAATTGATATCTTGCATTGTTATTGAATTATTTTAATTTTATGATGGATGTTATACTTGAATATCCATTTTATTATGGAATAAAGATCTTGCATTGTTATTAAATGATTTTGATTACATGTTGCATATTAGGCTTGCATACACATTTTATTATGGAATTGAGATCTTACATTGTTATTGAATGATTTTAATTGTATGATGCATGTTAGGCTTGCATATACATTTTATTAAGAGAATTAATATATTGCATAGTTATTGAATAATTTTATTTGTATGATGCATGTTAGGATTGCATATAATTTTATCATGAAACTATGATCTTGTGTTGTTGTTGAATGATTTATTTGTATGATGAATGTTAGGCTTCCATATACATTCTATCAAAATTGAAATATTATTTTTTTCTTGTATGAATTTATTTTATGATGCATGTTAGGCTTGCATATTCATTTAAAAGAGTTGTCTTGATCCCTTTATTGAAAATTCAAAAGTTGATGGAGAAAAGACTTATCAAGAAGAAGATTTTGAAAAAGAAGATGAGACTAGTGACCTTTGGGTATTGATGTTTTGAAATGTAATATTGTTTTGGAAATGAGAAATGCTTAAGAGATATTGCACTTAGAAGATTATGCTATGTAATGAATTTAATGAAGGATTGGATAATTTGTAAACATCTTTGATGCATTGTCATGAATTTTTTTAAAATATGAAAGATAAATTAATGCTTTCCTTCTATGTTAAGTTTTATTGGAAATAAATTATTGATAGCAAGATGGATAAATTGTGTTTATGGAAGAGGATGATGGAATTTAATTGATGAAATATGGTTATGATTTTCTAGATGTTGAATACTTCCTTTCATGTAAATAAAGGAAATTCCTATTTATAGTAATATGTTTTGAAAGAAGTACCTAAATACTTTAGTTTTATCAATATGATATATGGATGTTACTATTGAATTTTTATTTTAGCACTATTTTCTTTTGTGGAGAGTTAGAGAAAATTTTGTTTAGGACCCTTGGGCTAAGATGGGGTTTCTATGGGTATGATTTGTAGTACCATATTAGTAATCCCTAGTGTTGAATTGTACCCAATCCTAGTTGAATTGTGGTTAGACAATTCAACTAGGTAATGTGTGAATGATATACTCTAGCGGTGAGGCTTGGATGAGTTTTGGTAGTGAGGCTTGGATAATTCCTAGTGGTGAGGCTTGGGAATATTAATGATGGATTGGTATGGGGAGTTCCATCAGATCGTTCATAGAGCAATATAGTGGTGGTACCTTACGGGTAGGCAAGTGTGACCATGATCATTACTAGGTGAGTGGTAATGGTCTTAGTTAGTTCATGGGTAGATGAAACTAACTAATCACTAAGGCATCATGCCATAGTAATCCTACATATATGGGGGTATGTAGGGTTAGGGAATAGGCATCATATTTAAGTATTATGGGCCTTAAAGGGTAATCCCTATGTCGTGGTCAAGTTGTCTCATATAGGGTAGTGTATGGAAAATGGGGGGACCATTGATGACATATTTTCTAATGGTGAGATTAGAAAAGTGAACCCCAATAAATTATGAGAAGTTGGCCACTCATGTCCACTTGAGTTTTGTCTACATCAATAATGAATTCAATATGTTTATGCCTTAATACTAATAAAAACTATTGGGGTCTTTTTTAAAGCTAACCTTGTAAAATAAATAGCTCTCTCCCTTAGGTCAATTTTGTGGGTCATTATATGATTATATTGTTCTTTAGATAGCTTTGTCTTCTAATCATTTTATTGATTTAGTTGAGGATGTGGTGCTACTTCTATTTTCATTTGCATAGTTTATTCCTTGTGTTTCTTCCTCCTTTGCATTGTAATTTCTATATCTTTCAACTTTTGAGGATATGACAAGAAAAAACTTTTTAGATCTAGTCAATATATTGGTCAGATTGGATGTCTAAGGATCCTTATCTAGAAGTTTTTATTCTAGATCCATCAATAGGGCTACAAGTCCTTTGAATTTTATTTCTACTTCCTTGGCTACAACCAGTTGGCACCAAGGTTGATAGATCCCATAGGTGTCACTATTGTGATGATATTTACATGCTAAACACCAGTAGTTATATGAAGCTATGAGTACTTATTGTTCTTAATTTTTGACAACAATTTTATTTCTGGTAGCTTTTTCTAATTGACATCCCTGAGTCCTTTGAGTCATAGGGATATTCTTCTTGTTAGTATTCTTCAAATATCACCTCAATGTTATGCTACTCCAATATAGCAAGCTTGTTTTCCATGTTTTAGAGCATAGTTATTAGATATTATAGTTATGTAGACTCTTTTGACTCTAGAGTGGGAAAACTAGATGCATAACTTGCTAGAATATTATGTTGAGGATATGATTTAAACAGTATGGCTAGTGAAGGAAAATATAAATCTAGAAAGGAATCTTGTAAGCTTGTCTAATAGATTTTATGCATTTTTGGTATTATAACTCTTGGAGGAATTTTACCAACTAAGATGAGTTTAGCAACTTGAAATGCTTATTAAAATATTATCTCATTAGATTATCGTATTTGAAGAAATTCTAGGGTAAAAACATGGAAGTAGAAGATGTATGCTTGGGTATGTGAGGGGTTTATGTCTTGAGGGATTATTCTCTAGATTTTCTTGAGTCGAATTTTAAAATTAGTAATATTTTCCTAGGGATGCCTTTGAATGGATGATAAATGAGTAAGAAACAAGAAAGGATCCCTTACATCATTAAATTCTAGAATAAAGGATTCAACAAGATTAGCCCAATTGCTTATACTGCATTCCTCTAATGAGTGGTACCATGCCAATACTTTACCTTTAAAAGATAATGCAAGTAACCTTACCATTATATATTCATGGGAAATATAAAAAATGATAGCTAAAGAAAATGATACATTAGCAATGTTCATAGGATTTAATTTCACTACCATCATATGAGGGAAAATCCTTCAAAACAGCTTAAGGAATATCATGGAGAATTAGAAGATTAGGGGTTTGACACTGTTCTAAGTAGGATATAAGCATCCAACCATGGATTTAGGTTGGATGTATTAGGATGGCTATGGAATAATCAATCTACCAAGGGTTCCTTGAGATTTTTGGCCTTTTCCCATTAAATTGTTTTGGAGATTATTCTTTCTATGAAGTCACCAATCTTAGTTTCTTTCAATAGTGGAGTTTCTAGGTGAATGGGTTTTTGTCCACTTTTTTATATCAAGAAATTCACAAAAAAAATTAATCCTCTAGGAATGAGGGGTGAATGTTGAATTATTTGTTCCATCAAACATGTAAAAAAATCTTGGCCTATAATCCACCTAGTGGTGTGATTTATGCCCTTGACCATGACTAAGAATGGATGGTTTAGAATTGATCTTGAGCCAACCTCCAAAGAAGGTTAGTTCCTTTTTTTGTGTAAATAAAAATAAAATATATAAAGACTGAATATAGAAATGGAGGGGTAGAGAGAAATGCAAAGGAGAGGATCTAATTCAAAAAGAATTCTAAGAATGATAGTCAAATTTACCAACAGGGAAGGCACTATAAGTTCAAAGGCTATGCGTATTCCCATATATTTTTGAAATGGACTCACAGTAAAAATTATTCGAGCTGTCAGTCTTGGTGGATGCTTCTTGGAAACACCACAAAGACTAATGGGAACAGTCACATGTTAGATAACATGGCTCCTAGTCATCTTAGTAATTTGAGTTTGGTTGATAATCACAGGGTAGGAAAGAAATGACAATATAAGACTTTGAACCAGAACCACGTGGACCACCAGATAGCCACCACCATAAATCTAGCCAGTAGGTTCACTTATCCAAGGTTGATTGTCCAAGACGGGATGTGGTCCCAAAGCATGGAATATACAGAAGAAATCAATTACCAAAGAATTATTAAGAGTAACTATTAATACAGAGTTTGTGGGAGTTTTTTTCAGTACTCTGCTATGTGTGTCTATAGCTTTTTGTTTCTCCACTATTTCAAGAAAGGGATCTATGTCTATTTATTTTTTTGTAATTATGATGTAGGTGTGTTTTCTAAGGGTATACCCAAAATGTTGTATGGGAAATTTCTTTTTGATAACAGACTATGTGTCTTACCAGATGTAATGGCTTTGGCAGCATGTATATTTTACATATATAGGATCCTTATTAAGGACATGTTCGTCAATAGCCCTAGGCTAATTTTTGTAAAAGGTTTTGGGTCAACTTGTAAAACTTGGTATTAATGTTATAGTATCTTATCTACCAAAAAAAATAAAGGCAAAGGAGATAGATATTGATTAAAATATAGCCAACATTTAGCTAATAGTATTTTTCACCCTATGCAAAACACCATGCAACTTATCTACATATAGGGATTAATAGGCCAACTACCAAGAAAAGCATTACATAATATAAATCTCGCTTATATCATGCATTCTATCATTCCAATAGCATGGAGTGATAATATAAATAGTAGCTAATTCATAATAGAAATACCATAAATATTTTATATAAATGAATAGATCTATAATGATTTCATGCTATGTACTCCTTAACATTCCAATAGCCAGCAATGATAATCTAAAAAATAACTCAATCCTAATAGAATAGACCACTAACTAAGCTTTTACAAAAATATCTAGAGACTACCGAACACACATAATGTTAAAATATACAACACATCACTCATAGAGGCCAAATGACAACTGGTTCATTAAGTAACATAGCAAAATTACATAGTTTATAATAATCAAACACTCAAATTGTCAACCCTTCTACTAATGAGAATTAATCCATTTATAGCTTTTAAAATGAACTGAATCTAGTTTAATCATTACATGAATGGCATATCATAGGCCTAACATGAATAGGTACAACTTGGTATAGTATAGATCTTAGTTATGATTATCATACTTAAGAAAAGTGGACATCTCTTTCTCATCATGTCACGACTAGAGTTGTATATTTTAGCCCAACAATTTTTATTTAGTAAATTATTACAATATTTAGAAACCACATGTCATCAACTAGATCAAACTTATTTACTACTAAGGACTTGGAGGCTTGGATAAAATTTTTGAGTGTTTAGGATAATATCATTATTGAAAATCTCTAGCCACTTTGCTCTTTGGACTCATGACTAGACAAAACTCTTGAGACTTTATGCTAACATCATCATTTAAAACATCTAGCCTCCCATAACTTTTGGCCACTTTTGGTCACTCACACCTTTTGACCACTCATACCCTTCGACCACTTGCACATTCCTTGCATCTACACCCTTTGGCCACTTGCACCTTTTGGCCAATCAATAACCAAGACCCTCAAGCTATTTTACTTACATTACCATTTGAAATATTTGGCCACTCTTGATCCAAACTTTGAACTAGGCAAGATGTTTGGGTCACATGACTTACATCATTACTTAAAATTTTTGGCCACCTTAAGCCTTATGGGATCTAGGAGAGAAGTGGATGAGCCTCTCTATCTTGGAAAAATTCTTTACAAAAATTATAGTCTGATAGAATTTGTAAGCTCTATCTATGTGGGAAATTGTATTGCCCCATAAGTAGCTACTACATAAATCACCTCATTAATTTTTACATGAGAAAAAAACTCTTTACATACTTATGGTTAACATCCCACCATTTTAAAGTCATGATACAAAGTAATTTTTAGATGGATTCCATACAATAATAGGGGTGAACATCTCGTTATAGTCAATTCCTTCTATAGGAAAATACCTTAGTAATAAGACATGTGTGTACTTCTCAATCTAACCATCATCACCAAACATTGTCTTGTAGATCTATTCACAACTTACAATATTATTTTTCTCAGGTAATGTAACTAAATTCCAAGTTTGATTTTTAATATGATCATCATATTGTACTTACATTTTATCTTCCAGTTTGATATATCAATTGAACTAAGAATAAACTGTAGTATATCTAAGATCATCCTATTTGATGTGCAAATATTTAGGTGGGATAAATATAAATGACTTTATTTCTATATAATAAGATTTATATACTATATAAGCACACTTGGACATAGGTTAATCATAAAAAATAAGGTTCAATATATGCAAAGTTATAATAAGAAGCTTTACTAGAAACTAAACTATTCATCATGTCATCAATATTTGGAGAGAAATCCAGAACTATAGAAAGAGGATCATACTCCTAAGATATTATACACAAAGAAGGAATTTCAACAATAAACTGTAGGAACCCACATGCTATAGGTGAGTTGGAGAGGGTAGGGAAATCCTCCAAGGGAGGTCCCTGGTTTGAATCTCCACCCTACCAAATGCACATTGGGTACCCAAAATCTAGTTGATTATGCTAGTGCGATCAGGGTTAGGTGCGACTCTCGGGTGATTTTTATGGTGTAGAACCCCTTGGTCATGGTTTCTTAGACCAAGGCAGCTTCACAAGGGGTTTTTCGCTAAATTTAAAAAAACAATAAAATGTAGGAACTAATTTTTTTGGTAAAAAGAGTGAATATATTATATTTGTCATAAAATTATATTATATATTTAGCCTTTCCAGTCCATCAGGATTTTCACCCATGTTTTAACATTGGATACATCAAATTTATCTATTTCAATCATTTTACTAAGAACCAAAATTCCTATCAACAAAAAAGTGTTACAAAAACTGAATTTCTACACATTACCAAGAATTTTATCATCAATATATTGAATATGTAGAAGCTCTTTCCTTATTTCTTGTGCCCACCACTTAGGAGGGTGCCCATAGAAAATGAGGCATCCCTTGTTAAAATCCCAGTTTTTCATACCATCAAATGTCTTATTTTGTTCTCTTGGTATATGGGTGTATATCACATTTGTAAAATTGCTTTGTATTCATATGATTTCTCTACAATCCTCTGAACTCTCCAACTAGCATTCCTAATTCTCAATGGTGATTTAAGGTAGTTAATCAATAATTGAGACTCCAACTCCACTATCACTCTATTTCATCCGGTCTTGAGAGCCTTCTGCATCCCTTTCAAAATACCATATCCCTCAATAATGTTGTTGGAAAGTGTACCTAAGTTTATTGCAAATGTGAATGTCAAGGTATCATCTAGTAGTCTATGCATTCCCCTTACACTGGCCCTACCAAAATATAGGAACTAATTGACTACAAGAAGAATAATCATGATGCGTAGATAAATAAAAAATTATCTGTATAAAAATAATGAATGTAAGCATCAACAAGAGATAATGTTGATGGACAAAAATCAATAAGAAAAGTAAACAAATGTTCAAATAATTCTAAAGAGGGAATCTCATCTAAATCCACATCATAAAAAATAATTATGTCATAGGCAAAACAATTATAAGGGTGAAGACTTTTAGATTATTCATTATAATCCATAGGAATTATTAAATGAATCTTCACTTGAAATTTGCTTTACATATTGTTGAATCAAGGAATAGTCTACCTTTTAATGTAAATTTTAGATGTGTCCCAATTCTAGTCTTTCAACATATTATTGGATGGAAGGGATTACCTCTTCCAACGTATATATTTAATCTCAATCCCCACCATCCTTGCTAATTTCTAATCCAAACTAATCTAATTCCATAAAATTAAAATGCATGAAAAGTACATTTTTAAGTTGAGGATGCAAGAGGTTAAAATGGAAATATGCTCATAATTGTAGCAAGGAAAATATGTGATATATCAACACATGAGAATACAAATAACAATAATATTTCCATTTGATTAGTATAAAATTGTAAAGCAAATGAGAAGATGGCAAAAATTGTAAAAAATCGAACTAAATTGAATTATTGCAGGGAGAGATTAAATAATACAGAAGCACAAACGGACTTCCTGGATTAGCCCGAAATGGGCGCATCTCAACAGGATGCCGCTGCAACTAAAATAACTAGTTGCTAAGTTAATTTAACAACTAACAAAGTACGCTAACATCCCCCCTTATTACATTATTTGGGTAATGTAATAACTAATAGCTATACTAACATCCCCCCTGATTACATCATTTTGCAATACAAAGAGAGCTGCGAAACAATTCAAATTTGACACGTGCAAGTGCCTTAGTGAAAATGTCTGCAACTTGAGCATCGGTGGGAATGTGTTGAAGCTGAATTCGGTGCTTTGGAACTTCATCTCGAATGAAATGACATTGTGTGTCAATGTGCTTTGTTCTTTCATGATGGACTCGGATTCTTGACGAGGTTCGTAACACCCCGATTGTCGCAAAACAAGTGTATTGGAGATTTTGATGGATGGCCCATACTTGTCGGGATGCGACGCAACCATATCACTTCGCACACAGCTTCACGTGCGGCGCGATACTCGCCTCGTTGATGAAATAGCAACCACCTATTGCTTCTTGCTGTGCCAAGAGACAGGACCGGATCCCGATGAAAAATGTATCCATAAGTTGACTTGCGATCATCAAATGATCCGGCATAGTCGGAGTCCGTGTATCCTTGCAAGAAGAATTTGTTGTTCCTCTTGTATTCTAGGCCATATTCCATAGTACCACGGACATAGTGAAGAACACGTTTTGCTGCTTTCCAATGAGTGGTCTTAGGCTCCCGCATGAACCTCGAAAGATAGTTGACAAGAAATACGAGATCTCGGCCTAGTATTGGTCGATATATGAGACTCCCAATCAACTGTCGATAGAGAGTACCATCTACCTGAGGTGAATCATCATATCGCGATAACTGAAGTCCATTCTCCATCGGAGTTGCCATTGGCTTGCAATCAGCCATGCGATATTTTTCTAGCAATGTCTTGGCATATTTTTTCTGAGACACTTTGATGGAGTGCTCCTTCTGGCTGAATTCCAGACCAAGACAGTAATGGAGAAGTCTGAGATCCGTCATCTCAAAATATTTACACAAGTTTCTTTTGATAGTAGAGATCATAGTTTCTGAACTCCCTGTAATGAGCAGATCATCAACATAGAGTACAAGCAACACTATCTCATAACCCCGTTTCTTGAAATAGAGGTTTGCATCTGACGGACATCTCTTAAATCCATGCCGCATAAGGTGATTGTCCATTTTTATATACCAAGCTCGAGGAGCTTGTTTCAGACCATATAAGGATTTGACCAATTTGCAAACCTTCTCGCTCTTGGCCTTCCACTTCAAATCCTTCCGGCTGAGTCATGTAGACTTCTTCTTGGAGATCACCATTTAGAAAGGCACTTTTGACATCCATCTGGTGAACTTTCCACCCATATTGTGCTGCCATAGCACACATAACTCGAATTGTGGTCATCCGAGCAGTAGGTGCAAAAGTTTCCTCGTAGTCAATGCCTTCCTTTTGAGCATAGCCCTTTGCAACAAGACGGGCCTTATGCTTATCAATTGTTCCATCTCCATTTGCCTTGTACTTGACTTTATATACCCATTTGCAGCCAATGGGTTTCTTTCCATGCGGCAGATCAACAAGCTTCCAAGTTTTATTTTTCATCAAAGACTCATACTGGGTATCCATAGCGGCCTTCCACTGAGGCTCACTAAGAGCATCTTGCACTGATGCAGGTTCAAGATCGTCTATGGTAGACATGAACGCCCCGTCATCATCAATATCCATATCCTCTACTTCGTACGTGGAGTTACGTAAAGTTCCTCAAAAGATTGACAAAGATCATCAACCTCACCAGTTTCTTTGGCTTCTTTTTCCTTTTGAGCCATACTGCGTGTACGAGGTCTATCCAAGTTCAAATTGGGAGGAGTGGATAAATTTGCGTCTCTGATTGTATTTGTACACCATTTTGGATTCTTCTTCGGTGGTGTTGAAGAAGATGTAGAAGGACCTCCCTGTCCGTGTTGACGAAGGAATCTTCTCTTCCTTAGATTCCACAAGATCTAGGTGTACTTTAGATGTGCTCTGTGATGTGAAAGCTTCATCAAAGACAACATCTCTTGCCGACATGAATTTTCTTGGTCAAAGGATCTATCAAACGATATCCTTTAGAGTGCTCATCATAACCAAGAAAAATACATCTCAGTTGTTTCTCATCTAGCTTCTTCCTTTTCTCTTTTGGTATGTGCATGAAAGCGTGACATCCAAAAATACGTAGATGAGATATGGAGGGTTTTCGACCACTCCATGCTTCCTGTGGAGTCATTCCTTTTAGGGCCTTTGTGGGTGCCCTATTCAACAGATATACTGCAGTGGTGACAGCTTCTGCCCAATATTGTTGCCCAAGAGTAGCTCCTGTGAGCATACAACGAACCATTTCCATGATAGAACGGTTCCTTCTCTCAAAGCAACTCCATTTTGCTGAGGAGTATAGGCAGCTTGTTAACCTGTCTCTTGATTCCATGCTTATCTAAGAATGCAAAAAATTCTTTAGAGGTAAACTCCCCCCCTCGATCCGAGCGGAGGGTTTTAATAGAAGCTCCTGACTCCTTCTCAACGGATTTCTTGAACTCCTGGAAGAATGCGAAAGCTTCGGATTTCAGTTGGAGAAAGAAAACCCACATCTTTCGTGAGTAGTCATCTACGAATAACTCAAAGTACCTCTTCCCTCCACAACTGTTGGGTGTGAAAGGACCGCACAGATCGGTGTGAATTAACTCCAGAGGTTTTTGTGCTCTTGTTGAGCTCTTCTCAAATGGTACTCTATGCTGCTTTCCTGCCAAGCAGTCAGAGCACACTGGCAATGTGGCAGAAAGGGAAGGAAGACCCTTTACCATCTCATACTTACTGAGCTCAAGTAAGTAGCCATAACTAAGATGCCCATATCTCTTGTGCCATAGGGAAGTTGCCTCCTTGGTAGAGACAATCATGGCAACATGTGGAGTAGAGATAGCATCTAGGGCAAATAAGCCGTGCTTATATGAAGCTATTGCAATCTGCTTACCCTTCCTGGTAATAGTACAACACTTCTTGCCATTCTCAACACGAAAGTTGACAACCATATTTCTATCCAAGATTTGTGTGACTGACAACAAATTGTTAGCCAATCCCGGAACATAGAGGACTTTGTCAATCTGACACTTGCCATCAGGAAGAGTGACTAAAACTGTACCCTCTCCCCGAACCCCGTAGGTTTTATCATCAGCAATGGTGACAGGTTTGCCCTCTTTGGCCACGAATGATTCAAACCACGATCTGTCGCCACTCATATGTTTGCTAGCTCCATAATCGACATACCAAACAGGATCCCTCCGTGTGGAATCTGTGGTAGTCATGAGCACCTTGTGTGCCCATTCAGAATCCGAGTCGGATTCTTCAACAAAGAACATTCACCTCGGGGTTGCTTGTTTTTATTTTGTGGTTTGTTTTGGCCTTTCTCCTTGTTCTTATGCCAACACCTGTTGGTGTCATGGTTGTCTTTCTCACAGATCTTGCACCACCTCTTCTTCTGTTGAGGTTGTTTTCCTTTTCCTTTCATATCCTGTTGAGAATTTCCTCCTTTCTGAAAGTTGCCTCCTTTTTGCCCATTACCTTTCTTCCTAGAACCCTGCCTGTTGGTGTATAGGGCTGTATTGGAAGAATCATCCTTGTGAAGTTGGCGTGCCTCCTGTTGTTGAAGCAGATTGACCAACTCGATGTAGGTAATTTGTCGTTGAGACACCTGGATGGAGGTGATCAACATATCAAATGAAGAAGGTAAAGCTCTCATCACAATTGAAACGAGAAGCTTTTCATCCACAGAATCTCCCAAAGAATTCAATTTCTCTTTCAATTCAGACACTCTGCACAGAAAGAGTTCAACTGTTTCACCCTGTCTCAAACTCAGAGTTATGAAGTTGTTGTTGAAGATGAAGAATGGTGGAATCATTCTTTCCCTCATAGATGGTTTTAAGGGCATCCCATGCCTCTTTACCACTTGCTTTGTCAGCTATATGAGGTTGCACTTCATCTGAAACAGCAAACAAAATGAGCACCTTTGCTCGACTGTCTTTCTTGTCAAAAGCTATCTGATCAGCAGTAGGAGCTGTGGATCCTGATGCTGGTGAAGGCCTAGGTGTTACTCCAGTAACAATATCCCATAAATCTTCCATTTGGAGAATTGCCTTCATCTTATGTTTCCATGGTGTATAATTTGGACCTTTCAATAACTGATGAGGATCACCATCAACTTTGCAACAACGGCCATAGTGAAGGTTCCTTATAACACCAATTGGTCCCCCTTTCGATATACCTTTTGCTAGGCCGTTATACCGTACAAAATACCCGCCCTTACGTGAGGGAAACTATAGGTATTTAGAAAGATCAACAAAAATCACCCGCCCTTACGTGAGGGAGACTATAGGTGAGTTTTAGAGATCATACGATACGTGGAACATAAGCAATATTGAAAGGGAATCGCCTTGTTGATGGCACCTACCATAGAAGATTCTTCTCATGCGTGGGGCGTAACTTCCCCTAAACACTATGAAGAATACTTCGTCAGGATTTACGCCTAAACACAAGAGCGATTAAGGGTAGTGGATGGAGTAAAAAAATGCAAAAAATGGCAAACTTATCTCTCCCCGACGATTTATAGAGAACAAGCTCAGACGTCGTTGTAGCAGCTATATTAGGCGGCGGATACAGTAGCGCAATCACGACAGCTTTACCTGTAAGTGCTGGCCAGAGGTATCACAAATACCGAACGTTGTAGTGCAATAAATTGCACGGATGGGTTTTAATTATTCCGGGGACTTAGGGAGTGAATTTGCTTTTAATTTTTAATGTTATAGTGCAAAAATGAAATATGCAACATACAACATAAAAAATGCCCACAAGAATTAACCCTCCAGGTGTCGGACACAGCCGAAAATGCACCTTTACAATAATGCCAAAAATTTGCTTTTTCAAAAAATTACTCACATTCCCCCTTTGATTTTTTGAAAAAAATATCCCCTCTTTTCTTCAGAAATTGCCCCCCTTTTTTTTTTTTTTAATATTTTTACCGCTAAGGTTAATAAAAAATTAATTTTCACTATAGTAAATTTTTTATTTTTTTAATTTTTACTATAGTAAAAATAATTAAAAAAAATTTAATATTAACCTTAGGTAAAAAAAAATTAAAAAAAATAATTAAATTTTACCTTAGGGGAGTGGAAGGGATTTGAACTCCTGATTGCTGGGTTCCCGGAACCCACCACGCGGCTCACTTGCCAGTGAGCCCGTGGGCTGATCTGGGAGGAGAAAGCCGGATCAAGCTTAAAAAACACCTCCGGCAGCTGCACCCCGTCAGTCAACTTCCCGCTGCTGCTTGGTCGCGGCTACCGTCCACGTCGCGTAGTCGGGTTTTTTTTTTTTTTTTTAAATTCGCGCGGGGTCCGCCTATAGTGCGTCCAACGGGGGGGCGGGGTCCGCGTGCAGCGGATGTCGCGCTGCGTCCAACGGGGGGGGGACGCGCGCTGCGTCCAGCGTCTGCGGGATGTGGCAGTGCTGCGTCAGCCGGGTGGGGGACACGCGCTGCATCCAACGTCCGCGGGACGTGGCAGCGCTGCGTCAGCCGGGGGGGGGGCACGCGCTGCATCCTCGCGGATGGGGGGCCTCCCCTCCCTCGGTCGCGCGTGGATGCGCGACGACTGTCGCGCGTCTGCGCGCGACAAAATTATTATTTTTTTTTTAATTCAGGGCCCTTCCGCGATTTTTTTTTTTTTTTTAAGTAATCACGCGATGGCGTGATTAAAAAAACATCACGTTCCGCCTGGAAATCCCAAAAAAAATCTCCGCCTGGCAATCCCCTGCGCTGCTCTGCTTCCGCTTTCAGCTTTCTCTCACTCTCACCCTTCCCTGCAAAAAAAATTGCCATAGCAATCTGGCTCTGATGCCATGTAAAAAATCGAACTAAATTGAATTATTGCAGGGAGAGATTAAATAATACAGAAGCACAAACGGACTTCCTGGATTAGCCCGGAATGGGCGCATCTCAACAGGATGCCGCTGCAACTAAAATAACTAGTTGCTAAGTTAATTTAACAACTAATAAAGTACGCTAACAAAAATGTCTATGCCTCAATTATCATGCATTATGTAATTTGAGAGAGCAATGCCACTAATGGAGAGAAAAATACATAAATTTCTCACCAATTTCATGAGTTACAAAGAATAATATGGATCTCATAGAGTGCATCTTTGAGTCTCATGCCAAATAATATTTACAATGGATTCCATGAATTATATTTAAAGGACTTTACTTCCGAATTATCTAGGGTCTCTAATGAAATGATACACCTCCAAATTTTACATGCCTCTTAATATGCCTCTAAAGGGCTTGGAAAGTTTCTATAATGAGTTATGATTCCACTACATGCAAAAATATCACTTTAAAAAGATTCTCCTTGAAACCCACGTCTTTATTTTTACCTTTCTAAGGTTAGTTATTTTCTCTAGGAATTGATCAAATAACTTGATTTTTCTAATGATTCATTAGCAATTCCTAGTACTTTGCTCCTACAATCCAATTAGACCATTGTACAAATGGATAGTTGTTGAACTAATTGACACTAATAAAGAAAATTGATACTTATATTGGTTAAAAATTAAATTTGAGGGGTTTGGGAAGGCTTTGAAAGATTGGTTCCATTATTTTATAACCTTTAAAAGTTTAATTCCCAAGGTAGTGACATTTTTTTATTTTTTGGTTACTTAATGGGGCACCAAGCTCAATTGGTGAGAGATCCTAAATCTTGTATTTATTCTTGGGTATGAAGTCTTCAAAATTGGAATCCCTACTTAAAAATGTAAAAATCATGGTTATCTTATTCTACATTTCTATTGCAACATCCCTAATACTTTTGGAATTCCCCATCCAATGACACCTAAATAATGGCCAAGTCCATTTCTCTAGTTAGATCTTCAAATGGGTTTTCTTATAACCCATCCTACTTCCACTTTAGCTCCTATAGCTTAGTGTAAAGTGGCTATAAAATTTTGCATAGTTCAATTGCATCTCCATAATTAGCTTAATTATTATCCTCTTCAAAGGTTTTATCCATGATATCACCATAAAGGAGTTTTATCTATGGGTCAAAAATGGATGACAATGTAATAGAGATAAGATTTTAAGTTTTTGTTATCATCTCTTCCATTGGGATTTTCAAAGAGGCCAATGTATGATTGCAATACTATAGGTCTATTTGATTTTTAGGGATTTTTTAATTGATTTTGTCATATCCTTTTGGTCTATGTCAAGCTATTATTCTATGATGTTGATATTGTGGATAAAATCATTACATTCTAGAATATCTAATTTGTAGCCAATGTTCTTTAACTTATTTGGTGGGTTTGGTCACTTGATTTAAGTTTTATTTTGTATAGGCTACAAAGTAGAAGTATACCTAGGTTTTCATCACTTATAACATAATTTTATCCCATAAGCACTTCATACTTTGAATATTAAAGAATTTATTTGGATCTATAGTTGGTTCTCCTTCCTTTAATTTTGCTAACTCCTTCTAGATCTCCTTGATATTTTTATCTATTACTTGTTGGGATTATTTAAGATATTTGACTTGGTCTTCTAGTTGGGATTTTTTTTTCTCTATATCATCAACTCATATTTCCCCTATGTAAGTTATTGTGAGATATCATCTAGTTGTTTTCTCTTCTTCTGAGTCTCATCAAGTTGTGATTTGAGGTCCTCAACTTACTTCTTCAACTAATCCTTTTGGAAGGTGCCTTTCTTCAAGGATTATTTTTCCTACTAAAGTTTCTCCTTTTTATCCTTTAGATACATCATTTTTTCTTTGAGCTCTTCATTCTTATTTTTAATTACTTCATCCTTAATTACTAGCTAGCCAAATTTCATGTTTGCATTAATTGAAATTTGGTTTTTGAGCTAAATCATTTTATATCGATTTGTTTGAATTAGGATACCTTAGTAGTGAATTTGATAGTGGATGTAGAAGCCTTGGTTGGGAAAATATTTTCTACTATCACAATGATGTATTATTCCTAGATGTGAATTGTGACCATAATAGTATTAGAGCCTAAGGGATTTTGTCTCTCAATCATTTATACTACAATATTTGTCCTCTACACGAGAATATCAAAGGTATTTTGGACACTATTTTTGGGATTATAAACAATATTTTACACAAATTCCTAAATTGGATCTATAGAATAACTAGACTTATTTTGGAAGCTCCTATAGGTTTAGTTGTAGTGGGTGGCATAGGAACCATCATTTATTACAATAGGAGTTACTTGGCTTATGATGGTGGATGGCATGATTAGGATGAAATAGTGGGTGGAGCGAGTTGAGTGGATATTGATGTCTTTGAAGTAGATATTAAAGGGATTGGTCTCTATGCTAGTTGTACTAATATTTATACTAGTGAAGATACTAATGGTGAAGGGGTCAATTTATATGGTACTAGTAGTTGTATGGCAGACACTTGCATTGGATGGTGATCGAATGAGATGATGGATATGGTGCCAAGAGAAAAATGGCAATTGGAGGTGGAGTTCATCTAGGAAGGAGAGGAGGACTAAGAAGTGAGAATAGACGTGATTGTGAAGAAATAAGGAAGAGTTGTCGAGAGTGGAATGGAAGTGGAGATTGGTGCAGTAGTGACCATAACTCTATACATTTCCAACTCATATGGAGTTCCTTCTTGGTGATTTTTAACTCCTCAAGTGTAGTTATCTACTATTGGTATCCTAGGCATCCCCCATAATCTCAAACATTTATCCATACCTCTCAAACTTTTGCTTCCCTTCTCTTGTTGTCTATTGCACTCTAGAGTTGATGATTATAAGTGTAATGGGTGCAATAGATATGAAAATTTTAATTTTAGGGTAATTTAGTGGAATAATTAGTTTTGGTAGGATTTATTAAGCTTCTCCTATCATTATTTCTCTTTTGGAACTTCTTGGATGCTTCTAATACTAGATGGAAAATACTTACCTATCAAGTGGGCAATCTAGTGTTGGGATTTAAAAAATCATTGTCTCATATCCCATATTTTACTATGTAATAATCATAATACCATAAATTATCCAAGTCTTCCAATTTTTATGGTTTGGGTCAAAATAATCCTTAACCTTAGTGTAGAATGAGTTCCATTCTAATCTTCTATTTTGTCTTCATAAGCATGTGCACATCCTAGGGTTGTAAGATTTAGATCCTCTCTAGGGTTGGTTTCCTTTTTAATACAATACCTCTTCTCATGCATGGAAAATATGTCCAATTCCTTATATTTTAAATTATATCCAAAATATAGGATTGCATTATATGACCATCTATATCTATGTTGCTCCAACACCATATCCCTAAACTTTTTTTCTATTACTTGGTGGAACCCTTGCAACTCAAGAGTGATTTTCATGATTGGCTACTTGAGTGAGTAGAAGGTGGTTTTATTCTACCCCTTTAAGTACCTTAGATCCATATTGTCTAGTTAACTAGAATAATCAAAGTTGAACATATAGGTGGAAACAAACACTGGAAGATCAAAAGACATGGCTAAAATTTCATGGAGGTGGAATAAACTATAATCTCCCTAAATAAAAGTTCTCATTTAACAATTTTTACAATTTTAATAGCTACCTAACCTCATCTAGTAGACTTTAGATATTTATCCTCATATTTTCCATAATTACCTCATAGAATTCATCATAGAAGCATTAAGATGTTTTAATCAATTCTTAGCAATGTACGTTAGTGCATTCCATATGATTCTACATGATCTAGCTATAAGGATAGAAATTGGTTGTCTTATGATATGGTATTAACAAAAATAGATAGGAGGTATAGGTAAAATTTATTTCCTTCTTAAACTCCTCAATCAGTTATCCATTTTCTCTATGATGTATCTAATATAGTTAAGCATCTGAGAATACCCTAGATATATTCCCACTACATGTAAAAGGGCAATGTCCTCTTCATAAAATTTAGGATTAGACATATCTTCAAGGATAACTATTATACTTGATAAAACCATGTAATTATCATTATTAAGGAGTTATAACTCTAAAAAAATGTTAAAGTCAATTACCTTGTTTAGGTTATTTAGGTAGTAAATCATGAAGTCTTACTAGTAGTTTGTGTTGCATCTATAATAGAAGTCTTTATAAATCTTGGGATTGAATGAGACCAACTTTGTTGAGCCATAAATGAACTTTACAATTATTCTTATATCCCATTTTATAATATAGAAATACTCCTCACTTAATATAAGAATGATTCTTCTTATGGGGTTGTACCTTTCTACTTATATATCTACAAGATTGGGACAACTCTAGATTTGGGGGTCAACTTCATGGTGAGTCCTAAGGTCTAAATTTAGCTAATGATCTTTGATTTTGTTTATAGGCCTAGGTTGTCTTTCCTCAGGGATTCCTTTCTTACTTGGTTGATGGAATGTTTGAACTTTCCCTCCTTGATCCTTCTATATCGATCAACTAATAGATCTTTGGGTCTTTAGGGAGGAGGGGAAGACTATATATTTCTCTTTACCATTTTATTACTACCCTTATCCTTGGATGGTCCTACTTCTATAAATTATAAAATTGATGAAGGTGGAGAATATGCAAGTGGGGTAGAAATAGTTGTTTTTTGTGACACTAGTTTTTCTCTCTCCATAGATGGACTTTGTGAGGTAGAAGAAGTGTCAATGGTGCTCAAAATGAAAAAAAAAAAAAAGGTTGAGAGGATAGATAAAAATACAAAATTTCAAACTAGAGAGTGATTTACTTGACCTAGTGAGTGACTCACTCATAAATTAGAGCGATTTAATCCTAGTGAAATTTAAAGCTTTCCTTATTTAGGTTATTTTCTAGAAAATGTTAGTTATTTCTTTATATTTTTTTGATAATTCATTGATTGGAATGCCTAAGGATGTTTTTTTTTTGTTTTTTGGAGTATTTCATTTAGGTTTTGAGTGTTTCACTAATGTAAGATAGCAAAGCACTAGCTAAGTTACACTTGGAAAGTTTTTATAGAGGTGATCTATGTGTTAGAAAGTTAGAATAATTTTTCTAATTGGTCAAGCAAATAACTCAAACTTAGAAACTTGAGAGTGAAATCCCTCCTTTTTATGGAATTGATGCAACTAGTTTTTTAGGATCCAAGCTCAATTGTAGCTCAAATGTGGCTATTTTGGAAAGGGGATCCCCTATGGGGTTAAACCCTATTGAGGAGTGATTTTCCTATTGTTTTGGCATAGTTGTAAGTTTACTTTGAATCATAAATTTTATTGAAGAGAGCACAATTTATAAATGAGTGTTTTTTTCATGAGGGCACTTTATTATGCATTTGATAGGTTTTAGAATAGCAATGAGGTGGATACCTCTTATGGGGTTATTTATAGCTCCTAATCTACACATATCTAGGTCCAGCCTTAATCCTACCTAGATGGATAGGTCAACCTACTTGAGGTTGATTTTTTTGCCTATGTGGTTTACACACTAGATAGACCTTCATGAGTAGTTTTTCACACAATTACAAGTGGGTCACTCATAAGGAGGAGCAATTGATCCTTCTACCCTCTAAATTTTAGTTTTTTGGAATGATGGCAATACAAACACATCAAGAAGAAGAAAATTATATTTTTTAGTGAAAAATAATTTTAAGGTATGAAAGAAAGGGAGGATAAGGCAATAGGGTTTTTTGAGGAAAGGAAAATACAAGGAGGATTAATAGCTAGAATGAAATTGATATACATGTTTACAATTTTATTTTGGTATAATTTTCTACTATATGTGTTAAAGGTTCTACATTTTTCACTAAAATTAATAGTGTTCTTTTATCCATGGTGGTGAGCTTATAAAAAGTTGGGCCTATAGTATAAAGAATTTTGTAAGGATCACTCCAAAGAGAGTGTTGGGGGAAATTCCTGCATCCTTAATAGATTTTTCACACTGCAAGACTTCCCTAATTCAATAAAAACTATGGAATCTAGTGGATCCACCTCTTTATATTAGAAAAATGTTATCCTAAAACTCTAGACAACCAAGTAGGGTAAGGAAACCTTGGAGATGAGCCTACAATATTTCTTATAAGCTCATGCTCATCCAAATTTGTAAAAACGAAATAAAACTGCAACATAAAATTTGACCAAGTTTGAAAGTAACTCCTAGCTAGTGCTTCAAGCTATAGATCGGTGCCTTATCCATTGGGTAATTGTATCCAAACATAAAATATGATGAATATAGAAGAGAGAGAAGATAAAAATGAGCCAATCACATCCATTCAAATAATGTAACAGAAATGATTCAACATACTAGTGAAAGAAGACACCATCTACACATTCAAATTATGTACCATGTAAATGGCAGAACACATAAAATTGTATATAGAATTGCTAAAAGGAAGAAACAAGATTGCAATAAACAACAAATAATTACAATGGAAGTCTGATCAGAATAACCATATCTCACTGCACTAGTACAAACAAATTCTCCATTCAAATAATGCAATAGAGAAATACAAATATTTGTTCAAATGATGTAACTATAATGATCTAAAATGCATACACCTAACTAGTGCATCAATTGAAATCGAGTATTAAAGCAATAAAGAATGGACAACAATGAATTTAACAAGAAAGTAGGTTTTATTTTATTAAAACTTTGCCAAATATAGATTACAAATACGTCCCTCTTAGGGATACTCAATCTTTGATACAATTGATACAATTTTGAAGACCCTCTAAACGAGGGGGTGGTGTAATCCATAGACTTTTTAGAAGGTACACGAACTGCTTAAGGCCAAAGATAGCCTTCTTCTCCTTTGGTTGGAGGTATATGCTACCTTGAATGCCTTGAAAATGATTAGGTCCTGTAAACCCTATGTTCAAGAAACAACATGAAAGGGGTTAATGACAAAGGAGGCCTCTCTTGATGAGGCTTTTGAGACAATTGCATAAATTGATGATAAAGAAAGCAAGAAAGCATGTAAATCTATGAAGATATGCAAGAAATCACCAAATTACTATAAAGCATGTAAAGAAAGCATGAAATCTAACTATTATGCATCCTAATTAGCCATTAGAACTTGAAAAGCATGAAACTTCAAGAAACTAGTCTAAATTGATAATTGCAAGGAAATGGAAGCAAATCTACCTCTAAATCCTAAATTAACCGGTCAAATATCTGCTACAATGTTAATCTATGCTAGATTAAGCTAATTGCATAACTGGAAATGGAAATCTACTACTAAAACAAAGGAAATTAAAGATCAAACCCTCATCATGGGTCTGAGGTGTAGCTGGCACTATTAGCCATGGTCGGCTGAGCCAAAAGTATTCTTGCTCTTGTAATCAGGGCTTGGATCTTTGATTTCCTCCATGGAATTGATGATCAAGGGTCACCTCTGTGTCCCAAGATGGATTGGTGGTTGAATTTGATAAGATTCATGTTCGATTGGCTTGAATTTGTGATTGATGCTTCTTAGTCCTTTGGAAGCTTCATTGATGGATTCATGCTTGTCACTCCACAATTGGGCAGCATTTCGACTCTCCTCAAGGGGTTGTCAATTCACTATCCATTTTGGTAGAGCTTCACTGCATTCCAACTCAAGATCATTCCAGACTTCTCCCCAATTTGAAGGGGGTCTTATAGCACTCCTAATCCCTAATCTTGGCTTGCTTGGGAAGCCAAGATCAAGATCCAGGAGGTTGGATCAGTTGGGAGGAAAACTCTCGAAGCTTCCCCACCCAAAACCATTTGAATCTTCATTGCCCAGACCATTGCAACCAAATTTGGCTTAGCCTAAGATTCAAAATAGTTTTAGTGCTAGCCATGGGTCTAAGGCATACTAGCTCTGTTAGCCATGGGTGTCACCATGGCTAAGGTTGAGTATGCCAAATCTACCCAAATTGAGTGGTTAAAACCACTGCTTCACCTTGGAGTTGTCCAAGATCCTTCATATGGTCTATTAGCATACCCATATGAGTAGTCCCCTACACATGACGTATTTTAGGTGTCTACAGATACCCCTTTTGGGATGCATTGTGAGAACGAACAATGTTGAGCAAAAATAGACCTCCTAAAACCATGTTGTAGGTCGAATGATGATCATTGATCTGATCAACATTAGATGCCCAATCCTACAAAAGGATGCGCATCTTAGAATCATTGCTTCCAACTGAGGGAAGGCTTAATTTGCAAAGCATTTGCAAGCTCCACGATGATCGGGTAGTCAGTGCTACAATCATACCGATAGGTGGAGAGCTACTAGCTTAACTATCATATTTGCTTTTTGCCCCAGCAAAGGGTAAGCTTATGATAGTTGTTGGCAATGATTCATAAGATGAATACAATTTGACAAGATCGAGTGATCTCCTATTGAATTTGATTATGATTATTGATATTATGACTACCCCCTCAAGCGATGAGTCGATGAGGGTAGGACAATTAATGAAGTGATGAGTCGCTTGACCAACATGATTGATTTGAACAATTGAAGACTTTTGCACTTTGATATTACTTGGCAAGGCCTAATTCAGCCATGATTTCAACTATTAATAGTAATTGTACATCTCTATCCCATGGAGCAGTCCAACCATAATGGCCTTCTTAGGGAATCAAGATGATAGCAATTCCAATTAGGTTTATGTTGAATCATAATGTTCGATGATCTGCTAAAAATGTCATAGAAGAATTGAGATAAATCCTCATTCCCATGGGGCAATCCGACCACTATGGCCTTCTTAGGGATTGAAGTGAAGCATATCAATTCAATGATGACTAATTTACCCCAAATGGCCTTATAGTAATTTACTCATCTTGTCGAATTGCATGGATCGCAAGTCGCTACAACCACCAAGTGTATAGGGTAAATAACTGGATACGAGGCACATTTGAATTTTTGAATTATGTAAATTTTTGTTATTTTTGAAAATTTTGAGGGTTTTGCACCATTAGATATTTTTGATTTTGCATTTTGAAGCTCCTCATGGTTGAATTTTGAGAGTATTTATTGTTGGATGCTAACCATGCTTGTCAGCCATAGCTAATTTTTGCAAATTCCTTAGCCATGAATCTAACCCACGATTGACAAACCCTAATTCTACACCCACGGTTGCCATAGTAGGTACGAGCCAAATCGGAAATATAAAATAAAAATATATCATTTTCAATTCATTATTTTCCAATTTGCTATAGCTGCCAAGAGAGCTCTGAGAGGTGAGATTAAAAATTTGACACGAAATGCTATCACAAACCTACACCCACACCCATGGCTGACCAACCAGAGGCATCTTCCAGTGGTGGAGCCGGTGCCACGAAGGTAGCATCACAAACCTCACTCATTTGATTACCAACTTAAAATGAACCACATTAAGAAATGGGTTAAATGAACCAAATTAAACTACTGGTAAAGAACCTCACCCTAGTTAGGATTAGTCTAGGTTAGCTTAGATGGGTGGGAATTTAATTTTTGGGGCTGCTCGAGATGGGAAGTGACCTCGAAAGGGGTGCTTCTCTTAGCCATGGGTGGTACATGGCTCCCAATTGGTAAATTGGGCCATGACTATCAACCATGATAGGATTCAAATCCCAATGGTCAAAAATTTGAACCATTGTCACAACATGGGTCCCAGCCATGACTGAGCAACTTTAGGAAAATTTTTTTATTTTTTGATTTTTGACTTATTTAATTGATTTTTTTAAATTTTCATGCATTTATGAATGTTTTTATCTTTTTGAAGATTTTTTGAATTTGTTTGACTTTTGAAGTACATTTTTTGATGTTTTTGATTGATTTTATGTATTATTATTTGCCCTTTTAGCTGACTACCAGAGCGAGGGAGTCCAAGCTCTTTCATGACCTCCTTCATCAGATTAGTGATGCTAGAGACTGGTTCACCACTATAGGCCTTGGTTATGTCATCCGCTTACCTACCATTAGGGCTGACCAGGCCTACATGATTACTTTGGCCCATCATTGGGATGCATGGACCAACACATTCCATTTATCGATCAGAGAGATCACGATCACCTTGGAGGATGTTTACCACATCTTCTACATCCCTATCGATGGTGAGGCCATCACCTCTTCACCTACCATGGTGAAGGTTGTAGTATTCTAATAGATATTTGGTGCTCGAAGCGATGAGGCACTAGAGGATATTGACCATGGGGGTGTGCCCATTGAGTACTGGTATAGGGTGTATGTCTTCACAGAGTGACAGGCCATCCTGATGTACCTGTGCATACATGTCCTACTCCCAGATACATCTAGAGTGAGGTTCCCTTGGAACCTCTTATCTAGGATGTAGGACCTTCTAGGTAGTACTAGAGAGCAACCACTAATTCTATCATGGGGTAGTGCCCTACTTGCATAGCTCTACGATGAGCTATATCGGATCACGCATAGCGAGGCCACATTGGAGTTGCCTATAGTCTACTACTTTAGATATGGGTATGGTAGCACATCACCATTGACCACCCTAGAGGACTTCCATGATAGATCAGAGATATTATAGAGGCTTCTCAGTGCTATGCTACTTGCTAGCCTAGAGAGGCCAAGGGTTTTAAGAGTAGGTCTCACGTAGGGGACCTCTAATACTACTTAGATCGATTGACTACACTATGACCAGGGTAGGTTCTATGGTGACCCTACATGGACTATCCTACATGGGGGGAGGCAGACACTATTTGAGGTAGATAAGATGGGATAGGTGGCTCCTCGAGTGTAAGCTTGACATGCATGAGTTCTTCCATTTCTTGCATGTCACTAGGTAGTTTGGGATCTACCAAGATATTCCACCAGTACCCACTATCTACCATCACCTTAAGGTGGAGAAGGATTTGACTTGGCCTAATGTGACTCCACTAGGGGATGAGGATGATGACTTCTAAGACTTCAAACTAGTAGATGGGGACCACTACTAATTATGATGCTTAGTGGACTACCAAGATATGGTGGGGTGGTAGCCCACTAGGCAGAGCTAGGGATGGAGAAGAGTAGAGGTAGCTGAGGTAGATCCATATGGGTGATGAGTTCACCAATGGATAGAGGGTGGATGGGGTGAGGGTCAACCATAGAGGAGGAGCCCCAGGCTAAGGAGGAGGGTGAGGAGGAGTAGATGATGAGGTCTCATAGCTCAGAGCCTAGGTGGTTAGCTTGTAACACATTTGGGGACCACCCAGATGTAGATTTTGGGGAGGGACACCTCCATTACCACTCTATAAGCATAGCTAAGAGTAGCTCAAGATCAGCTTATAGAGGGATAGACTTAATGGTAGGGATACCAAGAGGAGAGGACTCTTCACCTAGCATAGATTGAGAGTGCCACTATAGCTCTAGAGAAGATGACACTTGAGTGTAGATCTTCTATAATATTAACTAGACTTCAAGACTCAAGAGAGGGATCTACTAAAGATAATGCAAGGTGAGACCTCAACTCCATAGGCTACTCCTATGGCTCCAATTGTATAGGGACCCATAAGATTGGATCCAACTATAGAGATCAGGAGACTACAGGCTCTAGTTTAGACTCATATCAGGTAGTATGCTTCAGATGTGACCCACATCACTCTCCTATAGGGAGAGGTCACACTCCATGATGGTGATATTCTAGAGAGATCCATAGCTCCAGGGACCCAAGGGACTCAAACATGAGAGATAGGGTAGTCCTCAACTTGCCTAGCCATAAGACTCATAGGTCTAAGAGGTCCACTAGTACCAACTCTAGGTGGACTCACCGAGAGGGTGGAGGTGATGGAGGAGCCTCACAGATAGGGGGTGTAGGCCAGTCATGATTATGCATTGGGCATATTGTATCATTTTTGAGTGTAAGGTCTGAGGACCTACACATTTGTAGCCTATGGGAATTTTGGGCACACCTATGTACTCTTTGAGACACACATATTTATATGATATGACATTGGATTTATGACTCATTATATGTGTACATTTATTTTTTTTATGTTTATGAGATGCATATGGATGCAATGCTTATATGTTATGTTTATCTGATGCTATATGATGTGATGTATGGATGACATGCACTAGCTAGATGATGGATGTATGACTAGATATTGTGATCTAGATGTGTAGATGGACTACTATGATGTATGCATATGGATGCAATTTTAGATGTTAAATGCATGTTTTAATTTGATTTACTTGTATGCATTTAATTTATGATGTTATGATATGATGAATGCAATGTATGTAATGCATTATTTACATGATGTATGATCTAATGTAAATGAACCTGTATGCTTTAATCACTTAAAACATAAGGAATGAATGCAATATGAGTTAACAATCTAATGGATGACACCACAAAATGTATAACAATCATGAATGTAATTGATATATCTTATCATAAGAATTAATCAATTAGACATCCATATGTGAGATGAGATGATGTATTGTTTCTATTCATAAGCTTTTGTAAGTTAAAAGATATGCACAACATAGTCAGTGGTCATTTAAATATCATTGTTGATATCCATCCGGTATCTAACCTATGTTATGAACACCCCTTAATAAACAAAATCTTATAAAAATAAATTGATAATTGATTGATTGAATGATTTGTTGCTATTTGGGAATTTTTGAGGTTTTCCATGAGACTCAAACACCCTAGTTGACTTATCAAAAGTTGTATAATGACTATACTAGACTTCTGAAAGATAAATTTTTTACTATGAAATACCAAGCTATTCATTATCCCTATGTGTGCAAATGAATATATTAGATGAGACATAAGACTACCTCATTTCTAGGAGGGATTCATTCAGCCCATTGTTGTAATGAGGATCACCACATGTCCACCCGATCCTAGGTTTGGACTTAGTTGGACTAGACCACTAGGCAATACAAGCCACCTAAAGCTAGCTCATTTGTGAATTGCTAGACCTACCCCAATGTCAGGAGGATTCATTCAGCCCATTGTTGTATTGGGGATCACTCCATGATTTTTGAGTATTGACCATTCCAGGGATTCAAGTTCACCCCTTTATTTTCTTCAATTTATTGGGATACTTGCTCATATATAGTGATAAAAATCACTATTTATTTTATATTTTTTTTTTTTTTTTTGAGCAAGGGATTTGATTTGATTTTGGGATTTTTCTCCTTTTTGTAAGCAAGGGATTTCTTCGGGTAGGGGGGAACTTGTCCTTTTTCCAATGACCACTACTCTAGACCATTGCACCTCACAAATGAGCAAGTAACAAAACCTTTCACTTAAGGTGACTAGGACCACTTTGTAGTGTTCATCCTTCCTTACCCTAATTAGGATTGTTAATGTGTTTGATTAGTGATGGGATTCTGATATGCTAAGTGCTATCAAAACTAGACCTCATCTACAAAAGCAAAGCAAGCTTTCTACTAAATTTGAGAAGACCACTAGGTATGGTTGAATGACCAGAAAACCCTAGTATATTCTTCATAGCAATAGGAGGGGTTGTGTTGAGAAACACAATTACTCACAAGGGTGATGGATGATGATGATGCATAGATGCATGATTGAAATACAAACGTGGTGTCATTTGTAAGATTGCAAACACAACCTATCCTAATGCAAGTGCGATGGATGGAAATGCCTAAATGCAATGCAATTAAATGAATGCAAGTGCAAAAT
Source organism: Wollemia nobilis (assembly GCA_028583015.1). Classification (NCBI taxonomy): domain Eukaryota; kingdom Viridiplantae; phylum Streptophyta; class Pinopsida; order Araucariales; family Araucariaceae; genus Wollemia; species Wollemia nobilis. The sequence goes on from JAQPPZ010017070.1 coordinate 1,834,816, forward strand.
GAAAATGCATGATGCAAATTTTTTTGAAGTTTTGAATATTTTGCAATATTTTTAGATTTTATTGCTTTTTGATTTTTATGGATTTTGAAATTTTCCATATTTTTGAATTTTTGAATTATTATGTATGGAATACCTTAAGATGAAGGATTTTGAGAGGTTCAAGCTCTTCAACACCTTCAAGTGATGTCAGGTGATACATTCTAGGTCCAATCTACTCTGAGATGATATATGGACCTAACCAGTTAGCCATAAATTTATCTCGCAAGTGCGGTGGTAGGTTTGAGTTCTGTTGGTTCTCTTTCAGCACAAGATCACCAACTTTAAAGTCTCTCAGATGGAATTTATTATTGTAAGCTCATTTTAAGTGCTCTTGATAAACATAGAGATGCTCAAGGGCATTCATGTGATATTCATCAAGAAGCATCAATTGATCAAGGTGAGCTTGCCACATAGTGTCATCATCGATGAACTCTTTCAATGTGATGCGTAACATTGGAATTTCCAACTCTAAGGGCATAATGGCCTCAATGCCATATACTAGAAAAAATGGGGTTGCCCTAGTGGGCATCCGTATGCTAGTCCTATAAGCCCATAATGCAAGGGGTAGTTGGATGTGCCAATATTTATGGTTTTCTTGTACCATATTTTTCAAGATGGCTACCACTATCTTATTTGAAGCCTCAGCTTGCCCGTTTGCCTATGGATAGTATGGAGTCACAAAACTATGTTGTATATTGTACTTGGATGTTAAAGCCCTTACAATTTTGTTCTTGAATGATGTTCCATTATCCAAGATTATCTTGGATGGTATCCCAAAATGACTAATGATATTGTGAAGTATAAACTCCGCAATACATGCTCCAGTTGTCATTGTTAAAGGGATTGCTTCCACCCACTTTGTAAAATACTCAGTAGCCATTATAATAAATGTATGTCAACCCGATGATGGGGGAGAGATCTTACCGATTAGATCTAAACCCCACTGAGAAAATGGCCAAGCCGCTTGAATGGGTTGTAAGGCCTATGATGGCAAGTGCGTAAGATTAGCATGATGTTGACATTTAATGCATTTCTTGACATACGTGATGCAATCCTTCTCCATAGTGGGCCAATAATAACCCATTCGAAGGATGCGCTTGACAATGGCCATGCCACTAAAATGGCCACCGCATGTACCATCATGAGCCTGCAAAATTGCCCAAGCTGATTCTTGGGGCTCAAGACAATGAAGGAGAATTCCATCATAGCTTTGATGGTACAAGATGTCTCCTAGCAAGACATACTTTATCACTTTCTATCTGAATGTGCACTTATGGCACATGATAATCCCTGAGGGATTAAACCAAGCTTAAGGAAGTCATGTAATTGTGACATCCAATCCTGATAAGCTTCTACCTCGACTGACAAGATGACTTGTTCCCCTAGTGTTTCACTATGTGCAAATGCAGACTGGGATACAACCTTGTGGTGAATGGTGGTGCCATTCCCCGTAGGACCCTACGAGATCAAAGACCCCTAAGGTGCCTTCTTGAGAAAGTCTCTAGCTTTATAGAACCACTCATGGTTTGGTTCTATATGAATCATGTTGACTGATTCCTTGTTATCAAAAGCCTCATGTTGCATCATGACATGTGATAGCATCTTTACATGAATGGTAGTAAAATGATAGATGGATTCTGAGGGATTAAAGATCCCAAAGATGCCATAGTGTCTACGAATCTATTCGATGTATGAGGGATTGCCTCGATGTCGTACCACTCTAGCTGGGCTAGATAAGTGTCAGCAAGATCCTTATAAGCTTTTAGGATAGGACACCTACATTGAAAAAGTCCCTTCACTTGATTGACTATGAGAAGGGAATCACCAAAGATGTTTAATCTTTTAATCTTCATGGTGATAGTTGTTTGGAGGCCCAATATTAGGGCTTCATATTCAACATTGTTATTGGTACAAGGAAAGTCTAGCTTAAATGACAAGGGCATTGGAGCACCTTGTGGCATGAAGAAGATAATTCCTGCACCACCCCCTTGCTCACACTTCGAACCATCGAAGAACAAAGTCATGTCAACTTTGTTATCTAGTTCTTCAAGTTCGAGAGATTTTGATAATGCAAATACTGCATCATCAAGAAGCTCTATGGTAAGAGGCCTACTATTCTGAAGAGGTGCCTCTACCAACTGATCAACTATGACCTATCCCTTGATGGAATTTTGGCTAATGAATTCCAAATCAAATTCTATCAATAGCATGATCCACTTTGTAATACATGTATTATGATATGTCTTGCTCATCATATACTACAAAGGATTTTGTTTGGATATCACATACATCATATGACTTAGCATGTAATGATGCAACTTCTTCATTGCAAACACCACTGCTAAACACAGCTTCTCCATGTATGCATACCCTAGCTCATAACTCACCAAGGTGCGACTGATGTAATATATCGCTTGCTCTTTATCTTGCACATTCTTTTGGGCTAACATAGTTCCCAATGCAAAGTTAGTAGCTAATATATATAGCAAGAAAGGCACATCTAGTCTTGGTGGAGCTAGCACTAGTGATATTGCTAGGTATTGCTTAATTTTAGTGAAGGCCGCTTGATAGTCCTCATCCCAATTGAATGGGACCCCCTTGTGTAGCAGTCGATTCATGGGTCGACATTTATCCGATAATTGTGTGATAAATCACTTTATGGATGCTACTTTGCCCTATAGGCTTCTTAAATCTTTGATATTTATGGGAGGATATATTTCTAATATGGCCTTGACCTTCACTGGGTCAACTTCGATCCCTCATTTTGAAATGATGAATCCCAAGAGCTTTCCTGAAGTTACGCCAAATACACACTTCTTGGGATTCAACCTGACATTATGCTCTATCAAGTGATCGAAGACCTTCCTTAAGACCTCTGCATGCTCAGAATATAGCAATGACTTTGCCAATAAGTCATCAATATAATATTCTAATATTTTGTGCATGTAGTCATGGAAAATGTATGTCATGGCTCACTGATATGTGGCACCAATATTTTTAAGGCTGAATGGCATAACTTTATAACAGAATGTTCCCCATGGCATTGTGAATATGGTTTTATGTTGGTCTTCAACTTTAATCCAAATTTGATTGTAACCAAAAAAACCATCCATAAGGGAGAGCATCTCATGACCTGTAGTTGCATCTACAAGAGCATCTATGTTGGGCAATGAGAATGAATCCTTTGGTGTTGCCTTGTTGAGGTCTCTAAAATCTATACAGATACGGATCCTTCCATCAGGTTTTCCTATAGGTACCATGTTTGATACCCATTCTAGATAGTCGATGGAGATAATGAACTCTACATCCAACAACTTCTATAACTCATATTTAACCATTAAAGTGACTATTGGATGCATCTTCCTGAGCTTCTGCTTGATAGGCCTTTTAGAGGGATCTAGCGAAAGGTTATGAGTAACCATTTTTGGATCTAGTCTCGACATATCCTTGTATGTCCAAGAAAAGAGATCAGGTCTCTCTTTCAGTAGAGGGATGAGGTTGGCATGCTCATCAAGAGATAGACTCTCTCCAAACTTAACCTTCTTAGGATTAGTGGGATCATCAATGATATCCACATCAAAGGTTTCCTCTACTAACATATGTGATCCCTCCTCAAGCTGGTGAGGCGTAGGAATCAAGTGGATGTCATCAACTAGGTTTAAAGGTCCTACATCAGAATTTCCCTTAGCATGATAAACATCATGTGCACAGCCTAGTGCAAAATGGAAAGGTTGCAACATTTCTTCATTAGGGAAGAAATATTTAGGCTCTAGTGGTGAATCAACGTGATCCCAATCAATAGCATCTAAATTAAGATACAATGGTTTGGAAGGATCGACTGGATTGTGAAGTGGAGTGGTCAAATCAATGGAGATCATATTGATGGAATGGATTAGATCTCTAGGACCATGTGTGTGCAATTCTAACTTATCTATGCTATTCACATACCCAAGATGTGGCTCTAGGGGTATGGGGATCTCTGGATCTGGTCTATGAATAGACTGGAAAGTGGGATCACTTGGCTCAAGGAGTTGCATGTATGTCGATGGATCAGGGAAGACTATATGATAAATCATATCCAAATTGGGTGGTCTCCCTCTAAGGTGCAGGCCAGGATAGACTCTTTGATACATCTCATCGATGTCAACTAGTTCATGATGATGGTGTAAATAGTGAGGCCCGAGATAGGCTCTCTCAGTCTCATCCTCATCATCACTATCATATATGAGTCCTTCACCCCTATCGACTGGAATCGGGTGATTAGCAAGATGAGGCCCAAGGTAGGCCCACTCTTCATAGCCACTATCATCAATGAGGGCTCCCTCATTCTCACCCACTATCTCCATGGGTAATAGATGATGTAAATGTAGAGGACCTAAGTAAGCCAACTCAGTTTCATCCTCATATCATTCATTGCTTGAGGATTTCTCATTATCATCTATTCCAAAATCACAATCTGGTCCATCACTTTCGACAATGGACTCTACTTGCACTTCCTCAGAAGCAACTTCTGATTCAATGTCTATTGCTATACCCAGATTCTAGATCTGCATACCAGTGTCATTGGTAGCTTCATGACTTTCAATGTCCAAGTCAGCTCTTGGAATATCTCTTATATTGACCTCTACCATGATGTTATCATGATAGATCTCAGGTGGCTCAATAGAGACGTAGGTTACCAACCTATTACCCCTTCGTATGTAAGAAGGGTTAGGGTGATAAGGATTCCAATCCACATCATCCCCCAAACTAAGGTTCAGATGATCGAGAGATGCTGCTAAGAGCTCATCCTATCCTCTTATATGGTAGCCTAACCCAAACCTATCAGTTGGTAGCTGATACTATGGTTCATAAGGAGTTCAATACCCTTGCTCGAATAAGCCTAAACCGTAACCATGCCAATGGTAACATTCGAAATAGTGCAAGGTGAACTCAAGGTTAGAAAAATAATGAACATTCACCATGAATGGTTCATCATCATCCTCATCTATGGGCATGTGATTTGCAAGTTGATCAAGCCCTCCATAAATAAAGTTTGTTTGGTTGGGTGGCACCCCTAGTGGTACCACCATCCCTATGGGAAAGTGATGGGCTTGAGGTCAGCCCATGTCCTATGTAGTTTCGATAAATGGTATGAATGTCATATTCTACATTATATATTTCTGCTAACCCAAGATTAACCAAATGTATGATCACCTATGATGTAGATGACCCTACTGAAGAAGTAGGTGAGGTAGGCTGAGGTGCCTCCTCAACTTGATTTTGAGTATCCCCTTCATCCATGGGACTAGGAACCTCGATAGTTGCTACCTTGGGTGCTTGCTTTGGCTCTTTTTCACCCATAACTACCTTAAGCTTCTTATCATTCCTAAGCATCTTGGATATCGTAGGCTTTGTTGAAGTTGTTGTTGTGTGCTCTGATAGTTGTGGTGCTATCATGGAAGGTCCTACACACACTCCTTTTAATTTACCTTCTAGATGTTTGATTGGTGATGTCGGTCATATATCCAGATGCATTGAGGGGAGAATGAAATCTCTAGGTAAATCTGCTAAGTTCACATATTTGAATGGCTCCTCATCGGAAGGAACCATGTGAACTTGTCCCTCATGTATATATTTAATACATTGATGTAAAATCGAGGGAATGCAATGCATTTCTCTAATCCAAGGCCTCCCTAGGAGGATGTTATACTGCATGGCACCTTCTATCACATGACACATCATAGGGATGGTCTTTAGTCCAACCTGAATCGGAAGAACTATAGTACCTACCATTGAGCATAGCGCATCATTAAATGCTCTCAAGGTGAAGGTAGAAGGTACAATGTGTGACTTTGGCAACTTTAGATGTGTCAATGCCTTGGTAGTAATAATGTTGATTGATGACCCTATGTCAATCAAAACCCATTTGAATGGTGTGTGATTAACACATGCAATTATATGTAGTGGTGGGTCCGCTATAGCAGTGGAGACCATCTTAATCTCGTGATCATTAAATTGAATCACCAGTTCACTGCACTATTGCACATGTCCCATAAAGTTCATAAATGCTTCAAGGTCCTAGGACTGAACTTTGATATACCTTAGGATGTCCATGAGCATCTCCCTATGCTTAGGAGACTACTGAATTAGTTCATAGATCGACAACTTCACTGGAGTTGTCTGTAGGCTTTGAACTAGCCTACTCCTGATGGTCACCATCGGTCTAGTTGGTGGGCCTAGAATATTTTGCATTGGCCTTTGAGGGGGCACAACTTGAACCCTAATTGGAGCTAGAGGTGGATTTGGTCGCTCATACCTCCCTTGTCTTGTGATAATATTGACCATGCTGATGAATCCTTGAGTTGGTGGTTCCACCCGCACTTGATTCACATGACCAACATTGTTCCTCGGTGGCTCATGATTCGGTAAGGGGTTCTTGAAGATCCCCATATTTTGGTTGTCTAGAGCCTGAGGGTTGTCCATAATTAGCTCACCTTTTTTATCATGTTTTGCACTACATGTTTGAAACTATAACATCCTTCGATGTCATGTCCCTTCATCCTATGGAAAGTGCAATATAGATCATCCCTATACCCTTTTGGTTTGGGTTGATTAGGGTCTATTAACTTGATCTCTGGTAAGTTGAGGGCCTTGGCCTCACATAGTTGATGGAATATCGATGTCATCAACTCTGAAAAAGGTGTGAACTAGTGAGGTGGGCATTGTTCTTTATTCTTACCCTTATTATTATTATTGCACTGATCATATCATACAGGAGGAGGTTGGGCCTAATAATTCTATTGTTGCCCCTTATCCCATTTCTAGAGGTTTAACACCACTTGGTTCACATGGGCTAGCTTGGCCTATTGATTTTGATGTTGGGTGTTCTTCTTGTTCCATTCCTTCTTATTCTAGAGCTTCAAGTTACCCTCCTATAACTTGATGTCCTCTATTACCTTGGCTTGCACCAAGGCCTCCTCAAATGTTTGATACTATTGCAACTGCAATAGTAACGAGATGTGCTTCACACAACTCTTTGTAAACATCCAAGTTAGTTCTATGGTCAGAATGGAAAATGGCAACTTTACCATTAACTTTCTCCATATTTTCCCATAATCCATGATCGGCTCATCATCATGTTGCATTAAAGTAGCTAGATCAGATAGGTTTACCTTCTTCTTGATGTCGAAGGAGAAGCATTCAAGAAATGCATTAGCCAGTTATTCAAAGTTGGTTATGTTGTGCCTCTTAAGTTGATTGAACCACTCTCGGGTAGGGCCTAAAAGGGTTGTGATGAAGGTTCTCAGCAATAGAGCATCATTGCTTTCTATCTGAAAGCACATATCCATAAATCTCATAACATGTTCCTGAGCATCCTCCTCTCCTTGAAATTTCTCTAGCTTTGGCATCTCGAAGTGATCGGGATACGCTAGAATGGGCACTGAAGGGCATAAAGGCTCATTGTGTATTTTGTTCAAGGTTGGCTTTTGATAAGTCATCCCTTGTTTCTCTATTGCTCGAACCTTGTCTACCAAGGCCTGATAGGCCTTCGAAGATAGAATTTCCTCTTCTCTGAGAGGTCTTTGAGGAGCCTTTGGAGGTAAATTCTTCTTTGATCAAGGTGGAGGACTAGGCTCATCCTCCACATCTACTAAGGAGATCTCAAGATATTCCTATTCTTGTTCATCTCCTACTACTTCTTCATACTACGTATGCCCATGATGTTCAAGCACTTGGTACTGCATCATATTTTGGGTCATGTGGTGAGTATGAGTTTCAATGTGCTTAAGGTACAAATCGAGCTATGAAGTAGCTCATCTATGAGTGTGCTCCCTGTATTCACTATGAGGGGGTAAATTGGTATGAGCCAATCGATCCTCTCTCTCAGCATACTCCTTTTGATCAAGGATGCATTGCTCATGCATGCATTGCTCAAAAATATGTTACCTTAGCAACCTCTATCTCTGAGTATCCTCATTTTTGAGGTGCTCACGCTCTACATGGACATCTTCCAATTGATCTTGGAAGATCTGCTATCATTTTTCGACACCAATTTTTATGATCGATCTATAAGATCGGTCATATGTGGTCTCTAGTGGATTCATTCTATCTAAGAAGCTTTATTGGTATGACCTCCAATAGACTTATTTACCATACTCTTGCCTTTGTCTATGTAGATGACATTTGCATTCTAGTGTTGTCTATGCTCTATGCCCATATGGGTCGATGGGGCAAGTATACTATGAGAATGCTTAGAGCATTATCCTAGTTCTCTGATGGTCCTACATGTGCTCTCACTATGAGAACTCATAGAATGAGAGTGCACAACCAAGGGTTTATACCCTAGCTACCCTAGGACTCTATCAAGACCATCCAATTGTCTAGTGCACCATGACTCATGTGGTGGCGTACCATTGACTCCAACCTTAGACATATCAAATGTGAACTTACCAAGTTCATTATTGTTTGGAGTCTATGTAGGCCTATGCTTTGAAGCAGCCCTCTCTTCCTACCCCTGAATGGGTAGATTTTCTACTTGTCTATTTTGAACTAGTAGGGGCCTTGAGCCACCCTTAGCTCGAGTATGGATGGGAACCAACTTGGTTATAGTTCCTTCCTCAATGATGTACTCTTTAATGGATCCAATAGATCCACGAGGTGTACGATCATGATATATGCTCCCATGCTCGAAGGCCCCATGTTGGGATCTTCCATACTCAAATCTATCTCATGAGGCATGTACATTACCTCCTCTAGGTGGGGTATTCTGATGAGAACCCCCATGCATAGAGTTTTACCCTCTAATGCTCATCGAACATCATTCAAGAGGATCTTGTGATTGAGGGTTTGATGCATTATGTTGTGCATTGGGTGGAGCTTCAGCTTTGACCTCGGTTCTACATCGATATCAGCCTCTCTATGTTCTAACCATGATGTGTATTATCTCGTATGTAGATTTTAAAGCAAACAAAGCAAACAAGAATGATTATCTCTTTTAAATTTTATTTGTGAGCCCTACACTAGTTTGATGTGTTTGAAATTTGTTGAAAACTTAAACTACTCTCATCATGTTTGAAATTGTTGATGTAATGCTCAAATAGTTTAAGGTTTTCACTTGTATGCTCATAGCTCGACAACCGACAATGAAAGTCATGGTCACGTAAACCCCCAAAATGTGGAGATGAAATCCACACTCGAGTAGGGAGCACAGGTCCTATCGATCCTCACCCAGCACCCCATGCACAATGATACACCCCTTCGAAGAGGAATGCATGCTATTTTGCATGGTTAGGATAGATCTTGGAGTCGGTATTGGCCAATAGTACAAGGTTCGAGGGAGTTGGGCCAATGGATGGAAATAACTGCCACCATCATTGAACCCTACTAGTGGTTGGATATGACTTCCAACTCACTAGCATTTAAGTGTTGCGTGGTGTGTGTGTGTTCATTTTATACTTTACGAAAAAGGGAAAATGCATCACCAAGCATACAATGCTCTTTCCTATATGCCTAATGATAAAAGTATTTTAATATTTAGAAAGATGCATCTAATTTATTTGAATGATCTTCAGAGAATGTAGATAAAATGATAGAATTGGCCTCTGATTGGGCCACAATAGGTAATCTCTACAAATAGACTCTGATTGTTAGCCATGGGATAGAACCATAGGTAACAGTGCTAGCCATGGGATAGAGCCGTGGGCCAAGAAATTAGCCATATTTGATAGGTGTAACTAATAGATCTAGCCATGACTATCAGGTGCAGATGATAGACAACATGAAAATTTCATTGAAGTTCATTTACCCTTACTATTTTTCTAGGTTTTTTGATTACCTAATGTAGTAAAAGCAACAAAAATAAAAAATATAGAGGATCAAAATTACCTAGATTCCTCATCTGATGGAGAGATAATTCACATCCTGCCTTCTTTTTTGATCTGCTACTAGCCATGGCTGTCAAGCGTGGCTGAGACTATGCACCATGGCTATCAAGCATGGCTGACACCTGCAATAAGAAACATTAAAAAATCCATCAGTTCTCATAAATTTTATGGGGTTCCCATCATGATCGCCATCTGTAACGATCTAAAAAGCATACACCTAACTAGTGCATCAATTGAAATCGAGTATTAAAGCAATAAAGAATAGACAACAATGAATTTAACAAGAAAGTAAGGTTTCTTTTATTAAAAATTTGCCAAATCCAGATTACAAATACATCCCTCTTAGGGATACTCAATATTTGATACAATTGATACAATTTTGAAGACCCTCTAAACGAGGGGGTGGTGTAATCCATAGACTTTTTAGAAGGTACACGAACTGCTTAAGGCCAAAGATAGCCTTCTTCTCCTTTGGTTGGAGGCATATGCTACCTTGAATGCCTTGAAAATGATTAGGTCCTGTAAACCCTGCATTCAAGAAACAACATGAAAGGGGTTAATAACAAAGGAGGCCTCTCTTGATGAGGCTTTTGAGACAATTGCATAAATTGATGATAAAGAAAGCAAGAAAGCATGTAAATCTATGAAGATATGCAAGAAATCACCAAATTACTATAAAGCATGTAAAGAAAGCATGAAATCTAACTATTATGCATCCTAATTAGCCATTAGAACTTGAAAAGCATGAAACTAGTCTAAATTGATAATTGCAAGGAAATGGAAGCAAATCTACCTCTAAATCCTAAATTAACCGGTCAAATGTCTGCTACAATGTTAATCTATGCTAGATTAAGCTAATTGCATAACTAGAAATGGAAATCTACTGCTAAAACAAAGGAAATTAAAGATCAAACCCTCACCGTGGGTCTGAGGCGTAGTTGGCACTGTTAGCCATGGTTGTGCCAAAAGTATTATTGCTCTTGTAATCAGGGCTTGGATCTCTAATTTCCTCCATGGAATTGATGATCAAGGGTCACCTCTGTGTCCCAAGATGGATTGGTGGTTGAATTTGATAAGATTCATGTTCGATTGGCTTGATTTTGTGATTGATGCTTCTTAGTCCTTTGGAAGCTTCATTGATGGATTCATGCTTGTCACTCCACAATTGGGTAGCACTTTGACTCTCCTCAAGGGGTTGTCACTTCACTATCCATTTTGGTAGAGCTTCATTGCATTCCAACTCAATATCATTCTAGACTTCTCCCCAATTTGAAGGGGGGTCTTATAGCACTCCTAATCCCTAATATTGGCTTGCTTGGGAAGCCAAGATCAAGATCCAGGAGGTTGGATCAGTTGGGAGGAAAACTCTCGAAGCTTCCCCACCCAAAACCATTTGAACTTCATTTCCCAGACCGTTGTAACCAAATTTGGCTTGGCCCAAGATTCAAAATAGTTTTAGTGCTAGCCATGGGTCTGAGGCGTAGCTAGCTCTGTTAGCCATGGGTGTCAACCATGGCTAAGATTGATTAGGCCAAATCTACCTAAATTGAGTGGTTAAAACCACTGCTTCACCTTGGAGTTGTCCAAGATCCTTCATATGGTCTGTTAGCATGCCCATATGAGTAGTCCCCTACACATGACATGTTTTAGGTGTCTATAGTAACAAAGAGCCTTCTAGATTCTAGCATCAACCACTAGAAATAATCTCAGTAAACTAGGTACCTCCTCAGAAAAACCTACACAATAATGGCAAAGAAATAGGGGTGACTAGACAAGACACACAAAGGAAAATACAAATGATAAGGATGGGCACACTAGTATACCTCTTGCAAAATTACTATGCAAAACCTTGATGATTTTTCTATTGTAGTAAATCTCTCATAGAACCTGCAAATTGGTTCTCATTCAAAGCTCGATGATGGTCCATAATAACAAAAATTACAACTATTTTGATGATGGACCATAACTACAATTGTCTTCATGATGGCCTGCATTATTAATTGTGCTTTTAGTGGTTCTTATTTTGTCAAAAATACCTATTACATAAATCTTGATAATAATAATCTTTTATAATTGCAATTACTAGAGTTGAATTATGGTCTTTCACTATCTCTTAATTGAATCTTGAAAATGGCCCATAATAGCCTATCTTCTAAAGGGCATAACTTTCAATCCGACCATTGGATCGACTTGAAATTTTACGTGGAGCTAGATAAATAGGAGGAAAATATTATGGTAAGGTTTCTATAGAAGCCTTGAAGATTTTTCAATGTGTTATCAGGCCCTAATTCCTTCATCTAGTGCCCCAAAAATGGGATTTAATGTTTTTTAGAAAAACTAGAAGAGAGAATATTTGAAATTTAATGATTTTTTGGACATGAATAGGTGTTGAGATTTCTAGGAGGCCTAATATGGGAAATGCAATAATGTTTGTAAATTTATGGGGTTATCTGGGATTTTTTGGTGACTTACTAAAAATAGGGTAGCTCTTGGGCAAAAATAACAAATTGCCCAAAAATAGTAATTTTTTTTTTTATAAAGGGAGCAAACTTAAGTTGGATTTTGAGGATACAATAGGGAGTCAAAAATTCTGACTACCTAGTTTAGATCTATCCTCGTACCATTTGAACACTAAATCATCTTCTTTGGAATCCATCTCAGTAGATTATTTTTTAAACCATATTTTGATCACTTCTAGTGCTAGATTATCTTATTGGATGATTTATTTATTTATACTTCCAAGGCTAATAGGGCATTCAATCATACTCGTATTAGTTCAACATTTATATCTTCTATCTCCAACTATTGTGACACTTGGAGGGAAGGGAGTTCCAAATTGTGGGGTAGCACTACCTCCTTCCCATAGACCAACTTGTAAGGAGATGACCCTATAGAGGCCTTAGGTGTCATTTGATCTACCCAAAGCATATTTTATAATTTGGTATTCCAATATCTCTATTACTCTATAATTATTTTCTTTAGGGTCTATGTTATAATTTTATTTATGGATTCTACCAATCCATTTTTCCAAGGATAATAATTATAGGGTGTCTTGAGTAAAACCTAAATTCTAAGACAAAATTCATCATTTTGACCCCTTTTAAGTAGGTAGTATTATTGATGATTATTATGGATGGTTACCCAAATATGGTGATGATGTCTTCCAATAATTGGATGACTATCCCTTGATTGTTTGACTTGACTGGTATTGCCTTGATCTACTTTGTGAAGTAGTCAATTGCATTGAGGATAAATCCATGTCATCCACTAGATAGAGGGATTATATTACTATGAATACCATACCCCATTGTTAGAATTTTTTTATGACTATAATAATATTTAGGTACATTGGTGGCTTTATCCTCCCCATGAACATACAACAAGATTTATAATTCTTGATCTACTAGAAATAACCAAATAAGATAGTAGGCCAATAACAATTTTTATTTAGATATTTATGTTTTATAGTTGGAAAAAATAATATCCTCCCTCATCATGATACTTTTTAGGGATTATATCCTTTCCTCTTCGACACATCTAAGCAAGACACCATAATAAACCATATTTGACACCAGATGACCTAATAACTTCTCTTCCTAGACTATAAAGATCAATTTTTTAGGATTCAATGAGATATCATATTGCCTATACCTATAGAACATGGACTCTTGGTGTTCAATATTCTTATTTCTATATTTTGAATATAATATTAAATCATAAAGATATATGAGAACAATCTCATTTATTAGTCCTACAAAAGCAATATCCATATCCCATTGGAAGGTAACTCCCATATTTGATACCCCAATTTACATATTTACAAAAAATGTCCCTCATTTAATTGTAAAATCCTTTATATTGATCACCATCCTAACCAATATCTTATTATACCCTAAGAAACAATCTAAGAGTGACAACATTTGTGATCCTACAACTTTTTTTATAAAATCTAGTTTATGGAAGATAGGGGGATAATTATCCTTTAGTGATTTTTTATTTAGATTTATAAAGTTAATGCATAGCCTTATATCATCATTATTATTATGGATTGGGATCATATTATCTACCTAAGTGGAATGCTTGAATAGAAATATGATTTGTGTTGGAGATTATTACATTACTTGGTATATGCAAATGTACCCCCACTCTACCTTCATGGTACAAATGTAAATATGTAATAGATTAGGGTCGAGTCTATAGTTTAGATGTGTGATTTATATTTTTCCTTTCATGTAAGAGTCAATGTATAATAAATGCACAAGTGTCATGTAAGAGTATAATGTGTAGGAAATGCACAAGTGCCCTATGAGTTAGAGTGCAATTGTGTATTGAGAGAATGTGCACAAGTTTCTTGTATGTAAGTGTGCATATATGTAAAGTGAAGATGCACATAAGTATCTTATATTAGGAGTGCATGTAGGAGTTATGTAGATGTGTGCAAGTGTCATAGAGTCAAGTGTGCATGAAAGAAGAAAGTGAAGAGTCTAGTATGAAAGTGGCAAGATGATAAGTCAAAGATCATTGGAGTTGTCATATGAATAGCAATAGTCAAGTATGTGAAGAGTCACATTACTATAGCTATATTATGGAGACACAAATACATGAATATCTATTTCATTTTGGTATCTAATTGTAAAAGGAAGGCATAGAAAAGTGAATAAAGCTTGTATAAAACTTTTGAGCACTTCATATTATAAGTATTCTTAATGCATAGTACATGAATGATTTTGGCCATATTATATTCATATTTAATATTATAAGTGAATGTTATTTCATTATTATATTGGCCTAGATATACATTTGATTATTCATTTATATTATTCTACTCTTAATTATTAATATTTAGACCTTTAATATTGTGGCTTATTTATATTGGGACCAGTGATATTTTGTGGTAGTTAAAATCCAACAATTTGGGCTTGAAATAGCTTATAGAGTTCTTTTTCCATCATTACCAAAAATTTAGGGATTACTAGCCATTCTTTTCATTGGAAAGGATTTGCAACTGCTTCTAACTCAATTGTATTATCTATAATATTTTGGTCACATATATTAGGACCAAGTAGTGATATTCTTGTATTTTGAGCTCCTTGATTGGGAAATTTCTTCTTCAATGTACTATTTTTTGAGTAGCAAGTTATTTTCTTTAGCAATTTTGATAGAGTGGTAGGAAGAGGCATTAATTTTGATGCTATATTTCTTCATGCTATTAACTAGATTGAAAAAACTTTCCAGAGTGATTAATCCCTTTAAAATTTTATTTATTTTAAAATAAATTACCATGTCTTAGATGTTACCTCCATATTCATTTTTGTCTTTAATATACTAAGCTTAATTAATTAGAAACTTGATGAATTTTTTATCATTGTTAAATACTTATCTATGTTTAAAATAATTAGGCACTACTAGCCCAAATACCACTTCTAATTCCTTTGTACTATTACAAATGTCATAATTGGGGTCAAATTTTGCTATAGTTATTGCTAATTCATCTGCTTTGGTGTTAAAATCCTTGGGGACTACTCTAATATCACATGTGTTGAAGATTTCTAATATATCCCAAACCTAGTTCTATATGAATTCAAGCTATGATTAATAGAACATTGGAAATTAACTTGGTTTATTACTAGTTTGAAGTTGCTAAAAATATTTAGGTTATTAATCCTTGTGCTATCAGTGTTTCTCAAACCTATGCACAATACTTCATATTTATCCACATTGTTTATGCAAGTGAACAATAGTTGACATGTAAAATTGGTTTGTGTATATTAAAAATAAAGAAACTAAATACCCATATGAACTCCATTGCTATTTATTGATCCATAAAATTTGTATTACTTAGGTATTATCAGATACTTATGTCTACTAGCTCATATAAGATGGGATTTTAGATGGTTCTTATGATATGAAGTAATTCCCAAGATTGGTCTCCTAAAAGTTGACCTTTAGGTCTTCATTTTTTTTATTTGATG
This sequence comes from Wollemia nobilis, assembly GCA_028583015.1. NCBI lineage: Eukaryota > Viridiplantae > Streptophyta > Pinopsida > Araucariales > Araucariaceae > Wollemia > Wollemia nobilis. The sequence goes on from JAQPPZ010017070.1 coordinate 1,850,693, forward strand.
GACAAAGGAGTTTTGAAAGGATCTCCAAACCTTGTACAAAAGAGACTAAGTCCCACCCAAAAAAAAGGATCCAAAATTGCTTACATTCAGTAATAATAAAGGAATTACCAATTAGAGGAGTTACCCCTTCCAAATCCAAACTAGTACATAGGTAAGACCATACAAAATTTAAAACATAAAAAAATTGAAGCCAAATCAGGATGTCAGAGATAACCAATTTAACACAGATTAGTAGCAGGACCTGAACCATGAATTGGGCCATGCTCATCTTAAAGTACTCTAATTATCATATTTATCTCACATATTTGGTCATCTTTTGACCCTTCATCATCTACAATTTCTTGGATCGCATTCCAATTCACCACACCATCCTCATCCGATTTGTGTAATAGGTAATTTTATGTAGGTTGATTCTCTATTTATATCACATTACCATGTCAAGGAACCTTCATATGAGTGTACCCATTACGAAGTATACATATCTAGGTAGCTTTTGTTTCCATTCTCTAGATAATTAATTTCTAAAATTTGGATAATCACCTTTTGTACTACCATTAGATCTAGATATTTTGCTATGGTCATGATTAGGTCATTTAGAACTTCCACAACATTACCACAGTACCATATATAGTGAAAAGCCACTACACATAGGAATAATATTTTTTTTGGCTAAGTTTTTCAAGTCATCCTCAATGGAAATCAAGCTAGTGAAAGAGGAAGAGTAGAGATAAAGCGCATTGGAATTTTGACAATCTACAATAGACACAAATTTTGTGAGAAAAATTGGTTACAATTTTTGGAAGATACACACACTATTTATTTTCAATATCTAAGGCAATGCGCTTTTACCATGAGGAAGGAGCCAAAGATAAATTTAATACTAAATGTGTTGTTTGATATTTGATCAATTACATGTGCTAATTTAAGGAGCTAAAAAGGCCATGAAAATTCCTAAATATGCATGATGTATTGATCAATATTATAAAATAATAGATACCAATTCAAGAATAAATTAATTCATGAAATACTGAGGCCATGCTCACTATCAATTTTCTAATTCTATGATGAGTGTTGATTTCGAGAGGAAAAATAGTCTATGAAGGATATAAGGCAGCATGCACCATAAATTTTTCAAATCAATATTGAGTGTAGATGTTCATGATTAGAAGATAGAAAAATTTCTCAAAGTGATATGAGTAGTTGATCTTGTGATAAATGAATGGTACCCTTTTTAGAAAAAGCATCTAAAAAGAAGTTTCAAATTCACTATGGTCATTGATTTCTTATCTAATGATCTACACAATTTCTTGAGGTTGATGAAGAAAGTGTTAGAGGGGATTTATATTATTGGATACGATACGAACATGTTGAAGACACAATAGTAGCCTACAATAGAATAAAGTGGCTATCCTATCAAGATGCATGTCCAAAATATTGGATAAAAACAATATTTAATGGTATGTATAGGTTCAAAGGGAATGAGAAGATATGAAAATCATGAAAACTATATGAGGAATCCAATTAAAATATCAATAACCCACATCATCTTCTTAACCTTTGGTGATAATGTAACACTCAAAAACTACCAACATAATTATTTTTTCAAGAATAATTACAAGCAAAGGTTCATAAGGAAAAACCCTTCTTTTATCTTTCTAGAATACAAGGCTTCACCAAATTTGAGTTCCAAGTCACTATAGATGATTCTCAAGGGACAATGGTGGCCAACTCCCATGATTTTTGGTGTTCACCTTACTAAACCTACACATTTAGAAGGATGCCAAAAGTGGTCCCCCCATATTTCCCATACCCTCACCAACATAGGACAATATGACCATGACTTAGGGATTATCCTTTAAGGCCCATAACACTTAAAGGAAAATTATTATTACCTAACCTTACTATAAGTTCATCTAGATAGATTAATCAGGTGTAGATCCTTAATGCATAGTTACCACACCTTTGTGGGCTAACTAAGTTCATTACCACTTCATTAGAAATGAATGTGATCACCCGATCCTACACGTTCAAGGGATTACCACTGATGTTTGTGAATAATTCCACAAGTCTTAGTTGGAATACACCTGATCCTACTTATTCAAGGTGTAATGATGCACATGAAAATTGGCTATTGTATTCACACAACTCCTTCCAAGTTCAAGATTTATTTGCTATTGCATTATCACAACTCCTTCTAAGACTCATATCTACCTAGTTATTGCATTCACGCAACTCCTCCCAGATTGGGATTTATTTTGACTCGGGTCCACAAGAGATTCTAACCACCCCAAGATAATATTAACTCAAAAAATGTTGTACTTTAAAACATATTTCTAAAGTAAAGCAACATGCATCACATAATATCAAAAGCATTTTAACACAAGTCATAATCTATTTAATCTAAAATGCTATAATAGATAAACAAGGATGCATCTTAAATAAAAGCCACATTTTGCTTAACTCAAATGCTTGACTTAAAGCTTCAAAAGATGCATTCCTTTAACTTAGATGCAATAACATAAAATTCCAACAATTGATAGATCTCAATACTATCTATCCAAATAAAATATTTCTCAATCACCTTAATGTACAAAATCCAAGGTAACATTAAAGCAACATAATCTTTTAGTTTGTACAATAATCAAGTTACAAAACTCAATTTAACAAAACATTCTTTACATAGCCTTTTTTTTCCATATCATCTATACATTCAAAGTACTATGAAACCATCCACCAAGGATCTTCAAGCCATCTAAAAATATACAAGATTCTTAATTATATGGAATCCACCATAGATCATAAGGAATACTTAGAGATTAGGGCAACTCTAAATGCAATGCAACTCAATCATGCCTTTTCTACTATGCAATAATCCATGAATAAACATAATAAAACAAGCCATCAAGAAAAGGATTCCATAATTCCCTTTTCTATAAAGTTTTCTTTACCCACACAAGTCTCAAGAACCATTATAAGGGTTTCTTTTTCAAAACCAAAGTGCAATAACCCAACTTCTAAAAGAGAATCCCATACTTTTGTTTATAATGATTCCTTAACCTATAATTATTTCTCTTTAAAAACCTAAATTCATTAATCCAATTTATAAAATAGAATCCTATACTTCTCTTTATAATGATCCCTTAACCTACATAAGTCTCAGGAATCATTATAATGGTTTCTCTTTCAAAACCCCAAATTCAATAATCCAATTTATAAAAGAAATCCATTACCATAGAGAATACATTCCCAAAAACCAAGCTACAACATAAAACTAAAGGATTTCTCTTTCTATAATATCCAACTATAGTTTTGCAACCAACAACATTTCCTTTACTAACTTTTAAAGTAAAGAATCTTACTTCTCATTAATTTCCAAAGACAAGTTTATAACCAAAAACTAAAGCATTGAAAATAAAAGAGTAAACAAACTAAAAACCATATCTTCCTTAGTAAGTTAATATCCAACAAAATAAATCTCTTTCCAAAGCTATAACTTCTCCAAAACTAAGAAGTTTACCATTATAAGAAAGCAACATAACTAGAAGGATTCCACATTCTAAATATTGAAACTAAAAATATATTCATTCCAAAATAATTCATGTTTAAGCTTATCGATGATCATTCCACAACCACCTAAGATTAACCTCCAAGACTCGTACATAGACCAAACTTTGAATACAAGGGAAATAATAGTACATGTAGCTTAAAATAAACTCATGCCAATCTACTACTACCAATAAAGAACATCATGATCCAAACCAAGATGACCCACAACTACAAGGAAAACCAAGCTTCCTTAATGGTATTACTCAAGACTTCTACATAGTTTAGAGATATGGTGGCACACATATTAAAAACAATGTTGACTAATGAAACAACAAGGAGGAAAAATATTTATATAGGTAGATAGCCATACCCACAAGAAAATATAGTGCCAACATCAACATACTAACAAAAGCATGCCCTCAGCCCCCAATAATGACCAAACTCAACATAGAAGAAATACTAACATCCAAGATCCAAACAACAAATAGGGAGTCTACCAAACAATATGTAGCTAGACTCGGATTAAGCTCAAAGCAACACAAAAAGGAGGGGAGTGATACAAACAATGCCAACACAAGAGAACCAATATCCAAAGGAAATATTTAAGCTATAGAAAGACACATTTCAGCCAAGCATTAAAAATGCACCCGAGACAAGCTTTCCAATGATCCCTACTCGATGTTGTGCTTCCTAGAGTTTGCCTTTCCTTCCAAGCTCTCCCAACAAAACTGCCTTCCTCCATTTTTTTCTCGTCAAGCACTCAACTACATTCAAATAGAATGAGACACCTTTATTGCATGGAGGAAGTGGAATTTTCTTTCAGGATCAAGAAGGTGTTACTTAAACAACACCACCTTTGCTCATAAAGGTGCCATCCAAGCATGACCATTATAAAAGAAGGCTAAAACTAAATTTTGCAAGCCATTCAATTTTTATTCCAAACATTAGAGGAATAATGCAATAATGAAAGTATCTTCAAGAATTAATTCAATAATTCACTTTATTAATTTTCAATTGCTAATATTAACTTTTAATATTGACATTAATCTTTCCAAATATTAATGTCACCAATATAATTAATACTTTACTAGTCTAAAGTATTAATTCCATCATTTAATTAATTTCCAAGATATAAATTAACACTTAATAATTATTAGCAACAAAATTTATGCATACCTCAAACAAACATAGATTCACACCAATAATATTACACACCATTTTTTTATCCTTAAGTAGACGGTCTCCTTTAAGATAGTCTAATTGTATCACCAACCTATTAAGGAGAATCATTGCACAAGCAACTTCCTAGCCCAATGGTGTGAAAATTAAAACAAGCAAAATGTAAATGCATCTACATGAAGGGTATTTTGTTACCCTGAGTTGTCGATGAGCAATTCATCACCATCATTTCCTAAAATATCTCTCATTTTAGGTGGTTTACTCATATGATCCCACCAGAGGGAGCACTTGGTCCTACACCCACAAATATTTTAGTAGTACCATATTTCAAGATCAAAATAATGCAATCATCTCATCATATAGACATCACAAAATGAAGCTATGCAATTTAACATTCACACAAATACATAGTTCATTGTTAATAAAGAGTTCTACTAAGGAGGGTTGTTACATATAACTTAAAGCACCCTGCCATTGCTTGAGCTACAAGAAAGTTATCATTCACAAATTGATTCCTCTACACGTGATTGAGCCCACAACACCTATACATATGGAAATAATTCAATTTATCCACTCCATGCTCAAGCCCAATCTAATGGTTCGGGTGAATTAGGAAATAAATATGGATGATACAACATCAAAGAGAAATGTCGCCTATCTAATTTTCATGATCAATGAAGAGGATGTAGATAATATTTGCTAGTCATCTTATCAAGAAGAAAACCATTTGATCTAATGCATCTCAAATTTGAAAATTTGATAACAACTACCAAAAAACATGATATTTCAAGAAAGCAACTGGAATCTTAAAAGTAGTTGCAGTGGAAGCTACAATTCTAGAGAACTTAAGTTTGTTGAAATTTATTGTAGATGGATCTTGTGCTTATTTTCTATGGGGATTCCTAGTAAGGATAGTTGGCAATAATGGTAGAGGCTCCACATCTAGAGGTCCTAGGCCCCTTGATATTATTAACCTTAGATATAGAAACCTCAATTCCATTAGCATTGAATACATACCCATCCCTCACTTGATCTTGGAGAGAATATTTTGGTTTTATGTGTAATTTTAAGGCAAGTAAGCCTCAATTTTAGGCATATAAATATTTTTTCAATGACATTGCAAGGTAGTGAAAGTTGACTACTTATGCCTAGTATCTAACATTATGTGTATATTTCCTTTCACCTCTTATTATGTACAGTATAGACTAGATCCTTGAGCCATTTTGTTAATAACATTAGATCCTCTTTTAATCTGACATATCCATAAAGAAAATCTATAATATATACTAAATTGTGGTTAACTTCACTCTTCCCTATTTTTTACGTGTATGCATGTGATACATAAATATTTGTGTTAGATTGAAACTATTTCTACATATCTACCTATTGGTATATATTAAATGTGTTCATTTTATTTCATTTTTGCAAAGAGGAAACTCTTGATTTTGGCACATTACCTTTATTAGTTTAGAGCTTTATTTTTTGTAATTCATTCTCCTTTTCCTTTAGAAAAATCAAGTAGTTTAGGTAGGTGCACTAAATATCATTTCAAAAAAGATATTGATCTTTAGAAAAATCCTATAGGTTTCCCTAAGAGTGTGTCCCTTAGTCTCAAAGCTTTTCAACTATGTTTCTCGATGTGAGGCATGGATGTTGACTTCATATGATTACTATGGATGCCCTCGATATTCTAAGTAAACAATAATTTCACTATAACACCTGGTGGGACAAATCCAATCATATTCTCCTAAAAAAATTGAAACAACTATATTCCATAACAATTGATAAGCCACATGAATAAGAACCAAATAAATATCCATTGTGTGCACACAACAATTTCTTTAGCATTCCTAGTGGTCAAACTTGATACTTTGCCTCACTAGGCATTGGATTATGATTTTGGTGAAAATATTGATCCTTTGGATTATTGGAAGTGCATTGAATATTCACCTAGCAGCTTCACTACAAAAGAAGAATTCAAAAGTGACCATCATGTGTGCACAATGGTCCTACAAATGCACACTAATAAAGAGACATCTTATTGGGATTTTGATGAAGATATCAATTAATATGATTACTAAAATACAAGAGCAATCATTTGAAAAATCCACTAAGAAAAAATAATATAGAAGTCTATGAGCATAAGATATGTTACAAGTTTTTTATTTAAACAAACCCACAAGTGTTGGTTCTTCTCTTGAACTAAATATTTAGAAGTTGAGCTCAATGTTGTAACATGATTGTGTAAAAAAACCCACCTCTGGTAAGGTAACCTACATAAAACAATAGAAACCCACTGATACCACTTATTACTCCTATGAAATGGGACCCAATCCTTATCTCAATGTTAACATCATTACCTTACTTCACTGGTAAGGATGAAACCACGCTTGCAAAAAATCTACACTACATGGTAAACTTGTGTGTGGTACACAATATTAGGGTGTAGAACATGACCATCGAACTATTGGCTACATATATCAAAGAAAAGGCACATTAAATTGGAAGCTAGGACCATCTTGTAGACCTACTATTGGATATATTTAGAGGGAAGGTATATGTAATGTATTTCTTGGAGTAGTTGATGAACATAAAGGGAGCATCCATGGAGACAATGGATGACTTAAATACCTAGTTTTATAAAACCTAGTAAAAAATCTTGAAAGAAATACAACCCCTCTCAAGTATGGATTTTATCAACTATTTAAAAGATTTCAATTTAGAGATAGCCATGATAATTAAATATAGGGGAGGAAAATATTTATTGGTAGCCTATGGGATAACCATTAAAGCAAAAAATCAATTAATTCAAATAAGAAGGTTAAATCCTAGACCCATATGCCTATATTTCCAAGTATCTAGCTACCATATCAAATACCTATAGAAACTCAACCTACTACTTTCTAGTGAAAACCTACCTTAAACCCCATAAAATCTGAAAATTATCTCCCTACTCTTGAGCACCCATCCACAAGTCCTTATTTCCCTAAAAATCTAGACAACATTAACTTATTTAGGGTAGTATCCAATGAGGTCATAGTCATCATAATATAACAAAATACCTAGAGTTTTTCATACCATATCTATATAATACATCCCTTATAGTAGAATAGTTAAGGTTATATGCCTCCTCTTAATGGGTACAAGAGATCCCAATTGTAGTTTTGTTATAAATAGACTATATTACATCATTTGGATCATGTAAATGTACCTTTCTTGGTACATACTTAGGAAATTAGATTACTTTAGGGGAAATTTATTTAGTTACTTCATGCAATGTAATAAATGCATAATTGTCAATGTGCAATTTTTATATGTGCAAGTTATCCCTAGCACAACTAGGTAGAGTATTGGCAAAGGAACCTATTTCCTATATAAAGGGTCATAGACATAGAGCAAGATATAGCAGTAGAAAATAGTGTAGAACAGTGTGGTGTGATGTAGTAAAGTGTGATTTAATATAATAGAGTGTGATATGATCAAAGCCAATTCTTGAGTAGTAGATTTATTCATGGAGTGTTCATTTTCTCCATAGCTACTTTGTGAACATTTCCATCATTTATATTTATAGTACATTTTTAATCATATCATAGATTTACTTTATTTTATATTATTTTTCATCTTGTGATTGCTATATCCCATTACATGTTGAACCAAAAGCTAATAGTGGTATCAGAGCTATGGTAGGTAAATAGGAAAACCACCATTATCATTGACCCTAATTTTTTATCAACTTGATGCATCATTGGACCAGTCACTATCAAAAATTCTCAGAAGTGTCTAGGTGGTAGAATTAGGGAGAGCCACAAGTAAGGACTTAAATAAATAACAATCTCTAAAATACTGATATTGCATATGGCTAGAGTATTTCCATAGAGTTACAATGGAAAACTCGTGAATACTAGGACTCAACATTTGATCCACTAGTTTGATGAATCAACTATTGAAGCTCATCTAAGGGATATAGAGAAATTTACTTGAAGTTTTTTTATTGTAGGGAATTAATTCTCAGATGATTGGGACACCTCCTATAATACAAAGCTAGGTTATTTCAACTTCTTTTCCCAAAGGTCGTAGTGCCTTCATAGTGTAGATATTAGTTACTACAAGTTATCAAAACTACATAAGAGACTTCTGGAGAAGAATCATGGTGAATTTTGGAGACAGGAGATATCCATTACTATATTGGAAACTTCACAAGGAGAAAAGGTCATAGAATCCTTGATACAAAATAAAATGCCACAAAATTTTTGATACTGAAGAAAAGACCACAAAAGCCTTGATATTGAAGAAAAGGCCACATAATCATTGATACTAAAAATGTCATAGAAGCCTTGATCCTGAAGAAGAATCCAGAAGAGAGTATCTAATTAAGAAGTAGATTTTAGTACTAATATTTTGTTGCAAGAATAGGGAGATTCAATGAGTTGGGAAAGCTTCCTACAAGAAATATAAAAGAGTATCTTCTTTAGAATCAATCCAACACCTTAAGCAAAATATATTAGGAGAAGATCTCATTGATGAACTTCTAGACTTAGAAGAAGAAGGACTAGGATATTCCTGCTTGAATCCAGAAGTAGTGTAATTAGATATCCAGGAGAAGATCTTGCCACTAAAACTTCTAAAAGTAGAAGGTTGAAGATAAGGTCTCAAGGAAGACCAAAAGAAGTTGTAATATCAAAGGCCTTGGAGAGGTCTCTATGAGCATCCAGTAAAAGGGTTGGAGATCTTTGATGAAGAAATCATAAAAGGAGCTCTAAGGAGAAATCATTGGAGAAATTCACTATTGGATATAGTGAATGATTTGGGACAATTTTCATCATCCAACAACAAGTTCAAGAAGAAGAATTTGGCAAGGAGTGCCAAATATCAAAAGATCTCAAGACATTCAAAATCTTGAGAAGAAGATCCTATTTGAAGTTATAATTCAAATAGAAGAAGCCTATAAATTATAGGATATTTGGATATTACCTCTCATAGCAAGAAGGCACCACATTAGAAACAAAGTTCTCTTAAAATCTACATCAAAAGGAGAAGACTACAAGAGGAGAACAAGCCACCAAAAACCTAGACTTGTGAAAGAGAGTTTGAGACCATATTTTTGTGAATATGCAGTTGTTCAAGGCAGCCTATAGAGAGCTACAATATCTTACTCAAGGTAACAACTTGGAGATATTAGACAACAAGATCTACATCCTCTACAAAAGTGGTGAAATGGAATTTCAAAAAAATCTAAGCAAATATTGGTACAAGTAGATTCATTAAGTGGATTACTTATCAATTTTTTTTAAGCTCCTTAATTGGATTAAAGTTGCAAAAAAGAGAGTTGAATTATAGTCTTAAAAAGTGCAAAAATAAAAAAGGCTTATTTAAGGTTCATTTGCACTTTAGGATTTGATTAGATTTCATAATTTCAAACTATTTATCAACTTCCTATCATCTACTTTGGAAAGCAAAAGAGGACTAGCTCCTACTACCTTGCTTATAAGGAAATTACAAAATAATTCTTGAAGATTCATTTTAGATTATTCTTGATTAGTTGCAGTAAATTGATTAAGTGCATTATTTTTTAGAGTTGATTGGAGTGATAAGGTGAAATTGTTAGTGCATTAAAAGTAAGAGATTATTAGATTCATTTGCACTATTATATTACTCTCAAAAAAATTATTGTTTGTGTTTGTGAGAAGGGCACAAAAATAAAATTTGTTGAAGTGTCTAAAGACACTATTAGTGAACAAATATCTGCAACTTTGAGTGGCCTGAGGAAGCCACAAAATCAACTCAATCCTCAAATAATTTGATAAGAAATTAACTACCAAAATAGCATCAAAGGAAGCCTCGGACAAGACTTGGTGAGTCTCAAGTTCAAAGCACAAGAAATAGTGTAGAAAAATACAACAAAAAAAGAGCTTCTATAAAGTGGTTACAAGCTTGGATCCATTTATAAAATATCCAAGCAAAAAGGGGGAGGTGTCTGATCAAAGAGAAAACCTCAAAACCCCTATATTGCACTCAAAATTCTATCTCAAAACCATAAATTCAGATTTGAAAGGAGTGCAAAAGAAGGTGCAATAAAGGATATTTTATATAAAAATACTTTACATTATGTTGCACTATCCTAATTTGGTTTATATAAGGAGAGAAGGCAGATTTAAAGGTGCCTCAAAGGCACTACACTTGCTAGAAAAAAACCAGTCGAAAGCGGTCATATGCTAGCATAAATCCAAGCATAGCTCAAGAAGCCACTCAAAGGGCTCATTATCCTCATATCCTAGATGACCGAACCTACAAGAGACAAAGTGCAAAATCAAAGGGAGAAACAATGTCATTCGAGAGCAACATCATATACGAAATGAGGACATAAACAAGTAAGAAAGGAAGGAAAAATAAAATCACCATTGGAGTGTTTCTTACCCCACATCCACTGGCTAAAATTGGTGCTCAAAGCCTCCAAATTGTTGCTCCACATCCTAGCTAAAAACACTGTAGGTGAACGAAAGAAGAGTTAGAGATTTTTAGAGTTAAAAGGATCTCCAAAGGGCTTGTTGAACCAACAATAGATATGACATCCATGCAAAGAAGAAAGTGGCATGTGTCACTAAAGGTAAACCCTAACACTTAAATCAAGCGAGCGCTCATCTTCAAGAGATGAGTTACACAGAAAGGCTGGTGCATTGAGTGCATGGGATACATTTATCCATTAGGAGACCAAAAAAATTATGTAAAATTCATACATTACTTAAAGTAAAACATACATTTCTTTGGCATCTAATTCTCCTAAAGCACTCGAAGGTAAACAAACATGCCACTTGGCACTTTTTACAATAATCTTCTCCATTTTAAGGACATCAACAATTGAGTATAGCAAACAATCTTCATCTCTGCATTTATCACTATTTTTTCTGCATGCATAGGGTCGAGTTGTAGCATGTAAAGAAGGTGATAAATCCTTAAATGCTCAAGTCAAGCAAGGTCAAAGGAAGATTCTATATGGTTCTATATTTGGAACACTTTATACAAGGATAAAGTTCCAAGCGATTCCATTGGAGGGTACACTCAAAGCATTCAAAGCATCTACATCAATATTGCAGCCCTAATTCATCTAAAAAAACATCAAATATTTCTTGGTAAAAGGTAAAGTTCATTCCCATTCTTATGTGATTTATTTCCTTGGGGGTTATAAAGTTAAAATTTAATGAGTTTGACTATATTGAAAGCCATACATCAAAGGGAAAATTTTATCAAATAATTATAATATTTGCAATATAAATCCTAGGAATAATAAGTGTTTCTACTGGAATAAATCTTAAATATTTGCAAATATTATTGTGGTCTAATTTTTCCAAAAATTAGGAATTTATAAGGGCTACTAAATAAAATTAATTATTTTTTTCAGGTAGGTAAAAGTAATTTTATTTACTTTATGGGTTGAAGGGACCCGTTCCTTTTTACATAAACTGTAGCTATGGCCACATAGCCCATAGACCTATAACAGGGCTAAACCTAAAAAATATCATAGAAAACCAAAAAATTTCTAGAGGCACCCCTAGCAAGGCAAAAATAGAACAACACAACAACCCCTGGCTTCTAACTCATCAGGTAGCTCCCCTCCCAGGATTCTAGGATTTGTTTTCCCCCTCATGCTTGACATTGTCCCCACTGGATAGGAGGGACTTAAGGATGGCTAGGAGACTCTTAAGATCTTTGGTAGTTCTTGCCATGAGATTACCACATTCACGAAGAATATTTATCATTGTCTAAAAATTCCCTATAGCTTCATCGGTGTGGTTGAGAGCAACTATGCGCAGCATCTCCTGCGCTACTATGTAGTCTTTTTGGTGATTCCTCTAGAGGTCCTCCTGGGTTTCTTCTTGGTGCACCTCCTAACTATCATTCTGACTCTTGTCTTGGAAGTCTTCATCATCACTGGTGATGTCGTGGAACGACCAATTGTCACTCAAATTAGGCATAGCCAGATGCTTAGAATTCCTTTTATTCTAGGGGGGTTGGACTAACTTTCACTTAGGGCAGAGTATTTTGCCCCATTAAGACTCCTTCTCCATGGGGGAGCTTTGCAAGGGGGAAGCAGGGAAATGGTGATTGGCGGTTAGCCAAGGGATAGCCCAGGGAAGGCATAGCTCGATTGGGGGACTGAGACAGAGACGAGCTAGCATTGGTGGTCTTCTCAGTCTGAAGGTCTAGGGAGGGAGTATTAGAGGAGATGCTTCCTAAGGCACGATGGGCCAGAGCATACTTGTATAGAACCATGAAAAGGCCTTGGTGGTGAGGGTTCTTGGGAGACTTGTTTGCTCTAAAATTGGTAATAGTGATGGAGATGGATCGAAAAATAAACTTTTGGGACATTTATGGGGCAAACATCACGAAGGTGGTTTACAAAGGCAAGATTGTAAGTAGTCATGGGTCTTTTGGTATTATTTATAGAAATGTAAGGGAGGATAGGGAAAATTACAATGTACCAAGGGTGTGGAATGGACGACCACACAATGCCTTTGTTTTCCCATAGTAACTCTTTCCCCCTATCGAGGAATTGATCAATCTCTTCCTTGAAGTTGTGACCATATCTACGGATAATTCTATAATCAAGATTAATACTAGAAACTTGGGCTATGGATTGAGAACTTACCACAAAATGAAGACTGCAAATACGAACCTCATTGTCATTCGAAGACTCAATGAAATATTTCATTACCTCTTCCTCCACCCCTTCGAAAATCTTGAAGAAAGTGACAAAATTCTTAGATTCGAGCAATGTCCTAGTGCCTGCATCAATCTGTAGAGTTGCAAGTTTTATAGGAGCCATGGAAATAGTAGGGATTTGCTTTGAGGTATTGACTCTATCACTAAAACTAACTAGGGTGCGACCAAGACCAAGAGTGCCTAGCTGAATAAGAAAGGGGCCCTAGAGCAAGAAGGTCACAAGGATGCTTATCTTGTCAAACAAATTAGGGCCAAAAATCCAAACGCAAACATGGCTTGGGTTAGTAGTGGTGGGCTTGGTGGGAGTGGGGGAATGAAAAAAAATGGCATTAGAGGTGATGAGGGGCATAATTATTGTAGGCATGTGATAGTATGGATAGGTGGAGGGAAAATATGGAGGGCATGAGCAAACGAGAGTTTGAATGGAAAAGCACAGGAGGACAAGTCAGAAATTGTTGTAGTACAGGTGACAGATTTCTCCCATTTTTGGTATTAAAAAATATTGTTAAGCATGTAGCCAAGGCTACTTGTTTGTAAGGTTTTTCGCATCATGTTTTCCTTTTTCAATGATCTCACACGATAAGCTATCTTCCCAGACTGTCAAATTTGGTTGGAGAATGGCTATGTTGGCAAGCACATCGGCCACCTGGTTAGCTTCTTTGTAAACGTGATTGATCTGGTTTTGATGATTGTTGCTGAGGATTTTTTGGAACTCTTGGATGATGTTCTAAATGTTTTTCCCCTTGTGCTATCATTTTGAATTAGCCTTATGATAACTACAGAATCACCTTCAAAAATGATATGGTTGTTCATGATTTTGCAGATGTCACTACTCCTCCAAAGCGCTCTGGCCTCTACATAGTTATTGGTTTGGGTGCCTAAGTTTTTAGCAAACACTTGAAGGATCTTACCATTGTTGTCTCTAATGACTCCCCCTACTCATGTTTTCCTTGGATTACCTTTAGAGACTCCATCGAAGTTGGCCTTTAGCCATCCCTTCAAGGGGGGATCCGCTTGGCTGTGGCTCTATCCCCATGGGATTCCTTGGCCTTGTTGCAGTCTAGGGGAATCCTTAGGAAAGCAAATAAATACCCTTCTATACTTGCCTTGGGAATTTATGGATAGGGGACCATACTGCTATTTTCAATGGCAAAGGCAATGGTTATTGCTCCAACCGCCTCATGGTCCCTAGGATTATCACTTAAAATGTGATTGTTGCATCCCAAACATATCTGCCAGACGGTATGATGGAGTAGGGATTTCCATAGGAAGTTGAGTTTAGGGTTTTTGAAAATGCTAGGCCATTCCAGACTCACTTGGAACATGTTGATCACCAAGGAAAAAATACTATTGGTAAAGGGAAAATCCATAAGAATATTTTGGGTCAATTCCCAGGCTTACCTACATAGGTAACATCTATTGGGGACAATGATTCCTCTACACATTAGATTGTTGGTGGTGAGAATTTTTTTGTGGACTATAGTCCAACATAAATGGGTGATTTTTGGGATTAGGGCCTTGAGCCACAAACTTCTGGCTAGAGCTTGTACATTTTTAATGTTGTCTCCTCTAATGTTATGATCAATGAGCTGGGAGGCAGACTTGACTAAGAACTCTCCATCGCTTGTGCCTTTCCAGCATCTTTCGTCCTCTTTCTAGGTTTGGGGAATGAATTTTACCCATAATATCACTTGGATATCTAATACAACCTCCGCAATTACATCATTCTTGATTCTAAACTAAATTATTTTCCATACCTTGATGCCCTAGCTCGAGGAGATGAAATCTACTACATAGGACCCGTACTTGTTGTTCAATAGGTGTTTGATTGCAGTCAACTTGTGATCATAAATGAGAAGATATTTTATAGCCCAAGTGTCCTTCCAAAAATCTATATTTTTGCCATCTCCTAGATACCACCAAGAGCTCTAGTGCATGAGATGTTGGATGAGAGAAATGTATTTCCAGAAATGAGAGTAGTTATAGGGGGCATCCATTTGCAAGAAGTATTGCTATTGAAGATATTTTCTCTTGACAATGTTCACCCACTTTAGATTAGTATTTGAGATGACCTTCCATGCTTGCTTTGCCAGGAGATCTTGATTGGTGACATTGATGCATAGCATTCCCAGGACTTCCTGATATTCGGGGGAGCAAACTTTGTCCCACGCAACCAAGTCAAAATTTTTCTGGTTGTCAGTTCCCGACCATAGAAACTATTTTTGAATTTTTTAAATAGCTTCACCCACTGTAGCTAGGATTTTGAAAATATATAGGAAGAAGGTGGGAATGCTCTGTAACACCACTTTGACTAAGCTTGCATTACCCGTGCTAGAGAGAAGGGCACCTTTCCATCCTGAAAGGTTCTTGTGAATCTTATTAGTGACATTAATCCACATGTATTTGAGGTGTCTTCCTTTGAAAATGGGAAGGCCCAAGTACGTAGAGGGGAGGTCAACAATGGAGTAGCCTAGGATTCTAGCAATCTTGTACTGTATCTTAGAGGAGGCATTAATGAAGTACAACTTGCTTTTAGTGAAATTGATTTTTTGACCTACTGCCTCTTCATAGAGGTTGAGAATGGTTTTGATACCTTTGGTTTCAGAGACAGAGGCTTTGGTTTTCAACAAGGTATCGTCCATGTATTTTTTATTAGTGGAGGGCATGAGGCCAGAGGCAGCTTTGATGCTTGATACCAGATTAGTTGAGTAGACCATATTTATAGCTCTTCTTAGGCTCTCTGCCATAATGATGAAGAGGATGGGGGAAAATGGGTCTCCCTGTCTTATGCCCCTAGAGCTTGGGAAGTAGCAAGTAGTGGATCCATTCACCAAGACTGAGAACCAGGAGGAAGAGATGCACTTATAAATCATATTTACCCAAGATTCATGGAACCCAAACCTAAGGAGGATTAAGGAGAGGAATTCCTTTTTGACCTTGTAAAAATCTTTGTTCATGTCAAGTTTGAGGAAGAAAGCAACAATCTTGGAGACAGACATAGTGAATTAGCTCATGAATAGTGATGACACCATCAAGAATATTATGGCCTTTGATAGTTCTACCTTGGAAAGGGTTAATAATGGAGCATAGGATGTACAACTAGTTGGCTAGGGATTTTTATATGATCTTATAGGTGATGTTGCACAGGCTAATGGGGCAAAATTTTGAGAGGGACTAGAGGTTATCACCTTTTGGAATCAGGGCTAGGAATGTGGAGTTGACATCTATGGATATGGTTTTGGAATACTGCATTTCAATGATGGAGTTGCACAAGTCTGGACCAACAATGTCCTAGAAGGTTTGGAAAATTTTAGGAGGGAACCCATCTAGATCGAGGGCTTTGTTTGAACTCATGGAAAATAGATCTTGGTGAATTTCCTTTTGGGATAGGGGATTGAGGAGGAATTCATTGGTAGCCTAAGGAATTATGGTGGGGATATTAGCAATCAAAGCTTCCCTAGATGAGGGGGACTAGGAGGGGGGGTCTAAGAGACTCCTAAAGTTGCTGACTACTTAATCCCTGATTTGATGCAAGTCCAATGTAGAAGACCCATCCTACTTCACTAGGTTTTTAATATTTTTGATTCCTCTATGCTTGAGAGTGGAGATGTGGAAGAACTTTGAATTAGATTCCCCTTCATTGAGCCACAACTATCTAGAATTTTGGCACCAAATTATTTCCTCCTTGCTAAGGATGTTATGGTAATCAGCCAACAACCCTTTTTCTTCATCAAAGAGTTCGTCATTACCTGCTCCCTTTCAAAAACTATCGTCAATTTGGTTAATTCAGGTCTTAACATGGTTTTTGGCTTCGAAGATGTTTCCAAATGTCCCCTTATTCCATATTTTGAGATTTTATTTAATGAACCTGAGTTTTTGCATGAGCTAGTTGGTGGTTGAGCCCAAGAACTTTTTCTTCCACCATAAAGAAATCTGGCTTCTGATATTGGGGTGTTGGGTCCATATCGATTCAAACCTAAAGGGATTCTTGAACAAATATTTTGTGTTAATTTGAAGCAAGAGATGGCTATGGTCAGACCCAATCTTGGGGAGTGCTAGAAAACTAGCATCCTTGAAGAGTGAAAGGGCTTCCAGAGATAATAGGACTCGATCGAGGTGCTCCTGAATAAGGCTTTTACCTTTTCTCCTGTTACTCCAGGTGAATAGGGAACTCTGTAGTTGGAAATCCATGAAGGCATTGAAGTCTATGAAGTGCCTTAGGTCCTCTATTTCCTTGTAAATGTTTATTGTTCCTCCCTTATTATCTGAACAATTCATGGGTGAGTTGAAATCCCTAGCTAGGATCCATAGGAGCTCTCTGAAAGCGTGCCTCAACTGGGTTATAATGTTCCATAATGCCTTTCTACCTTGGGAAGAGTTGGGGGCATACACATTGGTCATAACCCATGAGACCTGGTAAGTGAGATCATGGAATATAATGTTACTTAATTTTTCCTATCCAAAGATGATGTTGCCTTGCATTTTAGTAGGATTCCATAGGCACAGGAGGTTTCCTAATGAACCAGAGGTCGGGATATGGCCAAATTCATAGTTTTTCCAAATATTTTTAGCAAATTTGGAAGACAATTCATCATTAAGTTTAGTTTCCTGGATGATGAAAATAGTTGGGTTATGTTATCTTCTCATGGTAGCAGCCAATATCTGCTTAGCTACCCATTAAACCCTCTCACATTCCAAGAGAGGGCTCTCATTTAGAACTTTTGGAGATTTTATTGCCCTATTTTCCTTGTTGTGCAGGGGGTTTGGATCTTCAGGTTTCCTCTTTGGAACTATTTCCACTCTCCTAAAATAGAGTTTTTTGAGTCCCATTGGCTGTCTTTCGTAGTATCACGGTTCCTTATTTCAAGATCTGAAGGTCTACCTTTTTTCATATCTCCTCCAA
The DNA here is from genome assembly GCA_028583015.1 of Wollemia nobilis. Taxonomy (NCBI): domain Eukaryota; kingdom Viridiplantae; phylum Streptophyta; class Pinopsida; order Araucariales; family Araucariaceae; genus Wollemia; species Wollemia nobilis. Next base: position 1,869,039 of record JAQPPZ010017070.1, read on the forward strand.
CATCCATCTAGGCTTTCTTGCAATTGTAGGTTTTCTTAGGGCTCCAATGATCAGGGGAGGGTTGTTCAAGGTCATCACTGTTAGAATTGATTGGGTCATAGAAGGAAGGCGAGGTTGGGACTCCCAACTTTAGGGGGGGAAGGGACTACATGGGGGAATACAACAAAGCAGGGGACTTTGAGGGAGGGCTTCGGGGGGACTAGGTGGGATATGGACAGGGTGAGTGCTTCAAGGGAGGGATAGACCTAGAATCCTAGTGGTTGGTACTTGGCATAAGGCCCTAATGGGACTTGAAGATAGGTATCAGGTCAGTTTCAACAGGGATTTCCACTTCCTCCACTTACTCAGTAAGACCAAAATCTTTAAGAACATCAAATTCATTAGCAATAGGGACATAAGCACTTGCATTTTGATACTGCATGATTGGCTATGACTGGGTTTGGATTTTAGAGGTCGTTGTGTGGTTTTCTATATCACACTTGGGTATCTACTCTGATAGAACCGTGGTCTGGTTACCTAAATTAGGATTTTTGAACTTAGGGCACTAGAATTGCAAGTGACCCTGCACCTGGAAATCAGGGCAATATGCTAGTTTTTTCTCATAAATCATCAGTTTCCTCCACTTGAAATCCCCATATATGGGTTTTAGGTGCTCTAAGAGCTGTCTTTCTAGGTTCACATTGACACAAATGCAAGCCTAGGTTAAGCAGGTCCTTGCTCGAGTGGTTGGTTCAATAGCCACTAGGTCTCCAATGGCCATGGCTAGGCCTTGAAGGATATTTTCATAAAAAAATGGGCTGGGAGGTTCAAAAGTCATACCCAGATCAGGGAATAGTTGATTCTCTGAGAATTTAAGTCAAATTGTGGTTGTCACTTCTTAAAAAATAGGCTTTGTCTCCCAAAAGACCACGGTACTCTAGATAGGATGCGCTCAACATCTTCCTGGGTGTTGAGCTAAATCATAAAGAAGCCCTGATTCATTGCCAACTCCATGCTCCCCAAAGTCTTCCATTTGGACGTATTCCATATGTGAATTATGTTCATGTTAAGGCGGCCTCCTATAAATTTCCCCACCAGGGAGTGAGTGTCGTGAGACACATAGTCTTCCATGAGGCTTTTGGGGCATAGAATATCACATCCTTGGGTGATGAAGTTGTTTGGAGCGCTTGATTTTTTCCTTTTTTTGTTCTACAATAGACTTGCAAATGAGGGTTTCTTGCTTGTTCATCCTCTATTGAGAGGGTCTTCTTAGGTGGCTTCTCCCCTAGTACCCTCATTTGGCCTGATGATTTAATTGGCCGAGGTCAATATTTTCACTCCTCTCAGTTCCATGTGGGGTTTTTATTGGGCTAGCCATAACATCAGAGTGCACATGGTGGTTCATGCCTCCCTTCTTTCCTATTGTCATCGTGGTTATACCAAGTGATATTCATCCATATTGTGTGCATGTGTGTAGAAGACACCCAATATTCTATCGATTCTAATCGCTCACTAAAAAATTTCTCGTCGAAAAACCTTCTTTCAACAATTCAACTAGAATCAATGTACCTAGTTTATTATGATCTACATAAAATTAATTTATAGGAAATTAGATACACTTAAATTAAATCCCAAAGAGTTATTTAAAAAGAGAGGTTTATCATAGTTTTTTCAAAGGTTGGATATTTATATTATTATTGTCTCAAACTTCTCAAAAGGAGATAAAAGATCCAACATTATAACCTCTTCAAATTTTGGGAAAAGTTCTTAGTTCAACAAGAGCAATAAGGGATAATAGAATTTGATTTTGGTATTTACAAGACTTTACAAAATAAACCAAATATTGAACTATAATTTACAAAAGCACTATTTCTTATCCATAAAATACTAGGGAGTCACAAGGTATTCTATAAAACCTGGTAATATCAACATTTATCAAATATTATCAAGTTACAAAATATAATCTTTCTTAAAAACCTAAAAATCCTTAAGAGTATATACTCACATTACTTGGGAGACATAAGGAAGCCTAAAAAACTAAGGATTAATAAAGGTTTTATTAAATCAAGCTTATATACTTCAATTAGGAATCATATATCCTAATATAGGGAGTCATAAGGTAGACAACAAAGAAAATCCTATCTCAATTCTTCTACTTCTTCAAATGGAAAAAGGAATGTCATATAATGAATGTGAAATTTTCTCTAATAGAATTTAGTCTACAAAACACAAAAACATGTGGTACATTGTGTTGTGAGGTTTTCAAAACTAGCTCCAAATTGGGGACCCACCTTTAAATTTTAGGTTTGGGAAGGAGTTATATCCTTGAAGTACTAGTGTGAACGGTTCTCATAAACCTTTATACATATGCTTGCATTGGGGTCCAATTGCTATTCCAAGGAGTATCTTATCCCTTTGAGTTTTCATTGTTTAGTGCTCTGGGATGGATTTGATTTGGAGATCAATCCTAATATTTTAACTTTAATGTCTCAAATTAAAATAATTCAAATGTTGATTTTAATTAGATCTAATTTAAATAAACATTTGAATTAAAACGATAAAAAAGAAGATAAAACAAAATTCAAAATATTTATATATATTTTATGTATATAAGTATCTTAATAAAAAAAATATAAAAGTTAAATATATATTTATATATTTAATGACAAAAATAATAATATTATTAATAATATACTTTTCTATATATATATATATATATATATATTGAAAGATAAAAGTAAAAAAATAAAAATTAAAATTAAAATTAAATAAAATAAAAAATAAAAAATGCATTAATATACATTATTATTAATATACTTTGTATATTAATAATAATGTACATTAATTAATAAAAAATAATTAAAGCCAATAAAAATAATAAGAAGACTAATAAACATATATGTTTATATATGTTATCAGTCTATGTCACCTTAAGAGTTAATTCAGTTTCATTTCATTTTATGTTATGTTATACGCAATCCTTTGGGTCGTAAAGGTTCTCATATTGCTTTGTATTAATGCAGGTAAAAAGGGACAAAGCAGGGAAGGTAATTGTGGTCCACGTGGCAACACGACCGAGCTCACCGATGGACACATCGAATGAATATTAGCCAGACAATGTCAGTGATGGCTTCTGTGGGGGTTGCAACATTGGATGCCAATGATTGGTCAAGGTACACACTAGAAAATAAAAACTTGGTCAACCAACACCATGGATAGTAATGCCAATAACTTCATTATGAATATACAGTGACATCCAGGATCATGACATCGCCGTAGTGCTCAACGGGCAGTATAGACATGGACATGTATGTGGATGGTCGAAGCCACATGGTAAATGCAGGCTATCATGCCGAGGAACACAACATCAATATCATGGAAGACATGAGTTAAAAAGGGGGAGTCCACATGGCAAAAGAGTGGGACCAGCTTTACAATGAAATCCTAGATGAATTATCGATAGCGCAGCAGCGAATACCACCTAGAAGGTGGTATACTGCGCAACGTCAAATGATTTCAATGCATGTCGAGGAAGCTTTCTAAGAAAATGACTCAGCAATGACGGTGCCACTCAACCTTTCAACACAACTCAATGATGGTTGGTCTCGGATCTCATTCAAGCAATGATGTCATAGCAAAAACATGATGTGGCCATCTACGACAACTGAACATGTGGAAGATGCATAGTGGCAATAGTGATATATCTAGCCATACATGGATGTAGCATTAGGAAGATGATTAGTTTCTAGACTTAGACGATGTTGCAGGTTCCATACGATGATGTTCTAGTGGTTGTAGCCTAGGATCGTAGGTGTTTTATTCGATAGCGAGGCGATACCCATGCCAAGGTAAACACCTCCATGTGGATAGCGCGGTATGTTGAGGGTATTGATGAAATACAATAGAGGCATCGAGGGATGACATATAGTGAATGGCATGGCAGAATGAAAGGAGAACTGGTCACCGATGTTTATGAAACTACCAGGATTGATATCAGTGGAAGTTGACATAATTTAAGCAATGCACATAGTGGAAATATAAACACAAACACTAATGTGGCAAGTATATTCAAAAATCACCTAAAAACTCATTACTAAGACATAAATTTGTAACGCACGATAGGCATACCACAACAGTGTAACGAAGATAACGTACAGCGATGCAGGCGATAGTGAATGACAACAAACTAAATAAAGGATAGTGGCAGTTTTGAAGCCACAAAGGGAAAATGGTGGTATTGAATAAGGTGTATTGGGATAATAATCTATAAACTCCATCAATGTCAAATGCTGGCAGGTATGTCCTTGGTGAAGGTCCCCAAAATAGAAGTAGACACGAACGAAAAAAATGATAGTAGGCATTGGCGATGGTTGTAGTGTGGTAGGTTTGATTCAAGGAATCGTCGAATGAGAAGAAGAGCCAACAAAGCCCTAGATACCCAAAACCTAGCAATTAAAATCAAAATTTTGTTAATTGTCACCAGAGAAGAGGTATTTTTGTTTGTCTTCGAGCCCGGGTAGATCGTCGATGACAACAAAGGATTGTGAAGCAGTTACAGCATCGAATGAAATGCAGCCTGAGAGTGGATCACACCCAAATATGATCATGGCCATGGTAGGAAATGAAGGCCAATGCGATTCGAAAGCTATTAATATGGCAAGCATTGAAATGCAAGGATTATGTTTAAAGGTTCGTATGGTTGTTTTGTTATGACTCGGGATGTACCAATGATTATTTAAGATTTTAAAAGTTTATTTTTATTACATCATGATATACCTAAAAGGAGCTTTAAGGTATAATAAAGGCTTATGGAAGTCATAAGGGAAATATGGTATAAAGTTTTACTTGTTTTGTCTCATATTATACTATAAGGGAGATGTAAAATTTTAATTCTTTTCATATTATAATATGTACAAGGGAGGTATAAGGAGGGAAAATAATGCTTTTTTTATGACTAAAAGGGGAATGTGAAACGAAGAGACTTGTGCATCTTTTAAATACCCTAGGAGGGCATTGTAAAAGGGGGGGGTTGGAAATGATGTAACATTCTGAAAAACAATAAGAAAGAGCATTTTTTCAAATTTTGAAAGAGTAGTAAAATTTTGTGAGCAAAATCAAAAGGAGGGTTTTTATCATAAAACTAACGTTTTAGTGCCTTATCATTTCTGCATTTTAGTGACTTCTAGCCATTGTATTATACCATGAAATGGGTTGCAATAGGCAAAGTTCAAGATGATGCAGTTTCTCTATGTTTCAGGTCCATTAATTCAGGATTTTTTATGATTACCTCATAACTTGGGATTTTGTAGGGAGGAGCTTGCTAAACTAATTCAGAATTTGACTTTTTTAGCTAACCAAATTTGCATTTTGATTTATTTTTGTTAAGTTCAGTTTATTTCAAGCACTCAATCATTTTATTCTGGTCCTTTTCCAGAATTTTTGCTAATTTCTTTTATTTCCATTCTGGTCCTTTTCCAAAATTTTTGCTAATTTCTTCTTACTTCCATTCTGGTCCTTTTCTATAATTTTTACTAATTTCCTTTTAGTTTCACTTCTATTCTGGTCCATTTCTAGAATTGTTAAGCTTTCAAGTTGTTTCCATTCTGGTCATTTTCCATAATTTTTGCACCTCCAAAATTCATTAATCTAAATTTTCATATAAAACACATGGTTTAGGAGGGATACTAACCTGCAATCTCACATTAAGTTAAGATAATAAGTGAAATCTAAATTTGCTAACATTATTAACATGCTAACTTCTACTAATCACCATTAGCGTAGTGGCATCAACATAAGGAAGATAAAATGAACCCACTATCTAAAATTTACTTCATATTAAAGGCACGGGCATTAAAATGAGGTGGATAATTCCACATTTTATCATTTGAAATATTTTAAGTGAAGATAAAATACTTTACTAACAGGGATTCAGGGTAGCACCAATTAAAAAAAAAACCCTAAAAAGAACTGCTTTTATTTTGCATGTGCTTTTAGTTAGATCTTTCAATCACTAAGAATTATTTAGAATCAGCAAAGGCCCCTTGTTTATGGTCACAAGCATCATTGAATTATTTTTGGCATTATTGTAATATTTTAGATATTTTATCAGAACCTTGGATAAGTTGAATTTTTGTCATTTGGTTTCTTTTCAAGAGGAAGTTTTTTGTTCACTATTCTCCATGTGGTGATATTTTGCAATTGGGCAAAATATACACTCAACATTTTGGTGCTAGAAGGAGGGCCTTCTTTTATGCTTTGTGATATAGTTTTTTGCTAATGCTAACGTGGTCAGTTTTGGTTCAACAGTATTGTGTTTACAGGTGCAACACATCACTCTTGACTAGTTTGTGAGAAGCCTTAATAGAATAGTTTTAAGTTTCCCAAGCTGGACACACCTAGACACATTGCTACTAGGTCTAAAACCACTAAGGAAACCATTTTTCAAAGTATTGCTCCCAAGCTTAGAAAACCAAGATACAAAATCTAGGAGATTAAAATCTCGTCTGATCCTTCTGATACATTAGGTTTAGAGATGCTTTGCCAAGATTTGTAAATGCTAGCTATCAGACCTCTGAATATGAATAATTTTAGTGGGTGTGCACCCTGTAGCACCCTAAAATTGGCACGGTTAAACCTTAGTAAAAAGATAAAAATTTGAATTTTAACCCCAAACTGCCCGTTAACTACCTGTTACCCGCTTTCCCCATTTTCTCGTGCCATTTTTAGGATTTGTTTTTACCGTTGGACGATATCGTCGTAGATTAGACAAAATTATCTCCAATCTGATGAATTCGTCTGGAACAAAACATCTAGACGATTTCGTCCCAAAATCAAATTTTCATAATTAGCTTCTATTTCAACAGCCTCTCCAACTTGGGCAAAAATGTGTCTGCGTAGTTGGAGATTTCCTTGTTGGAGATCTCCTATATTGGGATGATCCCCAACCTCCTAACCTCTTCCTAATCCTATATAAACTAGGATTTTCTATTTTATCCCCCTGAACCCCTTTGCTAATGGATTTCTCTATAGATTTAGTTCCTTATTCACTAGAGCATCCTCACACTATTGTCTGCATTATGTATTTTACATTTTCTTGCAGGAACTCTACTATTTTTTAGTCGAAGATAGCTCGAATCATCGTAAATGATCCTAGATTATTTTGGACGATCTTGTCGAGGAGCATAGATGATCTCGTACAATTGGAGGCGATCCTGACTGTAGTCCAGATTGGGGGCAATTAGAGTCTAGAGTTTGCATTTCCTTAGCTTTTCTGCATTTTCCTATTGTATTCCTGCACTATCTTAAATTATTATGTTTATGCATCTTGGAGTTCACCTCATTTAGCATAACTGCATGATGAAGTTAAGAACAAGCATTTAAGTTTACTGCATTTTCCTTATTTTGTTGTTTGAATCTATGATTTAGGCATGTTTACTGTTATTGCTATCATTTTCCTTTACTTTTATAGTTGCATATTTGATATTTTGTACCTATTTCTATGATTGCAGGTTTCTGACAAATTCGTCTCACAAATTCATCAGATTTGAGACGATCCTGTCTGATCTCAGATGACCTTCTATGATTTGAGATGATCCTATGAAATATCAGATGATTACATACGAATTGAGGTGATTTGGACTATTACAAGACTCAAAATCTTCATTAGACATCCAAAATCAGGTATGATACATTTTAGCTAGCATATTCTCTGTGATTAGCATTCATTCTTTTTTTTGTATTCATTTAAATCAGCATTGGCATATAGAATAGTTTAGATTCATCTTGGCTGAACCTAGGAGTTGAATGATTAAAGTGCAAAATGAACACATCAAACTCACTATCAACCTAGGCATGGAAACTGCCATTCAAAAGTTTCCTGGTGAACCCACCATCCATCAAAAATTCACCTTATACCCCTCCCCCGAGAGGCAAGACCTTCAAAGGGCCTCTCAGTCCGAGGTATTGTCCCATCCTTCTTGCATCCCCCTTCTGGGTGCGGATCCTATAGCCTGAGGGTAAGGATGCAAAAATTTTGGAGTGATACATTTTTGGTGAACCCGACGTGAAAACTAAAAACCTTTTGAAAACAAAAAAAATAATAAAAAAATCAAAACATTAATGCATTTAGAATCAAAGAGTGCATATTATATTTAGATGGTAGATTATAATAAAAGACGAGCTATCACCATTAATGTTGAAAATCAATTAGTAGCTATAGAGATTGCTTCTGTGCTTAGAGTACCTCAAAAAAATAGGGTTCAACCTTTGTGGGATGAACTTGATAGGAGATTGGGTATCATTGGATCTAGGACAATAGAACTTAGGCAAATTAAGAGGTTTGTCCTAGATAGAATCTTGGATCCCGATCAAGTGATCTTATATCATGAACTTCAGAGAGCTTGCCATAGGTGGTTAGCAGATAAAAGAGCCCTTGTGTCTTTTGAATTGTATACCTTTGAGGAATACCTCGATAATGCAGTTGTAGTACATAAATTTATGTCTTTATATCAAGAGTATTGCCATGAAATCAAAGATGTCATTCTTACATATATACAAATATGGAATAGAGTTCCTAGAGCTGTGTTATATCGAGAGTATTGCCATGAAATCTATCTTTACAAATTTGAATATGAAGCAGATAATATCACCATAGCACACTTTGTTGAATTCCTGAAAAACAATTTCCAATTTGAAGAGGAGCATTTCATGACTCCTGATGAACTTGATCCTATCAATGATATCTATAAACTATTTATAGAAAACTAAGCTGTTATTTTATTATTGTTATTTCTTGCATTTAGTGTGTTGTTTATTGTATTTATAAGCATAATAAAATAAAACAAAAACAAAATAAAATCATAACCAAAAATAAAAACATTTTATTTTTAAGCATTATATTAGGTATATAATTAAAATATATACCTCCCTATATCGCTCCAAATTTTTCGCATCCCTACCTTCAGGCTATAGGATCCGCGCCCGGAAGGAGGATGGGAAAAGGATGGTGCGGTACCTCGGACTGAGAGGACTTTGCGAAGGTCCCGCCTCTCAAGGGAGGTGTATTTTGGTGATTTTTCGACGGATGGTGGGTTCACCAGGAAACATTTGGCGGCAGTTTCCACGCCTAGGTTTTGGAATGTGTTTTGATGTGTTCGTTTTAATCTTAAGCATTCAAGTCCTAGGTTTGGCCGAATGAATCTAAATTAAACTACATGAAAATGCAACTTTCATGAACACAAGAAACAGATTTGAAAGCAAAAAATAGAGAATTTTACGTAATGACAATGAAGAATACCTGATCCGGATGTCCCAAGAAGATTCTCGACGTTTGAAGCGACCTGGATCGCCCGTAATCCGACATAATCGCTCGCAATCTGACGTAATCGTCCGAAACCGACATAATCATCCGAGATCTGACGAATTCGTTAGAGACCTGCAAGACATAAAATAGATGCAAAATGCAAGAAATTCTACTCGTGCTAACAGAGGCAAATTACACCAAATAATAAAATGAATACTCGAGCAATAGTTTAAAACAAACCAATCCTAGCCAATTTCTGTATTTTAACAACAAATCATGAACTTAATGTGCAATCTAAGCTAAATGGGTGAACTCCAAATGCAAAATAATATAAACACTGAGTAAATGATCTAATTTGCAGGATAAAATGACAAAGAAAAGGTTGAGAAAAGCAAACTCTAGGCACTGATTGCCTCGATGTGGACCGCAGTCGAGATCGTCTCGCATCGCACGAAATCGTCTCGCATTTGACGGGATCGCCTCCGATCTCGAACAAAGTTCGTCGACGACGATGGATGCTGGCTCCGACTGAAAATCAGTGATGTACCTGCAACAAAATTGCTATGGGACTAGTGCAAAAGCAAGATTAGGATGTTTTGACGCAGAGGGAATCACTTTGCAGAAAATTTCAGCCAGGGGTTGGGGAGGGAAAATCTTAGAGATTAAATAGGCTTAGGGGGAGTAGTTAGGAGGTTGGAGATCATCCCAATTTGGGAGATCTCCAACGGGGAGGGTCCCAACGGCGCAGACACGCTTCTGCCCAGATTGGAGACCCGTTGGAACAGATTCCAACTATGCAAATTTAGTTTTGCGACAAGATCGTCTGGACGTCCTAGTCCAGACGAAATCGTCAAATCTGGGACGATATCGTCTGATCGGCGACGATATCGTCAAACGGTCAAAACAACCTCTAAAAATGGTGCGAAAAAGGGGGAAACGGATTTCCCGATGGTTAACGGGCGGTTTGGGAGGTTAAATTTGAATTTAAATTTATTTACTAAGGTGAATGTAAATTTTATAATTTTACTGCGCCAATTTTAGGGTGCTACATTTTGCCCCCTCTTTAGCGAATTTTTTGAAGAAAATGCGTTAAAGATGAGTTCTTCTCGATCTACGAGAAAGCAAAAAATTATTCCCATTTTTAGGCGACGATTCTTGGTCGAATCGTACGACAACTTACTATGGTGCCCCCTCCGTGTTTTTACCCAAATCGAACGTTTGAGGTAAAAACGCGGAAAAGCAAAAAAATTATTGTTGAATAAAATTAAGAAAAATAGGGTAAAACCCTAATTCATTTTTACTGTTCATTTTTTACTGTTTTTAGAGCTCTGAAGCAAAATGGTGGAGACAACGCACAGATCGACAGAAGTCCGACGCGGTCTACGGGTAAGAGTCTAAACTTAGTTTAGAATGCTTTAATTTGATTTTTACATGCTTTTTAGGTAGATTTTAGATGAATTTTGAGCATCGCGGCCGTTTTAGGGCCGTCGACGTCGTCGGGATGAAATCGTCCCGATTTCGACGAAATCGTCTCAATTTCGGCAATTTCGCCCGAGGGCGAAATCGTCGAAAGGGGGACGATTTCGTCAAATTAGAGACGATTTCGAACTACGAAATCGGAGACGATTATGCTCAAATTTGGGACGATATCGTCCAATAGTGGGCGATATCATCAATTGCACAAAATTGAATTTTTAATTTGCATTATTGATTACTTGAATTATTGATTAATGATTGTTTATTGTTTATGTTGCTTATGTTGCAGAGAGGATTGCTAAAAAGCAGAGAATGGAAATATGGAGGATTGAGAGATGACTTGGCCGCTCTGACACAGGCAGAGCGAGATCTGCTGGCACAGGCCGGCTTACTGCATGTGGCAGAGATGCCACAAGTATCCACAGACATGGGGCTTCTAACAGCCCTAGCAGAGAGATGGTATCCGGGTTCTTCCTATTTTTGGTTACCGACAGGGGAGATGGCTCCCACACTAGAGGACGTATGGAGGATTCTGAGAATCCCCATACAAGGACGGATGATCACTCCTACGGCCAATCAGGGCCACGCTATGGGACGACTGTGTGGTGACCCGAGCTTCGCCCTAGAGAAGGGCGGAGTGAATATCGAGGCACTACGCCAGATGCCTGGGGCATCCAGACTCACACGAGTACTAGCCGGAGTGGTTGGTGGACTTCGTTGTGCCACCAGAGCGAATGCAGGGTACCATGGATGCTCGTAGATGTGATCTACGATATGCGGGACCATGGGTACAGGTTTTTCTAGGGAAGCTTTGTTCTATGCCGATTGTACAGGATCCCGTATGGGGTCGTGTACAAGGGCGGGCGATGTCTGGTGATGACATCGCTCCTACAGGTTTGGTGCTGGGAGCACATTGCGGTGCGGAGGCCGGTAGGGCTTCCACTGATAGGGATTGATGGGGAGAGGCCCCGAGTCTTCTACTGGTGGCTCCGGAGAGGGTCACAGCGGTGGATCGACCTGCCGATGTCCCGGAGACTACTGGATGATTTGGTCCTAGACCAGATCACCTAGAGACCATGGAGAGGGCACCCAGGGTGGGCCGAGGACGGACAGGAGCTGGCTCGCATCAGGTGAGTCTACTGGCTATGGATGGAGAGAGGAGAGGTGGAGCTCCACCGCTATGACCGAGTTTTGAGACAGTTCGGTCTGCAGCAGGGGATCCCATCTCTGAGGGATTACGAGTTTTCCCAGACTGTCCAGGATAACACCACGGTTAGCGGGGCTCCTGACATGCAGCGCTTCTAGAGCCAGGACGCAGACGATGCCCCCATCCAGCCAGTGGATGGGGACGATGCAGGAGTAGCCGATGGCTACGATGCCTGGTACGTAGGCATCCGCCCTCCTTGGATGACGAGGGCATAGGGTCCGATCCATGTAGTTGTGCATCGGATAGGGAGGCGATGCCAGGCAGTGATAGAGGCGGCCCAGGGTCACGGTGGGAGGGAGCAGAGGAGGCCACAGGCATAGGAGAGGCCGCGATAGCGGGAGAGGAGGGAGGAGAGACCCCCATCTCCACAGAGAGAGAGACCACCATCGCCCGATAAGGGCAAGGGTGTAGACACTGGGGAGAGCAGCGAGACAACGACTCTTCGAGCTGAGGTTGCCCGCTTGCGGGCTCAAGTGCAGACACTACAGGATGAGGCTACATGGCTCAGAGCTTGAGGTGGAGGAGCGAGCACTCGAGATTTAGCACGCGCTATCGCCCAGATCACTTTCTATCAGGCTCTATACTACCGAGCGGTGCCAACGGAGCGAGAGGGTGCCATTACCAAGCACACATTGCAGAGCCTCGTCATGATGGGGTCATCTAGGACATCATCACGATCGGCATCCAGGACTCACGGCACCACACGGATCTACGATGGGGCCACCTCCTCCACCTCAGGGGGGGAGGAGATGAGGGCCGAGAGCTCGAGGGGCTCTCGAGACACTACACGTAGGGTATTTGATTGAGTATGCCAAGATATGGATTGTGGCATACTAATCTAGCTGATATGATGTACATATATATTTGTGACATATATATATATATATAGATGAGATATTTTTGATCATATGACTTATATTGTGTTATGTATTTTTATGATGCTTTTAGATGTTTTAATTGATTGATTTAATAATTCATTGAGGATTCATGTAATTATGTCGTTGGAAATATTATAATTTGAATGTCATGCTATAACATTATAAATGAAATAATCTGATGTAACAAAGTGGTTGTTTGTGATGCAATGTGATAAAAATAAAGACTTCTAACAATAATTTCAAAGGACATTGTCGCTATTATAGACCATTTCATGGAGTCGCTGCTCACTCGGTCGTCAAGCTAATCCCATTTATAGAAATATTGTTAAAAAGGAAAAGAGTGCTTAAGAGACTGTCTTAAGACTTTAGTGCAATAGTGCAAATGATGATGATGATGATGATTGGTTTTGTTTTCAGATTTTCATGAAAAATATTATGCATGAAATATTGTTTAAAATGATTTTTGCTAGGCATAAATTCCTAAGTGTGATAAAATTTGTGAATAATTCCTTAGGAATTATACCATCATTGCAAAGTTAAAGGTTGACATAATGACATGAAATAGTGATAACGTGTTTGCTTTTGAAAAGCAAAATTTGTGTAAAATGAAGTCATATGGTTTTCATGATTTTGAAGAAATGGGGAATAAAAATTGTTACAATGGTTTGCGCTAGGCATAGAATATGTAGGTATAGACTTATACCATCATCGCGAAAATCCAAAAAATAGTTTTATTGCATGGTTGATTTTTGATGAACAGAAAAGATGAAAATGAGGACTTGCGCTAGGCATAAAATTCCAATTTTGGTTTTGAAACTATACCATCGTCGCGAAAGTCAACCAGATATATATGATTTGATTTGTGTAATTTGGAAGAAATTTTTGATTTTTCTAATTCTATAGTTGTCTTTGTGAAAAATAATTGTACTTGATTATTCCAAACAAGTTGCAAAAATAATATTTCAAAGTATTTTGAAGACAAAAGTTAGATTTATAAGGAATCCCATGTGCATATGTGCATTCATTTCCGATCTTGATTTATCATAATGATAGACAAAATCTCTCAAATACAAATGTGTGTGCAATTGCATTGTTCATTTACCAGTTTTGAGCAAGATACTATGATACAAGTGATTTGAAGAAACCAAATAAGTGTGCATTAACCATGATGTAGATGCATATAACCATATTAGACTACTATGTAGGTCGGATTATCAAGAGCTAGCTAATCCATAAGCAGACATAGGTCTGTACAAAAGAAGGTCGCTAATGTGACGGACATATCGCCACGCTAGGAGTTACCCAAGGCCAAGCAAAGTTGGGCACAAACCACCTGCTATGGGGCTTACCTCACGCTTTTCGAATAATTGAGAATTCCAGGGATTCAAGCTCATCAACCCTTCTTTTCTTTTCAAAGGGTAGGGAAAGGGATTTTATTGCTTTCTTGCTTTCTTTTGAACTTTGCTTATTTTTCTTTTTGTATTTCTTTTGCTTGATAATGCTTGGAACATTGCTGAAATAACATTTTTCTTTTCTCTTTTTTCTTTTCTTGAACTTTTCTTTTCTTTTATTTTTCTTTGCTAGGGATACTTGCTCGGATTAGCAGTAGAGCAAGGGATTTTTATTCTGGGTAGGGGTGAGCTTGTCCTTTTGCCAATTCTCAAAGATTCTAGACCATGTGCATGATAGGATAGCAGGGGAAACTTTTCACTCAAGAAATCAGTTCTACTATGTAGCAAAACATGGAAATTACAAATATAATCATTTTATTGTGGAAAGATGTGTGTGGTTTAAGTAAATAACAAGATCAATTCTCTATGCTCAAACTTTATTTAATTGAATTTTGTGAACTTTGATATAAGAGAGATTAGTAATCATGCCAAATAAAATCAAGATATTTATTGTTGTGAGTGTGCAAGTGAGGGATTCAAAATAAATGCTAATTTATCCAAAATAAGTTGAAACATATAACTGCAATAATTGTAAGAAAATATATATAAATGATTTGTGAGAAAGTTTTTGAGAATGTTGACTCTCTCTTTCTTCTGTATATTGTTTTGGTTTCGAAAGAGTCAAGCATATTGTTGTTTTTATATTTTTGAGCAAAAAATTTAACAACTGCCTTAAACAAATGCAATAGATAGTTTTTGAAGATTTTTGGAGATTTATGAATGTTTTTTGGTGTTTTTGAATAAATTGAAAGAAATACAAGATAGTAATTTTGAACAAATATATACATGGATGAAATGACCAAGTTTATGCATAGTAACGTTTAAGATGCAAAATATTCATGGGTTCTTTAAGTTCTTTACCATCTAAGGTAGATAATTTATATGCTCCCGATTCAAATTTTGCAAGTAATAATGTATGGTCCAAGCCGCTTGGGCTCAAATTTACCTTTAAGTTCTTTGGTTGCATTTGTATTTTTTTTGATTTTCTTTTAAAACAAGGTCGCCAATCTCAAAGGATCGATGACGAACTTTCTTAGCATATGATCTTTTAAGCTTGTTTTGGTAAGCACGGAGATGCTCCAAAGCATTGATGCATTTTTCATCGAGGAGTTCCAGCTGACTGAGTCTGCCAGCACGATATTCATCTCCTACTTTGGTATCTTGAAGTAGCAGAGCCAAAGAAGGAACTTCCAATTCAAATGGAAAAACTGCTTCAGCACCATATACCAAAACAAATGGTGAAGTGCCCGTCGGGGTTCGAACACTAGTTCGATAAGCCCACAAGGCCGGATATAATTGAATATGCCGACCACGGCTAGCTTTATTGACTAATATTTTGAGAATTTTGATTAAAGTTTTGTTAGAAGCTTCTGCTTGACCATTACCCTGAGGATAATAGGGAGTGGACCAACGATGTTGAATCTTATATTTTTGACATAATTTTTTAACATCTTTATTTTTGAAAGGAGTTCCATTGTCAGAGATGAGGTTGGCAGGGATTCCGAACCCGCAAATGATTTGATTAAAAATAAATTTAGAAACTTGTGTGCCAAGGCAAGAAGCTAAAGGCATAGCTTCGACTCCACTTCGTGAAATACTCAAGTGGCAGTTATGATGAACTTGTGTCCATCGAAGACACAGGATTGATTTTGCCAATAATATCCAAGCCCCATTTAGAAAAGGGCCAAGGAGATGAAATAGCCTGCAACTCTTGTGCAGGCGCATGGACAAGGTCAGCATGTTTTTGACACTTGTCGCAATGGCGCACATACTCATGTGCATCTGTTTCCATGGTAGGCCAAAAGTATCCTATCCGAAGGAGCTTTTTAGCAATGGCACTACCACTAAAGTGTCCTCCACAAGATCCATCGTGGGCTTCACTCAAGGCTGATTTAGACTCTTCTAAGTTTAAACATCTTAATAGGATACCTTCAAAAGATCTCCTATATAAAGTATTGCCAATTATTACAAATCGACTTGCTCGTCGACGTAATAACCGACGCTGGTTTCTATTAGAATTAGCAGGGAAAGTCCCATTTTGGAGAAAATCAAATATGTCTCGTATACCAAGGTTCGGGAGTAGTTTCATTGATTAGAAACACATCCAAAGGCTCTAAGCATGACTTATTTGAAGCGGGTTCCCGGAGTCGACGAATAATGATAGTGGCGTATTCGTCGTCTAACTCCAAGGGCAGGAGAGATGCAGCTGCGGCCATAGCATCAGCTGCACGGTTGCTAGTTCGAGGAATAGCTTCCAAGGTGACTTGATCAAATAAAGACATTAGTTGTAAAACATAGGCCTTATATGGGCACAGTTTATCATCTCGGGTTTGATAAACTTCATTAATTTGATTTATAACCAATTGGGAATCACCAAAAACTAAGAGATTTTTAATTTTGAGCGCTAGAGCAGCTCGTAATCCAAGGATTAGAGCCTCATACTCAGCAGTATTGTTGGTGCAAGCAAAGGTCAGTTTGAAGGACAGAGGAATAAGATGTTTTTGCGGAGATATTAAAATAATACCCGCACCAGCCCCACTCATGCATCGGGCGCCATCAAAGTATAAGGACCATTGTTCAGGATGGTCTGCCTCTAATTGGAGGCATTCATCTGGAAACTCGATGATGAGGGGATGAGTAGACTCTAAGGGTGCAGCAGCTAATTGATCTCGCTATGATTTGACCCTTAACGGACTTCTGTCCTATGAAGGTGAGATCAAACTCGCTTAGAGCAAGAACCCACTTGGCTGTGCGACCCGATAAATAAGGTCGACTCATGAGATATCTTAAGGGATCATATTTAGCAATGACATAAGTTTTTTGGCTAAGCATATAATGTCGTAATTTTTGCGTAGCAAAAATGACTGCTAGACATAGTTTTTCCAACGCGGTATAGCGGGTTTCATAACTGATGAAGGTTCGGCTAATGTAATAATTAGCACGTTCTCGCTTTTCATCATCAAGTTGAGCTAACATAGCTCCTAAGGCAGAATCTAAAGCTGAAATATATAGGAGAAATGGGCGATCGGATTTAGGTGGTGAAAGCACCGACGGATTAAGGAGATATTGTTTGAGAAGTTCAAAAGCTTCTCTACATTCTGTGTCCCAATTAAAGGGGACATCCTTCTTAAGGAGTTTAAGAAAGGGACTAGTTTTATCCGCCAGCTTATCGATGAAGCGACGGATGGCTTGAAGCTTACCTTGTAAACTTCGTAATTCAGATATATTAGTAGGTGCGGGCATATCGGTGATGGCCGCAATTTTGAGAGGGTCAATTTCGATACCACGTAAAGAAACTAAAACCCCTAATAGTTTGCCGGACTTAACTCCGAATATGCATTTTGCTGGATTTAATCGAATGAGATATTCTCGTAATCGATTAAAAACTTTCCTTAAATCATCTAAATGATGATCTTCAATAAGAGAGCGAGCTATGATATCATCTACATAATCATGTAGGATATCATGCATCATATCATGAAAAATGTAGGTCATAGCTCGTTGATAAGTTGCACCGGCGTTCTTTAAGCCAAATGGCATCACTTTCCAAAGGAAAAGGTACCCCAGGGGGTAATAAAGGTTGTTTTAGCCTGATCTTCAGGAGCTATCCTGATCTGATTATAACCGGAGAATCCATCCATTAAGGACATCATCCCACTTCCGGTAGTGAAGTCAATAATTTGATCCATGTTTGGAAGAGGAAAGTCATCTTTAGGGCATGCAACGTTGATATCTCTAAAATCGGTGCAAACTCTAACTTTGGTAGCTTCTTTCTTGGTGACTGGAACTACATTTGAGATCCATTCAACATAATCAATAGCTTGTATGAAGATAACATTCAGGAGTTTTTCTAACTCCCCTTTGACTAGCAGAGCCACTTTGGGATGCATTTTTCTAAGTTTTTGTTTAACCGGTTTAGCATCCGGATGGACCACTAGATGATGCATGACTACGGAAGGGTCTAGACCTGGCATATCTTCGTATGTCCAAGCGAAGACATCTTCATACTCTTTAAGAAATGCGGTGTATTGTTCTTGTTTTTCTTGACTTAGTTCTCGCTCCAATATTGATTATGTGAGGATTGTCCTCAGTTCCAATGTTAATTTTAATGACATTTTCTACCTCCATGTGTAGATCTCTTTCAAAGTTAGGTGGGGCGGGTGACACGCCCAATTCTTGTAATTCTTGTAAGGTTAATTTAGATAATTCATTCTGAGGGTCAGTGGCCTCAATTTGGGCTATAGTTGGTATAGAACCATCAAAATAAAATCCGTTGTGTAGCATCTCTTCAACAGAGACATCATGGAAGATATCTCCTTCCAATTCTTCATCGGGGTCAGCAATCATTTCAGGGTATGCTATGGATAGCATGTTGCATGAAAACGACTGATTTTTAAGAGGCAAATCAACATGCCTATCCAAATAATCTTGATAGCATATGAGATGATCATCATCCTCAAAAGGAAAGGGTTGACCCTTACTAGGAAATAGGCCCACACCACAAAGAGCAGGCCACGGTTCTACCTCGAAAGGTTCTTTCATGCCATTTTGGAAAGGTCCCAAGCCTTTCCCTTTATATCCCATTTTAAGCATCATGGGTTTAGCTTTAATATAATCATTGGTAAAATAGCACCGAGCGTATCCCTCATGATGAGTTTTGATATTCCGAGGGATTCTTCCCCAGTCATATCCTTTATAAATGAAGGCACAACTCCCAACTTGGTAAGTACTTCCCAGAGGTTGTGGGAGGCCCAAAGTACGAGGAGATGGCGGTAATTTATTTAAAAGGTTTGAATCTTGCATGAAAGCATTCATTTTTTTTGATATTAAGGTTGTAGATAAATCTGGTAAAAGTTCATCAGAAAGGGCATAAGATGTAGAAGGCTTATTACCTATGTCTTGAGATGTGGAAGGGATGATAGATGTGTCTAGAGGTTTTGAATTTGTAGGGGTAGTAGTTGAAGAATTGGTTGTAGATTTGAAATCTTTTTGAGGTTCTAAAGTAATTTGTTTAGAGGGTTGTTGATCTATATAGGAGGATGAAGTTAATGGAGGGGAACTAGGTGAAGTTATGGGTTTATGTTTCACAGTTTTAGATGAAAAAGAAGAACTAGAATGTGTGGATGACAGAGCTGGGCAAAATTGCACTCCAACTGGTTCTCCCAAAGCACACATATCAAAAGGTCTAGGGTCACCATGAATAGTGACCAATTGATTTTTGAACTCAAACTTAACACATTGGTGTAAAGTTGATGGGACCGCTCGCATGGCGTTGATCCAAGGGCGACCCAAAAGTATATTGTACGATGTCGGGCAATGTACAATGAACACGGTTGTTTCTAGGGTTCTAGGACCAACTTGCAATGGGAGGGTAATAACTCCACATGTTTCTTGTGTTTCGTCATTAAAAGCTTTGATGATCATATCAGTTTTCTTCATTTCATCACTTCTAAAGCCAAATCGTTGGTAGAAGTCAAAGGTGCAAATGTTTAGAGATGAGCCATTATCAATCAAAACTCGTTTGACAGCTACATCTCCAATTAAAGCAAGGAATGTATAAGGGATTGTCCTTATGTAAACTGTGTTGTGGGATATATTTATCCCTGAAGTCAATACAATCAATCTCTCGAGTGATGATAGTATTGGCCATAGCTTCAAGTTGAATGTTTTGAGGCACCATCATTTGACTCAATGTAAGCATCAACTCATCCCTATGGGTGGGAGAGGATCTTAATAAATCTAAGAGGGAAATTCTGGCCGTGGTATTAGACAATTGCTCATTAATGTTGTAAGGGGGTTTAGATTGGATATTAGGAGCATGATTCCCTTTATTAGGGTTTTTCAGAACGAATGGAGCTGATCCATCATTCTGGTTTGATTCTTGCTGAGAGTTTTGAGCTTGTTGTCGAGTAACGACTCCAATGGTACCTACAATGTTATAGTGAAGACGTTGAACTGGTCTCGGTTGAGCATTAATGGCTTGTTCATTTGAAAGGAATATATTAGAAGAAGGTCGAGTAGTGACTCTTCTAGGAAATGGTTCTTCTGGAACCATATCATCTCGTGACAAGTTGAATAGGATCCGATTCATTTTCAGAACTATTCGATTGGTTTGAAGTAATGTCTACTTCACTTTCACTATCCGACTCTATATCACTAGAATCGAAGTTTGAAAATTATGTAAGGTCCCGGTCGTAACCAAGGATAAGGTCGTGTCAAATATTTGAGGATCCCGAATAGGTAATTGTCCGCTAATGGTTCCTACATATCGGGTAGGAGGGGGAACATTATGATGTTCGATTTGATTGGCTACCTCTTTACCATGTCTTGGTAAAGGGTGTTGAAATATGTCTAGAGTTTGATTGGCATTTTGATTTTGATTTTGGGGAATAGTCTTTTGAGTATTATTAGGAGGGTTTTGTTTAGGTTGGAAGGCTTGCACTTCCATTTCATTATTGTCAATCAAATCTTGTATTTTATGTTTCAACCTTTTACAGGCATTGGTAGAATGTCCAGGTCCTCTATGGAAATCACAGTGCAAATCAGCTCTATATCCGGGTATAGTTGGGTCAGGTTCCTGGATGGCTGGCAATTGGATTAAACCTCTTTCGAGCAGTTGAGGTAAAATAGTTGACAAAGGTTGGTTTAATCTAGTGAATTCTCGAGGAGGCTTGTCAGGAGGTTTCAATATGAATTTTTTCTGTTGTCTTCGTTGCATTGATATTAGCAACATTTCTGCTATCAGTGACTCCGTCACCGACAACCTGTTTGTTTTTATATTGATTTCTAGATGTTTTCTCGTCATCCTTCTTCCTAAGTTGGCCTCTCCTAATGAGGGCATCTTCTACTCTTCGAGCTAAATCTATAGCTTGATCGAAGGTAGTCAAAGTAGCTGTTGATAGCTCATAAGAAAGTTGTTCTTGTAAATTGTTGATGAAAATGTCCAACATTTCCCTATAGGGTAGCACAAAGTGCAGTTTTCCTGTCAATTGCCTCCATCTAGCTAAGAAATCGGCAAAGCATTCATCCTTATCTTGTTTTAAATTGTATAGGTCTTTAATAGTTACATGCCTCTCGATGTAGGCACTAAATTGATGGACAAATGATTCAACTGTTTCTTCAAAGTTTCTCAAAGAGTGAGTGGGCAATTGGTAGTACCACTCTAATGCCATTCCACCTAAACTTTTGGGGAACATTTTTAGTAATAGCAAGTCGTCATGCGATATGTCGTGACATGCTATCCTAAACATGCGAAGATGCTCTATGGGATCTTCGGTTCCTTTATATATAGGCAGAATAGGCATGGGAAAATGTTTAGGATATGGTTGAGCTACAACTATGGGATCCAAAGGTTGACTACAAATCTCTCGATAATTATACGAGGGACCGGTAGGGATCTATTTGGTCCATACGTGAAGCCAATTGTTTCACCATAGCTTCCAAATTACTAGTTTGCCCCCCATATTGGTTTGGTAGGGCATTGACATAAGTGTTATGGGCATATGATGGAGGAACATGCAGGTTAGATGCCATGTTACTGTTGTGTAAAGTATTGGTAGGAAAAGTATTATGGAGGGATTTTGAAGTTGGATGATGTTGTATTTCGGATTGTTGAAAATTTGTATTTGGCTTTGTTTTAGGTTTCTGTTTATTTAAAGCATTTTGTTCAATAGTTTGACGGAACAAAGTAGTGAAGGGAATTTTCTTTTGTGCGGGAGTGATTTTAGGTTGAGTAACAAGTTCCTTAGGAGGTTGGGTAACCTGTTGTTTTGACATGCTTTGGGCTATAGTGACCATATCTGTATTAGATGGTCCACCCTTATCACTTTCTTGATCAATGAAAGACAAGGGATTAGTCCGCATATTGCATATATATTCCATGGCCGCTTGAGTTTTACTAATTTGCCCTTTATCAAGGCGAATTGCCACATTAAGGTCATCAATGTTTTCCATGAGAAATCTCTTGAAATGCTCTGCATTGTCAAAGGCAATAGCTCCATTTGGAGCTACTCTAGGGGATGAGGATCCATCCTCTTTAACATTTGCTTCTTGTTCCTTATCTTCACCTAAGTCTTCATCTGATTGACCTAGAGTTTCTCCTTCCGGATTTGTATCTCCAAGAAGGACATTTGGATTTTCAGTTGTATCTTGTAACCAATCTTCTCCTTCCCCTAAAGTTTCTTTACCATTCCTAAGTTTAGGCATGGTGCTAAGTTTTGATTTCAGCAAATATATATATATATATATATATATATATATATATATATATGCAACAAATTAAGAGGTATATATTTACTATATACCTACTATAATATTTGAAATTGAAATGTTTAAGTTTTTGCTAAGTTTTTTTTATTTTTAATTTTTTCTTTAATTTTTTTTTTTTGAAACAATATAATAAAGACAGCAAATAACACAATAAATGCACAAAATAATAAGACTGAAAGTAAATGAGCTAGTTTTCTATGAATAACTTATGAATATCATTAATAGGTTCAAGTTGTTCAGGAGTCATGAAATGTTCTTCTTCAAATTGAAAGTTTTCTTTTAAGAATTTGATGAAAAGGGCTATGGTAATATTATCTGTCTCAGATGCTGGTTGATAGAAGTAATAGTTCTCACGACAATACTTACGATATAACATAGCTCGAGGAACTCTATTCCATATTCTCCTAATTATAAGAACAACCTCTAGGGCATCTACATGGCCTAGGAATGGGTGCACTATAACTCGTGTCTTCGAGGTATTCCTCGAAGGTGAACAACCCTGAAGATACTAGAGCTCTCCTATAGGCTAACCATCTATGGCGGGCTCTCCGAAGTTCATGATAAAAAACTAATTGATGAGGATCCAGGATTCTATCCAAGACTAGCCTCTTAATTTGCTTAAGTTGTGTGGACCTAGATGA
Source organism: Wollemia nobilis (assembly GCA_028583015.1). Lineage (NCBI taxonomy): Eukaryota > Viridiplantae > Streptophyta > Pinopsida > Araucariales > Araucariaceae > Wollemia > Wollemia nobilis. The sequence goes on from JAQPPZ010017070.1 coordinate 1,892,240, forward strand.
AATGAGACTAAGTCTCCTATCAAGTTCGTTCCACAGGAATTGATTTCTACTTGTTTCAGGGATATTAAGGACATAATTAACTTCTATAGCTGCCAATTGATTTTCTACGTTTATAGTAACTGCTAACCTCTTTTTAGGAGCTACCATCTAAACATGACTTTAAACCTTAAATGTTTTAAAATGCATCTAAGTTTTAGTTGTTCTAATTTTTTTTGTTTTTGTTTTTGTTTTTGTTTTCAAAAGGTTATGATGCATTCACGTCGGGTTCACCAAAATGTATCGCTCCAAATTTTTCGCATCCCTACCTTCAAGCTATAGGATCCGCGCCCGGAAGGAGGATGGGAAAAGGATGGTGCGGTACCTCGGACTGAGAGGACTTTGCGAAGGTCCCGCCTCTCAAGGGAGGTGTATTTTGGTGATTTTTCGACGGATGGTGGGTTCACCAGGAAACATTTGGCGGTAGTTTCCACGCCTAGGTTTTGGAATGTGTTTTGATGTGTTCGTTTTAATCTTAAGCATTCAAGTCCTAGGTTTGGCCGAATGAATCTAAATTAAACTACATGAAAATGCAACTTTCATGAACACAACAAACAGATTTGAAAGCAGAAAATAGAGAATTTTATAGAATGACAATGAAGAATACCTGATCCGGATGTCTGAAGAAGATTCTGACGTTTGAAGCAACCCGGATCGCCCGTAATCCGACGAATCGCCTGCAATTTGATAGAATCGCCTGCAATATGACAGAATCGTTTGAGATCTGACGAATTCGTTAGACGAATTCGTCAGAGACCTGCAAAACAAAAAATAGATGCAAAATACAAGAAATTCTACTGTGCTAACAGAGGCAAATTACACCAAATAATAAAATGAATACGGAGCAATAGTTTAAAACAACAATCCTAGCCAATTTCTGTATTTTAACAACAAATCATGAACTTAATGTGCAATCTAAGCTAAATGGGTGAACTCCAAATGCAAAATAATATAAACACTGAGTAAATGATCTAATTTGCAGCATAAAATGACAAAGAAAAGGTTGAGAAAAGCAAACTCCATGCACTGATTGCCTCGATGTGGACCGCAGTCGAGATCGTCTCGCATCAAGCACGAAATCGTCTCGCATTTGACGGGATCGCCTCCGATCCGAACAGGTTCGTCGACGACGATGGATGCTGGCTCCGACTGAAAATCAGTGATGTACCTGCAACAAAATTGCTATGGGACTAGTGCAAAAGCAAGATTAGGATGTTTTGACGCAGAGGGAATCACTTTGCAAAAAATTTCAGCCAGGGGTTGGGGAGGGAAAATCTTAGAGATTAAATAGGCTTAGGGGGAGTAGTTAGGAGGTTGGAGATCATCCCAATTTGGGAGATCTCCAACGGGGGAGGGTCCCAACGGCGCAGACACGCTTCTGCCCATATTGGAGACCCGTTGGAACAGATTCCAACTATGCAAATTCAGTTTTGCGACAAGATCGTCTGGACGTCCTAGTCCAGACGAAATCGTCAAATCTGGGACGATATCGTCTGATCGGCGACGATATCGTCAAACGGTCAAAACAACCTCTAAAAATGGCGCAGAAAAGGGGGAAACGGATTTCCCGACGGTTAACGAGCGGTTTGGGAGGTTAAATTTGAATTTAAATTTATTTACTAAGGTGAATGTAAATTTTATAATTTTACTGCGCCAATTTTAGGGTGCTACACTCCCAAAATCTGTTGCAAATATATTAATATATATTTGCTAAAATCTGAATTTAGACATAATGACTAGACTCAGGAATGGAAAACAAATTGAAGTAGAAGAAGATTGGTTAAGAAAACTAGAAAATAACCCAGATGTCCTTCCTGAAGACCCAATTCAGGAAGAAGGAACCTTTGACCAACAAGAAGAAGAATTTTCTATAGGAAATGAACAAAAAAAAAATGATAGAGAGGAAGGATCCTCATCCCCTAAAATATCTCCAGAAGGAGCTGTTACTTTTGAGAACATGGAACATTTTTGGAAGTTCCTCAATACTAATATTGGCACTCTTAATAGAGCAGTCCATATGGACAAAGATCAAATTAGTGACACTCAAGCAAAAATAGAATACATCTATCACACACGCACTAATCCCATGTCCTTCGTTGATCAAGAGAGTGATCAAGCTGGACCGTCCAATTTGGACATGGCTACTATAATTCAAAACACACAACAACAATAGGTTACCCAACAACCTAGAGTGCCTGTTACCAAGCCAAGGGTTATCACCACACAAAATAAACCTTCATTCACTGCTCTATTTTGCCAAGCTATTGATCAATATACCTCAAATCAACAAAATCCTGAAACAAAACCAAATACCAATTTCCAACAATTGGGGATACAACATAATGCTACAACCAATATTCTTCATAATACTCTTCCTACCAACCATTTGCATAACAGCAATATAGCATCTAATCCTTACATCGCGCTATCCTACGCTCACAAATCTCATACTCATGTACCACCGAACCAATATGGTGGACAAACTGGTAATTTGGAAGCCATGGTGAAACAGTTTGTCTCCTGCATGGACCAGATAGATCCCTACCGTCCCTCATACAATTATCAAAAGATGTGTAGTCAGCCTCTAGATCCTATAGTTGTAGAACAACCATATCCCAAATGTTTTCCTATGCCTGTCCTACCTATATACAAAGGAACTAAATATCCCATAGAGCATCTTCATATGTTTAGGATAGCATGTCATGATATATCACATGATGACTTGTTACTAAAAATGTTCCCAAAAATTTTAGGAGGGATGGCATTGGAGTGGTATTATCAACTACCCACTCATTCTTTGAGGAATTTCAAAGAAACCGCTGAATCTTTTGTGCATCAATTTAGTGCCTATATCAAAATGCATGTAACCATTAAAGATTTGTACAACCTAAAACAAGACAAAGATGAGTGTTTTACTGACTTCTTAGCTCGATGGAGGCAGTTGATAGGAAAATTACACTTTGTGTTACCTTATCGGGAAATGTTGGATATTTTCATCAATAATTTACAAGAACAACTATCCTATGAATTATCAACTGCTACCTTGACCACCTTCGATCAAGCTATAGATTTAGCTCAAAGAGTGGAAGATGCTCTCATTAGAAGAGGTCAGCTCAAAAAGAAAGATGATGAGAAAACATCCAGAAATCAATATAAAAATAAACAAGTTGTGGGTGATGGAGTCACTGATAGCATAAACATTGCCAATGTTAATACTACGAAAACAATAGAGACGTTTATACTAAAACCTCTTGATAAACCATCCCAAGAATTTACTAGGTTAAATCAACCTTTATCAACTATTCTCCCGCAACTATTAGCATGAGGTTTGATCCAATTACCAAACATCCGGGAACCTGATCCAACCATACCCGAATATAGAGCTGATTTACATTGTGATTTCCATAGAGGACCTGGACATGCTACCAACTCTTGTAAAAGATTAAAACATAAAATAGAAGAACTGATTGATAACAATGAAATGGAGGTGCAAGCCTTTCAACCTAGACAAAATCCTTCTAATAATGCTCAAAAGAACATTCCCCAAAATTAGAATCAGAATGCCAATCAATCATTAGACATATTTCAACATCCTTTACCAAAGCATGGTAAAGAGGTGGCTAATCAAATTGAGCATCATAATTTTCCCCCTCCTACTCGATATGTAGGGACTATTAGTGGAAAATTACCTGTTCACGATCCGCAAGTCTTTGACACAACTTTTTCCATGGTTACAGCCATACCTCTACATAATATTTGGATAATTGATCTTAGTGATACCGAATACGATACTGAAAGTGACATGGAAATCACCTCAAATCAATCGAATAGTTCTGAAGATGAATCAGATCCTATTCAATCCATCACAAGTTCTATGATTCCAGAAGCACCATTTCCTAGAAGAGTCACTCTTCTCACCAATTACTTTCTAATGAACAAGCCATAAATTCTAGACCAAGACCAATTCATCACCTACAAAATAATATTGTCGGAACCATCGGAGCCGTTACTAGACAACAGGCTCAAAACTCTCAATAGGATCAAACTCAGAACGATGGATCAGCTCCATTTGTTTTTAAAAATCCCAATAAAGGGAATTATGCACCTAATGTTCAACCTAAGCCTCCTTATAATATTAATGAACAATTATCAAATACTACAACTAGAATTTCCCTTTTGGATCTCTTAAGATCTTCTCCTACCCATAGGGATGAATTAATGCTCACGTTAATCCAAATGATGGTACCACAAAATATTCGACCTGAAGCCATGTCCAATACTATCATAACTCTAAAAGTCGATTGTATTGACTTTCGGGATAGAGATATCCCGCAACATATTCTACATAAGGATAACCCCTTATATATTACTACCATAATTGGGGATGTAGCAGTTAAACAAGTCTTGATTGATAATGGTTCATCTTTAAACATATGCACTTTTGACTTCTACCAAATATTTGGGTTTAGAAGTGATGAAATGAAAAGAACTGATATGATTATAAAATCCTTCAATGATGAAACACAAGAAATGTGTGGATTTATTACTATACCCTTGCAAGTTGGTCCTAGAACCTTAGATACGACCATGTTTATTGTACATTGCCCTACATCGTACAATATACTTTTGGGTCACCCTTGGATCAACGCAATGCGAGCGGTTCCATCCACTTTACATCAGTGTGTTAAATTCAAATTTAAAAATTAGTTGGTTACCATTCATGGTGATCCTAGACCCTTTGATATGTGTGCTTTAGTAGAACTTGTTGGAGTTCAATTTTGCCCTGACCTATGATCCACACATCCTAATTCTCATCATCCACCCAAACGTGTGAAACACACACCCATAACATCATCTACTCTTTCAACTACACCTCTACATATAGCTCAACCATCTTCTGAACAAACTACATTAGGACCTCGAAAAGATCCTAAAACTACCTTTATTACCCCTTGGGGAACCTTTTGTTGGAAATTGATGCCATTTGGTTTAAAGAATGCAAGTGCAACCTATCAACGAGCCATGACTTATATCTTTCACGATATGATGCATGATATCCTACATGATTATGTAGATGATATTATAGCTCGTTATATCAAATAAGATGATCATTTAAATGACTTGAGAAAAGTATTTGATCGGTTAAGGGAATATCTTATCCGACTAAATCCAACCAAATGCATATTCGGAGTTAAGTTCGATAAATTATTAGGGGTTATATTTTCTTTATGTGGCATTGAAATTGACCCTCTCAAGATCGCGGCTATCACAGATATGCCCGCACCCACCAATATATCGGAATTACGAAGTTTACAAGGTAAGCTTCAAGCTATTCGTCGCTTCATCGATAAGTTGGCAGAAAAAACCGGACCCTTTCTTAGGCTTCTTAAGAAAGATGTCTCTTTTCATTGGGATGACGAATGTCAGGAAGCATTTGAACTCCTTAAGCAATATCTCCTTAAACCACCGATGCTTTCCCCACCTAAATCTGATCGTCCATTTATTTTATACATTTTTCTTTCGATTTTGCCTTAGGAGCTATGTTAGCTCAGCTTGATGATGAGAAGAAAGAACATGCTAATTATTACATTAGCAGGACCTTAATCAGTTATGAAACTCACTATACCATATTAGAGAAATTATGTCTAGCAATTGTATTTTCTACACAGAAACTACGACATTATATGCTCAGTCAGAAAACATATGTTATTGCCAAATTCGACCCTTTGTGATATCTCATGAGTCGACCGTACTTATCTGGTCGTATAGCAAAGTGGGTTCTTGCGCTAAGCGAGTTTGAACTCACATTTATAGGACAAAAGTCTGTTAAAGGTCAAATCATAGCAGATCAATTAGTTGCTGCACCCTTAGAGTCTACCCATCCCCTCATCATTGAGTTTCTGATGAATGCCTTAAACTAGAGGTAGACCATTCAGAGCAATGGTCCCTATACTTTGACGGAGCCCGATGTATGAGTGGGGCTGGTGCAGGTATTATTTTAATATCTCCATAGAAACATCTTATACCTTTGTCCTTCAAATTAACATTTGCTTGCACCAATAACACTGCTGAATATGAAGCTCTTATCCTTGGATTACGAGTTGCCTTGGCACTAAAAATTAAAAATTTATTGGTTTTCGGTGATTCTCAACTTGTCATAAATCAAATCAATGATGTTTATCAGACCAGAGATGATAAATTATGCCCATACAAAGCATATGTTTTGCAATTATTATCCTTGTTTGATCAAGTTACCTTGGAAGCTATTCCTCGAACTAGCAATCGTGTGGTACACGCTATGGTTGCAGTCGCATCTCTTTTGCCCTTGGAGTTAGATGACGAATATGCTACCATCATTATTCATCGAATCCAGGAACCCGCTTCAAGCAAATCATGCCTAGAACCTTTGGATGTGTTTCTAATCACCGAAACTACTCCTAAACATTGGTACACTGATATCTTTAATTTTCTCCAAAATGGGACCTTCCCTGATGGTTGTACTAGCAACCAGCGTAGGTTATTACGTAGACGAGCAAGTCACTTCATGATTATTGGTAATACCTTGTATAGGAGATCTTTTGAAGGCATCTTACTGAGATGTTTGAATCTAGAAGAATCTAGATCAGCTTTGAATGAAGCCCACAATGGATCTTGTGGGGGACATTTTAGTGGTAGCGCCATTGCTAAGAAGCTCCTTAGGATAGGATATTTTTGGCCTACCATGGAGAATGATGCACATAATTATGTGCATCATTGCGAAAAGTTCCAGAAACACATTGACCTTGTCCATGTGCCTGCACAAGAACTGTAAGCTATTTCATCTCCTTGGCCCTTTTCAAAATGGGGCTTAGACATCATTGGAAAAATCAACCCTATGTCATCCGATGGACACAAATTCATCATAACCGCCACTGAGTATTTCACGAAGTGGGTTGAAGCTATGCCATTAGCTTCTTGCACTGGAACCCAAGTTTCCAAGTTTATTTTTAATCAAATTATTTGTAGGTTTGGAATTCCTGCAAATCTCATTTCAGATAATGGAACTTGTTTTAAAAATAAATATGTTAAGAAATTATGTCAAAAATATAAAATTCAACATCGTTGGTCCACTCCCTATTATCCTCGGGGTAATGGCCAAGCAGAAGCCTCTAATAAAACATTAATCAAAATCCTCAAAAAATTGGTCAATAAATCTGGCCGCGATTGGCACATCCAATTATATCCTGCTTTGTGGGCTTATCGAACTAGCATTCGTACCCCCACAGGCACTTCACCTTTTGTTTTGGTTTATGGTGTTGAAGCCATTTTTCCCTTTGAATTAGAAGTTCCTTCTTTAGCTCTACTACTTCAAGATACTGAAGTAGGAGATGAATATCGTGCTGGCAGACTTAGTCAGCTAGAACTTCTAGATGAAAAGCGCATCAATGCTTTGGAGCATCTTCGTGCCTACCACAACAAGCTTAAACGAGCATACCTTAAGAAAGTTCACCAGCGATCCTTCAAGATCGGCGACCTTGTCTTAAAAGAAAATCAAAAAAATACTAATGCAACTAAAGACCTTAAAGGTAAGTTTGAGCCCAACTGGCTCGGACCATATGTCATCACTGCTAAATTTGGATCGGGAGCATATCGATTAGCTACCTTAGACGGTAAATATCTTAAAGAACCTATGAACATTATGCATCTCAAACGTTATTATGCATAACATTGGGTCATTTCATCATTTGTATATATTGTATTTTTTTGCATATTGTTTCATTTTGCCATTTTTATCAAAATCTTTTTCAAAAACAGTAACAATTTTTATTCTTTCTTTTCATCAATCAAAATCACAAATATAAAAATATAAAACATCAAAATCAAAATATTCAAAAACATATTTTATTTTCGTACTTGTCAAATCATGAAGTATTGCAGTTATATTTTTAGTTATTTTGGATAAATTAGCATTTATTTGGAATCCCGCACTTTCACATTCACATGAATAAATATCTTGATTTTATTTTTGATTATTAATCTCTCTTATATCAAAGTCCACAGTTGAATTAAATAAAGTTTTGAGCATAGAGAACTGATCTTGTTATTTACTTGAACCAAGTATATCTTTTCACATTAAAATGATTTCATTGCAAATTCGATATGATGCTACATAGTAGAAATGGTGTCTTGAGCAAAAAGTTTCCCTTGCTATCCTATCATGCACATGGTCTAGGATCTTTGAGAATTGACAAAAGGACAAGCTCACCCCTACCCGAAATAAAAATCCCTTGCTCTACAGCTAATCCGAGCAAGTATCCCTAGTATAGAAAGCAAAGAAAAGTTCAAAGAAAAAGAGAAAAAGAAAAATGTTATTTTGTATCATCACGACAATATTTCAGCATTATCTCAAATATCAAGCAAAAATACAAAAATACAAAAAAAAAAAGAGAAAAGCAAAAGCAAAAGCAAAATGCAATAAAATCCTTTCCCTACCCCTTGAAAAGAAAAGAAGGGTGAATGAGCTTGAATCCCTGGAATTCTCAATTATTCGAAAACTGTGAGGTAAGCCCCATAACAGGTGGTTTGTGCCCAACCCACTTGGCCTTGGGTAATCCCTAGCATGGTGATATGTCTATCACATTAGCGACCTTCTTTTGTACAGACCTATGTCGGCTTATGGATTAGCTAGCTCTTGATAACCTAACTTACATAGTAGTCTAGTACGGTTACATGCATATAAATCATGGTCAACGAACATTCATTTGGTTAAGACAAATTACTTGTATCAAATTATCTTGCTCAAAATTGGTGAATGAACAATACAATTGCACACACATTTGTATTTGAGAGATTCTCTATCATTATGATAAATCAAGATCGGCAATGAACTCACATATGCACATGAGGGTTCCTTATAAATCTACATTTTTCTTTGAAATAATTTAAAATATTTTTGCAACTCTTTTGGAATAAATTTTATTCTTATTTTCAGAACATCTGTTTAGTATACTCACAATTACATACATTGTTTTCAAAAATCCAAAATTATTTTACACAAACCTATTGCAAAATCTAGCGAAATAAAGTCAAGTTTATATTATTATTTTTTGTTTATCAAAAATCAAAAATCAATCATGCAATAAAACCAAAATATCAAATTCTCTTTGGATTTCGCGATGATGGTATAAGTCTATACCTATAATTCTATGCCTAGCGCAAACCATTGTTCTAATTTTATTTTCCATTTATTTTAAAAACAAATTCATAAAAACATATGACTTGCATCATTATGTTACACAATTGTGCTTTACAAACGAACGAACACTTATTCTATTTCATGTCATTATGTCAACATTCAATCTTGCAACCATGGTATAATTTCTAAGGAATTGTTCAAAATTTTATCACACTTAGGAATTTATGCCTAGCAAAATCATATTTCTTTTAGTATCTCATGCATACTATTTTTATGAAAATCTGAAAACAAATCATCAAACCATCATTATCTTCATCATCACAACACAAAGTCTTAAGACAGTCTCTTAAGCATTCTTTTACTTTTAGCAATATTTCTATACTGGGATTAGCTTGACGACCGAGCGAGCGGCGACTCCATGAAATGGTCTATAACAACGACAATGTCCTTTGAAATTATTGTTAGAAGTCCCTTTTATTTTTCATCAAATCACACCAAAACAACCAATTGTTTACATCAGATTATTTCATTTAAATTTTATAGCATGACATCAAATTATAATATTTCCAAATGACATAATTACATGAATCATCAATCAAACAAACAAACAATTCAAACATTGAAGCATCATAAAAACATATGGACAAGTTATATCACAAAAATATCATATATACATCTCAAAAATATATGTACATCATATCACAATTGGATTGGTATGCCACAATCTATATCCTGGCATACTCAATCCTCTCAAAAAATATATAATAATACATATACAATCCATCTATAGCAGCTAGCCTCGAGAAGCCCTCGAGCTCTCAGCCTCATCTCCTCCCCCACCCTGAGGTGGAGGAGGTGGCCCCATAGAGGTCCGGGCTGTATCTCGGGTCCTCGTCGTCGATCGTGAGGATGTCCTCGATGATCCCATCCTGATCGGCTCTGCAATAGGGGCTAGCAGTGGTACCCTCTGGCTCTCTGGAACCATGTGGTAGTATAGCCCCTAGTAGAATGTGGTCTGAGCCAATAGACCATGCCAGCTCCTGCGTGCTCGCTCCTCCACCCCGAGCTCTGAGCCATGTAGCCTCATCCTGTAGTGTCTGCACCTGAGCTCGGAGGTGGGCAACCTCAGCCCGGAGAGCCGCCGTCTCGCTGCTCTCTCCCACCTCGACACCCTTGCCCTTATCGGGCGATGGTGGTCTCTCCCTCTACTGAGGAGGCAGTCCCTCCTCCCTCCTCCCTAGTTGTTGTGGTCTCTAGGGAGCCCGTGCCATCCTCTGGCGTCTCTCCTATGGAGACCGTCGCTGCTCTACCCCATCGTGACCCTGTGCTGCCTCAATCATAGCCTGCCGTTGCCTCCCCATCCGGTGCACCATGGCATGCATTGGACCCTATGCCCTCGTCATCCGAGGAGGGTGGATGCCTATGTACCAGGCATCATACCCATCAACAACCCCAGTGTCATCACCATCCACTGGCTGGATGGGGGCATCATCCATGTCCTGGCTCCAGAACCGCTGCATGTCTGGAGCCCCGCTCAGTGTAGTACTATCTCGAACAGTCTAGGAGTACTCATAATCCCTAAGAGAAGGGATCCCCTACTGAAGACCGAACTACCATAGTACCCGATCATAGCGGTGGAGCTCTACCTCTCCCCGCTCCATCCTCAGCCAACAGACTCACCTGATGCGAGCCAGCTCCTGCCCATCCTCTGCCCACCCGGGGTGCTCTCGCCATGGCCTCCAGGTGATCTGGTCCGGGATGAGGTCATCCAGCAACCTCCGTGACATCGACAGATCTATCCGCCATTGTGACCCCCTCTGTAGCCACCAATAGAAAACTCGGGGCCTCTCTCGGTCAACCCCTGTCAATGGGAGCCCTATCGGCCTCCGCATCGCAATGTGCTCCCAGCACCAAACCTGTAGTAGTGATGTCAAGACCAGACATCGACCTCCCTTGTATATGACCCCATGTAGGATCCTATACAAGCGGCATAGTACAAAGCTACCCCATGCAAATCTGTACTCGTGGTCTCTCATGTCACAAACTATGTCTGAGAGCACCCACGGTAGTCTACACCCGCTCTGGTGGCACAAAAGTAAGCCATCGACCACCCCTACCAAAACTCGAGTCAGCCTAGATGCCCCAGGCATCTGTCATAGAGACTCGATGTTCACCCCGCCCTTCTCCAGGGCGAAGCTCGGATCTCCTATCAATCTCATCATCGCCTAGCCCTGATTGGCCATAGGCATCATCAGCCGTCCCTGTATGGGGATCCTCATGATCCTCCATACGTCCTCTAGAGTGGGAGCCATCTCCCCTGTCGGTAACCGAAAGCAGGACGACCTCGGATACCACCTCTCTGCTAGGGCTGTCAGTAGCCCCATATCCATCGATACTTGTGGCATCTCTACCACATGCCGTAGCCCAACCTATGCTAGTTGGTCACGCTCTGCCTGGTCGAGAGCGGCCAAGTCATCTCTCAGCCCATCGTATTTCCATTCCCGGCTCTTTAGTAATCCTTTCTGCAAAACAAACAATAAAACAACAAAATTCATTAATAAACCAATCATTAAAATAAAATTAAACACATTTTAATCAAGCTTAAAGATGATATCGTCCACCATTGGATGATATCGTCCCAAATTGGGCAAAATCATCCTTTGTTAGGATGAAATCGTCTTAGATTTTGCAACTTGGGGATCGCCCCTTGTTGGACGAGATCGCCCCTATTTCATCGATTTCGCCCTCGGACGAAATCGACGATCTAGAGATGATTTCGACAAAATCGGGACGATTTCGTCCCGACGTCGTCGACGGCCTAAAAATGGCCGTGATGCCCCAAACAATCAAAATTTAAATCCAAAAATTGCACAAAGTTAATTCAAACCTAATCTACTAGGATTAGATCCTTACCCGTAGCCCGCATCGGACCTCTGTCGCTCTGTGCATTGTCTCCACCATTTTTCTCTCTGCAGAGCTCTAGAACAGTAAAAAAATGAATTAGGGTTTTACCCTATTTTTCTTAATTTTATTTAAAAATCAACATTTTAATTTTGCTTTTTCGTGTTTTTACCTCAAACGTTTGATTTGGGTAAAAACACGGAGGGGGCACCATAGTCAGCATTCGTACGATTCGACCAAGAATCGTCGTCTAAAAAATTGAGTATATTTTTGCTTTCTCGTAAAACGGGAAAAACTCGTCTTTAACGCATTTTCTTTAGAAAAATTCGCTAAAGAGGGGGCAAAATGTAGCACCCTAAAATTGGCATGGTTAAACCTTAGTAAAAAGATAAAAATTTGAATTTTAACCCCAAACTGCCCGTTAACCACTTGTTACCCGCTTTCCCCATTTTTTGCACCATTTTTAGGATTTGTTTTGACCGTTGGACGATATCGTCATAGATTAGATGAAATCATCCCCGATCTGACGAATTCTTCTGGAATAGAACGTCCAGACGATTTCATCCCAAAACCGAATTTTCATAATTAGCTTTTGTTTCAACAACCTCTCCAACTTGGGCAGAAATGCGTCTACGTAGTTGGAGATTTCCCTGTTGGAGATCTCCCAGATTGGGATGATCCCCAACCTCCTAACCTCTTCCTAATCCTATATAAACTAGGATTTTTCTAGTTTATCCCCCTGAACCCCTTAGTTGATGGATTTCTCTACAGATTTAGTTCCTTATTCACTAGAGCATCCTCACACTACTTTCTGCATTCTGTATTTTGCATTTTCTTGCAGGAACTCTATCATTTTTTAGTCGAAGCTAGCTCGGATCATCGCAAACGATCCCGGACTATTTTGGATGATCTTTTCGAGGAGCGTAGATGATCTCGTATGATTGGAGGCGATCCTGATTGTAGTCCAGATTGGGGGCAATCAGAGTCTAGAGTTTGCATTTCCTTAGCTTTTTTGCATTTTCCTATTGTATTTCTGCACTGTCTTAAATTATTATGTTTATGCATCTTGGAGTTCACCTCATTTAGCATAACCGCATGATAAAGTTAAGAACAAGCATTTAAATTTATTGCATTTTCCTTATTTTGTTATTTGAATCTATGATTTAGGCATGTTTGCTGTTATTGCTATCATTTTCCTTTACTTTTGTAGTTGCATATTCGGTATTTTGTACCTATTTCTGTGATTGCAGGTTTTTGACGAATTTGTCTCACAAATTCATCAGATTTTAGACGATCTTGTCTGATCTCAGATGACCTTCTATGATTTGAGACGATCTTGTGAAATATCAGATGATTACGTATGAATTGAGGCGATCTGGACTGTTACAAAACTCAGAATCTTCATCAGACATCCGAAATCAGGTATGATACATTTTAGCTAGCATATTCTCTGTGATTAGCATTCATTCCTATTTTTTGTATTCATTTAAATCAGCATTGGCATATAGAATAGTTTAGATTCATCTTGGCCAAACCTAGGAGTTGAATGATTAAAGTGCAAAATGAACACATCAAACTCACTATCAACCTAGGCGTGGAAACTGCCATTCAAAAGTTTCCTGGTGAACCCACCATCCATCAAAAATTCACCCTTATACCCCTCCCCCGAGAGGCGGGACCTTCAAAGGGCCTCTCAGTCCGAGGTATTGTCCCATCCTTCTCGCATCCCCCTTCTGGGCGTGGATCCTATAGCCTGAGGGTAAGGATGCAAAAATTTTGGAGCGATACACACCCATTAGTTCCATCACAAGAGCTACATCAAGTGTACCCATATTCATCATCCTGAGTGTGTCAATTGCTTTAGTAGGGTCATTACCTTTGGTTAATATGGCCCAACAACAACAACAACAACTAGTTCCTTGGTTTGGTACCCAAAGTTCTCCGTTAAGTATACCTGGGGATGTCCATGACATACCTAGGCACCTTGAGAGGTCTATCCCTAAGTTTATCCATGACGGTCCCATTTCAGCTGAAGAGCATGTTCAAATTTACAAGGACCATATGATTAGGTAGGGAGTCAATCATGAAGACGTCGCTTGTCGACTCTTCCCTAATAGCTTTGACCAAATGGCTCATGAATGGTACAAGAATCTTCCTGTAGGGTCCATTACATCTTGGGCCCAGTTGGAAGCTACCTTTGTTAATCAATTTAGGTCATTGCTAGATCCTACCATCATGTATAACCAATTCGTGTCATGCAAGAGGTATCCTAATGAACCTATCAAAATATTTAATGCCAGATTCCAAAAGCTTTACACAAACATGACTCGTCACTTTGTAATAGATGTTGTTGTGGCATTGCAATTATACCTCGTAGCCTTAGATCTGATGAAAACCATGTTTACTAGGAGAAATCCTCAAGTTACAATGTTGGCCTTAGCCTATCTTTGAAGCCATGACTATTGAGCAACAAATGACACCGCAAGGTGGCACTATGCCTCAATTTCCCATGTTAGGGAAATATGGCCCTTACAATAAATTTGCCATGATGAATCAAGCTATGACACCTCAGATGCCCATGATGAATTATTTTCCATATCATCAGTCATACCCATTCGCTCCCATGCTTCCATCTTTTCTGACATACCCTAGTGTTGCCATTCCACCCACTCCGCAAATGATGGATGCTAATCAGATAACCTTACCAGGATTTGAGGTGAGTAGTACTCAAGCCTCAAATGCCTATCCCATGGTTGCACCTCTTCAGGCCAAGGGTCCATGGTGGACCCAAAACACCCAAAGTCAAACCTTAGTGCCTAATCCAGAGGTTGCTAATATCAAAAATGTTAGTGGATTTGGGGCTGTCATGCCCCAACCACAAGGACCCAATTTTGAGCTAGAAGAGCTCAAGATAATGACCATCAAATAGGGAAATGACATCATTTGATTACAGAAATAAGTTACCCAAAATCACATGCCCAATCAAAACCATGGCCATAGGAGAATAGGACCGTACAATACGCAGCCTAACAATGGGTGCGTACCCAATTCGATAGCCAATTAGGCTGATGCATTAGGATATTGTGATGAGTCAGAGTCATGTGATGAGGAAATGCATCATTGTTGCCATAGAAAGTTAGACTCTTTGGTGTCTGAAGTCATTCATTATTTAGAAAATGATGAGATGGAGGAAGATATGAATGTGTTAGGAGAGGAAGAGGATGAAGCTTTGGAAGCCCAGACCGCTAAAAATTTTGGAAAGCTAATCACAAGTATTTTACTAGGAGTTCTAAGGATCCCAAAACCTCCTCTACTCCCCCAAACAACCCTTTAGTTCCTCCTGATACAAAAGGTGATGTGAATCCACCACCTCCATTTTTGGAAGCACCTAGGACAATGCCAAAAGTGTCAAATCCTAGAACATCCACTTATGACTTGGAAGAAGATATGAAAAGGACCAAGGCCAATATCTCAATGTATGAGGTCTCTCTATTGTTGGGGCAAGATAAAATCATGGGGAAGAGATTGAATTCCCTGAGTCAAATTCATGAGGTTAAATCTATAGAACCCCAACTTTCTATGATGAAACATAAACCAGAGGTTCCCCATTTTATCATAATTGTTAGGATCACAAGCAAAAATTTACACAATTGTTTGATTGATTTTGGTGCCTCGGCCAACATCATGCCTCTTGAGATAAGCCAAAATCTAGGACTTAAGCCTGTTCATTCGAATAGCAAAGTGGTCCAATTGGACAGATCTATGGTGGATGTAGTAGGTGTTGTAAAATATGTCCTAGTTCAGATCAACTTAGAGCCTAGGGTCCAAAATTACATAGATATCCTTGTGCTAAATATTGCTGCCAAGTATGGCATGGTTTTGGGCAGGGATTGGAGCAGAAATCTCAATGGTTATGTGGTGACTAATTCCTCCCATATGTGGTTGCCATGGAGAGGAGTTGCAAACCAAATTTGGGTAGATAGAGAACCCAGACTTAGGGAGATGATTACAAAGTATAATAAACCCAATGAGATTCAGTTTACTAAAATAGAATTAGGGGTTTACAATTTTGACATAGAGGACATAGTCGAAGGGTCCCAAAATGATAATCTTTACCATTGTACTTTGAAAGAAAATAAGAGGGTGTGGACCCTAAATTTTGATGGGTCCAAATCAAAACAAGGTGCGGGAGCTGGGGTAGAGCTCACATGTCCTGGTAGTAAGCCTTTGCTTGCTTCCTACAGATTACAGTTCCCGACCACCAATAATGTGGCGGAGTATGAAGCCCTAATTTTTGGACTTTAGTTGGCCCTAAGAGAAAAGGTAAAATACCTTAAGGCATCGGGAGACTCAGAGTTAGTAGTCAAATAGGTCAAGGAGCAATATACCTATAGAGACAAGAGGTTGAACCTCTATAAAACCAGAGTGAGGGAATTAATTAATGAGTTTGATGCTTTCAATATTTCCCTCATCTCAAGAAAAAATAATAAAATGGCTGATTCGTTAGCCGTAGCGGCCAGCATGCTTTCGCCTTCCGACCATAAAAAATGTAAAAATTTTTCCATTGAGTTAGTGCCTTGCCCCTCCATACCAAACAATGTCATGAACTTACAGGTCTTTGATAGTGATAGACACATTTTTAGTTTTGTCACTAATTATGGTATATTTGAAAATTAGGTTATAGACGAAGAAGAGAGGAGGCAAGTAGAAGTAGGAACAACCGAGTATGGAAAGAGATGCCAAGTGATAGGGCCTCTCTAGAAAAGTTGTTTGATATTGGATATCAAAAGAAAAAAGAAAAAAATACCATCCCCCAAGGAATCATGCAATTCAATCAATTTGGGGAGTGTAGTAGATCCACGTGAAGTGTTCATTGCAAAGGCATGCACACAATGAGAGAAGGAGTCAATAGCTCAGGTTTTAGGAGAATACATTGATTGCATAGCTTGGAGCTATGAAGAGCTGAAAACTTATGACCCAAATGTAATCATGCATACTATTCCTCTGAAGCCTGATTCCAAGCCTTTTAGATAGAGGCAAAGAATGGTTAACCCAATCCTAGAGCCCCTGATAGAGAAGGAAGTGAAGAGGTTGTTGGAAGCCAAAATCATCTTCCCTGTTAGGCATTCCACATGGGTGGCTAATCTTGTCCCTATTAGGAAGAAGAGTGGAGAGATTTGGTTGTGCATAGATTTTAGAAATCTAAACAAATCTTGCCAAAAATACAATTACCCATTACCCACCATTGATGAGATACTCCAAAAGGTAAATGGGTCTAAAATGATGTCATTCTTGGATGGATACTCAAGATATAATCAAATTCTCATACATCCAAATGACAGGATGAAGACGACCTTCACCATGAAGTGGGGAACATTTGCCTACTGGAGGATGTCATTTGGTTTGTTGAACTCGGAGCCACTTTCCAAAGAGCCATGGATTTTGCATTCAAGGGGATCATTGGTAAGTGCATTATTGTCTATGTGGATGATATTCCTATCTTCTCCAAGAAGAGGGAAGATCATGTTAGAGACTTGAGGAAAGTGCTCCAAAGGTGCAGAGAACATGGAATTTCCCTAAATCCAAAAAAGTGCATCTTTGGGGTAACAGAGGGTAAGTTGTTAGGACATGTCATTTCAAAATATGGGATTGCTATAGACCCAGAGTGGATAGCCGCTATCCAGGGGATATTCCTCATCCTAATAGCAAAAAGGAGCTTAAGTCCTTTTTTGGTAAAATTAACTTTGTGAGAAAATTCATTTCAGGTTTTGTCGAGATCGCCAAGCCCCTAAATGACATGCTAAAAAAGGATGTTTAGATAAAATGGACCAGTGAGAATAGGGAGGCCTTCACAAGCATCAAGGATGCTATTTCCAAAGCCCCTATTCTCATTAGTCCAGACTATGCTAAGTCGTTTTATATTTACACATTCGCTTCAGATCATTATTTTGCAAGTGTGTTAACTCAGAAAAGTGAAGACAACATTGAAAATACTATAGCCTTTCTGAGTTCTCCTTTGAAGGACGTGAAACTGAGGTATTCTGTCCTAGACAAGAAAATGTATGCCTTGTTTAAAACTATAAAAAAAATTAGGCATTACATTGTGCATAGTAAAGTTTTTGCTATAGTTCCTAACCCTGCAGTAAATTCCATGTTCTTACAGAGTGAGCTAGGTGAAAGAATAGGGAAATGGCTTTCCACCCTTCAAGAATTTGACTTAGAGATAAAGCCCATGAAGATAGTGCATGGACAAGGTTTGGTCAAGGCTATCACAGAAATTGACCCTTCAATAACGTGCCAAAACTACGAGGTTAATGATATCACTATAGAGGAATGGTACGTAGATATTGTATATTTTTTGTTGCATGGTAAGTGCCCTTCTCATTTGAATTCCACTCAGTGTAGGGCACTGCATTTAAAATCAGCTAGATTTTTGATTAAATCTGGTGTGTTGTACAGGAAGAATCACGAAGGAATTTTCCTTCGTTGCATTACTCAAGAGGAAGCAACCCAAGTACTCAAAGACTTCCATGGTAAGTATGGAACTGGACATGGGTCAGCAAATGTGACAACACACCAAATTCTTAGAGTTGGGTATTATTGGCCCCACTTGTTTAAAGACACACATGCACATGTAAGAACATGTCACATATGCCAAGTGGTAGCCAACAGAGAGCGGAATGCAGCAATGCCATTGCAGTCAGTGGTAGAGATGAGACCATTTGCACAATGGGGATTAGACTTTGTTGGGGTGATAAATTCTAACTCGTTCGATTCCCATAAATTCATCCTCATCGCTACTAATTACTGCACAAGGTGGACAAAGGCTATACCTACTAAGAATGCTACCTTCGAGGTTGTGATTAGATTCCTAGAGGAAAACATAGTCACTCATTTTGGAATGCCTAACTCCATAGTAAGTGACAACGGTTCTGCCTTTTCCTCTTTAGAATTTGCAAATTGGGCATATGACAATAAGGTGAGTCTAAAATTCTCTTCCAATTATTACCCCCAAGGCAATGGTTTGGCAGAATCATCAAATAAAAATTTATTATGCATAATCAAAAAATTACTTGAAAAGAACCCTAGAGATTGGCATGGTAAATTAAAATTTACCCTTTGGGTAGATAGGACCAGAAGCAAGGAGTCAATTGGGACATCTCCGTATCACTTAGTCTATGGGCAAGACCCTATTTTTCCCACTAATCTGAAATTGCAAACTTTACATTTTATAAAAGACTATATTGGGACTGATAATAAACTTGAAACCAGATTAACCCAATTAATGCATCTTGATGAGAAAAGAGATGAGGCCATGCTTCATTTTAGCAAACATCAGGATGTAGTGAAAAGATGGTTTGATAAGAAATCCAAAATCAAAACATTTAAAATTTTAGACCTAGTTTTGTTGTGGGATAAAAGTCATGAAAAGAAAGGAGAGCATCAAAAGTTTGATTGTTTGTGGTTGGGTCCATATCAAATTGCTGAAATCCTAGGTGAAAACAGTTTCAGATTAAAAACCTTGGATGGAAGTGATTTAGCTTTGCCCATTAACGGGCTACATTTGAAGCACTATTTTTAGGCCTGAAAGGGCAAAGATCCTGTATTATATGTAAATATATTTGCATTTGATGATGTTGAGTCTGATTGTGTTTGTGTTCATTCGCTTCCAATATTTAGTATCTTGTATATAGCTTGGGTGTATGGGTTTTTGTTTGTTTGGTTTTGGGCATGTCTAGTTTTCCATCTATTCTTGGTTTGGATTTTGTTTTGAATGTTTGTAAGTTGATTGGGTGTTTTGTATTCATTCGCTTCCAAGTTTTGGTTGTTTTCCCATATTTGAGAGTGAGATGTCAGTTCATGTCCTCATGAATGTTTAATAAGATCAGGAGAGTGTGAAACATCAGAATTGTACTGCAAAAGGCTTCACAATTATCACAAACACATTAAAGTATATCGTTTGAAGCTTGTGATGCAGGAAGTTGTCAATTTTACAAATTAGGGTTAAATATTTTACATGCTTCATCTCATTTAGCCTCATTTCATGGTACATTTCATATCGTATTGCCTCTCATTTGCATCTATATTTCAAAGGCAATCACTAAAAATATGTCAAATTCTCTTAGGATCATTGCACAAGATACATTAAGAAGATATTGAGAGTGGGAACTGATGCCAATACTATCTTGAACCAAGCACGTTTTGCACATCTTAAATACATCTTGAGAAAAATGGTTAAAACCATCCATGGAAGAGAATGAGAGGTGAAAAGAGTCATTCTTTCCTATCCTATCATGCAACATAGTCCATAAAATAGTGGTTTTTACCACTTTCACAATACTTGAAACCCAAAATCAGAGTAGTAAGGATATGGTCAAATTCTCATCATACTTAGGTTGAGAATCTGATTCCCCAAAGCTCTGATTTTACCTCCATCATGCCATGGATTATTGGGTTGTAAGGATCGTACTACATATCCCTCGGAAGGATGGGTAGTCATCCCCAAGATTCAAGAGATCCAAAGTAAAATATTCAACAGTCCATATCCATCACACCATTGACTATTGGGTTGTAAGGATCATACTACATGTCCCTCAGAAGGATGGGTAGTCATCCCCAAGATTCAAGAAATCAAAAGTCAAAATAATGGACTATGGGGCTAACCTCCATCGGGGCTATAGACGCTTGACTGGCAGTGGAGTAGGCTCATGCGTGGCGACATGTCTCATTTAAAAGTGAGACCTTTGACCGCTCAAACGGATAGGCTAGCCTTGCAGTTTCATCCATAATAGGTTTAACCATTTTGGTCAAAATGAGGTAATAAACTCAAGGATCAGAGTAGTAAAGATAGGGTCAAATTCTCATCATACTTAGGTTGAGAATCTGATTCCCCAAAGCTCTGAGTCTGCTTGCACACACTGGTTCAGGATTGTAGCGGTTCATAACTAAGCTCTTGATCTGGTAAATGAATTCACTGCACACGCATTTGGTCCTAAGAGAGTTAGACAGTTTTAGTATGTTTGTTCATGGTACTAGAATGTTTGAGTCTCTACAAAATAGGTCGTGCATACATCTGATCCTGCAAGAATCATCCATAACATATCATGTGCATAAATCATAAACAACATGTAAAACTAACAATGGAAGGTTGAATGGTTTCAAACGATAAGGAACGAATCACTTGGCACACACTGAGCTAATGCTAAAGAATTCTGATGCTTCATGTTTTCTTGGGTCTATTCTTCATTCTCTGGATATTTTTTGATGCTTGTATTTCTAATTTTTGGGTTTTATGTGTTTCCATTTCAGATTGGGTTCTCACCCGAAATGCTCAGGAGCGTTTCCCAGTAAGAGTCGCCATTTGTTGTGAGGTTTTCACAACTAGCCCCAAATTGGGGACCCACCTTTAAATTTTGGGTTTGGGAAGGAGTTATATCCTTGAAGTACTAATGTGAATGGTTCTCATAAACCTTTATACATATGCTTGCATTGGGGTCCAATTGCTATTCCAAGGAGTGTCTTATCCCTTTGAGTTTTCATTGTTTAGTGCTCTGGGATGGATTTGATTTGGAGATCAATCCTAATATTTTAACTTTAATCTCTCAAATTGAATCAATTCAAATGTTGATTTTAATTAGATCTAATCTAAATAAACATTTGAATTAAAACGATAAAAAAGAAGATAAAACAAAATTCAAAATATTTATATATATATATATATATATATATATATATATATATAATATAATATTTTATGTATATAAGTATCTTTAAAAATATATATATAAAAGTTAAATATATATATATATTTATATATTTAATGACAAAAAATAATAATAATATTAATAATAAAATTTTCATATATAATATATATATATGAAAAGATAAAAGTAAAAAATAATAATAATAATAATAAAAATAAAAAATGAATTAATATACATTATTATTAATATACTTTGTATATTAATAATAATGTACATTAATTAATAAAAAATAATTAAAGCCAATAAAAATAATAAGAAGACTAATAAACATATATGTTTATATATGTTATCAGTCTATGTTGCCTTAAGAGTTAATTTAGTTTCATTTCATTTTATGTTATGTTATACGCAATCCTTTGGGTCATAAAGGTTCTCATATTGCTTTGTATTGATGCAGGTCAAAAGGGATGAAGCAGGGAAGGTAATCATGGTCCACGTGGCAACAAGACCGAGCTCACCGGTGGACACATCGAATGAATATTAGCCAGACAACGTCGACGATGGCTTCGACGGGGGTTGCAACATTGGACGCCAACGATTGGTCAGGGTACACACCAAAAATTAAAAACTTGGTCAACCGACATTGTGGATAGTAGGGCCAATGACTTCATGATGAATATACGATGACATCCAAGATCGTGACATCATCGCAGTGCTCAACGGGCAGTATAGACATGGACGTGTATGTGGATGGTCGAAGCCACATGGTAAACGTAGGCTGTCATGCCGAGGAACACAACGTCAATGTCGTGGAAGACATGAGTTAAAAAGGGGGAGTCCACATGGCAGAAGAGTGGGACCAGCTTTACGATGAAATCCCAGATGAATTGTCGATAGTGCAACAACGAATACCATCCAAAAGGTGGTAGACTGTGCAACGTCAAAGGATTTCAATGCATGTCAAGGAAGATTTCTGAGCAAATGACTCCGACAATGACGGTGCCACTCTAGACCTTTCAACACGACTCAACAATGGCTGGTCTCGGATCTCATTTGAGTAGCGATGTCGTAGCAAAAATATGACATGGCCATTTGCAATGATTGAACATGTGGGAGATGCATAGTGACAACAGTGATACATCTAGCCATACATGGATGTAGCATTGGGAAGATGATTAGTTGCTGGACTCAGACGATGTTGCAGGTTCCATACGATGATGTTCTGGTGGTCGTAGCCTAGGCTCGTAGGTGTTGTATTCGATAGCGAGGCGAGACCCACGCCAAGGTAGACACCTCCACATGGATAGCACGGTATGTTGAGGGTATCGACAAAATATAGCAGAGGCATCGAGGGATGACATATAGCGAATGACGTGGCAGAATGAAAGGAGAACTGGTCATCGAGGTTTACAAAACTGCCAGGATTGATATCGGTGGAAGTCGGCATAATGTAAGCAATGCACATAGTGGAAATATAAATGCAAACACCAATGTGGCAAGTATCTTCAAAAATCACCTAAAAACCCATTATTAAGACGGAAATTTGTAACGCACGGTAGGCACGCCACGACAGTGTAACAAAGATAACGTACAACGATGTAGGCGATAGTGAATGACAAAAAACTAAATAGAGGATAGTGGTAGTTTCGAAGCCACAAAGGGAAAATGGTGGTAGTGAATAAGGTGCATTGGGATAATAATCTATGAACTCCATCAACGTCAAAGGCTGGCAGGTACGTCCTCGATGAAGGTCCCCAAAATAGAAGCGAACACAAAGGAAAACAGTGACAGTGAGCGTTGGCGATGGTTGCGGTGTGGTAGGTTTGATTCAGGGAATCGTCAAACGAGAAGAAGGGCCAAAAAATCCCTAGATACCCAAAACCTAGCAATTAAAACCGAAATGCTATTAATTGTCACCAGAGAAGAGGTATTTTCATTTTTCTTCGAGCCCGAATAGATCGTCGACAGCAGTAGAGGATTGTGAAGCAGTTATAGCATCAAATGAAATGTATCCTGAGATCGGATCACACCCAAATATGATCATGGCCATGGTAGGAAACGCAGGCCAATGCGATTCAAAAGCTATTGATATGGCAAGCATTGAAAGGCAAGGAATATGTTTAAAGGTTCATATGGTTGTTTTGTTATGACTCAGGATGTACCAATGATTATTTAAGATTTTAAAAGTTTATTTTTATTACATCATGATATACCTAAAAGGAGCTATAAGGTATAAGAAAGGCTTATGGGAGTCATAAGGGAAATATGGTATAAAGTTTTACTTGTTTTGTTTCATATTATACTATAAGGGAGATGTAAAATTTTATTTCTTTTCATATTATAATATGTACAAGGGAGGTATAAGGAGGGAAAATAATGCTTTTTTTTTATGACTAAAAAGGGGAATGTGAAACGAAGAGACTTGTGCATATTTTAAATACCCAAGGAGGGCATTGTAAAAGAGGGGGGCTGGAAATGATGTAACATTCCAAAAAACAATAAGAAAGAGCATTTTTTCAAATTTTGAAAGAGTAGCAAACTTTTTTGAGCAAAATCAAAAGGAGGGTTTTTATCATAAAACTAACATTTTAGTGTCTTATCATTTTTGCATTTTAGTGACTTCTAGCCATTGTCTTATGCCATGAAATGGGTTGCAATAGGTGAAGGTCAAGATGATGCAGTTTCTCTATGTTTCCTTTGAGTCTCGCACTTGATTTAATGGTATTGTGCTTATGTTGCAGGTCCATTAATTCAGGTTGTTTTATGATTACCTCATAACTTGGGATTTTGTAGGGAGGAGCTTGCTAAACTAATTCAGAATTTGACTTTTTCAGCTAACCAAATTTGTATTTTGATTTATTTTTGTTAAGTTTAATTTATTTCAAGCACTCAATCATTTTATTCTGGTCCTTTTCCAGAATTTTTGCTAATTTCCTTTCAGTTTCACTTCTATTATGGTCCATTTCCAAAAAATTTAAGCTTTCAAGTTGTTTCCATTTTGGTCATTTTCCAGAATTTCTTCACCTCCAAACTTCATTAATCTAAATTTTTAGATAAAACACATGGTTTAGGAGGGATACTAACCTGCAATCTCACATTAAGTTAAGATAAGAAGTGAAATCTAACTTTGCTAACATTACTAACATGCTAACTTCTACTAATCACCATTAGGGTAGTGGCATCAACATAAGGAAGATAAAATGAACCCACTATCTAAAATTTACTTCATCTTAAAGGCACGGGCATTAAAATGAGGTGGAAAATTCCACATTTTATCATTTGAAACCTTTTAAGTGAAGATAAAATACTTTACTAATAGGGATTCAGGGTAGCACCAATTTAAAAAAAAACTCTAAAAAGAACTGCTTTTATTTTGCATGTGCTTTTAGTTAGATCTTTCAATCACTAAGCATTATTTAGAACCAGCAAAGGCCCCTTGTTTATGGTCACATGCATCATTGAATTATTTTTGGCATTATTGTAATATTTTAGATATTTTACCATAACCTTGGAGAAGTTGAATGTTTGTCATTTTGTTTCTTTTCAAGAGGGAGTTTTATGTTCAATACTCTGCATGTGGTGATATTTTGCAATTGGGAAAAATATACACTCAACACATTGACTCAGGGGCCAGTCATCATATGACAAAAAATATACAATGGTTCAACTGTCTTGAAGATGCTAAATGCTACAAACTAAGAACTTCAGATAACCAAACTTATCTTATACATGGATATGATATGGATGTGTAACACTAAGTAGTTCATTTCCAAATATTAAACTACAAAAGTATTGTATGTTTATAAACTAACATTCAATCTCATCTCAGTAAGAAAGTTAGTAGAAGACAACTATATGATCAACTTTGGATATATGGATGAAATTAATACATGCCTAATCATGAACCAAGGTGAAATAAAAGCAATAAGATCAATCCATGGGAATACATATATCCTGGATTCAATGAAAAATTCACAAAATATTGTGATGTTTCATAGTGATGCTAATAAATTTTCAAATTAATAGGTTCAAGAAAATGAAGAACCAGTACATCACAAAGGTAAGCATAGAAGAATAAAATCAAGAAGATGAGAGGACAAATGCACCATGCTCTACTCATTCATTAGCATTCAGAACCAAATGAAGATACTTACAAAGAAAACAATAAAGGTGGCTAGATAGAAGACAAGGATGATGAACCTAAACAAGTCAAAGATCATTCAATGGAAGAATATCCACATTGAAGACTAAAGTCTTCAATATCCAAATAATGTAATACAGGGGGTGTTAGAAATAGACTATATTACATAATTTGGATCATGTAAATGTACCTTTCTTAGTACATACTTAGGATATTAGATTACTTTAGGGGGAATTTATTTAGTTACTTCATGCAATGTAGTAAATGCACAAGTGTCAATGTGCAATATGTATATGTGCAAGCTATCCCTTGCACAACTAGGTAGAGTGTTGGAAAAGGAACCTATTTCCTATATAAATTCCCATAGACATAGAGAAATATATAGCAATAGGAAGTAGTGTAGAAAAATGTGGTGTGATGTAGGAGAGTGTGATGTAATGTGATAGAGTGTGATATGCTCAAATCCCATTCTTGAGTAGTAGATTTATTCATGGAGTGTTTATTTTCTCCATAGCTACTTTGTAAATATTTCCATCATTTATATTTATAGTATATTTTTAGTCATCTCACAAATTTTCTTTATTTCATATTATTTTGCATCTTGTTATTGCTATCTCCCATTATATGTTGCATCAAAAGCTAACAAGGTTAACCCAAATCTCAAGATAGTAAATACTTTATATGTCATTCCCCTTAAAATAGACCCCCATAAACTCCATTATATGTATAGCCACCATGTAGAACAATTATGTGGAAGACCATAGCTCATGGTACTACTCATACCTTGATTCTTACTTTCCTAGTGCTTACTTTGGAGAAGAGCCTCAACATACCATAGCCACACCCAATAAAGCTATGCATATCCAACCTTTCACCTCTTATTAAAAATTGGATACACATATGTAGAGCCAAACCCCTTATGTACAATCCCAATCCTCCCTCCCAGGAACAAGATCCTCAATGTTATAGTAGACTCTAATTACCTAGGCTGAGGAAGAAGTATATGTTGTATCTAATGGATCTAGTACTTCAACACCTAGTAAACCATAATTTTATTTTAAATATATGACACATACCAAGAATGAGGTGATAGAGTAGTATAGAAATGCCAATCCAATGAGCTTAAATGCTCAAAATAGTCTCACAAATCCTAAAAAGGAGTTTCCCCCATGGTCACACCTAAGAAAAATGTGTAAAACCTCCCAACAACTATTGGTAGAAATATCCTGGAATCCCAAAGGCAATGTGCACTAATCCCTACATAAGTTAGAGCTCTCAAAATTATTATAGAGATGCCCAAGCCTCAATGGGTACCAAGCACAACATAGAGGATTCACCTTGTTGGGTCATTCAATGTGGTAGATCATCTAAAGAAGTCTACTATCTCTGTCTTTCTAAGATGTCCTATAAATGCCTAAGGAGATGAGATACTTGGAGAAAGTTTTAGAGAAGTAGAAAAATTTGAGTAAGTAGAATCCACCTACAATATTATATATATCTAGCCCTAAGGTAAGAGAAGATAAACCTATGCTATTTTATCTAACTTTGGTCTATGGTGATAAAATGATTCATATTTGCATGGTAAAATTAGGATAAATTACTTCGATAATGCTTAGAAGCATGGAAAATGCATTAGGGATATCATATAAACCTATTAAAAAATGGGTAGTCCAATTATATGGAACTATTATTTAGAGTCTTGGAACGTTTTGGATCCTTACCCTCATATTACAAGCTTATCCTAATCCTATAGTCCAAGACATAATGATGATTAAACTCCCTGCTAGTTTTGATATCTTCCTATCAATGGAATTAAATGCTGAGATAGGGGGCTATTTATCCCTATATTTGAAACACATAATACTTAGAATCAAGTATAGAACCAATCCAAATATTCTATTAGATCCTCCACATATTCATCACATAGAGTATGTGGTATTGATCAAGTTAGAAAAAGACTAGATCTACATTGTAGAGGAAGGGTAGTCTAGGTTGGACCTATTTTTCGATGAAGCCTACTCCTCTATTGTTTACATTTAGATGGATTAGTGGGAAGTTGATAATTAGGATATTGATCTTGATGGAGCCTTTGAACAAGCATGTATGGATTAAAAAGTTGTCTAATTTAGCTTTGTAAATATGTATATATAAAAAAATTATTTTCTATAGCAAGATTCATCTTAGATGCTTAAATCCACATTATTTATTAGGGGTATTTCTTAATTAAAAAATTATGAAATATCATATGGTAGCAAGGTTTGTAAAAGAAATCATGGACTATTCCATGCCATTGAAATTCATTGGATGGTCAAAATCAACATCCTATGCAATTTCTAAATAAATAAAATGGAGATATTTTTAGGGGTAGCAATGACTATTGAATCAAAGAGTTAAAAAAATATAGGGAAATATTGCATTTAGTAAAAGAGCCATTGGATATCATCTCAATCTCAATTAATTATAAACTATTCAATCACACCTTTGATGGATGACACTATTTGGTGAAAATAAAGTGCAAACATACCTTAGGATTTCAACAACTATCTAATTAGTAATGGAGAGTGGTCCATAGACCATCCAATGCATAAATTTATCTCTTGCATGTGTGTTTCACACTTAGGAAATATTATTCCTAGAGTATGTATTAAGGATGTGATCATGCATAGTTAATGACAACACATGCCTAGATCATGATAAGATATGGGCTATCAAGAAAAGGTTTAGTGCTAGAACAATGTGAGCAATTTGATCAAGATTTTATGGATGATGCTCATTGGTAGGCTAAGATAAAATTATCTTCACTAAATAGCATCAATAGTCATATCATCAAGGATAGGGACACATGATGAAATTGCATTATATTAGAATTACCAAATAAAATATCCAATGTTGAAATAGTATGCATCATCTGATCCAAACAAATCAACAAGTGATATAAGTTGCTAAGGTAGAAATAACTAATGGCTCAACAAAGCTACATTGGTAATTTGAATAAAACAATATATGGATGGCTTTGCATGTGAAAGGAATAAATACAAATAACTCCTTAAAATAATGGTAACTATCATATCATTGAAGTAAGGACACTTTGTGAGTCTGTGCTTAATCAAGGGTTGAGGAAGAAAGTCCCAAACATGGGATAGCATGAGTCAATCAATTGAATCATCAATTATTAGTGCTAATTGATAAATCAAATGAGGATAGCCTTAGTTTCATGCTACCCATCAAGTTAATAAATTAAGAATATCCGACAACCATATTATCATTATCGTCAATGGACATGGATTGTTGTTAGAATAAAAAGGAAAAAAAGCTCCTTGGAAAAGACAAAAATGATAGCCCATGAAACATTTGATCTACAAAAATTGATAATATCTTTACAAAAAATTGGCATGAGAAAAGATAATTTTATGTGGCATGGATTGATGTATTAAGAGGAGATCTAGTCTTGTCGTATTAGTTCTATAAAAAAAGAAAGCAAATGCCCATGATGAGAATTTATTATTGATAGTATGATAGATTAGTTCTAAATATAGAAAATATATACTTAGATAAGGTGGAAGCCTCTTCCTATTGGATTTACATAGATGGAGAAATCATTTGAAACTAAGAGAATTTAATGATAAAATGTTAACAAACATCACCCATCCACTTTATGATAAAAAGAATCAAATTCATTGAATGTGCATTTAATGCCAACAATTCCCTTGATCCCTAAGAGGAAAACCTATAAAAGGGTCTCCTTGCCTGCAATTTCTTTCCTTTTCATTCTTGAGTATCTAAGTAGACAAAGAACCTAGGAAGCACAAAAGAGTGTATTTGTAGAGTCAAGCCAAATAAATCAAATCTACTAGGGTAAAAGTGTCTGAAGTACCATAAAGAAAAATAAGACTACCACCCATACCTAGGAAAATAGATTTGGTCTATCCATTTATTCACCTGCAAGATCAGTTACAATCTCTCCATCCACCTCAGGATGAGAGACACCAATCAAAACCTCCCAAGCCATAGTCCTTGAGTAAATAAATGACCTTATGGAGAATGTTGTAGACCCAAAGTTGTCTAAGAGAACCAAGAACCTAAGGGAAGGGGCATTGAGGATGTTATATAAAAGGGATATCTAGACCTTTGGGGTATGAATATGGAGTAGCATCCTAGCACAATACATGGTGCTTAAGGTGAACAATTGCTATGAGGTAGAGGTTGTGTATGTAAAACTCTATAATTTCTAGAGATATGGAAGTCTAGTCACAGATGAAATTTTTAAGGTCACTATCATTACCCATGTCATGTGATGGATGCTATAGGTACAAATATATAGACTTACCATAAATTTAGAAAATATTTCTAGATATTTTAACATCATATTAGATAAGTCAATTTTTTTATTGGATGAATGTGGTATCAAGGACACCACATTGCCATAATTCCCCTTAAGCTATAAAACCCTAAGGGATAGTGCCAAGGACACTACAAGCATGGTGTCATTTCTTTTTGTGTTTGAATATGACAAAGCATGTTTTAGGCCTAGCTTGACATTTTGTATATGTTGAGATGGACATATAGAAAATATAGGTTGGTTTGTTGATTTCAATGACTCCATTACTGAACAAATTCACGAAGTGTTGTCTAGATTCAAGAACACAAATATTTTAAATTTTTCTTTATTTTTAGCCCATTTTATTCTATCCCAAAACCCTAGGATATACCCCATTTTGACCTTGACGTAAGTAGATCATTATGACTAGGAAAGGTTTATTTCATTTTGCATGGAAGTCCTAAGCAAGGCTTCCTCATATTATAATTTAGCCTTTACCTTGGAAAATCTAAGTGGATCCAAACAAGAGCACCTTTTTACAACTAGCCTAGAATTGTTTTAGTTTAAATATAAAGAAGACTAGTATTGTTTTTAAGGATACCACTATTTTTAGGCTACACGACTTCAATAAATTTGTTTATTAGCTACCCAATTATACATCAAAAATGGTTTTTATTTTAGAGATATTTAGACATATGGATACCATTTACACAACCTATAGGATTGGAAAATGTAGGAAAATATTTTATAAGCTTCTCCTTATCCTAAAAAAGTAACACTGGTAAAGAGAAAGAATACCTTTATTTTGGGAGGTAAACTAAACTATTTGAGGCTTGACATGATTCCAAGAGAGTGGAACAATGACTTGAAAGGTAAGTTTCATTCCTGGCTAGCAAGCATCAAGAGTTTGGATAGGTTCATGCATGAGGCCAGATTGGACACCAAAGACTTGAAGAACCCAATAGAGGAGGTAGGTGCATGATCATTTGAGATAGTTTTCAAGCAACCACAATAGCCAAGGTCTTACTAGACCTATGAGAAGAAACAAAAAACAAAAACAAACCCATGAATCTAGATTACTTCCAAGAAAAATAATTTTGAGAGAGAAACATTGGAAGGAGGAAAAATAAATACATGGTAGAATTTTCATAAGGATTTTGGGTATACAATAATGGCTTCTATGAGGATAAAAGGTTTATTAAGTTTTATAACTATGAGCACTCAAATTCTCAAACATATCCATGGATAAAGATAATGAAGAGGAGATAGGAAAGGTATTTCATTGAACTTATCAAAGGGTGGAAGTAATGGAAAATATAATCATTCATGTTGAAGAATCATTATCAAGACCTGAAGAAGCTCCAAGCACAAACTCTCCCCAAGAGTCTCTTGTGATAGTCTAAACCACCACCATAAGCATACCAACAAGTGCTATAGAAGGGGAAGAAAGAATTGGTCCATGGTGTGAGTCCTCCACCATCAAAGAAGAAAAGGGTAGATGCCCCAATTACTCAACCATGAGATACTTCACCCCCACCATCTAGTAAGTTCCTTCATATTTACTGAACTTTTACTCTAACTAGTAGTCAATGGCCTCCCATGCCTTCTATATTTTATCCTCATTAGCTTCCATGCCAAGTGCTATAACTACATTTGCCACTTCTCCTTACATTATTTTTATTGTATCCTTAATTGAGGTGGAGTCCTTATTTATAACCTCTAAATTCATCACCCCCATTGATTTTGCCCATGCCACCCCATATATAGCTCCTTAGACCATTTTTCTAGAATGATTTTCTCTTCCCTTCACTTCTCCACCTTCCCTATCATTCATATTATTTATACCATTACCCTAGGTTTTAAATTTGTAGGGAAATTTTATGAGATCTTAGGCTCCTTCTCCTACCTTCAATGCACTACGATGGTTTAAATATATTTACTAGACATCATAGTACATCTAGAAAAAAATGCAAAAAGTTGTGTGACCTCCATAAATGGGATTAAGGAGTCATTTTTATCCTTAGGACACCATCATGTATAATTCATATAACCCAAAGCCAAGGATTACAAAGTTGTAGTAGTAGGGATTACAAAGTGGGAGTTGTAGGAATCTATCTTAAATATTCCTAAGCTAAGGATTAGGTAGGTTCATGGAGAACACCAGTAAATTCATAAGTTATGACTACCTTACACTTGATATGAGGTTGGAAAAGCATAAAAATAAACTTGAGGATGTGAAATCTACCATAAATAACTCCCATATAGAGGTCAAATGACTCCAAAACTAGATATACTAGCTAGAAAGTATACAAGTTCTAACTTCCCTCCTAAATGTGAAAAGTACTAGGAACCAAAGCTTAGCTAATCAACTTGTTGTCTACAAAGCCTAACTTGATAAGGAAAGGGATGACTTTCGAAAGGAGCTCTAAGAGAAAAGGAAGAAAAATGAAAGAATAAACCAATAATAAGGGGTGATGGAGCTAATAAGGGAGGTTTTCTGGTTAGATTGGGATAACATAATCAAAGCCACATCATCATTATTCCACATGCCTAAATTTATTGATACAACCACTAAGCAAAACATGAAAATAAGCTAGGGTGTTGACCAAACATTGATGACGAATTTTAAGAGGTCGACTGAGGCAAAGAAGTACAAAGTGAAACTAGCCACCTCACTCAACTAGGAGTTTATAACTATAGGTATATAATATTGAGAAGTGATGGTACAAAAAGTGCTCGATTTACTTGAAAAAGTATAGGCTACATAGAAATACAAATCCTAAATAAGCATCCTAAACACTATACTTGTAAACCTAAGGGGTCCCATTGACTCCTAAATTCGAAAAGGTCTACCCTACCTTTGGGCATTAGATATTAAACTTATTTTGGAGCAAAGGTATGCCAAAAATTGCTACATTTACTTGAAAAATTATAGGTTACATGGAAATGCAAATCCTAAATAAGCATCGTAAACACTATAGTTGCAAACCTAATGGGTCCCATTGACTCATAAATTCAAAAAGTTCTACCCTCCCTTTGGACATTAGATATTAAACTTATTTTGGAGCAAGGGTATGCGTAGTCTCTTTAGAAACAAAAAGAAAGACAACAAAGTTTTGATAAGTGGTCGTATTCCCCTACTTTAGAGGATATAACACAAGTCATTAAACACCTAGTAGACCTTAAAATATGAATACAAGAATTCATAAACAAGATGATGAGCTTATTAGATGATGACCAAATAGAAATCCATAGGTGTTACCACTAGTACCAAAAATTAGATCTACCCTTTGATGATGAGTGGGAAGAAATGAAAGCCTTAATGGATAAATTTTTCTCTCAGTAGCCCCACATTTTTTTCATTCTTCTCACTATTTAATTTTTCTTTTAGTTCTTCCAATATTTCATTCTTTCATTTTGACTATCATGCCCAATATATAATGCTATTGTTTTAGGATTCTTTATCTTAAACATTCAAAAGATCACGTATGAGTTGTTATAACTATAGTGAAATTTTATTACATGGAGGAAGAACTTTTACCTTGGCTAAATTTTGTAAGTCAACCTCAATGGTAAATAGACCAATGAAAGAGTAAGAGCAAAGATAAAGCACATTGTTGATTATATTACATACAATAGGTGTTAATTTGGTGAGCAAAATGGATTACAATGTTTTGAAGCCACATTCATCATTGATTTTTCATATCTTTGATTGGTGCTCTTTACAATGTGAAGGGAACCCAATAGAATTTTGATATTGCATGAGCTATCCAATATTTGATCAATTATAGATGTTGAATAAAGGAGCTAAGAAGGCCATGATAATTTCCAAATATGCATGGCCTATTTATCAAGCTAATCTAATAGTAGACACTAATTCCTAGGGGTAAAGTGATTTACGACGTAGCAATATTGTGTTTACTAATGATTTTATATATCTATGAGGGCATTGATGTCTAGAGAAAATAAATCTATGAAGTGATAAGGAAACATGAACCATTAATTTTTCAAATAAAAAATGAGTGATAATGTAAAAAATTAAAAGACAATAACATTTCTTAAAGCGATATGAGCTATTTATCCTATACTTTTTTAGAAAAGCAAGCAAAAGATGTTTTTAAAGTCATGCAAGTCATTGATTTTCCATCCAACAACCCATGTTGTTTCTTGAGTTTCATGAAGAAAGTGTTAGATGAGATTTTTGCAATTGGTTAGGGCCTAGACATGTTGGAGATACAAGAAAATTTTATGGAAGAATAAAGTGGTTACTCCATAAATATTTATTTCCAAAGAAGATTCAACATTGATCTTGGGTAGAAACAAGATCCAACGATCTATGGAGGTTCAAAGAGAATGAAAAAATATGTGGATCATGAAAGCTACATGATCCATATGATTATAATGATCAATTTTTTACATTATCTTCTTAAACTTTTTTATGATAACCAAAAGCACCTTTCCATTGGTCAAAATGCAACAAATTCAACATCCATAAATTAGTTCCTCTACACATTATTGAGCTCACAATGACTATACACATGATAACCATGTAATTTCTCCACTCCATGCTCAAGGTCAATCTGACAACTTGTATGAATTAAAAAATAAATGTGGGTGATACAACATTAGAGAGCAATGCCAACCATCCTATTTTTGTTATCAATGGAGAGGATCTAGATAATCTCTATGAGTCATACAATCAAGAAGAAAATCATCTAACTTTATGGGTCTAAATTTTAAAAAATCAATTATAGCCACCAAGTGGAATGGCATTCCAAAAAAGTTATTGAGATCTTAAAAGTGGTAGCTCCAAGTTTATAGACCTTAAATCTAAGAAAATTGATTTTATATGGATCCTACTCTCATTCTCTAAGGAATTCCTAGTAAGGGTAGTTGGTTATAATTCTAGAGACTCCAAATATAGAGATCCCAAGTTCCTCAAAATTAATTTATCCATATATAGGGACCTTGATCCCATGATAATTGAATGCAAACCCATCCTTCACTTGATTTTGGAGGGAAAATTTTGATTTTGTGTGCAACATTTTGAGGGAAGTCCTAGTTTTAGGTGTATAGATATTAGTTTCAATGGAATTATAAGGTATTGGAAGTTTCCTGCTTGTGTCTAGTATTCAGCCTTGTGTGTATATTTCCTTTCACCTCTCGTATAGTTTGGACTCAAGCCTTGAGTCATTTTGCTAATAGCATTTGAGCCTCTTATAATTTTCCATCCTTGTAAAGAAATATAAAATTATGGATAACTTCACTCTACCCTATTTCTTATTTGTAAGCATATGGTGCATAAATTATGATATTAGATTGAAACTATGTTCACTTATATAGGTATTTGTAGATGACGAATGTGTGAATTTTATTTCAGTTGTGCATAGAGGGAACCCTTGATTTTGGTACATTACCTCTATTTGTTTAGGATTTTATTTCTTATAATTCTTTCTCTTTTTCCTCTGGTAAAAAGCAAGTAGTTTAGTAGGATGCACTAAAGATCATATCATATGGGGAACCAACCTCTAGAAAAATCATAAAGGTTTCCCTATGGGTGCATCCCTTACTCATAGAGATTCTTGACTGTCTCACTCAATGTGAGGCATGAGTGTTTGGTGCATATAATTACTATCATGGATTCCCATGACATTCTGAGTGGGCAAAACCATCCATATTGATTAAATTCCTAGTAGTCTTAGTATAATGTAATCCCATTTATTCATAAATTGCTTTTGGCTCCACCATCATTGTTACTTTTGAATCCACTATGTAACTTTTGAACAAATAATTCCTAGTTTTTAGGGTCACATTCATTGTTGGTCGGTTCAATATTTTAGGCTTTGGATCATTCAAGATATATACCACATCGACTTGAATGTCAAATGGATGTTTCACTATTAAGTTCTTTGTTTAGCCACACTAGATGATTTTCTAACCCTAGGGTTTTAATATAGAAAACCTTCAAGCAAGGATTCAAGACAAGATGCACAAACACTATTAACCCTAAGTGCACACTATATGCTATTTATCTTTCAATGCCTAGAAATCAATTAAATATATTCATTTTAAATTAGATCTAGGGCTTGTAACAGAAATAACAAACACTCAACAAACAACCTAAATACTAATTAGGGCACTTATCTTATCCAGTGATTGATCCTTGCTTTTTATCCTTTTGTCTAGTGATATCAACAAATCCTGTTCCTGGAAGATAATTTGGAAAACACTTAAAAATGTGATTAGAATTAGGGTGCCTACTTAGACAACTATACGATAATACTTGGAGGTGCAAAAATCAAGCCCCCTAAGTCATTTTAGTTGAACTTTGAAAATAGAAGCAAAATTCAACCTTTGGAAAGTGAACAAGCATAACAGAATATAGCAAAACATAATGATAAATTTTAATGACGATCATAATAGTATGTCCTATATGCAGCTTAGAATGCAGATCTAGGATTTGGGGATAACAACTTACCCCTAGACATAGTCTGGGTGAAATCGTGTCCCATAACAGGTGATCGTGATTTTGTAGACTGATGAAATCATGCCCCATAGAGATTGAGCACGATTTCATAGAATCTATGCAAAAATAAAATAATTATGCGAAGAGCCAATTGTGTCATAGAGAAAATTAATGCATGCATGAAAGAAAGTGAAAACATCTGGTAGATAACACTAAAGTAAACAAAAGGGTTGAGACTTCCTAAATAGTCAGTAAGTAACAGATAATCCAACACAAATCCACCAAAGTGAGTAACAGATAATCCAATGTAGTAAAAAATAGATCACACTTTACAATTGCAAGTTAGCTTGGTTGTGGTAGAAGAAAAAGAATGCAAATCACGTAGGGAGCACTTTAAAATCACTTGTCTTATTACTTATCATCATCATTCATTTGTGATCTCAAAATGATTTTAAAACCTCCTTATATAGCATATTTGAAATAGGAATGGGTAAGAAAACCAAGGAGAGCCGATGCCAAACACACCAACTTCAAAAATTAGGGTTTCCTTGGGAGAAAACCCTAAAATGCAAAATTGTGTCCCGTTAGGGTCGACTGCAAATTTGTCTTACGAAATCGCATCCTGTCAAGGGCGGCCAAAATTTTACATAAAAGGAGGAAAACAAAATAAAGGGGGGAAATACCTAGCCCTTGCCCTAGGCAAGTCTAAGGGGTCTCCTAGGAAGAATCGTGGAAGATTGCCTAAAGGGGGTCAATTTTTCATGTCTACAAACAATATTTTAAATATTAAGACTTCAAATATACAGGTCCCAAGATAGACTTTCTTGAACCTTACAGTAACACTTTGGCTTTGTATACACATTCCTTGAGGTTAGAAGCCATTCTAGATTCAATTGGGATAAGTTAAAAAATAGGAAAAAAACTAAACATGGATTCCAACCAAAATGTAGGTCACAATATCAATCAAAATTATATGGTAAAAGAAGGTGAAGAGCTTGTAGAGGAAGGGAAGATTAATGCCCTTAACAATTTTTTTAGCCCTGGTATTAATGAAGATCATTACTTGGAATAATAGAGGACTCAAAGGGAGTCTTTCAAAACAAAATAAAATTAGAAGAATGATTCAGATAAACCATCCACATCTTATTTTCCTTCAAGAAACAAAGATGCCAATAGAGGAAATGAATTCAATTGCTAGTAAAATATGGTCAGCTAGAAAAGTTGCTTCACTCAGTTCCCAAGGAACTTCTCATGGCATTACTTGCCTTTGGTATCCAAAAGAGGTATATATTCATCATATGGTTGGTATCTAGGGTATTTTAGCTATATCTATTCAAAGTAGGCATTCTAACCAAATTATGTTTTGCATAACCATTTATGCTCTAACTACTTTGGAGGAAAAGAGAAGATAATAGAAGGATATAACTTATATTATCTCTCATTTTCCTAAAGCTTGGATCTTGATCAGAGGATATTTCAATACCATCCTATCTGTGGATGAGAAAATTAGAGGAAAAAAATTTGGACCAAAGCACTGACCTCATGAGTGAATATATTGCAAACCTTTATCTTGTGGACATCAGTCAGATAATGGCCTTATGACTTGGTCTTGCATAAGGCAAGGCTTAGATTGTATCATGGATAAATTGTATAGG
Organism: Wollemia nobilis; assembly: GCA_028583015.1. Taxonomy (NCBI): domain Eukaryota; kingdom Viridiplantae; phylum Streptophyta; class Pinopsida; order Araucariales; family Araucariaceae; genus Wollemia; species Wollemia nobilis. The sequence continues at coordinate 1,930,636 of JAQPPZ010017070.1, forward strand.
TTCTTGTTCTCTAGCAATTTCTTAATCCATGGTCACATTCCTAAGGTGAAGACTCTTAACAATGCTAGTTCGGATCATTGGCTAGTCATGGTGGAAATTTGGAAAACCAATGTGAGTTTCTTGCCTTTTTTATTTCAATTAATGTGGCTTAGAGATAGTTCCTTCAAAACCCGAGTGCAAAAATGGTGGAAGGAAGATAAACCAAGGTATGGGACTAATATATTTTGTTTTTCCAAAAGGTTGCAATAAATTAAATCCAAAATCAATATTTGGAATTGGAAGGAGTTTGGAGATGTATGACAAAAAATATAAAGTTATTGCCCAGTTTGAAAATTTGAATAAGAAAATCCATTTAAATGGCCTCACAAGGAGTAGAAGTACAAATGAAATTAGACTCATAGCTTAGTTATAGGAATGGGAAAAAAGAGAAATCTTATGGAAGCAAAAATCTAGGATCCAATGGCTCAAAGAAGAAGATTGAAACACAAAGTTTTTTCAAAAATCTCTTCTAGCTCAAAGATCTCACAACTTTAATTCTTTCTTGAGACGTTGTCTACACTTGAGACAACATGAAATTTGTTGTTGTCAATTAGTTTTCCAATATTTTTGTTGTTGCACCTCTTGAGTCAACTTCTCAATAGAATATTCTTCAAGTGATCCCTACTCTTATCACTTCTAAGGAGAAATTTGTTATGGCTGCTCCAGTTACTATCAATGAGATTTAATAGGTGGTTTTTAAAATACAAAAAGGAAAATCCCCTGGTCTTGATGGTTTTCCCATTAAGTTCTATCAAGATTTTTGGGGTATAATTCAAGCTGATTTATTAGAGGTGGTGGAAGAAACTAGGAATGCCAAAGATATTTTGAAGTTTATAATAAAATCTATATTTCTCTTGTCTCAAAATCTCAAGAGGTAGATCATATCTCAAATTTTAGACCTATACATTTATGTAATGTTCTCAAATCATTACAAACATCATGGTAGAAATACTGAAGCCTCTTTTGCATAAGATTATTTCCCATAAACAAGGGGGTTATGTGGAAGGGTGTCAAATAGTGGATGAGATAGTTATTTCTGAGGAAGCCATCCATTCCATGGAAATGCAAAAATCTCCATCTATGTTTATTCATTTAGACTTATCTAAATATTATGACAAAGTGGATTGACACTTCCTTGTCAAAGTTCTAAGGTAATTTGACTTCTCTCAGGTTTGGATGGACTGGATTATGCGATGTATCTCTTCGATGTCCTACTTTGTTCTTATCAATGGTAGGCCTTCTCAATTGTTCCCTATTTCTAGAGGTATTAGGCAATGTGACCCCCCCTCCCCTTATTTATTCATAATTCTTTTTAAATGCTTGGGCAGGACTATAAATAAAAATAAATAAAATAGAACCCTTGAGGGAGTAACCATTGCTCATAGAGCTAGGCCTATTTCTCATCTTCAATTTTTTGGTGACTCTACTCTGTTAGGTAAAGTTACAGTTAAGGAAGCTTCTAAAATTAAGTAAATCATTAGTTATTTTTCTAATGCTATCGGGCAATTGATCAATGAAGTCAAATCTAAAGTCATTTTCTTTCACTACTCTCCTAGATAGGAATCCATGGTCTTGGATAAATTAAGATATAAGAAGACCTCTCTTCTGGTCACTTATTTAGGTATTCCTCTCAATATTCAAAGATAGAAAAAATATAGTAATTGGTTTTTGGGTAGAGTTAAGAAGCAAATTGGTAAGCGGACCAATATATGGCTTTCATTTCGGGGTAAAATTACCTTGGTAAAATCAATCCTTTAAGCTATGCCCATTTGTGTTTTTGCTATGCTGAACATCCCAAAGATTGTTCTTTGAGAATTGAATAAATCAATCATTGGTTCCTTTGGAGTGGTACTAAGGAGAAAAGAAAATGGGCCTTGGTGAAATGGGATACTTTATGCCTCCCCAAGAATGAAGGGGGTTAGGTTTCCGGTTTGTTATTAATAACAATAAGTCTTTAGTTGTTAAACTGTATTGGAGGGTTTTGCATAACCCCAATGCTCTTTGGGCCAATAATCTTCATGTTAAATATGCTAAAAAAAAATTTGAAGACCTTGTTTGCTATAAATTGCCTACCAAATATTCTCCTATTTTAGCTATTTTTAAGAGTGGTGAGAATTTGATTAAGCAAAATTTATTTTAAATCATTCATATTTTTCAACAGGTAAATTTTTGGATAGATTCTTGGGATGGTCACCAGCCTTTGATAGTTTAGTTTATTGATTGGAGGCCTTGGATGGAGGATCTCCATCGAGCTAATTGGATAAAGGTTGCTAATTATTATTGATACCATATTGGTAATTAGATGGTTAATAGATATTGGATCCTTATTGAGGAGTGGTCTATTCAAATGCTAGAAAGGAAAAGAAAATACATCCAAAGCATCCATCATATGAGATCTCTCTCTTGGTCCCATGATAAAGACTATTTTGGATGGAACAACACTACTAAGGGTGATTATTCATTGCTCAAGGTTATTTGGCCTTATGCCATAATAATCTCAATATATTATATGACATATTTACTCGATTGTGGGACCAAAAGCTCTAGCCTAAGGTGGTGTTCTTTACTTGGATTTTATTGCAGCGTAGGTTGCTTATTGGTGAGCAACTTATGAAACATGTTTTTTATGGCATGTTTAGATGCGAGATGTGTGAAGAGAATGTAGAAAATCTCAGTCATATTTTTATTGAGTGTACCTTAGCCTTTGAGCTATGGATGAGAATGACAATCTTACTTGGCTTACAATGGTCTAATTGTTTTTACTTTTGAATAGGTTTGGAGGGATTGGCCTAATCAGGAGGGTGTTAATCATTTTATTAGGTAGCTAGTTTGGATGAGTTCTACCATTCTACCTTGGAATATATGGAAGGAAAGAAACAACCAAATTTTCAATAAAAGAAGGAAGGACATTCACTATATATGTAAAAAAAAATTGCTAACTTAGTTGAATCAATCCAAAAGCTCCTTAAACACCCTTAGAATTCGCACCAAATATGGGATTAGGTGATGCAAAGATTGAAGATTAACTCTTTTAAGGGCAACCAACTTAAAGGGATCGTGAGTAATCAAAAGATGGATAGAACAAGGAATTGGTAGCCTCCTCCTAAGAATTTTGGAAAAGTCAATACCAATGGAGCCTCTAAGGAGAGCCCTATAAAAGCTAGTGTAGGAGGAATTAGTAGACTTTAAAATGGTTCCTTGGTTTTCACTTTTGCTAAGAATTTGGGTATCCTTTCCAATAAACTTGTTGAGGGGTATGGTATCCTTAGAGGCCTTAAAGAGTTTGTTAATGTTGGATGGAAAAAGGTGTTGGTTGAATATGACTCTCAAAGTCATGATTAATTTATGACCACCCTCCTAGATGGTGGGATTCACAAATAAGGGAAGCTCGTCTTTCTATCCTTTCTCTGGATGGCTTTAGTACTAAAGGTACCTAGTTTTTTTCTTTTTTTTTTCTTCTATTTGGTTCAGTTAGGATATTTTAGTTCCCTTGCTTAGATTGATAATTCTTATGTTTCCTCTTTTGTATCTTGCCTGAATAGTCTTTTGGCCTAGAAAGGTCAAATTTATTTTATGTTTTTTCCTTCTTTTTAGTTTTTCAATATGTGTGTTGTTTTCCTTCTTTTTGGTGTTTTTTATGTTTTTGTATTTTTGTATGTTTTTTTGTTGTTGTGTTTGTGTGTTGTTTTGTTGTTTTTAAGTTTTTTTGTTGTTTTTTATTGTTTATTGTTTTTTTTGTGTTTGTTTTGTGCTTTTACTGTCACTTGTTGTTTTTGTGTTTTTATTTTTATTTTATTTTTTAATTTTGTTTGTTGTTGTTGTTTTTTTTGTGTTTTTTTGTGTTTTTTTGTGTTTTACGCATGCTCTTTGAATGTGCCAAAGGGGGCAGGTTAGGTGCGAGCCTTGGGTGTTTTTCAAAAGAACATAAACTTCACATGAAAGACTTAAGAAGTTAATATCACATATTAAGTAGCATTTCAAAAGATTGAATATATATATATATATATATATATATATATATAAAAAAAAAAAAAAATTGGTTAGTGTGAGAAACCCCTATGACCAACACACAGGGCTGAGCAATCTCCTCTCTACCATGATCCCTTCTAAAGCCAAGAGCTATGCTTATCAATAGGGAATTTAACACACAACCACCACACACCCATCCTCTCACACACTCACCCACGCTATGGTTTGAACCTTGGACCTCCCGAAGAAGAGCCAAGGCGCGAACCATTACGCTGTCCCTTGGGACTAAAACCTTAATTAAGGAAAATCATTCCCCATATCCCTTTAGGACTATAAATTTTTGTTCCACGGGGCCTATCCTATCCGGGTATACCCCTCAGGCTAGTCAGGGGTGTTTTTTGTATCCAATGCAGGTCATCAGGATTGAACCCCAGACCTTCTTTCGAGGATTGAGGGAACTTGCGAGTAAGGTACCTAGTACAAATTAAACCTTAATTAATAAAAACCATTCCCCATAACCCTTAGGGACCAAGACTTTCCGTTCCACATGGCCTATCCCATCCAGGTATACCCCTTAAGCTATTCGTGAGGGTTTTTATATCCATTCGACGAGGCCTGTCCCATCTAGGTATACCCCTCAAGCTATCCGCGAGGTTTTTTATATCCGACGTAGGCCGCCAGGCTTGAACCCTTCCAAGGATTGAGGGAAATTTTCAATAAGATACCTGGTAAGCAAAATTGAATGAATATATTAATTCAAAGCTAAGAAGTAAATATTAACTATTTTAAGCTATTAATCTTGAGTACAAAATATTTTAAATCCTATAATAAGGTTGAAAGAGGTCAAAAACATATACATTCACATTAGTTTATATATTATTACTATTTTTTTTTATTATTATTTTTTTAATATTACTGTTTTTTTACCGTTTTATAAACTTAATTTTTTTTTACAATTATTTATGTGATTTTTTTTATATGAAATGTATCATACTTATAGGTTATTCTATTTTAAGTAAAAAATATGTTTATTAAAAATAGCTTTAATACAATTTTTATTTATTATTATTTTTTAAATATATTTTAATATTACTATTTTTTTACCTTTTATAGACTTAATTTTTTTTACAATTGTTTATGTGATTTTTATATGAAATGTATCAAGGTTATTCTATTTTAAGTAAAAAATATGTTTATAAAAAATAACTTTAATTATAATATATATTTTTTAATAAATTAAAAAAAAATTATTATTTCAATTTTATAATTAATATAAAATATTTTTTTATTATTAAATATTTTAAAAATATATAAAATATTTATTTATTTATTTTACTATTTAAAACCTACACATCCTTATTTTCCAAAAAAAATTCCATTTAATTGTTAACTTATCCATATCCATCTCTAATGCTCCTTTAGTCTTTTATTTTCATCCATATTGTTATTATTCTTTTTCTTCAACTTAATTTGCTTACATACTTGTAATGGAAGAACAAGCTAAAAAGCTAAAATTATGTTTGGGATGGTTACCTTTCTTGATTAGTTTTTAAGGAAAATATATGGAAAAGAAACATATATATTAATTATTATATACTTCAACTAAATTCCTCATGGTCTTTGAAAGTAGAAAATAATTATATAGCATAATTATTTTAACACTTGTGTGAAGCATGCAATCATTCTGGTTCTGCACAATGAATAACTGAATTTTTAGGAATACTATAAAATCTTATTTGGGATACATTGTAAATTTTTTATTTTTCAAGGATAGAAAACAAAATAAAGTATTTATTAAATAAAGGGAGCGTAATTTTCTAAAACAGCCATGCAAGAAGACAACACTTTTGTGAAAGAATCAGATAAATATCTTCATAGTGATCCATTTCTCGACTTAAAGAATCACTGCTTTTAAAAATGCATTTCTCCATTCCATGGAAGGGCAGGCAAAACAAAAGCCAAATCAAGTGATCCATTAAATTATTCTCTAAAAAATGACAGAAATACACACGAGTAATCCACTGAAAATATATGATTAAAAATATAAAAGGAAAGAGAAAGTCTTAATTGGTGTCAAAAGTACTTTTCAATTTTTTTATTATTTCACACCTAACCATGAAAGCAAATAAATTGCATGTAGACAAAGGTGGGAAAAATATATAGAAGAGCCTTATATTTTTTTGAAGCTGAATAATTAAAGTGAAAAGTGGCTTTCACATCATGACCAAGTCAAAGAGGAAAATGTGTAGAACACCTAATCGTGACTTGATCCAAGTCAAATAAAATGGGAAAATGGAAAAATGGGACATGCTGTCTTGGATTACTCCTTTTAAAATCATTTGATGAAGAAAAGAGAAAGCAAGAGCCAAAATAATCAAATTTAAAATAGGTAGGAGGGTCTAAATGGTTTTCTTTTAGATTTCCTCGACCAAAATAAAATGGTATATTGCATTCCAAGAAAGTTCATATTATATAAAATACTTTCATTAGGAACAATTCCACCAAGTTTAAGCTTAGGTATTATGTAGTATTATATTTTCTTAATATTATGAAAATGATAATAAAATTAAATGTTGATAATGTTTTGTGAGAAAAAGTATTGGTCGTACAAAATTATAAAAAAAAATTGTATTATTCAATCAACTAAAGATGATTGCAATCAAATAGGGATAGGTTGATTTTTTTTTGTATTATAATAAATATTAAATTTAATATATATTATTTTTTTATAAAAACTTCATGTCCTAATTGTAGTTATAGTTATTTATTTGGTTAATCCTAAATACCATTACCTAATATTTTGAGAAGCACCAAAAATTTTGAACCTTTTCTAATTGAAAGGAAGGATGTGTTTCGATCTAAAAAAAATAGAGTGATACTAAATGTGAGTGTAAGTGTGTTGTATTTAGCACTATCATGCACAAATCCAGGTGATAAAGTCATTAATCATTTATATATAAATTGAATAGAAATTATATTGTTCCATCAATTAAATATAATACAATGAGAGTAAAAACTATTTTTGTTTTGCTACATGTAAATATAATGATGATTAATTTTGAGAGGGATCATTGATTTTGGATCTCATATCAGAGTGTTTTTTTTTTAATTTATTTGTGGAAAACATCCCAAAAGGGATGCCACTTTTGGATAAGACCCAAGGAGGCAGGGGTATCCATTCCGCCAAAAATGCCCAGGACTCGGACCTGGCCTACCACCTTGACATGCTCAAGGAGCAAACAAACACACAAAACCAAATTAAAAAAAGTAAATAACAACAAAAATAATAAAATAAAATAAAAAACATGCTCCTTGAGTGTGTCAAAACCAAAAGCACAACCAAACACACACAATAAGATAAAAGAAACCACAACACAAACCACATAGAAAAACACAAGAACCACATAACAAAACACAAACAAGACAAAAACAACAACACACTACAAAGACATAACCCAAAAAAACATGAAAAATAAACACAACCAAAACCTAAAAAATAAAATAAAAATAAAAACAACTAACAACAGACAATAAAAAAAAATAAAAAACCTAGAAAACACTCACACATAAAAAAAATGAAATAACACAAACAAAGAGAAACCCCAGAACAAGAACGAAAAAAACACAAGAACAATAACAAAAAACATGAAAAAAAAACAAAACAACAGAAACACAAGAACAACAAAAAACAACACAAAGAACACAAAAACAAAACAAAAGAACCCACCCACCTTAAAAAACTAAACAAAGAAGACAAAAGAAAGAAAAAAAAAAGAACAAAACAATGACCTATCTAGACCAGAAGACTATTAATGCAAGAATCGACAGAGGAAACAAAATAAAGAATAGAATGAGCTAGGGAACTAAATAAACTGAATGAACCAAAGAGAAACAAAAAAAAACAAGAAACTAGGTACCTTCAGAACTGGAGCCATCCAAAGAAATGATAGAAAGAAGAGCTTCCCTAATTTGAGAAGCCCACCATATAGGAGGGTGGCCATAACAAGTAAGATCACCTTTGTCCAAAGCCCAATTAGCTAAAGCATCGGCACTCTTGTTTTGATCTCCGACCACATGATTGTAATCAACTTTCAAAAATTCCATCCGGATTAACTGAATCTTCTCAATAATTCTTTTTATTCTCCAATCCACCTTATGATTCTTAGGAGTCTTCAAGAGATTAATCATAAGTTGAGAGTCAGACTCAACTAACACCTTTTCCCATCCAACCTTAGTAGCCTCCTGAAGGCCTCTAAGGATACCATACCCCTCAACAAGGTTATTGGAAAGAATACCCAAATTCTCGAGCAAAAGTAAAAACCAGGGAGCCATCCGAAAGTCTACCAATTCCTCCCACATTGGCTTTTCCAAGGTTCCCTCTAAAGGCTCCATCGGTATTGAATTTTCCAAAATCCTTAGGAGGAGGTTGCCAATTTCTAGTCCTATCCATCTTACTAATACTCACATTACCTTTAAGTTGGTTGCCCTTAGAAGGTTTAATCTTCAATCTTTGCATCACTTGATCCCATCTTTGGTGGGAGTTTTGGGAGTGATTAAGGAGTTGATGGACTGATTCAACTAAGTTGGCTATGGTCTTTTGCCAAATATAGTGAATATCCTTCCTATCTTGATTAAAAATTTGGTTGTTCCTTTCATTCCAAATATTCCAAAGAAGAATGGTAGAACCCATCCAAACTAACTGCCTAATAAAACGATCAACACCCTCTTGATTAAGCCAATCACTCCAAAGCTGTTCAAAAGTGAAAAAATTGGACCACTGTAAGCCAAGTAAAGTTGCCTCATATCAGAGTGTTTTAATTGTAGCACTTGTATTACAATAATTTTCCAATTAAATTTATTTTATATGTAGAGAAGGCTGATGTTAGGGGTAGTTTGTAATAAACTCTATAAATTTATTTATTGGTGTCTCCATTTTTGTCCTCAAGATGTGTTGAAATAAATGCAACCCGATCTTATTAGTCCAAGGAAGATAATGATAAAGACCTTATAGGTTCTTTTGATGTAGTCTAGGGCAAGTGCTATGTAAGCCTTTTGGCATCTTGATGTAAGCCTACGAGCATTCTATATATAAGCCTTTGGGTATTCCATATGTAAGCCTATGTGCATCTTTCTATGTAATACTATAGACACTTTCATGTAATATTACAAGCATCTATGTGTTATCCTACAAACATTTTGGTGTAATCCTAAGGGAATGCTTCATGTATTCACGCTTGGTGATATTTGTTAATCCACCTTTATGGATAACCTTGATTAAAGGGTGTAATTCATTATTATATTATTATAATTTAACCTCAAAGTTAAGTTAATATTGGCTTGAGGTTATCTATTATTGGTATTTTGGAATCACTATAAATACCTCCCAATGATTGATCCATTGCATCAATTTATGATATGTGAGATATTAAGATATCTACCAACACCCACCACTTATTATTTCTTTCCTTTCATGTCATTTATCTCTCTAATATCATTTATATGCTCTTCTATTTTTCTCTTCATTTTTTGTATATGATTTTTTAAATTCACAATATTATATAAAAACATCCTAAAATATAAAATTATGATAATCATATGTAGAAAAATGAAGAAGAGCAAAATAGAAAAGCATATAAAAAAAAATAGAGAAAGAGATAAATGACAAAAATAAAGAGGATAAGGGGTGGGTTCCTATAGGCACCCTAATTTCTTATATATCAAAAACCAATTCAATGGATCAATCATTGGGATTATTTATAGTGATACCAAAACCCTAATTAATAGTTAACCTCAAGCTAACATTAATTTTAATTTTGGATTAAATTACGATAATATGATAACAAAGTACACCCTTTAATCAATGTTATCCATAAATGTGGATTAACCAATATCACTAAGGGTGAATACATGAAGAGTGCCCTTACACTTATATCAAAATACCTATAGGATAACACATAGATGCCAATAGGCTTACATATAGAACATTCATAGGACTATATATAGAATAACTAAAAGCTTACATAGCACTTTCCTATAGGCTACATCAAGAGAACCTATATGTTATTTGTTATTGTTGACCTTGCCCTAATAAGGTTAGATTATAAATATTTCAACACTCCCATAACCTGAACTAAGGGACCAAGGATAGAAGTCATTAACGATAATACATTTTTTCCACAATGAATGCTTATATGAGCCAATGGATTATGCTATCTTTTTTTCAGAGGTATATGAACTAGATCAATCTCTCTTTGAACATGAACCTATAAGCCTACCTCCTAGATAAATATATTGAGCTTCCCATGAGAAGATCTTTAACATATACTATGATAACCACAATCTATCTTCCAATATCTATAGAAGGTAACTGTGGGTGAAAATTTTGCACCTCTTCACCCACTCTTTTGTAATGTGATGTCATATAATAATGGCTAAATTTTACAATCGAGCTCTGACATTGATGGTGAAAGCAGATGTTCAATGGGTAGAAAATTGGGCGACCACCAAGCAAGAAGTCATCCTAAAAACTTGCCCTGCATAAAGATCAATGAAATCGATGGTCGGGAAGATTTTTGAGTAGATAAGTATCATATGCAAACCCTGAATCCCCGCCCAACAATTGGGCATAACATTTTAATGAGGCACTTGTTATCACTTGCCAATATAGAACTCGCCCTATCAAAGGTGGATATTCTAGAGGATGGTGGGGTCATCACACTGACTAAGGATGAATCTTGGGTGAATTTTTGAGAGAGCAACAATTGAAATTCAGGCCTGATTCCTTGCCCCATTGAAAATATACCAGTAGGTAAAAATTTAGGATAGAGTGCAAATCAAATTGTTCACTCGATGCTACAAACATTAGGAATCCCAAGGAAGGTGCATTAATTATCCCAAATGCTTAGGTACAGGCTCTCCATGGGTAGCAATGTGGTGATTTAAAATAATGTGGCTTCCAAGGCAATTAATTTAGTCACTCACCCACCTGGTTGAAGGCTCATCATCGGGTTGAAGGGGTATAATAGGTAAGAATTCAATTCTTGGAAGAAATGCTAGAAGTGATCAAAGGCCTAGATTCATGTAGAAGGTTCCTGACCCTTTTCAGACAGTTGATATTCTCCTATGGAGTGGTGTGCCAACTGAAAGCTAATCTACCTTAATAATCTCTTCCCACCTAATGCCATTAATGTTTGAATTCAAATTTATTGTAAATCCTCTATAAATAGTGGGATGCTAGCTATTCCAAAGGGTAGATCTATGGACATTATAATTCATATGTAATTATTCTCATTGTCTTGTAAATATAAGTATATCACTATTTGGTCTCTCATTTTATCTTCACTTCCTTGTGATTGAATCTGAATGCTTATTTATATGATGGTCATCTAAGTTTACTCATTTAATTCTACAATCTAGATTTCATGGGTCTTTCTTGGTGGTTTTGGAATTTGCATTCACATTTGGATTCAAGGGTTTATTTTTTCTAAAGTTGATTGGATAGGACCGCTCTAATTCTACATCCTGTATTTCATGCACCCTCCCACTAGTTTTGGAATTCTCTCTTTCTCACTACGTTTAACGATGAGTGAGGGTGAGATGAGATAATCTATTAGGTGGTGTGCTTGTATTTCGAACAATGATGTTGAGCACCCAGGTGTTGTAGGTGAGTTGAAGAGGAGAGGGTAATCCTCCAAGGGAGGTCCCAGGTTCAAATCTCCACCCTACCAAAAAGCTGAATTGGGTATCCAAAATCTAATTGATAATGTTGGTGCAGGCAGGGGTCGGGTGCGACTCCCAAGTGAATTTGATGGTGTAGACCCCCCTGTTCGTGGTCTCTCAGACGAAGGCACCCCACAAGGGGTTTTTTGCTTAAAAAAAAAAAAAACAATGATGTTGAGCATATGTGTGTCTTGATATGATCATAACCTATCCTTGTGATTTCTAGCTTGCTTTCTTTCCCTCTCTCCTTTTCCCCATTCCTTTGTGTCATAGGTAGCTAGGACTTAAGTAGTTGACCTCCTTCGAAGATCAACCGACCCATCTCTACCAGGCCAGGAGACCATTCAATATTGGTTGAAGACCTCTGGGCATGCCACTTATTCATTCAGTATTAGTTTTTGCACCAACAACAACTAAATCATGAAGCAATAGACAAGTCTCTAAATAATAAAACCCAATGGCTAGACATGCACCATAGAAATAAGACATACCTTTTTTTAATCATGTAAAATCTACTCATTTTGTAGCCCAAAATTTTACCAATCACCACACTAGTAGGTTTTTGAACTTAGAGTAAACATTCACTATGAAAGAAAAGAATGATAAACATACGGAGTATACTACAACTAACAAACTGCTACACCAAAATACTCAGTAGGAGTTGTATATTTAGTATTATGTGAAGATATCAAAATTACTATGATAAAAGAAATTAGATCTATACCTATGACATTCTTACAAAAGAAGGATTTTTAAATCATACATGAGTTAGGTGTCAAAACAATTTCCAACTATCATGCAAATAGATTTTTGGAATTAAAACTGCACCAAAAAGAAGATTTCTAATAAGGTTTATTCTGTACTTAAAAAGCCCATAAAAAATAACAAGTCCTTGAACTAATATCACCAATTTGTAGAGATTGAAAAAGTATGCATTTTAAAATAAATGGGCTTGCAACATTTTTGTATGAAAAATTTATGGATTTCCCTCCATGCATATCTATGCTAGTGGCATGGTGGTAAGGTAGTCTCATTGCACTCTATAGGTTACAAATTTGAATCTCATGGTTGACATGCAATAAAGTCATCCTATTTTCTAGCACAATCCAATCAGAGCAATGACATAAAAACAATGGTGGCACCTAAAAATGACAAGTATTAGCTTCCATTAGTTAATTTTTTTCTAAGGCATTTCATTTATTTTTTTCTCATTTTAATGTGCCTAAACTTCTAAAGGTCATACATTTTGCATACAAAAGCATTTTTTATACTTTTTTTTAAATTACATAGTTTTTTTCTCTATAGTTTTTTTCTCTACAAACTGGTGGTATCAATTCAAGAAGCTATTACTATTTTTTTGGCTTTTTCTATGTAAAATTGACTTAGTTATCACTATTATTTTTGGTGTAATTTTATTTCCAATAGTCAATTGGTATGATAGTTGGTAAATTTACTTGTACCCTGTGTAGGAATTTATTACATATTGTTGAGTGGTTGGAACCATTCTAAAATACAAGAAAACTAGTTGTTTTACAATTGGTGTTAAAAAGAAGTTACAACTTTATCCATTTTACAAAAGGTCCATGAGAGGCCACAAAATATGCTCTTTCACAATGGAAGCCCTCTTCTAGTAAGGATGGTTAAACAACCACTAGTTGTTATCCTTATCTTCCTCGATTTGAGTGGGCTCTTTCACCTTCTAAAATTGTAGTCTTTGTTAGAAATCTATCAAGTAATGAGAGATGGTGATGGATTCATGTATCTATCCATGTTTGGATAGAGATGAGTGATAATGAAAGGTGATTTGGTGGTCTTGATAGCCTAGGTTAATTTCAAAAATCAACGTATGTGGATGAGTGTTCCTTTGAAATAGAGGAAATGATCCTCTATTTATAAAATTTAGTAAGGTTAGGGGAGAGGCTATATCCCATGTGAGGTGTCCCTTGTGAGGTGTTCCCTATGAGGTATCCTCTAATGTGGCATGCTCCATCAATGCATTTGGGTGATAAAATACCTTACCCACCTACATATAATAAATGAGCATGGATATGTGGAGTAGATTTGGGGTTAACCCCTAATCATAGTATGGTTAACTATGGGTTAATTATTGACCTGGTTTATGTGGAAGTTGAATTATCCATGCCCATGCTTTAAAAACAAAAAAGTCTTCAAAAGTCATTTATGAATTCAAACCCACATGTGGATTTGAAATGGAGCAAGAGTTAGATTTAACCAGGGTTAGGTTGACCCTAGGTTAAGTGTTGAATTTTGGATGAGGTGGAGTGTGACTCACCATGTCTCCCATGCTTTGGGACACAAAAGTCTCCAAATGGTATTTAAGGCCCTAAATGCACACAGGGATATGTGTGGAGCAAGGGTTAAAGTTAACCCTAATTAGATTGACCATAGGTTTAGCTAGGATCAAATGGATGAGGTGGAGGCTAGGCTAGTCAAAGAGTAGACTAGGTGAGGTGTCTATGAATTAAATTTTACATAACCAAACTTAGGATTTAGTTTAGTTTCCTGCAAGAAAAAGAGCATTGTAGAATAAATGGGTTTACAGGGTGAAGGAAGAAGACAGGTAAAAAAAGGTATAAGGCTAGACTACTTGTAAAGAGGTTTGCACAAAAGAAAGGTATACATTTTGATGAAATATTTTCTCCTATTGTTAAAATGACTTCAATTAGAAGTATTTTAAGCCTAGTGGCTATAGATATTGATATGTAGCAACCATAGGGGTATGATGTCAAAGGAAAGGAGAAATTAGTATGCAGGTTAAAAAAATCTTGTATGTCCTAAAATAAGCTCCAAGGTAGTGGTATATAAAATTTGACAGGTTTATGATAGAACAAGGTTATAGTAGATGTTATTTAGACCACTATGTTTATTTTAAGAGTTTAGATAATGGTAAATATATTATCTTGTTATTGTCTATAGATGAAATGCTTGTTCCAAGGTCTAACATGCGGGATATAAATGTGCTCAAAATAAAATTAGCAAATTCATTTGCAATAAATAATTTGGGTGATGCAAAGCAAATCCTTGATATGAGAATAACAAGAGATAGGAAAAATCACAAATTAAAATTATCTCAGGGTGAGTACATTGAGAAGATGTTGGAAATATTTGATATGCAAAATGTAAAACCTTTTAGTACACCTATGGCCAATCATTTCAAACTGACTAAAGAGATGTATTCCAAGACACAAGAGGAGATATAATACATTTCCAAGGTTCCTTATTCATCGATAGTTTATAGTTTAATGTATGCGATGGTGTGCACAAGGCCAGATATAGCACATATAGTGGGAGTTGTGGGAATATTTATGAACAACCCAGAAAAAAAGGCATTGGGAGGTAGTGAAGTGGATTCTTAGATATTTAAGAGGTACCATCACTTACACATTATGTTTTGGAGCATCAAACACTGTTCTATAGAGATATGTTGATTCAAATATGGCAGGTGATATAGATAGTAGAAGGAGCACTACAGGGTATGTATTTACTCTAGGTGGAACTGTAGTAAGTTGGATTTCAAAATTACAAACGGTTGTTGAACTTTAAATAATTAAAACATAGTATGTTATTGCTATAGAGGCTAGTAAAGAGATGATTTTGTTACAAAGGTTTATGGAGGAATTGGAAAAAAAATAGGAGAATAGCAAATTATATAGTGATATTTAGAGTGCCATTCATCTTACAAAGAATGCGACCTTTCATTCTAGGACTAATTATATACAAATCAAGTACCATTTCATATGATCAATTTTGGAAGATGGATAGTTGAAGTTAGAAAAGATACACACTAGCCAAAATCCCACAAACATGTTAAAAAAGGCAGTAACCAAGGAGAAACTGAGTTCTTGCTCAATTTTAGTTGGTCTTCAAGCATGACAGTAAAGGTGAGAAACTTTCCAGGTCCAAATTTGAAGCATAGTCTAGTAGGTGCAATAGCGGTGGAGATACTATGATCAATCTCCAAGTGGGAGATTGTTGGTTGTGGAGCCTGATTCTCTCTCTAATTTGAAGGTCTTATTTTTAGTTGCACTTGGACCCACTCCATGAAGTGGGGGTGTAGGGATGCTTAACCCCTACTAATGTCACCACTCACCTATAGCAAGGGTTTGGAGGCAGTGCCCCCAAAGACAAAAATATATGTATTTTTCCCTTTGTAAATTTGTACCATTCATTATTAGGTCACAGATCAGATGGTAGTATTTTATGTTGTCATTTTTTCCCTAAAATGCAACTCCTTTTTTGTAATAGGATGATGTATGGTGGCTGGTGAGGGGAAATAGACTATAGGTTGCATCCCTTCATTTTTATTGGATAGAATAAACAAATGTTTGGTTATTTTCTCTGTGGATGTAGCCCATATTGGGTGAACCACATATATTTGTCTCTCTTGTATTGTGTTATTTTGCGTTATATTTCTATGTTTTATATTATTGCCCATTTTATTATTCCTAACAAAGACATGATGTAGTGCAAAAAATAATAACACCATATTAGTGGCTTGATTTTGAAGAAGAAGAATTTATGATGGATGATTCATGATTGATTATGAGAAATAAATTTTTAATGGATAATTTATGATTAATTACGACTCTTTGTAGTGTTTCAATGATTTATTTGAGAGGAGATGTAAGATCACCTTACTTTATGATCAATGTAAGATGTCCTAATTATGGAAGGAACAAATATCTTTGTAATTTTACCTTCGATAAATTATTGAGTTATTGACTTTATTTGACAAATTGTTAATATTGTAAGGTAGATTTTTGTCAGTGCTTCATTTAAATGTGGTCTTATGACCGCTTCTTTAAATAAAGGTAATCCATGAGCTATCTATAATCATAGGCATTAGGCTTATCAAATTTTTATTTGAATTGGAGTTTTGTTGAGAAAAGAAATTTTACTTTTTGTTTTTCCTAGCAAATGAAGGTTTGAGATAATCTCTAGAAAAACTTTTAGACAAGTGTGGTATCCATGATTGAATACTTGGTTGTTTGATCATTTGTAAGGTAGTATTTTATTATTGAATTTCCAACCCATCAATCGATTATTTGACGATGAAGGAAGTGAAATACGATGATGAATCGATTGAAAAGAGGAAAAATGTGATTAGAAAATCGAAGAGATAAAAAAAATTCTAGCAACTTTGGCAATAGAAGAGTATGCAGATGCTGATGATGGTGGAAAAAATAGTTTTGCATGGATGAGTGCAAATCTAGGACACCTCAAGATTTGCACCCATCTATGCAAATATTTAGAGTGACGTTATATAAGCAAGCTCACATGGCACAAATACCATTTACATTATGGGAGGGGAGAAGTTTGAGAGAGAGAGAGAGGAGAGAATTTGAGTTTGTGAAGCAAAGCATTATCAGAGTTTGAAGCCACAAGTGAGAAAATGGTAGGAGGAGCATCGAGTGCTAGCATTGGAGGGAGTGAAATAGTGGTAAGTAGACTTTTAACCCTTGAAGTTTGTGTGCTAGGTTTAAAATGAACCCTAGGGAGCAAGTTATTTAGTGAAATAAAATTCTAGAAAATGCATAGGAGAACTAATATTGTATGACGGATAATAAAATGAATGTATTGGTGTGTGTGCACATTAGAGTGTTGAAGTGTATTTGACTAATATTGACTATATTTTTTGATATGCATGAATGTATGCATGTGTTCATTTTGAATACTTTTGTTGCATTATTTATAGAAATTTTTGTGCATGGGGGGTTATCGGGAAAATGGGTACCTAAATCTATCCTATTTTTGAGATTCGTATAAATGTACGGATTCATACAAATGTTTTTTACTGAATTGTAATATAGCTGATGTATGTACATATGATTGTGTGATGTACTTATTATAAATTTGCATGTGAATGAATGGATGCAAGTGAAAAATGTGCATCCAAAACATTGATTTTATCTTCTATAATATGAATTGAAGATGGTATGAGAGCCAAAGTATGGGACATGGTTGTAGTTAGTGGGATTCTATGGCCTAGGTGAGATGTTGACCATGCACACCAATCATGCATACTTATTTACATTATGTGAGTGATGGGATCCTAATAGGAACACCTTCCATTTCCCAATAGGGGAAATGATGATCACTGTAGAGGACATATATAGAATATATCAGATTCTATGATGTGATAGTGAGAGTAGAGATAAGAAAAGATCAATGGTATGCCATACTACAATGATTATTAAGAGATAGATGGTAGGATGTGGAACATGAGGTAGGAGTCCCTTATGAGGGGTATTGGAAGGATGGGATGTTATTAGATAGGCATACAATGGTGATGATGTTGATTGCTAGCTATGCACTAACAGATACATCAGGGGTTAGATTCCCTTGGAATATGATTGGGGTGGTGTGTTATATGGTAGAGCATGCTGTGTGATTTGCATGGGCACCAACATTATTTTTGTAGACCTTTAGGGAGATACATGCCCTAAATAAGACAACATAGTTAGGATTGAGTAGTATCCTACTACTATACATGTGGGTGTGGGAGCACATAGTTATGGTGAGGCCTAGGGATTTTCCTTATGATGCATATGGAGTGGTGGAAAAGGATGTGCTATATGCATTACAATGGTGAACATACTAGAAGAGGTGAAAAAGGTGAGTGCATGAGGACGATGAGATGTATCATCAAGGGAAGTTTGATGGACTAGTTGTGATAGATATTACTTGGTACCCATGGAAAGGGACACTAGGGTGAATAAAGGATGTAATGGAATTTTTATAAGAGAGATGATGCATATGGGTGATTGGTTTCTACTTGAGCTAGGTGGAGTACTTTCCATTTTTTAGGGTGTTACGATAGTTTGGCCTGTGACAGGGGATGTTGGATCCACCAATGATGATTTGGAGTATGAGGGGAATCATGGACCATGACCATGAGAGGCTCTATTGGATTTATTATTAGATGAGGTGGTACTAATACCTAACATAGATGATGCAAGGATGAATCCAAAGTTTGATTCCTGGTGGATGACTCAAATGTGGAAGGTTGGGATTGGAGTGATGGATGGATCAAGTGATGTAGTGAGTGGGGTAGCCATAGGATTAGAAGGCACTAAAAATATATTAGAGGCCATATTTATGGAGGTAATTTTGGTATGAGGGAGTCTATCCATGGTAATCGAGGTCAAGTAGATGCTAGAGGATCTAGAGGTGGATGTAGAGTGGTTGAGGTGACGAGTGCAATAATAGATGGATAGACGTGCAGGTCCATCGAGAGTTTAGGGGGATAAGAAAAGAGGTAAACTAATGGATGAGGTAGTAAATAAGGAGTATATATGACTAATATATGATGCAGTTGGATCATAGGTGCCAATTTTTAATTTTACCATTATTCTCTAGAAGATATTAGTAGCATAGGATAAGGCCACAATGCTTCAAGAGAGAGTACGATAGGTGGAGGATAGAATGGATGATAGAGAGGTGGTATGGACTATGAAGTGGAAGGTGATAGTATTTGAGAGATATATTGCATTGGTAGATAGATTATGATTACAAGAGAAGCTAGAGGTAACCATAACTGAGGGGAGGCAATTGGTGGAGGAGAGGGTCAATTTTGAGAGTAAAAAAGTAGTGAGGTTGTTAGAGAGCCTCTATTATCCTAGAGTGAAATTGAGTTAGGGTGGAGAGAGATGAGTTCATGGAGGAAGCCACTCATTTATGATAGGAATTGGATGTAGTAATAATGGTAGGGGAATGATCTATGGTTGATATGGTGGGTCTATGAGAGGAGGTGTTAAGGTTACAATGGTTGCGGGGTGATTTGGAGATTTCATACATGAGGGAGAGTGCATAGAGCATGGTGTGAGTTAGATATGATTGGATGAGGCTTCCATTTACTATCATATTTTTATTAATGGTCATGCTCATGATCTTATATGCAGTCATGGTGGAGTAAAAATAGTACATCAGTCATGGTGTCAATGGTGCCCTGAGTGGTTAAGCCTACAACATCACAAGCTAGGGTGTCTACCCCAAAGCACAATAGAGCAATGTAAAATAGGATAGTGAATGATATACCTA
The DNA here is from genome assembly GCA_028583015.1 of Wollemia nobilis. NCBI lineage: Eukaryota > Viridiplantae > Streptophyta > Pinopsida > Araucariales > Araucariaceae > Wollemia > Wollemia nobilis. The sequence goes on from JAQPPZ010017070.1 coordinate 1,950,424, forward strand.
GTGTACATGAGGGAGTGGAGAGATTATCTATGAGTAGTAGGATTTATGCAGTTTTATGGATGGCAATTATGTCACTAGTTTTATATTTTTGATGTATCATATGTATATGTATGCGAGGCAAGGTCGATATATATGGGAAGGCATATATTGTAGCCTAAGGGAATTTTTGACATATGATATATATAGATATGTAATATGAAATTTATGATATGTATGAATCATTGTGTGCATGTATAATTTTGTTGATATATCGTAGAACGAGTATGCTTTGATGATTAATACTTTTACGTTGATGTATGAAATTATGTATATGTAGACATAAATATAGATAAATGTATAGACATATGTTAATATGTGTGAAATATGATAGAATAATATTAAAGAGTGTGAATTAGGCAATGACATGTACTCACATAAAATTCTATGAGAATAAAACAAGTAAACATGTAGTGGATGTTATGAATGGGCATTGGTAATACAATTGGTGGAAAAATGATTTTTCATTTGTGATCCTATGAAGTGATGCTAAAAAATATATGAAGAGGATGTGAGACACTAATGAAGAGTATATTGGGGTAAAAAAATTGGTTATATTTGCACTATTTTTGTCACAACCCTTTCATTTAATTTGTCAACCCAGGGAAACTCATAAGCTTATGAAGCACCAAGTTGAGATCAGTCACAATACCTATGGATATGGGTCCACTAGTTCTATAATTGAGGGAGTATTTATGATATAGCATTAATTCATACACACTTATTGAACTTGCATAAATCTAATTGCAAAAAGAAAATCACACCATACTATGCAAAATAAAAAAATGAAGGAATAAATAAGCTTGCAAAAATGCAAAAATGAAATGCACACACAAGAAAATAAAAGAATACAATTAGGAAAGCAAATAAAAGAAGGGGAAAAACACTAACTAGGAGTGGACCCAATCTCCAATTGCTTCTACTTGGTCGACTACAAAATTGAATTATTATAAAAAACTCTCAAATGAACTTTATTGATGAATAAAAATTGTAGTACAATTTATTTTACTCTCTTCGATCCTTCCTTTCTCAGAGAAGTCTATGTGTTTATATAATACACATAGGACATTATGTTACAATGTTGCTACGATGATAAAATCCACTACGTCTAAGTTGAAATAAGTAAATGTACAGAAGCAGATACGTATTAAAATAATCAAAAACTTGTTTTGTCTTTTCGTGAGAATGGTAGACTTTTGTTCGATGCTCGTTATTACCTATATTCTATTTCAACAAATGGTTATTCCATTTCTCCTATAGAAGCAGGACAACTAACATATTTTGTTATTTACCTAGATTTAGCATCTTAGGTGGAGTCAGTAGTCAACTCTGGTCAACATAGTAAGACACGATCTTCATTGTGTGCAAATTAGATCAAGGTGCCTTTTGTTGAAGCGGATCAAAGTACTTTTATATGGGATCAAGGTACCTCACTTAAATGGAATCAAGGCACCTTCTGTTAGCGAGGTCAAGACAACTTTTGTTGAATGGGATCAAGGCACCTTTCTATGGTATCAAGACACCTTCCCTCAATAATATCAAGGCACCTCCAATTAACGGGGTCAATGCACCTTCCCTCAATGGGATCAAGGCATCTCCTATAAATGGGATCAAGATGTATTCTACCAATGAGATCAAGGTGCCTCCCATAAATGGGATCAAGGTGCCTTCCATCAATGGGATAAAGGTTCCTCCCATCAACGAGATCAAGGTGCCTTCCACCAACGGGATTAAGGTGCCTCCCGTCAATGGGATCAAGGCACCTTCTACCTTGATATACGTTAGCCTCCTTAGGTAGTGAATATGTCAGGAAAGAGTAGGACCTCAATGAGATCATGCAAAAATGTCAAATTAATCAAAATCTACACATAAGACACACTTTACATGTGAGTTAGGTAATATGCATAATTTTCATTAAATATATAAACATGCGTAAAAAGTACAACTCAAATATAATATATGCTGCACAAAAATCATTAGAACCTATGCCAAAATATGAGAATTTTGGTGCTCATCATCCCACCATGCATATCTAGTGCCACGCCCTCATGGCACATGAAACTAATAATCCCCAGTTTTTTTCATCCCCTCCTAGTAAGATTTGTTCTTCTATTTTATCTTTTAGGTAGTGGACATAGCTTATTCTTTGTCCCTAGATTTATGACCTTGTTGAGGGATGTTGGTTCCCTATTGCAGCTTTCAATTTCTTTGACCATGTCTGCCTATTCTGTTGGGCCCTTCATCTTCATCGGGTGGTTCTATAATATAATCTATTTTTTCGTTGACCCTCTCTTCCTAGTAGCTAGTGAAGATGGGTTCCTGTTTCTAAAATATAGCTTTGGACTCATTCCAAAGATCGATGTGTTGAGGTTGAATATCTGCTAGCAGGATATCTAAATCATCCCATTCCTATTTTACTACCCTATCTTTAAACAACCATACCACCTTTAGGGAGAGACTAGCATTTTCTTTTGCTATTGTGGTGGCTTTTGCTTATAGCTTGTATACTCCATGTTGCTCTAGATATTTCCTCATTCTAGAAGGTTGCCCTTGAACTGACCCATATATTCACCAAAATTGCTTCTCTAAAGCAGGATCAACTATAATCCCAGGTTCTCTTGTGGCCTTCTTGAATGTCTTCCTCACTGATTTTGTAGTTGTGCATTCTTCTTGGAGATTTTTAAATTGCTCCCATTTAATGGAAAACTACTACAACCCTCTTGCCCATTCTTCATTGGATCTAGTAGTAGGTTGGGCTCCTACCTTTACCTTATTTGTGGGTCTCTGTCGTGGTGCCTTAGCTACTTTATTTTTGGGCCTCAATAAGACTATCTTTGTAGGCACTGGTGCGACAAAGGAATATGAGATATTATATTCCTCTATAATAGGTGCTTCTTCCCTAGTAGAGGAAGGTTCAGGTTCCTGATTTCCTTGTGCAACCATTTCCCTCATCTTTTGTTCTTCCCTTGGTTTGGTGGTTGGTGACTACTCTTTTGGCCCTTCATTAGAGTGCATCAATTTCTACTGTATTAGTGTCTCCACTTTGTCATCCTACTCCTCGTCCTTTAATTGGTTGGGGGTTGATGGTTTGTCATCTTCATCATCTAAAATTTCAATTATAAGGGGCTCTATTTGCAAGATATAGTTCCCTTGTTCCTTAGTAGCTATTTTATTTGAGGTAGAGGAGCAGTCCCTAACCTCAGCCTCATTCCATGCATCTGACCTAAATGGTCCAGATGAAGCAATTATCTCCAAATATTTTAGGGAATTTATGGGCACCTCCATTTCCCAGTCATTCTAAGTGGATGTGTCCATATTTCCTGCTTCACCCTTAGTTGTAGGTTCTCCTAAGTGAGTTGTTGTTGTACTATTTGTTGTAGCTAACATATGCTCTGTTTGAGCCCTTGTTTCTCCTCTATAGCTACCTCACTAAATTCATTGAAGAGTTTTTGCTCCTACTAGAATTTGTTTTTCCAGGGTAGGACCTATTGAAGCATTGAATCGAGTTGTCCTTGTAGGTCCTCTAAAGTCTACTATAATAGAGGACTTTGGATGGCCATATTCGATAGCAATTGAGCTTCAAATATTGCTTTTACATCATTATATTCATCTTCTTCCTCACTGTATAGAATTAGGCATCTCCACCTCTTCCTTACCCTTCTAGTTTATACATGATGGCCTGCTCAATTAGGGTTGGGAATTTCCTACCCACTTTTCAAATCAACCTACAGAGAGTGGTCAACTACTCTATCAGGCCTAGGACTATCCAATCAATTTTTTGTATCAATTAATGGAGAGTGGGGTGATGAAGTCTACCCTTCTCCTCATCTGACTGCATCATCATGGAAGATAAGTGGATGCTATGCAATGAGCATCTCTGGTAAATTAGGCTCATGTGCTTTCATCGTTAATTGAGCCTGGGAATTGGGTGTCTTGATTATTTCTATGATTACTATTGGTGCTTATCTAGGGATCTTTGCAAACCTTATCAAGGTTGAGATTAGCCCATGGTGGGATAGGGTAGTGGACACCCCTGCACAATACCACCTTACTTCATAATTCAAGGCACAAGCTAGGTAGAATGGGATGTTGATTTACCTCTCATAAAACAAATGGTCCAAAAAATACATGTGGTTCACGTTAATATGATTGTGTTTTCCTATGAAAGTGAAAAACCTATCTATTTGCTCAAAAATGTGTTGCCAAAGCTCCGAGAGACTCTGCTTCGGCAATCTTGAGTGCCCTAGGTTCATGGGAGCATGCCTGTATCGACCCAATTTTTTTGTGCCCTTACCTTCAGGCTAAAGGATCCGTGCCCGGAAGGGGGATGCGAGAAGGATGGAAAAATACCTCGGACTAAGAGGCCCTTTGAAGGTCACACCTCTTGAGGGAGGGGTATAAGGGTGAATTTTCGACGGATGGTGGGGTTCACCAGGAATTTTTGAGTGGCAGTTTCCATACCTAGGTTGAGAATGGGTTTGATGTGTTCATTTTGTACTTTAATCATTCATATCCTAGGTTGGCCAGAATGAATATAAGCTATTCTATATGAAATACCAATTTTTATGAATACAGAAAGCATAAATGAATCTTAAATACCAAGAATATACTAAATAAGAAAGAATGCACCTGATTTTGAATGTCTGATGAATATTCTAAAGATTGTAAGAGTCCAAATTGTCTCAAATATGATAGGATCATCTGCAATTGCATAGAATCATCCCAGATTATAGTAGATCATTTGATATCAGACAATATCATTGTTGATCTAATGAATTCATCAGACAAATCTATCAGAAGCCTGCAATCACAAAAACAGACACCAAAAATTGAAAATGCTACTGCAAGAATAATGTAAAATAATAGAAATGATAGTATGAATCCTTAATTGATAAATCTAGATAGTAGATTAAAGGAAATGCATTGTTTTAATAAATTATTTCAACTTTATCATGCATTTATGCTAGATGAGGTGAAATCCAGGATACATAATGAAAATAGATCAAGCTAATGCATAGTAAAATAAAGAAGAAATATGAGAAATGCAAACTCAGGCCTTTGGTTGCCCCCAATCTAAATTACAGTCGATATTGCCTCCAATTGTACGAGATCATCATTGATCTATGACAGGATCACCTGAAATGATATGGAATCGCCTACGACGATTCAAGCTTCCTCCAGCTGAAGCACAGTGAAAACTTGCAATGAAAAACTTGAAAATATAAATGCAAATGATGGGGGTGAGGATGTTCTAATACAACAAAACTAGAGTTGCAGGGGAATGATCAACCAGAGAATCAAGGGGATAAATTGGAAAAATCCTAGTTTATATAGGATTAGGGGAAGGCTAGGAGGTTGGGTATCATCCCAATCTGGGAGATCCTTAGTGGAGGAATCTCCAACTGCACAAACACGCTTCTGCCCAAGTTGGAGAGGTTGTTCAAACAAAATCTAATTTTGAAATTTTGGTTTTGGGACGAAATCGTTTGGACGTTATGTTCTAGATGAATTAGTCCAATCTAGGATGATTTCATCTGATCAGCGATGATATTGTCCAATGGTTAAAACAACTCCTAAAAATGGCACAAAAAACAAGGAGAGCGGTTAACGGGCGATTAAAATTCAAATTTTTATCTTTTTACTAAGGGTTTAACTGCGCAAATTTTAGGGTGCTACATTTTTCCCCCTCTTTAGTGAATTTTCTGAAGAAAAATGCATTAAATATGAGTTCTTCCCGTTTTAGAAGAAAGCAAAAATTTACTCAATTTTCTAGACGATGATTCTAGGTCGAATCGTACAACTGCTTGCTATGGTGCCCCCTCCATGTTTTTACCCCAATAGAATGTTTGAGGTAAAAGTGTGGAAAAACAAAATTAAAAAAAAGTTATTATTTTTAAATAAAATTAAGAAAAATAGGGTAAAACCCTAATTCATTTTTATTGTTCATTTTCACTATTTTTAGAGCTCTACAGGCAAAATGGTAGAAACAATGCACAGATCGATAGAGGTCCGACGCGGGTTGTGGGTAAGGATCTAAACTTAGTGAATTATGTTTTTAATTTGATTTGTGTGGTTTGCAATTTAAATTTTGACTATTTTGGGGGCATCGCAACCGTTTTTAGGCCGTCGATGACGTCAGGACGAAATCGTCCTGATTTTGTCTAAATCGTCCTGATTTCGTCTAAATTGTCCCTAGATCGTCGATTTTGTATGAGGGTAAAATTGAAAAAATAGGGGTGATCCCGTACAATAAGGAGTGATCTCCAAATTGAGAAATAAGAGACTATTTTGTCCTAAAAAGGATGATTTGACTCAATTTGGTACGATATCATCCAATAGTGGACGATATCATCATTTAAATTGATTTAACTGATTTTAATGATTATCTATTAATGATTTTTGTTGTTTGATTGTTTATTTTGTAGAGGGGATTACTAAAAAGTCAAGAGTGGAAATATGGGGGACTCAAAGACGATGTAGCCACACTTGACCATGCAGAGCGAGACCGACTAGCAGAGGTCAAACTACAGCATGTGGTAGAGATGCCACAAATACCGATAGACATGGGGCTACTGACAGCCCTAGCAGAGAGGTGGTATTCGGGGTCATCCTACTTTTGGTTATCGAAAGGGAAGATGGCTCCCATTCTAGAGGATGTATGGATTATCTTGAGGATCCCCATACAAGGACAATTGATGACTCCTACGGCCAACCAAGGCCATGCCATGATGCACCTGTGCAGAGATCCTAGCTTCACCCTAGAGAAGGGCAGGGTGAACATCGAGACATTACGATAGATGCCTAGGATGTCTTGATTGACTCAGGTTTTGGTAGGGGTGGTGGGTGGCTTGCTACTATGCCACCAAAGTGGATGTAGGTTACCATGGCTGCTCTCATATGTGGTTTATGATATGAGAGACCGTGACTATAGATTTTCTTGGGGCAGCTTTGTGCTATGTCGCTTGTATAGGATATTGCATGGGGTCATATACAAGGGAGGTCAATGTCTGGTTTTGACATTGCTGCTATAGGTTTGGTGTTGGGAGCACATTGCGATGCGAAGGCCAATAGGGCTTCCACTGATAGAGGTTGACCGAGAGAGACCCTAGGTTTTCTATTGGTGGCTCCAAAGAGGGTCACAATGACGGATAGATCTATCGATGTCTCAGAGGTTGCTATATGACCTCATCCCAGACTAGATCACTTGGAGGCCATGGAGAGAGCATTCAAGGTGGGGAGAGGATGAACAAGAGTTAGCTCGCATTAGGTGAGTCTTCTGGCTGAGGATTGAGTGGGGAGAGGTAGAGCTCCACTACTATGACTAATTTTTGTGGTAGTTCGGTCTATAATAGAGGATCCCTTCTCTCAGGGATTATGAGTACTCTCGGACTATTCGGGATAGTACTAAACTAAGTGGGGCTCTAGATATGTAGTGATTTTGGAATCAAGATGTAGACGATACCCCCATTCATCCAGTGGATGGGGACGATGTAGGGGTTACAAACAAATATGATGCTTGGTACGCAGACATTCACCCTTATCGTATGATGAGGGCATAGGGTCCAATACACATTGTGGTGTGACAGATGGGGAGGTGACACCAGGCTACTATCGATGCAGTGAGGGGTTATGGGGGGAGGGAGCAGTGACGTTCTCCTTAGGAGAGACACCAAAGATTACCACAGGCTTCAGAGAGACCATAGCAGATAGAAAGGAGGGAGGAGGGGCTTCCTACTCAGTAGAGGGAGAGGCCATCACCCGATAAGGGCAAGGGTATCGAGGTGGGGGAGAGCAATGAGATGGTGAATCTTCGAGCTGAGAATGCCCGCCTTCGGGCTTAGGTGCAGACACTACAGGATGAGGCTACATGACTCAGGGCTTAGAGTGGAGGGGGGAGCACTCAAGATCTAGTGCGGTCTATTGCTCAGACTACATTCTATCAAAGATTGTACTACCATGTAGTTCCAGAGGGGTAGAGGATACCACTGCCAGCTAGCATTATGGATCCAGTTATGATGAGGTCATCAAGGACATCATCATGATCAACTGCAAGGACCCACGATACAACATGAACCTCAATGGGACCACCTCCACCACACTAGGGTGGGAGAGGAGACAAAGCTAAGAGCTTGAGGGCTTCTTGAGACTAGCTGCTATAGACTGTAGATTGTATATATTTTTGAGAGAATTGAGTATGCCAGCGTATAGATTGTGGCATACCAATCTAGTTGTGATATTATGTACAGATATTGTGATATATATATATATATATATGATTTTTTTGTGATATGACTTGTCCACATATTTTATGATGCATTAAGTTTTGAATTGTTGATTGATTATTCATTTAATTATGTCGTTTGGCAATAGTATAATTTTATGTCATGCCATAAATTTTAAATGAAATAATCTGATGTAAACAAATTGGTTGTTGTGATATGATTTGATAAAAATAAAGGGACTTCTAACAATAATTTCAAAGGACATTGTCGCTATTATAGACCATTTCATGGAGTCACCGCTTGCAGGGTCGTCAAGCTAATCCCAATATAGAAATATTGTTAAAAGTAAAAGAGTGCTTAAGAGACTGTCTTAAGACTTTGTGTTGTGATGATGAAAATGATGATGGTGATGATTTGTTTTTCATGAAAATATTATGCATGAAATATAAAAAATATGATTTTTGCTAGGCATAAAATTCCTAAGTGTGATAGAAATTTGAACAATTGCCTAGGAATTATACCATCGTTGCAAAATTGAATGTTGACATAATGAAATAAAATAGAAAAAGTGTTTGTTCTTTTTAAAGTACAATTGTGTAACATAATGATGTAAGCCATATGTTTTTATGAATTAAAATGAATGAGAAATCAAAAGTGGAACAATGGTTTGCGCTAGGCATAGAATTATAGGTATAGACTTATACCATCATCGTGAAATCCAAAAATATTTTTATTGCATAATTGGTTTTTTGTTTTGGAGAAAAATAGAAAATATATAAGATGAGGACTTGCGCTAGGCATAAAATTCCAATTTAGGTTTTTAGGAACTATACCATCATTGCGGAAGTCGAAAGTATATATAAATGTGACTTTATTTGCTAGATTTTTGAAGATGTTTTGAAAGAAAATTTTGGATTTTGGAAAGAAATGTATTTAATTATTTTTATGCTAAGCAAATGTTCTTAAATAATAAGATGAAATTATTCTAAAATATTTGCATAAATATTTTAAATTATCTCAAAGACAAAATGTAGATTTATAAAGAATCCTCATGTGCATATGTGAATTCATTGCCAATCTTGATTTATCATAATGATACAAAATCTCTCAAATACAAATGTGTGTGCAATTGTTTTGTTCATTGACCAATTTTGAGCAAGATAATTTGATACAAGTAATTTGAATTAACCAAATAAGTGTTTGTTGACCATGATTTATATGCATGTAATCGTACCAGACTACTATGTAAGTCGGGTCATCAAGAGCTAGCTGATCCATAAGCAGACATAGGTCTGTACAAAAGAAGGTCGCTAATGTGATAGACATATCACCACGCTAGGAATTACCCAAGGCCAAGCGGGTTGGGCACAAACCACCTGTTATGGAGATTACCTCATAGTTTTCGAATAATTGAGAATTCCAGGGATTCAAGCTCATGCACCCTTCTTTTCTTTTCAAGGGGTAGGGAAAGGTATTTATTTGCATTTTACTTGTTCTTTTCTCTTGCTTTTTTTTTTTTTTTTTTTGGATGTTTGCTTGGAACTTGAGATAATGCTGAAATATTTTTGTGACGGTACAAAATGATATTTTTATTTTTCTCATTTTCTTTGACTTTTCTTTTTCTTCCTATACTAGGGATACTTGCTCGAATTGGCTATAGAGCAAGGGATTTTTATTTTGGGCAGGGGTGAGCTTGTCCTTTTGTCAATTCTCAAATATTCTAGACCATGTGCATGATAGGATAGCAGGGGAAAATTTTCACTCAAGAAACCACTTCTACTATGTAGCATCATATCGAATTTGTAATGAAATCATTTTAATGTGAAGAGATATACTTGGTTCAAGTAAATAACAAGATCAATTCTCTATGCTCAAAACTTTATTTAATTCAATTGTGGACTTTGATATAAGAGAGATTAATAATCATACCAAATAAAATCAAGATATTTATGCATGTGAGTGTGAAAGTGCGGGATTCCAAATAAATGCTAATTTATCCAAAATAACTGAAAATATAACTGCAATACTTCAAGAATTTATAGGTGCAAAAATAAAATATTTTTTTGAAGATTTTGATGTTTTTATATTTTGATTTTTATTGATGAATTGAGAAGATACAGAATGTGATTGTTTTTGAATTTTTTATATGAATGACTAAAATGATACAATATGCAAAATATATACAATGATGAAATGACCAGATTTTATGCATAATAGCATTTAAGATGCATAATTTTCATAGGTTATTTAAGATCTTTACCATCTAAGGTAGCTAATCGGTATGCTCCCGATCCAAATTTAGCAGTGATGATATATGGCCCAAGACATTTAGGTTCAAATTTACCTTTAAGGTCTTTAGTTGCATTAGTATTTTTTTTATTTTCTTTTAAGACAAGGTCACCGATCTCAAAGGATCGATGATGAACTTTCTTGAAGTATGCTCATTTAAGATTGTTTTGATAGGCTCGAAGATGCTCCAAAGCATTGATGCGCTTCTCATCTAGGAGTTCCAGCTGACTAAATCTACCGACATGATATTCATCTCCTACTTCAGTATCTTGAAGTAGTAGAGCCAAAGAAGGAACTTCTAATTCAAAGGGAAAAACTGCTTTAGTGCCATAAACCAAAACAAAAGGTGAAGTGCCTGTGGGGGTACGAACGCTAGTTTGATAAGCCCACAAAGCAGGATATAGTTGAATGTGCCAATCTCGGCCAGATTTATTGACCAATATTTTGAGGATTTTAATTAATGTTTTATTAGATGCTTTTGCTTGGCCATTACCCTGAGGATAATAGGGAGTGGACCAACGATGTTGAATTTTATATTTTTGACATAATTTCTTGACATCTTTATTTTTGAAACAAGTTCCATTATCCGAGATGAGATTTGTAGGAATTTCGAACCTACAAATAATTTGATTAAAAATAAATTTGGAAACTTGGGTTCCAATGCAAGAAGCTAAGGGCATAGCTTCAACCCACTTCGTGAAATACTCGATGGCGGTTATGATGAATTTGTGTCCATCAAATGACACATGATTGATTTTTCCAATGATATCTAAGCCCCATTTTGAAAAGGTCCAAGGAGATGAAATAGCCTATAGCTCTTGTGCAGGTGCATGGACAAGGTCAACATGTTTTTGGCACTTGTTGCAATGGCACACATAATCATGTGCATCATTTTCCATGGTAGGCCAAAAATATCCTATCCTAAGGAGCTTCTTAGCAATGGCACTACCACTAAAGTGTCCCCCACAAGATCCATCGTGGGCTTCACTCAAAGCTGATCTAGCCTCTTCTAGATTCAAACATCTCAGTAGGATACCTTCAAAAGATCTCCTATATAATGTATTTCCAATTATGATGAAGCAACTTGCTCGTCTACGCAATAACCGATGTTGGTTTCTATTAAAACCTTTAGGGAAGGTCCCATTTTGAAGAAAATTGAATATATCAGTGTACCAAAGGTCAGGAGTAGTGTCATTGATTAGAAACACATCCAAAGTTTCTAAGCATGATTTATTTGAAGCGGGTTCCTAGAGTCGATGAATAATTATGGTAGCATATTCGTCCTCTAACTCCAAGGGTAAAAGAGATGCAATTGCAGCCATAGCGTCAGCCGCACGATTGCTAGTTCGAGGAATAACTTCCAAGGTAACTTGATCAAATAAAGATAATAATTGTAATACATATGCTTTATATGGGTGCAATTTATCATATCTGGTCTGACAAACATAATTAATTTGATTTATGACAAGTTGAGAATCATCGAAAACTAATATATTTTTAATTTTCAGTGCCAAGGTAGCTCGTAAGCCAAGGATTAGAGCCTCATATTCAGCAGTGTTATTAGTACAAGCAAACGTTAATTTAAATAATAGAGGTATAAGATGTTTCTATGGAGATATTAAAATAATACCTACACCAGCCCCACTCATGCATCGGGCTCCATAAAAGTATAAGGACCATTGCTCTGGATGGTCTACCTCTAGTTTAAGGCATTCATCGGGAAACTCAATGATGAGGGGATGGGTAGATTCTAAGGGTGCAACAACTAATTGATCTGCTATGATTTGACCCTTAACATACTTTTGTCCTATAAACATGAGTTCAAACTCACTTAGGGCAAGAAACCACTTTGTTGTGCAACTAGATAAATAAGGTCGACTCATGAGATACCGCAAGGGATCGGATTTAGCAATAACATACATTTTTTGACTAAGCATATAATGGCATAATTTTTGTGTAGAAAATATGACTGCTAGACATAAATTCTCTAATTCTATGTAGCGGGTTTCATAACTGATTAATTTTCTGCTGATATAATAATTAGCACGCTCTCTTTTCTCATCATCAAGTTGAGCTAGCATAACTCCTAAGGCAAAATCTGAAGCAAAAATATACAAGATAAATGGGCGATCAAGTCGAGGTGGTGAAAGCACAGGTGGGTTAAGAAGATATTGTTTGAGGAGTTCAAATGCTTCCTGAAATTTGTAGTCCCAATGGAAAGATACATCCTTCTTAAGAAGCTTAAGAAAGGGTCCGGTTTTATCCACCAGCTTATCGATGAAGCGACGGATAGCTTGAAGCTTACCTTGTAAACTTCATAATTCTGATATATTTGTGGGTGCGGGCATATCAGTGATAGCCATAATCTTGAGAGGGTCAATTTTGATGCCACGTAAAGAAACTATAACCCCCAATAATTTACCGGACTTAACTCCGAATATACATTTAGCTGGATTCAATCGGATAAGATATTCCCTTAACCGAGTAAATACTTTTCTCAAATCATCTAAATGGTCATCTTTGTCAGTAGAACGAGATATAATGTCATCTACATAATCATGTAGTATATCATGCATCATATCATGAAAAATATAGGTCATGGCCCGTTGATATGTTGCACCTGCATTATTCAAACCGAATGGCATTACTTTCCAACAAAATGTTCCCCAAGGGGTAATAAAGGTTGTTTTAGCCTGATCTTCAAGAGCTATCTTGATCTGATTATAACCAAAAAATCCATCCATTAAGGATATCATTCCACTCCCAACAGTAAAATCAATGATCTGATCCATATTGGGAAGAGGAAAATTGTCTTTAGGGCATGCAACATTAATATCTCTAAAGTCTGTGCAAACCCTAACCTTAGTAGCTTCTTTCTTAGTTACTGGAACTATATTGGAGATCCATTTAGCATAATCAATGGCTTGTATAAAAATGACATTCAGGAGTTTTTCTAACTCCCCTTTGACTAGTAAGGCCACTTTAGGATGCATTTTTCTAAGTTTTTGTTTAACAGGTTTAGCATCCGGATGGACTACTAGGTGATGCATAACTATAGAAGGGTCTAAACCTCGCATATCTTCATATGTCCAAGCAAAGACATCTTCATATTATTTAAGAAATGCAATGTATTTATCCTATTTTTCTTGACTCAATTCTAATCCAATGTTGATTATGTGAGGATTATCCTTAGTTCCAATGTTAATTTTTATGACATTTTCTACTTCCATGTGTAGATTTTTCTCAAAATTAGGTGGGGTGGGTGAAACGCCCAATTCTTGTAATTCTTCCAAGGTTAGTTTGGATAATTCTTCTTGAGGAGTCGTGGCCTCAAGCTGGGCTATGGTAGGTATGGAGCCATTAAAATAAAATTCATAATGTAATAATTCCTCAACGGAGACATCATGGAAGATATCTCCCTCAAACTCATCATCGGATTCAACGATCATCTTAGGGTAAACTATAGATAGCATATTACATGTAAATAGCTTATCCGTTAAATGCAAAGAATCACGTTCATCCAAATAATCTTGGTAACACATGAGTTGGTCATCATCCTCAAATGGGAAGGGCTGAACCTTACTAGGAAATAGACCCACACCACATCGGGCGGGCCACGGTTCTACCTCAAAAGGTTCTTTCATACCATTTTGGAAAGGTCCTAAACCTTTCCCTTTATATCCCAATTTAAGCATTATAGGTTTGGCTTTAATATACTCATTAGTAAAATAACATCGAGAATATCCATCATAATGAGTCTTGATGTTTTTGGGTATTCTACCCCAGTCATATCCCTTATAGATAAAAGCACAGGTCCCAACTTGGTAAATACTTCCCATAGGCTATGGGAGACCCAAGGTACGAGGAGATGGTGGCAAATTATTTAAAATAAGGGAATCTTGCCATAAGAGGTAGAAGGATCATTTCCTACATCTTATGATGCAGAAAATATGCCTTTGGTGGATATATATGGTGTAGAGGTGTTGATGGATGATTCTATTATAGGTATAGAAGTTATAGGAGTAGAACAAGAAGCCTTGGTTGTGGGATTAGGATCTTTCTGAGGTCCTAATGTAGTTTGTTTAGAGGATTGTTGAGCTATATGTGGAGGTGGAACTGATGGAGAAGAAGTAGATGGAATTGTGGGTGTGTGTTTCACACGCTTAGATGGATAATGAGAATTAGGATGTGTGGATGACAAAGCAGGGTAAAATTGAACTCCAATAGGTTCTGCCAAAGCACACATATCAAAGGGTCTAGGATCACCATGAATGGTAACCAACTGATTCTTAAATTTGAATTTCACACATTGATGTAAAGTTGAGGGAACAGCTCACATTGTGTTGATCCAAGGGTGACCCAAGAGTATATTGTACGATGCAGGGCAATGTACAATAAACACAATCGTATCCAAGGTTCTTGGACCAACCTGCAATGGGATGGTAATAACTCCACACGTTTCTTGTGTTTTGTCATTGAAGGCTTTTATGATCATATCAGTTCTTTTCATTTCATCGCTTCTAAACCCAAATATTTGGTAGAAGTCAAAAGTGTAGATGTTTAAAGATGAACCATTATCAATCAAGACTCATTTGACTACTACATCTCCAATTAAGGTAGTAATATACAAGGGGTTATCCTTATGTAAACTATGTTGAGGTATGTCTCTATCCTGGAAGTCAATACAATCAACTTCACGAGTTATTATAGTATTAGCCATGGCTTTAGGTTGAATGTCTTGTGGTACCATCATCTGGCTTAATGTGAGCATTAATTCATCTCTATGTGTAGGGGAGGATCTTAAGAGGTCCAAAAGGGAAATTCTAGTTGTAATATTTGATAATTGCTCATTAATATTATAAGGAGGTTTAGGTTACACATTAGGTGCATGATTCCCTTTATTAGGAACCTTCAAAACAAATGGATTTGATCCATTGTTCTGCATTTGATCTTGTTGAGAGTTTTGAGCCTGTTGTCTAGTAACAACTCCAATGGTACCCACAATATTATTCTGCAGATGATGAATGGGTCTTGGTCTAGCATTTATGGCTTACTCATTATAATTTAATTGGTGAGATGATGGTCGAGTAGTAACTCTTCTTGGAAATGGTTCTTCTGGGACCATATGACTTGTGATAGGGAGAATAGGATTCGATTCATCTTTAGAGCTATTTGATTGATTTGAGGTGATTTCCATTTCACTCTCAGTCTCATATTTTGTATCACTAAGATCAGGTATCTGAATATTATGTAGAGGCCTTGTTGTAACCATGGATAAAGTTGTGTCAAATATTTCCAAATCATGAGCAGGTAAATGCCCACTAATAGTTCCTACATATCGGGTAGGAGGGGGAACATTATGATGTTCAATTTGATTAGCCACCTCCTTACCATGTTTTGGTAAGGGATGTTGAAATATTTCCAATGACTTATTGGCATTCTGATTTTGGTTTTGAGGAATGCTCTTTTGAGTATTATTAGGAGGATTTTGCTTAGGTTGAAAGGCTTGTACCTCCATCTCATTGTTATCAATCAAGTCTTGTATTTTATGTTTTAATATTTTACAAGAGTTGGTAGTGTGTCCAGGTCCTCTATGGAAGTCACAATGTAAATCTGCTCCGTATCCGGGTATATTTGGATCAGGTTCCTAGATAGTTGGTAATTGAATCAAACCTCGCTCTAATAATTGCGGGAGAATGGTTGATAACGGTTGATTTAACCTAGTAAATTCTCAAGGAGGTTTTGTTAGTCAAAAAGTGACTAACTATAGAAAAACAAATGATGCACCTTTTTGCATATTTTCCAAGAAGACCGAAGTGGCCCATATACTAAAGATCAAAGAAAAAGCAAAATATCATAAGGAGGTAAAAGTGTCGCGATATCGCGACATGTTACATTTTCACGGCTACGAGCAACACAAGGGAGCAAAAAAGCAAAAGTGTCGCGATATCGCGACATGTTGCATTTTCACGGCTAAGAGCAAAAAAAGGGAGCAAGGAGGAAAAAATGTCGTGATATCGTGACATGTTGCATTTTCACGGTCCAAAGCAAAGAAAAAGAGCAAGGAGGAAAAAGTGTCATGATATTGTGACATGTTGCATTTTTGCAGTCAAGAGCAACAGAAGGGAGCAAGGAGGAAAAAGTGTCATGATATCGCGACATGTTACATTTTCGTGGTCAAGAGCAACAAAAGGGAGCAAGGAGGCAAAAGTGTCACGATATCGTGACATGTTGCATTTTCGTAGCTGAATGCGGCAAAAGAGTCCAAGCAGGAAAGAATGTCATGATTTTGTGACATGTTGCATTTTCGCGGTTGAAGGTGGCAAAAGAGTCCAAGCGGGAAAGAATGTCGCGATTTCGTGACATGTCACATTTTTGCGGATGAAGGCAGAAAAAGAGTCCAAGCGGGAAAGAATATCGTTATTTTGTGACATGTCACATTTTTGCGGCTAAAGGCAGCAAAAGAGTCCAAGCGGGAAAGAATGTCGTGATTTTGTGACGTCACATTTTCACGGCTGAAGGCGACAAAAGAGTCCAAGTGGGAAAGAATGTCACGATTTCGTGACATGTCACATTTTCGTGGCCGAAGGCAGCAAAAGAGCAACGTGAAGGAGTGTCATGATTTCACGACATGTCACATTTTTGTGCCATCCAAGAAGGAGAATCAATAGGAAGACATAGGAATGTCACAATTTCCGACAGTCTTATTTTGCTAGAAAATAGCAGAGGAGGAGAAGGTAAGGAAGTCATGATTCGTCATGTCGCATTTTCCAACCACCTAGAAGAAAGAAGGAAAGACATAAAGAGTCATGTTTCATCACTTATTGGGCGAAGCGAGAAGACAAAGCAAGAGAGGATGCCGATTACATGTCTCATTTCATGACGAAGCTCGAAGAGCAAAGCAAGAGACAGATGTGATTTCGTGACATGTCTCATTTTTGTGGCGGGAGGCAGAAAAAGAGCAAAGTAAGAGACGAATGTCACGATTTCGTGACATGTCCCATTTTCACGGCTGGAAGCGACAAAAGAGCAAAGCAAGAGAAGAACGTCGCAATTTCATGACATGTCTCATTTTCGTGGCAGGAGGTAGCAAAATAGCAAAGTAAGAGACGAATGTCATGATTTCGACATGTCTCATTTTCATGACTAGAAGCGGCAGAAGAGCAAAACAAGGAGATGAATGTCACAATTTCGTGACATGTCTTATTTTCGTGGTTGGAAGCCGTAGAAGAGCAAAACAAGAGACGAATGTCATGATTTCATGACATGCCAGTTGTAAAGGAATAAAATGTATTTTTGGCAATCAAAGGCATGCATTGACACCAAGAAGTGATTTCTGACATGATTATCAGAAATCTAAGATAGAGCAGGCTTGCCAGATGATTGAAAATGTGACAGGCTCATCTAGAATCTAATCTGCAAAGAAGATATCTAATTCATAGAAGACTTGTGTATTATTATAAATTGCAGATGATTGCTTGTAAAATAGTAATATGTGGTTAGAAAAAGATACTCTTTTAGGGTATATATAGGGGTGAGCAACTCCCAAAAATATGTCAGATCTTGGACGTTTACAAGCTTGATGTATATGTACTGGATTACAAGCAATAAAAGATTTTTTCTTTTGGCTTCCGAAACTTTTGTGTGCAAGTGTATGTATCTGGTGTTTTAAATTTTATTCACTCTAAGTTTTATAATGTATCTGTTCTAAAATTTGGACTGTGCACATATAAATCTTATTTCTAGAGTTGAAAATTAAAAGATATTTACATGTTTTTAGACGAACATCTAAAAGTCACACTCAGGAATTTGTGTTTTCTATAAAGAAGATATAAAGAAAACTCTAAAAATAGTAATCTGCATCATCAATGTTTGTTGTTGTCTAATCTATACCGTGAGAAAAGTTCTAGCTTAGGCTATATTTCCCTTATCTCTTGTTCCCCTTTTCTCTAAAAAACTCAAAGGAACCAGCCTTCTCTGGAGACTAGATAGATGATCTCAAGCAAGATCTGTCTATTCAATGTTGGAAAAGTCTAAGGCGCAACACTATTAACCGAAGGTAGATTTTGTTCCAACATTTTTTGGCACGCCCGATGGGACCAACAATCCCATAGTATTGTATAAGTTTTGGTGTTTTACCTTAAGAGCATTTTTGTTTAAAAATCTCAAGAAAAACCACCTGGTGACTTCGTTGCAATTTAGACCATAAAAGAAAGACCTTGTCTAAAAACCTTCTGGTTATATAGACATATGATAACCAGATCCTGAGCTAGAGACTCTAAAGAACCTATCAAGTTCTTTGAACTACATCTTAGAAGCCTAAAAGCACACCCTATGCTAGCCGCACGATCAAATCTTCCCGGCACCATTAGCACCTCTTTAACACCCACTATAGGAGCATTTGCAAGCAATCCCATAGCGGTTGTAACTCCTTTAGCAATCATGGTAGCTGCCCCTACCCCAACGCATCTTGTGTGGAATCAAACTGGCCCTTTGAACTTGGGAACACACCACCAAATTCCACAAGCTACACTAAAAGCATTACCAACCTTTGATGAAATAGGCAAAACAACAGATGAGCACTGTTTAGATGTATCATTGCTAGCATCTATTTACAACATCACTCAGGAAGATGTAATGGTTAGATTGTTGATTATATATTTGAAAGGAAATATGCTCTATTGGTATAGAGCGCTTCCCACTAGATCCATTACTTCTTGGGTAGTACTGGCCAGCCATCTGGTCAATGAATTTAATATACATGCGGATCCTTTCACATTGTTGAATCAATTCACTGTCATTGAGAGGCATCCACAAGAAGAAATCCAAGATTTCAACATCATATTTACCAAAACTTGTGGTAGAGTACCGTAGGGCCTAAAACCCATGGAAGAACAACTATATGCTATTACTTAAGGGCTTTTGATTCAGATATCAGCATGATAATAAGGCAATCCTGTGTAACCAATTTTCTTGGGATCTATTTAGAGGTAGCAAAGGGTGAAGCTGATCTCATCGCTACAAAAACATATCCATCAAAGAGTCTATTTCCAATTGTACCAGAGCTTTCCCAAGCATCAATTTCTAAACTGCATATACTCCCATCAACGCAGGCCCTCCCATCTATAGCCACACCTCCTACATTCCTTGCATTACCAACTACACCCCTTGCATCATCTCCCCCCAATGACCAATACACAACCATAATTGATACAATGAAGACATTTTCAAATGAAATGGCATCCATGAAAAAGAGAGACACTGAACAAAATATCCAAGCAAGAAGATTTCCATAGATACAAAAGGAAGGTGCTTCAAAAATCAATAAGGGACAAGAGAGACCAAGCATGATATATACAAATGAGATAGTGGAGGTCGAAGAGCCTCCCACTGATTCTAACTTTTGGTGTACTACATGTAACGATCCACATGGAGAAAGTTCATGTATGATACACCAGCATTATGTACAAAGAATAGCAGTTGAAAAGAGTAAAGAAAGAATGAAAGGCCATGTAAATATAATTAGAGAGAAGGACCACAACTTCATGATGCCTACAGTAGAACAGGTTTCAATTTTGACAAGATCAGGTAAGAAACCACTACAAGTAGACCCTAAAGATCTTCAGCCATTAAATGTTTCCCCTGCTCCCAAGGAAGTTCCCAAAGAAACTCCTAAGGAAAGTCTCCCTCAGGAAATAAAATATCGCTTTCCAACCAAAATTCAAGGGCAAGAAACACACAAAGAATTTATTCCTCGGGAGGAAAATGAAACCCAAGAACAGGCTAGGGAAAGGTTGAGATTCCCCTCGCTGACAAAAAGGCAAAGAACTGAAGCTACCTAGGGATACAAAAATAAATATGAAAATTTTGCCAAAGAAAGAGAAATAATAGTTTATTCACCTACATTCAGTATAGAAGAGGAAATGAAAAAGACTCCTTCTAAGGTAAGTATGTATGATGCTCTTCAAATCCTAGGTCAAATCGATCTCCTACAAGAATCCCTAAAAACAATGGAAAATGGAGGTGGGACTGCATCATCTTCAAAAATGGTTCTAACAAACTTGATGTCTACCACTGGTAATAACAGACCACCATCCTTTTATTTTTCCCTTCAAATGGAAGGATGGGTTGTCCACAATTGCATGATAGATTCAGGTGCTGCTACCACTATGATACCCAAAGTAGTATGTGATATTATGGGAATGGAGTACACTAGGAGCAACACATACGTCCTACAGTTAGATGGTACTCTAGTAAAAACTGTAGGAGTGATAAAGGATATTCCCATATGGCTGCATAAAATGCCTTAGATGACAGTCATACAAGAGGTAGTAGTCATAGACTTGGAGCCCTATTTTGGTATGTGTCTATCCAGAGAGTTCACATCAAATATGGGAGGATACTTATCCTTAGATTATTCTCATTTGGATATACCTTTCAAAGGTATAAGGTTCAATATTTTTAATGAGAAACCATCTACGTTTCATGTAGAAAATATTGGTGAAACTGACCGTGTAAATATGATGACTGAAGAAACAATAGAAGAAGATCTAATGGAAGAAACATTAGAAGAGCTCCAAGCTGAGGATGAGTTTTCTCTATATAATTTTAATGCCATGATAGAAATAGAAATAGGAAACTATTCTATCGAGAAACCAAAAAGAAAATTGATATCCTCCCTAGAAAAGGATGGTTCTATGAATCAATTCTGGAAGATTTTCTTTGATGGGGCTAGGTGCAAGAATGCATCTCGTGTCAAAATAGTTTTGATTTCTCCCACCGGAGAGGAAAATGTTTTTTCTTATAGGTTGACTTGGAGTTGCTCCAATAACACAATAGAATATGAGGCCCTGTGCTTAGGGTTAAGAAGGGTTGAGAAATTGGGAATCAAATAGTTACTCATCTATGGAGATTCAGAACTTATTGTGAATCAAGTCACCAAAAAATGTATAAGTAAACAAAATTATTTGAAGGCTTATAGGAATAAAGTGTGGGATCTCTTAGAGGCCTTTGAGGCCCTAAATATAAAGTTTATCCCTAGAGAATAGAATACCCACGTAGATTTGTTAGCTTTAGTGGGAGCTAATTTTTGTCCTGTAAGTAATGTTATTCAGAAGTCTAAAACTGTTAGACTTATATATAGGCCTTCAGTGCCTAACAAAAATATTTTCTAGCAAGTTTTTAAAAATGATGAACAGATACTGGATTTCTTAATCCATGAAATTAATTTCTCAGCCAACTGGGATCTGTAGGATGAAGAGGAAGAGGACATTATTCAGTTAAAAAACAATCATATTCCTAAGGGTCTCATCACCCTTGAAAGCTCTGTTTGATAACCATGATAGAGCGATTGGCCGAGAAAATCAAGGTCGATAAAAGAAGATACAAAGATGTAGAGTTGGATCCAGGCAAAATGATTAAGGTTGGAATCAGTTGTACAAAAGAGGAAGTGAACCAGATCAGAGAATTATGTAAAAAAATCCCTGATATCATAGCTTGGGTGTATAGTGATCTAAAAGTGTATAATAAATATGTTATTCAACATACCATAGAATCAGAAGAAGGAGCTAAGCATTTTAGGCAAAAGCAAAGACCAGTGAATCCAAAGATAGAATATTTGATGAAACAAGAACTGCTAGAACTCCTTCAAGCTAAAATAGTATACCCTATTAAACACTCCACCTGGGTGGCAAACTTGGTACCAATCAAGAAGAAAAATGGAGATATCAGATTGTGTGTAGATTTCAGAAATCTGAATAGAGCATCACTCAAAGATCATTACTCGCTACCTCAGATTGACCAAATTCTACACATATTTGCAGGAGCAATGCAGCTCTTACGATTAGAAGAACAAAGAGAGCAAACATACAATCACAATCGAAGCATATGGTAGATACTGAAGGATGGTTCAACAACTGCCAAAAAATTTAGAGTGGGAGACTTGGTTTTGAAATGGAATGTAAAGAAAGCTAAGCCAGGTAACCATGATAAATTCGATGCTTTCTAGGAGGGACCATTTGAAATTGTTTCAGAGAAATAGTTCAATGCTTTTGAGTTGAAAGATCAAGATGGATTGGTTCTTCCCATCACGGTGAATGCATTTCACCTAAAGTTATACTTCTGTTGAGAAAGCAGAAAAGGAATTATATGTACAGTATAATATAAATATATTCAAACAATATTTGTAAATATTACCGTTTTTTGGCCTTAAAAAAAAATTTTAGTCGCAGCCAATAAGAAGTCGACATTTTTTTTGAATAGAGATACTAAGGTATAGAGGGAGTTTTGACGAGGTAATGTTCACTTTTTATCTAAGTGCATTTTCCTATTTTCTTTGTCTTTCTCTGAAAGATTCTTTTTACAAATACGTTGTTGACTCCATTTCCCAATAGATGAAGGCCTAGTTCAAAATTTTTGCAAGCAAAAAATTCCCCTAGAAGATGCCAATAATGTTAGTCAAAAAGTGACTAACTACAGAAAAATAGTTGATGCACCTTTTTGCATATTTTTCAAGAAGACCGAAGTGGCCCATATACTAAAGATCAAAGAAAAAGAAAAATACCGCAAGGAGGAAAAAGTGTCGCGATATCGCGACATGTTGCATTTTCGTGGCTAAGAGCAACAAAAGGGAGCAAGGAGGCAAAAGTGTCATGATATCATGACATGTTGCATTTTCATGGCTAAGAGCAACAAAAGGGAGCAAGGAGACAAAAGTGTCACGATATCGCGACATGTTGCATTTTCACGATCCAAAGAAAAGAGAAATATCAAGGAGGAAAAAGTGTCGCGATATCGTGACATGTTGCATTTTTGTGGTCAAGAGCAACAGAAGGGAGCAAGGAGGTAAAAGTATCGCGATATTACGACATGTTGCATTTTCGTGATCAAGAGCAACAAAAGGGAGAAAGGAGGGAAAAGTGTCGCGATATCGTGACATGTTGCATTTTCATGGTTGAAGGCGGCAAAAGAGTCCAAGAGGGAAAGAATGTCTGATTTCGTGACATGTCGCATTTTCACGACTAAAGGCGGCAAAAGAGTCCAAGCGGGAAAGAATGTCGCGATTTCACGACATGTCGCATTTTCACGGTTGAAGGTGGCAAAAGAGTCCAAGCGGGAAAGAATGTCATGATTTTGCGACATGTTGCATTTTCATGGCTGAAGGCAGCAAAAGAGTCCAAGCGGGAAAGAATGTCACGATTTCATGACATGTCGCATTTTCGTGGCTGAAGGTGGCAAAAGAGTCCAAGCAGGAAAGAATGTTGCAATTTCACGACATGTCGCATTTTCGCGGTTGAAGGCAGCAAAAGAGCAATGCGAAGGAGTGTCGTGATTTCATGACGTCACATTTTCGTGACCATCCGAAAGGAAATAAAGGAAAGACATAGGAATGTCACGATTTAACGACATGTCTTATTTTCGCTAGCAAATAGCAAGAGGAGACTAAGAAGGTAAGGAATGTCATAATTTTGTGACATGTCGCATTTTTGTGACTACCCAAAAAAAATGAAGGAAAAGACATAAAGATGTCGTGATTTCGTGACATGTCTCATTTTCATGGCTGGAAGCGATAGAAGATCAAAGCAAGAGATAGATGTCATGATTTTGTGACATGTCTCATTTTTGTGGTTGGAAGTGACAGAAGAGCAAAGCAAGAGATGAACGTCATGATTTCATGAAATATCTCATTTTTGCGGTAGGAGGCAACAAAAGAGAAAAGTAAGAGACAAATGTCATGATTTCATGACATGTCTCATTTTCATGGCTGGAAGTGGCAGAAGAGCAAAGCAAGAGATGGACGTTGCGATTTCATGACATGTCTCATTTTTATAGCGGGAGGCAGCAAAAGAGCAAAGTAAGAGACGAATGTCATGATTTCATGACATGTCTCATTTTCACGACTAGAAGCAATAGAAGAGAAAAACAAGAGATGAATGTCACGATTTCATGACATCTCTTTTTCACGATTGGAGGCAAAAAAAGAGCAAAGAAATGAAAGAATGTCACGATTTCATGACACGCCAGCTATAAAGGAATAAAATGTATTTTTGGCAATCAAAGGCATGCACTGACACCAAGAAGTGATTTCTGACATGATTATCAGAAATCTAAGATAGAGCAGGCTTGCTAGACGATTGAAAATGTGACAGGCTCGTCTAGAATCTAATCTATAGAGAAGATATCTAATTCATAGAAGACTTGTTGTGTATTATTAGAAATTGTAGATGATTGCTTGTAAAATAGTGAGATGTGCTTAGAAAAATATACTCTTTTAGGATATATATAGGGGCGAGCGACTCCAAAAAAAAGGTCGCTCTTGGACGTTTACAAGCTTGATGTATATGTACTGGATTACAAGCAATTAAAAATTTCTTCTTTTGGCTTCTGAAACTTCTGTTTGCAAGTGTATGTATTTGGTGTTTTAACTTTTATTCACTCTAACTTTTATAATGTATCTGTTCTAAAATTTGGAATGTGCACGTATAAATATTGTTTCTAGAGTTGAACATTAAAAGATATTTACATTCTTTTAGACGAACATCTAAAAGTCACACTCAGGAATTCATGTTTTCTATAAAGAAGATATAAAGAAAACTTTGAAAGTAGTAATCTACATCATCAATGTTTGTTGTTGTCTAACCTATACCGTGAGAAAATTTATAGCTTAGGCTATATTTCCCTTATCTCTTGTTCCCATTTTCTCTAAAAAACTTAAAGGAACCAGCCTTCTCTGGAGACTAGACAGATGATCTCAAGCAAGATCTGTCTATTCAATGTTGGCAAAGTCTAAGGCGCAACACTATTAACCAAAGGCGGATTTTGTTCCAACAAGGTTTATCAGAAGGTTTTAGTATAAATTTCTCCATTGTCTTCGTAGCATTAACAGTAGAAATATTTCTACTATCAGTGACTCCATCACCCACAACTTGTTTATTTTTATATTGATTTCTGGATGTTTTCTCATCATCTTTCTTTTTAAGCTGACCTCTCCTAATGAGAACATCTTCCACTCTTCGGGCTAAGTCTATAGCCTCGATCGAAGGTGGTTAAGGTAGCGATTGACAATCATAAGATAGTTGGCCTATAAATATAATAAAGATGTCCAACATCTCCCTATAAGGCAATACAAAGTGCAATTTTCCTATCAACTGTCTCCACCTAGCTAGGAAATCGGAAAACCATTCATCTTTGTCTTGTTTTAAGTTGTACAAGTCTTTAATGGTCACATGGCTTTCGATGTAGGCACTACATTGATGCATAAAAGACTCAACAATTTTTTCAAAGTTCCTAAAAGAATTAGTGGGTAATTGATAATACCACTCTAATGCCATTCCTACTAAACTTTTCGAGAACATTTTTAGCAATAATAAATCATCATGCGATATATCATGACATGCTATCCTAAACATACGAAGATGATCTATGGGATCTTTGGTTCCTTTATATATGGGCAATACAGGCATAGGAAAATGTTTAGGATACGGTTGTGCTACAACTATAGGATCTAGAGGTTGACTACACATCTCTCGATAATTGTACGAGGAACGGTAGGGATCTATCTGATCCATGCGGGAAACTAACTGTTTCACCATGGTTTCAATATTACTGGTTTGTCCACCATATTGGTTTTGTTGGACATAGGTATGGGATTTATGAGTGTATGACGATGTGACATAAGGATTAGATGCTATATTGCTATTATGCAAAGCGTTGGTAGAAAGAGTATTATGAAGAGGATTTGTAATAGTATTATGTTGTATTCCAGATTGTTGGTAATTGGTGTTTGGTTTTTTTTTGGGTTTTTGCTGATTTGAGGTATATTTCTCAACGGCTTGGCGAAATAGAGCAGTAAATGAGGGTTTCTTTTGTGTGGGTAACCTATTGTTGTTGCATGTTATGGATTATAACTACCATATCCAAATTGGATGGTCCACCTTGATCACTCTCTTGTTCAATAAAGGACAAGGGATAAGTGTGTGTGTGTGAAATACGTCTTCTAGAGTTGCTTGAGTCTCACTAATTCAATCCTTGTCCATGTGGAATGCTCTATTAAGAGCACAAATATTAGTATTAATGAATTTCTAGAATTGATCCATGTTTTCAAAAGTAACCGCTCCTCCCAGAGATATTTTAGGGGATGAGGATCCTTCCTCCCTATTAGTTTCTTCTTGTTCATTTCCTACAGCAAGATCTTCTTCTTGCTAATCTAGGGTTCCTTATTTCGGAATTTGATCTTCAGGAAGGGCATCTGGGTTATTTAATGGTTTTCCTAACCTATATTCTTCTTATTCAGTTTGTTTTCCATTCCCAAGTCTAGGCATTGTGCTTAAAATTAGATTTTAGCAAATATATATACTATATATATATATATATATATATATATGCGATAGGTTTGAGAGGTATATATTTTAATTATATACCTACTATAATACTTAAAGGGGAAATGTTTTGATTTTTGTTTTTTTTTTTATGTTTATGTTCATTTTATAATATTGTTATAAAGATAACAAATAACATTCTAGTTACAAGAAATAACAATAATAATAGAAATAACTTAGTTTTCTATAAATAGTTTATGGATATCGTTGATGGGATCAAGTTCATCAGGAGTCATGAAATGCTCCTCTTCAAATTGGAAATGGTTTTTCAAAAATTTGACAAAGTGTGCTATAGTAATATGATCTGTCTTGGATTTTGACCTGTAGAAATAAAGCTCATGGCAATACTCTCGATATAACACAACTCTAAGAACTCTATTCCATATTTTTCTATCTGTAAGAATGACTTCTTGATCCTCTATACGAGATAGAAACTTATGTACTACAATTGCATTCTCAAGGTATTCTTCAAAGGTGTACAATTCAAAAGACACAAGTGCTCTTTTATCAGCTAACCACCTATGGCAAGCTCTCTGAAGTTCATGATACAGAGTTACCTGATCAGGATCCATGATTCTTTCTAGGAAAAACCTCTTGATTTGCCTAAGTTCGGTTGACCTAGATGAAATAATATCCAATCTCCTATCAAGTTCATCCCACAAAGGCTAAAACCTATTTGTTTGAGGTACTCTAAGTATATAAGTAATATCTATGACTGTTAATTGTTTTTCAACACTTATGGTGATAGCTCGCATTTTATTATAATCTACCATCTAAACATGATATGAAATTCTAATTGTTTGTCTGATGATTTTAGATGTTTTTAATAATGCACATATTTTTTTTTTTTGTTATTATTTTTTTACTTTTTTTTGTTTTTAGAAGGCTTTTAGTTTCACGTCGAGTTCACCAAAATGTATCGACCCAAAGTTTTTGTGCCCTTACATTTAGGCTAAAGGATTTTTTCCCGAAAGGGGGATGCGAGAAGGATGGAACAATACCTCGAACTGAGAGGCCCTTTGAAGTTCACGCCTCTCGGGGGAGGGGTATAAGGGTGAATTTTTGATGGATGGTGGGGTTCACCAGGAAACTTTGAGTGGCATTTTCCATGCCTAGGTTGAGAATGGGTTTGATGTTTTCATTTTTTACTTTAATCATTCATATCCTAGGTTGGCCAGAATGAATCTAAGATATTATATATGAAATGCTGATTTTTATGAATACAGAAAGCGTAAATGAATCTTAAATACTAGGAATATACTAAATAAGAAAGAATGCACCTGATTCTGGATGTCTGATGAAGATTTTGAAGCTTGTAAGAGTCCAAATCATCTTGAATATGATAGGATCATATGCAATTGCACAAAATCATCTCAAATTATAGTAGATCATTTGAGATTAGAAAATATCATCGTCGAACTAATGAATTCGTCAGACAAATTTGTTAGAATCCTGCAATCACAAAAATAGACACCAAAAACTAAAAATGCTATTGTAAGAATAATGCAAAATAATAGAAATGATAAATAAAGATAGCAGATTAAAGGAAATGCATTGTTTTAATAACTTATTTTAACTTTATCATGCATTTATGCTAGATGAGGTGAACTCTAGGATGTAGAATGAAAATAGATCAAGCTAATGCATAGTAAAATAAATTAGAAAGATGAGAAATGTAAACTCAGGGATCTGGTTACCGCCAATATGAACTGCAGTTGAGATCACCTCCAATCGTACGATATCATCGTCGATCTGTGATAGGATCATCTGAAATCATCTGGAATCGCCTGTGACTATCTGAGCTTCCTCAAGCTGAAGCATAGTGAAAACATGCAATGAAAAACTTGAAAATACAAATGCAAATGATGGGGGTGAGGATTGTTAGAATTAAAGTGCACTATACCTTTGTTTTGACACTTGTCAATTTATATTGACATTTGTCAGTTTATCATATAGGCTTTCTGCCTATATATGTAACTCATTTGTATCAATAAAATTATCTCATCAGTTTTCCTTCCTAACATTTGGTATCAGAGCTCCAGGATTTCTCTGGCATTGTGAGCTTGAGGGGGGATTTCCCTCGAGAAATTCCCCCCTCATATTTTCCCCCCATTTTTCATTTTTTTTATTTTCCCCCATTTTTTTTCAAAACAGGGAGTATGCTCTCCATTGTTTACAATGGATCAGAAACCAGACTTTTGAAAAATCATGGCTCCCAATTTTTTTTAGTGATCCATTTTTCCCCATATGTATCCATCTGTAGAAGTAATCTCTCCACAAAGATGAAAAATGGGATACAATTAATGGATTGTTTCTCGACATACTCGCAATTTCTCGATGGAGCTACAGTGTGAAGAATGTGTAGTATAATGGACTAAAGCACACATGCATTTCAGCGTCACTGTGAAGTACCAGGATGCTTACAGAATTTTATCTGAAGATGAATTGATTTTTTTTCGTGTTGCTTGCAATTGTTTTTCGTCACTATTCAAAAATATTATTGTGACCTGGTGTCTTCAGGGTTTCGTGGGGATTTTGGCGAGATCCTCCTTCATATCCATGGCAAAGACAACGGTGTGCAGAGGCAAGAAACTACTAGGGGTGAGGCATCCTTTGCCTCCTGATAAGAAATGGCAGTAGAAATGAAATCAGGGAATGCTAAAGAATATGGTGGATGGCTTCAAATCCCACTGTAAAAATGTGCAAGGTGCGAAGCATATGCTCCTAAATCTTCTGGAAGAATGGCTGGAGGTGAAGCCTGTACTTTTTGGCCAAATAAAAGCTCTTACCTACAAGGAAGACAAAATGGCAGAGGAAGACGTCGTCGTTAAGGGTGCGATCTTGCCGCCCATGGTGGGATGGGACTTGAAAATGCAGAGAAAGACCATTGTTCTAGATTTGGATGCAGCGCGCTGAGGTCCATCAAGCCATAATGACATCCAATTTATCGCTAGCCTGGCCCTGGTTGTTCCAATAAAAATTTTTGGCCTCGAATTTTCGGCTCAAGTAATTATTGATAGCCCAACAGTTTGGTCCCGTCGAATCTGATTCTTTCAAGCACGTGGATGAGCAGCGAATGGTGTAAGCTCCAGTTTGTTGATTTGGTTATGCTTGAGTAAGCTTGAGTTCAATGTTTTTTATGCCCCTAAAATTGCCGTGATGGTTGAATTACTAAGGAGAAGGATCATAGAGAAGCGGCTGAGTTGCTGCAAATCGCCTGATGAAGACATAACAGTGCATGGAAGAGGGCATACAAGTTGAAGTATTCGACTTGGGATGATGCTGTACTGAGGAGAAGAAAGGAATTTTTTTTTAAATAATTTCTGCTCCTGTTTATGGCGGTTATTGATGGCGGCATCTATTTATCATTTTTTCGAAGAATTTTGGCCTCTGTTAAAACCGTTGGTGCCCACCCCATAACTGACAGATTTTTTTTTGCTGTGATGAAGACGTGCTCGACACTCCGGTCGTAGTTTGTCCATGAGCTTTCGAATCTCGGGAGGCTCCATCACAAGAACTTGGTGCAGCTTCACGGGTGGTGCACGAAAAAGGGCGAGATCTTGTCATCTACCAACATGCACAGCTGGAGCAGGTTTCTCCTCAGGAACAACACTGTTGTCTACCATTTTTAAAGCTTCTCGAAACTATTTTCTCTAGTTTGCACACAATATCAACTGATGCCCGAGCGACGGTCTCTGAAGCAGTACAAACTATGACCCGACCTTCTGTTTCTCATCGTGTTGACAACGATGAACGAAAGCAATGACGCGTTTATGAGGGATCTACGTAGGCAGAGCGTTACATTGTCGCCACTTCTATTTGTGAGAGAAGAAGGGAGAAAAGTGAGGCAACGATGGCGGCGATGGAGAGAGGCCTCAGAGAATAATCCACTGTTGATGGTGAAACCCCGTAATTCATGGACAGATGATGAAATTGATAGAATGTGGAGTGAGCGACGATGATGTGCAGATGATTTTACTCGTGGATGAGTTTTGAGACGTCGACGGTCGCGAGATCGGGATGTTCGAGATATGGCGATGCAACCTTTGTTTTGGTGTCCAAAGGAACATGGTGGCATGCGAGATTTCATTTGATGAGGCAATGATTTTGTGAAATGGGGGGCCAAGCATCGGATATCCAGGAGTGGCAGAGGTGGCGGCCACGTGGACGTCATGCACCAACACAGGCCACTCGCTGGGCGTGGTGGCGGTTGTGGAAGAGGCGGAGATCTTTAAAGGAGCCAACGTTAAGTAGAATCACCATCTCTACCTTCCTCGATAGCTTCGTCCGTCACTTCTAGAGGATGCTAATGGATGCATTGAGTTTCTCGTCTCTAATGCAGAGCCTCGACTCGAGCATGAGCGTAAGGCAGCCATGGGTCGTCCGAGGGAAGAATAAGGGTCGTGGTGGCCAGTTCGCATGATGTTCCCAAGGTCAAGAGAAATGTGGCCTGGCCTGGCCTCCAGAGGACTGTCAAGACCACATGGACGTGGTCATTGGACTTCGTGGAGCACATTGGAGGAGAGCCTTCCAGACAGCACACTGATACATCCTTGGACGTTGTGAAGATGGTGACTGCATTTGTTGGTGGGTGTTTTGTTAGCGGGTGTTTGGGAGATGAGGTGTATGGTGATTTTTTGAATGTAGTAGTTTGTTATTCCATGCTGCGTCGATGGTCCCAGCATGTTACATTTTTTTTTGTCAGCGTTCAACCCAGTTTCAATGCTCGTCAGCCACCTGAGATGTCGCCGTAGAATTTGTTGTTGATTTATTGTTGGAGGTGATACAACCAGAATCAACGAACCGACGCCCATTGCAGACCGTGAATACTATTTTTTTTTAAATGCAAGCTGCCAGGGCAAATGCGTGAAGTCGTGCTTTCTATGGCTGAAATTTCACCTTGCTGCGACATTATTTTATTTTTTTGATGTTGATGAAAATGCAGGGGGATGGAGGGCCCACATGACCAAATTGAAATGCACATTGTTTTATATGTATTTTTTAGAAACTCTTCACCTCATCATGTTCATTTTATGAATGGTTTCCACAAGGAGGGCGCCTTGTTTCTCGATATTGATCATGATTTATATTTTTTGCCCACATGGTCCAAGTTATTACCCTATGAAAAATTTTTCATGATGAAGATTTTTATTGACCACTGGTTTTATTGCTCATTTTTTATTTCCACATGGAAGTGGAAGGCCTAGATGGCAAATGTAATTCCCCTGCGAGGGAAATTGATGCTATTTTTTCCACCTGAGTGTGATGCCAGGAATATTTTATTCTTGAGGTTTATTTGCGAGATCCGACTATAGCCATGTTTATAGTCGTTGGAAAGATTTTTTTGAGACGAACACATTGGTGGTGTCATATTGTAATTTTGAGGCTGTTTCAATTGAGTTTTTTAGCCTCAAAGTTTTTCTACCTTGGAGTGCACTTTCGGTTGTACCCAACACTCCCAAGGCACTTATAAGTGAACCTAGTATCTAGTAGTCTCCTCTTTCTACTTGGCGGATGCAGTGGCTGGTTACCCATGCATTCTAGTAAGATGAGGTGACTACCATAAGGACACTTATTCTAGGGACTACAAACATAGACACCCTAGACTCTATCCGAGGTTTTTTTTGGATCTACTTCTAAAGACTACAGACGAAGACACTTCAGAAGATTCTCTTATATTCTTCTTTCTTCTTCTCCTTCATATTTGGCTTCAATGGCTCATTTTATTGTATTTCATGGCTCATTTGTTCTTTTTATTAAGGTGCATTTTTGGTAGATACCAACACCTTCTAGATTGAGTTCACCATAAGGAAGGATTTTATATTTATGGTGGGACTAGTCAGTGACCTACAAGAGGCAACATCCTCTGAGGATGACCTGTAGAGGCAACAAACCTAGAAGTGGCTGACCCTGAGGCACCCATGATGACCCTGAGGCACTTAGACGGCTGACCCAGTGGCAATAGACCCATGGAAGTGGCTGACCTTGAGGCAACAGACCGAGATGTATACACAGTGAATCTAGCATTATTCACAGTTGGAGAGCCAAGCACAAAGAGCACGAGCCTAGACCAAATCAGCAATAAAAGAGGATGATAGATTGCTTTTAGAGAAGTCAACATTAAGGGAGAATGTTACCTAATGTTGACTTGTTTTTTTCTTTAGTTAGGATAGTGCACTTTAAGGGGGAATGTTAGAATTAAAGTGCACTATGCCTCTATTTTGACACTTGTCAGTTTATATTGACACTTGTCAGTTTATCATATAGGCCTTCTACCTATATATGTAACTCATTTGTATCAATAAAATTATCTCATCAGTTTCCCTCCTAACAAGGATGTTCTAATACAACAAAACTAGAGTTGCATGGGAATGATCAGCCAGGGAATCAAGGGAATAAGCTAGAAAATTCCTAGTTTATAAAGGATTAGTGGAAGGCTAGGAGGTTGGGGATCATCCCAATCTGGGAGATCCTTAGCGGAGGAATCTCCAACTGCACAAACATGCTTTTTCACAATTTGGAGAGGCTATTGAAATAGAATCTAATTATGAAAAATTGGTTTTTGGATGAAATCGTCTGGACATTCTGTTCCAAACGAATTCATCCGATATGGGATGATTTCTTCTGATTGATGAAGATATCGTCCAATGATCAAAACAACTCCTAAAAATGGTATGAAAAATTGGGAGAGCGATTAACGAATGGTTAAAGTTCAAATTTTTATCTTTTTACTAAGGGTTTAACTGCACCAATTTTAGGGTGCTACAATGCCCTAGAATTAGCTGTGCACATGCAGTCGATGGTCCCTCCTTGTACATTCCCCTATGCAAGGAAGACCAGTAACAACTACTATAACTTGTTCCATGACTATAATTTCCAATCTATGTATGGTTGCAACCCCCTCATCCAATGTTGTAGCAAACTCCTTTACTGCCTCTAAATCTTGATTTCTACTGATCAAGCGACAATAATTCATCCACCCAGTGGCATAAAATTAAGCTTGGAACTCTTCATTAATATCTCCTACATGGTTGGGCTAATTTTTCTTTTGGCCATGATTCTTTGACTTTCCCCCCATTCTGAATCTTCTCAATTCGACTTCTGCAAATTCTCTTCACTTGCTGGACTAGTTCGTAGCTTTGTAGCACCTAATTATGTAAGAATGTGCCTATTTATAGAGGTAGTCATGCATCTAGGGTATTATTTTTATATTGGGGGTTGTGAGGATATGATTCCATGAATTAACCATTGGCACGTTTCTCTGGATGATATGGACAAATAATAATTGGTCGATTTATTTGTGTTGACAATATATTTTTCAGAGGAGTTATTATTATGAATGCTATATATATATCTTAAAAAAATTACACACATTCCCCATTGGTGATCGATGCACTTGGAGCATGTTGATTCGATTATTCATGATAGATTAATGGTGTTTTTCCCATGTGAGCTAGTTTTTTGGGTAATTTTCCCTTGGGTACTGCAACTTTGTTCATTTGAGATATTGTTCTAAAAATGAGGAAATTTGGTTGGCTCACTCAGCCCTTCAATAATTGCTTTGGGACACACATAAATCATTTTCACAATTTCCATAAGTTCCCATAAAGATTCATATTTTTTATGATGTGGTATGATGACGTGGTTGTGGTCATTTTGTAGGTGCTCAATTGAATCAAGGCACTCCTAATGCATGGGATCAAGGAACCTCCAAATGTATGGGATCAAGACACATCATAATAGATGGGATCAAGGCACATCATAATACATGGGATCAAGATGCTTCAAAATACATGGGATCAAGGCACCTCAAAATACATGGGATCAAGGCACCTCAAATACATAGGATCAAGGATCAAGGCACCTTCACTTAATGGGATCAAGGTGCCTTCCCTTAATGGGATCAAGGTGCCTTACCTTAATGGTATCAAGGTGCCTTCCTTTAATGAGATCAAGGTGCATTCCCTTAATTGGATAAAGGCACCTTAACGCATTATTACTTCCTTTTTTTTTTTTAAATCAAGGTGTTTGTATGGAATTAGGGCATCTTGACACTTTTTTTATAATAATAATAACATATAAATATAAGTGAACACCCTTTTATTATTCGAGAGTTAGACATCCCCCCATAATGGTATCAAGGCACCTTCCTCCCAAAGGGATCAAGGTACCTTCCTCCCAATGTGATCAAGGTGTCTTTCTTCCAATCGGATCAATGTGCCTTCCTCCCAATGGGATCAAGGCACCTCCCTATAATGGGATCAAGGCACTTTCCTCCAAATGGGATCAAAGCATATCTCTGTAATGAGATCAAGGCACCTTCCTCCAAATGGGATCAATATGTCTTCTTCCAAATGGGATCAAGGTGCCTCCCCATAATGGGATCAAGGCACCTTCCTCAAAATGGGATCAAGGTGCCTCCCCATAATGGGATCAAGGTGCCTTCCTCCAAATGGAATCAAGGTGCCATTTTTATTATTGAAAAGTCAACAGTTTGTTGGTGTGTGTTGTCACAGAGTTGATCAGGCTCTCCAATTTTTTATTTTTGCATACTACATCAGTAGCTATTTTATCCAACATGAAGGTGGGTGTTTTTTTATTTTGCAATAATTTAACACCCTCATTCATGTCAAAGTGTGACTCTCATCTGGATGGAGACATTCAGGGTTCTATCTTCTAAGAAAACTGAATAGGATCCTGTGCCAGTGAAACCTAGGTTTCCCAAGCTACCTACTTCATGCATTCAGGGTCATTCACCTACAAAAGCAAACAAGAAAAACTAAAAAATAGTATGATGAGGTCTAGTGTAGTCCATGCCTATTAGGCCTAGGTTTCTTAGGCTACCTACATATTGCATTCAGAGCACTGTGCCTGTAAAACAAAAATACAAAGAAAGAAAAGAAAAATTAAATAATAAATTTTCTTTAAGTGGAAAATATTATGTCCACTGGTTGCTTAAAAATTTAAAAAATTTAATTGGATGGGATATCCCCCATGCCTATCTTGTACTCCATCGCAAGACTTTCATATGTATGATACATATGTAATCGGTTAACTTTAGCCATAAATACAATGTCACTGTATTAAATCATCTTAACACACACAACACCATTATTGATCGATTCGATCACTTCATATGGATCCATCCACCTTTACATCAGCTTTCCCTTCCATTCTTGTAATCGAGATTCATACAATAGCAACCATTCTATTGTTTTGAACTACTTTTATTTGATGTGGCAGTAATGCCACTATTTCCTTTATTTTTGGATGACTTCTATTCTATGTAGAGCATCAAATCAGTATTTGTCTAACTTGTTTAGTTTTTGAATCCTTTCCTTCTGTGCATCATCCAAACTCAAGTTTAGTTCTATTGTAGTCTTGAGAGTTTTGATTTCAAACTCAATGGGTATCATTGCATTTTTCCTGTATACCAATTGGAACAGAGTGAAATCGATGGTTGTTTTCCATGTTGTTCTATAGGTCCATGCTACCTTTGGTAATATCATAGCCCAATACTTTTTGTGCTACTACATGGTATTTATAAATATTTTCTCCAAATCTCGATTGGTAACCTTGCCTGTCCATTCGCCTATGAATGGTATGGAGTGGTTTTTTTGTGTCTGATTCTATATTGTTGCATCAATTCCTAAATAATCCTTGAAGTAAATTGGGACCCCTGATCGGTTGTGATTTATTTGGGTACCCCAAACATTGTGAAGATATGTGAAAATAAAAAATCTACCACCATTATTTCCTTATAATCTTTTAGAGCATGCACTTCAACCCACTTGGTTACATAGTTAGTGTAAACTAAAATATACCTTTTCCTGGCTGATGGTGGGTTGATCGACCCTACAAAATCCATCCTCTATTTTTTTAATGGTTCAATGTGAACATGCAACTAGAGAGGCATATCATCCCTGAAGGTTGGTCTACCCATCCTTTGGCATTCGTGACATTGATTTTCATGTTTGACTATGTCCTTGAACAATGAAGGCCAGTAGTATCTTATCTGTAATACCTTGAACGTAGTCCAGTGCAAGGTTTATTATGGTAAGCCTTAAGAATTTTTGAAAACTCATGCTCAGTGACACACCATCTTAGGATTTGATCAGATCCTATTTTGAATATGCAGTTGTCAATCTATGAGAAGACTGTGCTTTTCTTGATTAGATTTTGATTTTCATGAGGTGAAAGAGCATGAGATACTCTACTAGTGGCCAAGTAATTGGCCATATCTACATACCATGATGTTTTTTCTTTCAAAGCGTAAATATGCTCATCTGGTAATTAATTTTCTATAACTGAATGATCGGGTGGTGTTAATCTAGACAAAAAATTTATGACCATATTGTCTCTGCCTGGTTTATCCATGATAGTGATGTTCAATTCTTATAGGAGTAAGAGCCACCAGATTATCCTACCATTGATTATAGGATTTTTCATCAGATACTAGATGGTCATATGGTCCGTGTGCATGAACACCTTGTATCATGTGATGTACTAGTGGATATTGTTGATGACATGTACAATCGCAAGGAACTCTTTCTCAGTAATCATGTAATTAAACTCAACCCCTGTTAGATTTTTGCTGATGTAGTAGATGGCATAGAATTATTCACCATATTTCTATCCTAGGACTACTCCAATAACATTATTAGATGCGTTAGAGTAAATGTGAAATGGAATGGCCCAATTTGGGCCCTACAACACTAGGGTAGTGGTCAACTTATCCTTTAATGTTTGGAAGGCTTGTTCATAGTCCTTCATCCAAATAAAATCCACATCATTTGATAGTAGTGTGTGCAGGGGTCTAGTGACTTTGCTAAAGTCTACTATGAACCTTTTGTAATATCCAATGGAGTCAAGGAAGCTCTTTACATCTCTTTGAGTCTTACGACTAGGTATATCTTTGATAACTTCAATTTTCTTCTTCTCTATATTTATCTCTTCTAATAAGATATGGTGTCATAGCACTATCCCTTCCTACATCATCATAAAGCATTTATCATTGCTTAAGGATAGGTTTTTTCCTAACACCACTAGAGTGCTCATTCTAAATTTGTCATAGCTTCATCGAAGGTCTCAACATAAATGGTGAATTCATCCATGTATACTTCAACTACTTTTCCCATCATATCTAAAAATATGCTCATCACCGCCCTCTGAAAGGTGGTTGGTGCATTGCACAGTACAAAGGGCAATACCCTATATGCAAATGTACCCCATAGACAAGTGAATAGTGTCTTGTCCCAATATTCTTCTTGGATCTAGATTTGTTTGTACCCACTAAATCCATACAGAAAGGAGAAGTATTTCCTCCTTGCCAAAGTTTCCAAAAATTGATCAATGAATGACAGTGGAAAGTGATCCTTCTTGGTTGCTTTGTTTGGCAATATGTAGTCAACACATATTCACCATTTCCTATTCTTTTTAGGAACCACCACTAGTGGTGACACCCACTCATTGTTAGATATAGGATAAATGAATTTAGTTGATATAAGTTTTTGCAGTTCTACTTTGACTATTTCCTTCATAGCGGGGTTCATTCATCACTATGGCTTCCTGATCGGACTGGCTTGCTCTTCGAGGTAAATGTGATGGGTACAAATTTACAAAGTGATTCCCTTCATATCTGAGTAGTCCTAGGTGAAATATTTTTGATACCTAGTCAATATTTCCTTTAATGTAGTCAACTATGTAGGTGTTAGCTTATTTCTGACATTCAAAGTTCTTCCAATCTTGATTTTGATCTGTCTGATGTAGTGATATTGACTGCCTACTAGTGGTGATTCTAGAATGATGGAGGACTCCCCCTAGAGAAAATTTGTAATAATGTTATATTTATCAACTCCATATTCTAATTTGTCCAATGCCATCATAGACTACATTATTGATAATATTTCTTCATCTTGGTCATCCCATATAGGTTCTTCCAGTGCATCCACAAAATATGCTGGTGGAGAGATGGTAAGCCTTTTGATGTTTTGACCATCTAAAATTATCATTTGTTTGTATTGACAACTTATATAAGCATAATATTTTACAAGCCATGGCCTTCCTAGGATGAGTAGGTATCCTCCCAATCTAGACTTGGATTGCAAGACTAGGAAGTCAGCCAGGTATTCCCATGCATCCACCATCATGATGATTTCTTACAACATCCCTTCTAGTGATATCGTTAATCTATTTGCTAGTTGTAGAATAATCTTGGTAGGTTTAAGGACTGTGAGCATGAGATTTTACATTGTTTCTTTTGGCATGATGTTAATGGTTACTCCCAAGTCAACCAATATATTAGCCAATGAACAACCTCCTATTTTTATGATTAGGACTGGACTACCTGGGTCTGCATACTTGGGGTGGCATGTATTCCCTAATATCAAATTTGTCAACTTTTCTACCACGTTTATGGTTTGGGCTATCCTAAATCCTGAACTTCTTAGACATATATCTTTGATCACCTTGGTTTAAATCAGGATATCTCTTATAGCTTAAAACAATGAGATAGTTACCATT
Source organism: Wollemia nobilis (assembly GCA_028583015.1). NCBI lineage: Eukaryota > Viridiplantae > Streptophyta > Pinopsida > Araucariales > Araucariaceae > Wollemia > Wollemia nobilis. The sequence goes on from JAQPPZ010017070.1 coordinate 1,989,869, forward strand.
AAAATTTTCAAGCTTGAAAGTATATCAAACTTCGGATGTATTGGCTTCCTCCGCTCTTGTAACCTTGTGGGAAATGGAGGAGTTCCAATTTTATCAACAATTGGTCCTTCTTCAACCACTTCTACCAGAGGTGACCCTTCTATGTTCTCCTCTTCTTCTATTAAGGTAAGAGACTCTATTCCTATTTGTCTACCTGATCGTAGTTGTCTAGGATTGCAACTTCAAATATTATACATGGAAAACATCTCTCCCTCTAATTGATATGTGTAGACACCTAAAATGCATCATGCCAAGGTGAATACTCATATGGTATATGATATAAGACCATATGGAAGACCTTGGATAGATACCAAGGTATAACAATGGTTTTTACCATTCATTTGGGCACCTTTGCCTAGTCAGTGCTAGCCGCTGCTGACACCCACAGTTAGCAGTTTTGACCGTGCCTGTTAGCCGCGGTCAAGTCTCAAAGTTAGTTGGATTTCATCTAGACAAAAATCTATTACAACATCCAATTTGTTGCTTATTGGAATGGTTTGAATGAGGAAGGTTCTAGATCCTTCCATCCAACAAGCTTAACCACCCAATATTGATCTAGACTTCCTCATGAAGCCACCCCTAGCCATTGGCAATTGCTATATAATCCCCTTTAAAATTGGGAAAATAGAGAGAGAAGCATAATCAATTGAGTAGTGAATCCCTGTCGAATTGCATACTCATTCACATGCATTGATAGGAATATTCTTTCTACCCAATTGGAGATCAAATTGCCATGGAGTTCCTAGGAGGATAGGAGAGCCTAGAAACATTAATCCATGCACTCACTAAGCAATTAAACCACCAAATTTTTCAAAGGACACAAAGGTAACCATTGAACATAAATTTACAAAGGAGAATTAGAGAAATTGGCCCTAATTTGGAGGGTAAACTTACTTCAGGCTCAACCGTAGCTATCAACCATAGTGAATAGTACCCACCACTTGAAGGATCCGTAGTCAAAGGGTAATTTATGATTTCCTTGTTCTCTATTCTACAATATGTTTAACTAGGTTATATCATGCTATAGGTTTAATTTAGTATTCTAGAGACTTTTGATTGATAGATTAGGAGCTAATTGTAATTTTCCTTAATTATTTTAGTGTAGGTATAATGAATATTTTTCATGCTTTCATGTCTTCAATTGAGTAATTAGGAGTTTAGATAGATTTATCTTAGTTTATTTTTGTAGACACCTAAAATACGTCATGTCAATGGAAACTACTCATATGCACATGCTACAAAACCATATGAAGGATCTTGGATAGACTCCAAGATAGAGTAGTGGTTCTAACCACTCAATTTAGGCATTAGTGCCTAAGCAGTCTGAATCACAGCCCAGACCTGTGGTCTTCAGTCTGAACCATGGTTGACATCGATGGTCTGTAGTCTAGACCATAGCTGTGACCTACAGTTTGAACTGTATTTCAGTTATACCTTCCATCTAAGCCAAATTGGTTGGAACGACCAAGAGATCTAGAAGGAGGCAGTTGGAGGATGGAAGATTCCAAAGGCTTCCATCCCAACTATCCTAACCAACTTTCTTGGTCTTGGATTCTCCATGAAGCCACCCCTAGCCCTAGGTTCATGCTATAAGTACCCCCATTTTTCAATAGAGGGAATAGAAAGAGAGATAATTTGTATAGCGAAGTGCTGGAAAATTATCGAGCGAGCTAATTGATCAAGAGAGTAGTGAAGCCTTATCAAATTACATAATGACCTTGTACATTTGAGAGCCCCTTTGCTATCAATTCAAATACCAATTGGCCATGGATGCCCTAGGTGCCTAGGAGGATCAAGAAACACAAATCTAGGTGAACGAAGGCCCTTCATAGTGATTTGACTACAAAATCTATCAGATTATGACAAAGGCGACCCTTGAACATCAATTTGGACAAGGAGGTCAAGCTCACTGCCCCTAATTTTTAGGGTAAACACATCAGAGGTCAAACTGTGACTGTTAGATATGATTTATAGTATAGACCACATCTCATAGCTATGGTTTGCAACAAGTTAGATATCACCTTACTTAGTTTGCTTTTTACAACATAGATTAGTCATGTTAGTCTTTTCATAGGTTTAAATGCATTTTTAGAGAAACTTTGACTGTAGGAATTAGGTATTTTATTCTTGTACTAGTTAGGAGTATATTGGATCTTTTTGATGTTTTATTGCTTCTAATTTGATATTTATTCAATGTATCATGTGCTTATTCATGCTTGTATGTTGTAGTATAATTCTTGATACAATTAGAGTAGCTTAAAAACTTTCTTTATGCTTTCTTGTTTCATTAGTTTAATGGTATTTACATGTATGATTTTTTAAAGGGCCTCATCATGAGAGGCTATCAATCTCTGTAATCATGCGTTGTTGTTTCTTGTTCACAGGGAGAAAAGTGTAGAAATGAGCCTATATCATAGTCCTTACACATCACGAAGAAGGGGGTTAGCTCTACCCCAAGGCAGTTTGTGAGTAATCATCGGAGCAACAAATAAGTTTGCCTACCTTGTTGAGGGCATTGGAAATTGTAAACATCTGTATCATCTTTGGAGTCACCCGTAGGGGGCATTTTTGTAACCCGAGATCCTTTGAAATATCAATACAAGAAAAATTTTCATTAGTTGGATTTATTTGTTTTATTTATGCATTTTTGTGTGGATATTTGTGTTTCACGATGGTATAGATCAATACACTAGCTGGGCAAGCACCTCCATGATTACGTCAGATGGAGATCATGGTGGGACCCCATAATTCTAGCCTTGAATTCTGACTATTCTTGGCTTTTTCTTTCCATAGGTGCTAACCGTAGCTTTTAGCTGCGATTATTTTTTGGCCCACGATTGTAACCTACAGTCTCCACTGTAGCCTATAGGATGGACCTATGGTTCATAGAGGAAGAAGTAGACAGTAGGGAAATTAGTGGGCAACAAATTATGACATAAGGTAGGTCCCAATTTCACCTTCTGTATTGAATTTTTTGCTCTGTAGCTTTCCAGAGATCATCGAACCATTTCAAATTAGGAACAAAAATATAAAGGGTCAATGAACAAATTCTAGTTTGTGTTCAATTTTCATTCAGTGGAAAGGCGTTGTTGGGAATAGTGGACCTCTAAGTGCAATTTTCCTCGAAATACAATGATCTTGATAAATATTGTGTGTCGTTTGCATGCTTGAGGTCCAATCAACGACCATGTCATTATAATTGCATCATCAAATTATCATGTAGGACATTAGCATGCAATATTTATGAATTCAAAACATTTCTTTTTTCTTTTCATGCACATCATGTAGGAATGGTCATTATGCTCTTTGATGCATTTGTCATTTTTGTAAAATAAAAGGAACCACACACACCATGTATCATCTAAACATCAGTGGCGTTGGGTTCTCACATCCAACCCGCTTGATTGAGATCAACAGTGGATGTCATTACCACTTGGTTGGCTCATTTGAAATTGTATTATCGGGACCCGCTAGTTGCCAAGGCCAACCCAAGAACTGTCCTATCTATGCAAAATAGCACACTCTTCTTTGGAAGGGTGTATCACTGCGCACGATGTGCTGGGTGAGGGTTGGTAGTACCTATGCTACTTTGTTGAGTATGGATTTCATTACCATATTCGGCTTGTGTGAGTATATAGGTGAAAGCCAATTTAATTGAGTTTAAAATCCAAAAATATTTCAAAACATGTGAGAGTTTCTAATATTGATACAACACATCTGAAAACAACATCAAACAATTTAGGGCTCACAATCAAACATTTAAAAGATATAATCACAATTTTTTTACATTGTCTACATAATAAAATACATCTAGACGTCAGGTACATAAATGGTGAACACATAGGGTGACTAGAAAAGGTTTAGGACCGATGCCCTCGATCAACCCCCAACTAGTTCATAACAGCATGGGTCGAGTCCTCATACACATGAAAGAACTAAACGATGTTCAGCAAGAATTAGAGATAACAACTCAATATAGAGAGATCCCATTGAGCAAACCCATGATAGAGGAGCTTTAGTACACTCCTCTACGAATAGTACTGAGCATGTAGCTTTTTAGCATGATGATGCTCTACCCCAAAGCCATTACTAAGACCACACTGCACGCGCGTCTATGGGATTGATCAAGGAATATGTGGTGTAGGGGGCCAAGTTGGTTCCCATACATACTAGGTCCATAGGATGTTCTAACCCTCCATCATCAGAGTATAGACAAGTCAAATATCTGCCCATTCAGGGGTAAGAGGATAGGATCACTTTCGAGCATAGGTCCAACCATACTCTTGCGCATGGCTCACCATGTAAGATCAACATTGATATATCAAATATGGGAGATAATGGAACACCACCACATGAGCGGTGGAAGTCTAGAAAACTAGATGATCTAGGTAGTGTTCTTGAGTAGATAGGTTGTAAGCCTACAACTCCACCCACTCGTGCTTTGATTGAGCATAGCAGTAGTTGTATCAAGATCATTAGAGAGCATGGAGAGGCTTCTAAGTGCCCTCATGTCACAAGTCCACCATCCACACATCTGTCTGATGGGTACATAACCCATAAGGTAGCTCACATAGAGCACACATATCAGATGTCTCCTACGACTGATCGATCGATAGATCACATAGACTAGTGTTCAAGCAAAGATGTCAGCTCCTCCAAGATAAATTAGATGATGCTCACCTAGAGAGGTAGCATATTAAAGATGAAAATATTTAAGCGCAAAGGCTTTTATGACAAAGATTATATGAGTAGCGCATGCACAAGGAGCATATTCTAGCTTATAAGTAGTGCATAGAGCAAGAGGATAGGCTAGCCAGGGTTGGCCTATACCCTCTCGAAGAGTATAGAGAACGTGTGTATAGAATGGTTGTGTCCCTAGCTAATATGCATGATGAGCAAAGATATTCTCGTACTCATGTCAGTTCCCAATAGAGGGAGTGGCTACTGTCACTCAATGATCTTAGACAAAGGCATCATGAGCACGTAGATGTAGACATATATGATCATGGGTACCTTGAGAGTTGTCGAGTCGAGGAGGAGGAAGAGCCATGTCTTCCACCTCCCCCAAAGAAGACGTTACCTCCTAGACCACATCCATGGTAGCTTAGGGAGGAGGAATTTTTACCTTCTTAGGCGTACAAGGTTTTAGCCAATAAGGTCAAATTAATAGAGGGGCAGGGTATGGCTATGCAAAATTTGACACTGAGGAAGATGCACGATAAAACTCTAGACCCCTTGGTGCCAACGGATCCATATCCCGAGAATTTTGATATGCCTTAGTTGGAAAAATTCAAGGGTGATGAGGATGCACAAGAACATGTTATGAGTTTTTTGGATGCGTGTTTCTAGATAGAAAGTTAGGATGCCTTGTTGTTGCACACTTTCATTATGACACTTTATGGCCCAGCCTGAGAGTAGTTCAATAAACTGAAGAAACATAGTATTACTGGTTTTGAGCAGTTGGTCGATTCATTTCTTGAATGCTATTCATTTAGCGTCAAGAAACAATCCAACATTTCTTATTTGGCTACACTAGCTCAACACAATGACGAGCCCATCGAGAAATACAAAAATAGATGGTATAGAATAATGGCAAAGCTGCCATTCCCTATTCCTGTGGCTGAACTAACATAAATGTTTACAAAGAGTTGTGCCAAGCACATCTTGCTACTATTACAACTACAGTAATACCCTACATTTGAGGAAGTTATAGCACAAGCCAAGGTGATCGAGGACATCAAGTTGCAAGAAGTCAACTTGAAGCTCAAGACCAGGAAAGAGGGGTTTAAAAAGAGTACTATAAAGCAATAGGGCAAGTAGGCCCACATGAATCAAGTAGTACTAAATCTTGGAGGAGAATACAAGGGATAACATAAGCCTAATTATCAAGCTCAACCTCCTCCTGCATGTTATGAGACACGCAAAAACAACTATAAGGGCAAAAACAAAGAAGAGCACCCACCTCGCCAGTTCACACCCTTGATGGAATCGATGACTTTGATTTTTCATCAACTATGCGAGGCCAAGGCCATACGATTGCCTAAGGTCAAATTAGTAGATCCGAATGTGCCAAAGTCAAAGTGGCATCAAGATGATTTGTTCTACATATTCCATAGAGTGAAATGCCATGACATCGAGACATGTTGGTCCTTCAAACACATCATGTAGGACTTGATATAAAAAGGAGAGCTAGTAATACCAAGCAACCCATAGGTGCCCGATAATATAAACATAGGAATTTTCAAGAATCCATTACATAATCACGAGGTGCCTCGTAATAATGTCAGCCAGGTCAATCAAGTACAAATCGAACCACCTACCTAGGGGTTCATAGGCATGGTTAATGTTGTTACTAGACATGGGAGGTATGATCAACCGAATCGACCTCATGCTCTCATTAGAATGCAAGCTACGTTGGATCAATGGCTAGCTCAAAATATTCTAGGCCCACTAGCTAGATCGGTGGTGACAATAAGGAGCAAGTTAGTTCGGAACCTACAAACAACTCTGTGAAGTTGTCAATATATGAGCTTATTCAACAGTCCCCTAGACACATGGAGACTCTTATGGACATTTTGAGGTCCATTGAGGTATAGTCCCAAGATGCCCACACATTTACAAATTTTATGGGACATGTACAATAGTTTCAAGAACTCACGATACAATTTTATGATATTAAAGTGAAGATGGTTCCTACTATTACGGCTGACCCACCGCTGCATATTATTGTGTGTTAACCACATTCATTTCAAAAGGGTCTTGATCGACACTAGGTCCTTGATCAATATAATCATGACCAAGGTATTTACCCACCTCAAGTTACCCAAGTCACACATTATGCCTACCACATTTATGTTGAGAGCATTTAACGATGTGTTATGCTCGATGATTGGTACAATTGTTCTACCTATTCAGGTGGGACTCAAGACCATCCCTGTGATGTGTCACATTATAAAGGATGCCATGCAATATAACATTCTACTTAGGAGGCCTTGGATTCATGAAATGCATTGCGTCCCTTCTATCTTGCATCAGTGTGTGAAATACATTCATGAGGGACAAGTTCACGTAGTGTCCTCGAATGAAGAACCATTCAAGCTCATGAACCTAGCAAATTTTCCTGGGGATTTTGTACTCTTGTTGATGCACTTAGATATCAGACCTGTCTCTTCAGTTAAGATTCCAATAGGTAAACCAATAGCTTGTGCTCAACCATCGACATCTATGTCACATAGATTTGAGCACACAACTACAAATTCTCTAAAGTTGACTGCATCGACAATGCACTGGAAAGTCGAGAAGTTAAAGGTGAAATTAGGTGAGAAAGTGGAAAATCATGTGCCCAGATTAGTTGCCAATGAGACTCCCACTCCCATGGATGTGGAAGAACCTCAAAAAAAATTCGAGGAGGCACCTCATTCTGCTTCACCTGCATCTTCAATAGGGTCATCTGCACCACAGGTTACCATTATTTTTGCCATCATAGGGTTGGATGAGTATCTTGTGCAAAATGTTACTTTCAGTCCTATCCTAAAAATTGCACAAGAGATGGGTCGACCACACGCCCATCAATTTTTTATTGGATCTATAGTACCATTGGGTGAGCCACCCAACCAAACAAACTTTATCTATGCAGGTCTGGATCAATCACACACCATAATATCTATAGATGAGGACAGTGACGAGTCATTCACTGTGAATGTGTGCTATTTGTCCAACTTGGAATACGCCATGTGTATTTTCAAGTCATATCATTGGCATGGGCACGACCTGGGTCTTTTTTAACCAGGACGTAGAAATCCACTCTAACCTCATTATCAGTTAGCTACTGATAGGTTTGGGTTAGGGTTAGAAGTATAGGGTCATGATGATTTGCTTACTGCATCCTTAGATCACATGTACTTGAGTCTAGGGGATGATGTGGATTTTACTTCATATCACCTTGATCCTTCCAGCTATTGGACTCACTAGACGGTATCTTTTATTACCATAGGGCCACCTGATTCATACCATGATGGACGCTTAGAGGACAACCCCAGAGACAACCTAGGTAACCAAATTCATGGTGCTACCAATGATACTGGTATGCAGGGGAATGACCCCCATGCTATAGGTGATCTCAAGTCATGATGTCTCTATGATGATGATGGAGATGAGTCCACCTCCAAAATGAGTGGACCTAGTTATGATGCATATGATGAGTCCTCAACTTATGATCAATCTAAGGAGGAAATCAAGCTGACCTTTCCAGGTTTGATGTTTATATGCCATTTTTTGCCTATGGAACAAGTGGAAGAGACAAATGAGTGCTTCATAGTCGATAGTGATTATAAATATGAAACAGAGGAGGCTTACTTAAAGCCTCGTCCAGCTGATCTCCCACTATGCATAGACACAATAGAGTGGCCCATCCATGGTAGTGACCATAGTGATGTAGATGAGAGGATCAATTCCAGGCTCGTGTATCTATAATATCTATTGTCTAGGGAATGGAAGCATATTATTGAGCAAGTCCCTCCCAACACTGAGCGCTTTAAGGAAGGAGTAGCATTAGTTTACGTGGAAATATCATATATACAATCATTCTATCATATTTTTTTGTATAGTGATGATAGCGACCGCAGAATCAGATACATGGGACCACATCTGCCTAAGCCCTCCTTAGAAGAGGGTGTAAGTGATGGATTGTATTTTAACAATGATGATGAGGACTCGGTGGAGATGGCCTATCTAGGACCTCACCACTTACGTAATAGTCCTCCACCTAGAGGTCCCTTGCCTATTACAATTGCCTGTTTGCATCAAGAGATCAATCTCCATCACAGCCTAAGGAAAATAAGAGAGCTCGAAGAGAGATATCAAGAAATATTTCTCGATCTGCCTACGTACACAAAGCTTCTTGAGCTGAGATATTTTGTTTTGTAGCCAGTGCACCGAGAGGATCTAGTTATATGGACATCCCATAAAGAGGATCCATTTGTGCCCATACCTTTCAAACTAGATCTCAGGTATAGAAGCTACGATTTAGAGATATATTTTTATCTGTGTGGTTCTGAAGATCAATTTCATTCCATCAATATGGTCTTCATCGATTTGAAAACTCCACTCCACAATCCAGTAGATCCATCCAAACCACTGCATTTGAACATGGATGCTATCGATTGGGATCACGTTGACTCACCAGTCCAGCCTGAATATTTCTTCCCAAATGAAGAAATGTTGCAACCATTTCATTTCACACTAGGTTGTGCTCATGATGTTTGTCATTTTAAGAATGCTTCCCAAGAGGAACATGTGAACCCGAATAATGATATCCATCTGATTCCTATACCTCACCAGCTTGAGAAGGGATCACACATGTCAGTAGATAAAACCTTCAATGTGGATATGAGTAAAGATCCCACAAATCCAAATAAGGTTATATTTGGAGAGAGTCTTACTTCAGATGAGCATGATAGCATCATCCCTCTACTGAAAGAGAGACCTGATCTCTTTGCTTGGACTTAAAAAGACATGTCAGGTCTAGATCCAAAATTGGTTACTTATAACCTTTTGCTATATCTATTGAAGAAGCCATTCAAGAAAAAACTCAAAAAGATGCATCGAACAGTAGCCTTAATGGTAAAATATGAGTTGCAAAAGCTGTTGGACATAGAGTTCATCATCTCCATCGACTATCCATAATGGGTTTCCAATATGGTGCCCATAGGGAATCCAGATGGAAGGGTATGTATTTGTATGAATTTTAGAGATGTCAATAAGGTAACACCCAAAGATTCATTTTCATTGCCAAATATTTATTCTCTGGTAGACGCCACTGTAGGTCACAAAATGCTCTCCCTTATGGAAGGTTTTTTAAGATATAATCAAATTTAGATTAAACCCAAAGATCAACATAAAACCACGTTCATCACACCATGGGGGATATTTTGCTACAAAGTTATGCCATTCGGTCTTAAAAATGCTGGTGCCACATATTAGTGGGCTATGACATATATTTTTCATGACTACATGCATAAAATATTAGAAGACTATATCGATGACTTACTAGTTAAGTTGTTGCTACGAACAGAGCATGCTGAGGTCTTAAGGAAGGTCTTTGATTGCCTAATAGAGCATAATGTTAGGTTGAATCCTAAGAAGTGTGTATTTGGTGTAACTTCAGGTAAACTCTTAAGATTCATCATTTCTAAAAGAGGCATCAAAGTAGACCCAGCAAATGTCATGACTATTCTAGAGATGTGTCCTCCCACTAATATCAAAGAACTAAGAAGCCTCAGGGAAAAGTAGCATCCATAAAGTGATTTATCACTCAATTATCAGATAAGTGTTGACCCATGAATTGAATGCTACACAAGGGGGTTCCATTTGATTGGTACAAGGACTGCCAGGTAGCCTTTGCTGAGATTAAGCAATACCTGGCAACACCACCGATACTAGCTCCACCAAGTCTAGATGAGCATTTTCTTCTATATATATATATATATATATATATCGATAACCGACTTTTCATTAGGGACCATGTTAGCCCAAAATAATGTACAAGGCAAAGAGCAAGCCATATTACATCAGTCGCACCTTGGTGAGTTATAAGTCAGGATATCCATACGTTGAAAAACTTTGTTTAGCAGTAGTGTTCACTACCAAGAAATTGCAACATTACATGCTAAGTCATACCACATATGTTATATCGAAATAGAATCCTTTGTAGTACATGATGAGCAAGATATATCATAACACACGTATCGCAAAGTGGATCATGCTATTGATAGAATTTTATTTGTAATTCATTAGCCAAAATTCCACTAAGGGATAGGTCATAGCTGATCAATTGGATGAGGCACCACTATCCAACAGTAGGCCTCTAACCATTGAGCTTCCATATGATGCGGTCTTCATAATATCTAAATCTCTTGAACCTGAGGAACTAGATAATAATGTTGATATGACATTGTTCTTCAATGGTTTGAAGTGTGAGCAAGGGGGTGGTGTAGGAATAGTGTTTTTCACACCACAAGGAGCTCCAATGCCCTTGTCGTTCAAGTTAGAATTTTTGTGCACCAACAATAATGTTGAGTATGAAGCCCTACTTTTGGGCCTCCACATAGCCATCACCATGGGTATTAAAATATTGAACATTTTTGGTGATTCTCTACTCATAGTTAACCAGGTTAAGGGGCTCTTTCAATGTCGATGTCCCATGTTGAAAGCCTACAAAGATATTGTTGCCACTTATCTAGATAAACTTGAATGGTATGACATCAAGGCAATATCTCATTCATTAAATAGGTTTGCAGACACCATGGCATATTTGGGTTCTTGATCCCTCATAATCCTTCTATCAATTTTACTACCATCCATGTTAAGACACTCTCGCACCCAGCAGTAGAGCATGTAGCCTTTGATAACAAAGAGTCAATCAACATGATTGTCATGGAACCAATAGTTAATTTGTTCAGTAGAGCAAAATAATTTCTTAAGAAGGCACCCTGGGAGTCATTGAATTCTTAAAGTCCTATGGGGAGTGGTACTACCATTCACCACAAGGTTGTTTCCAGTCTACATTTGCAAAGCTAAATATGTAGGGGGAGCAGGTTGTCTTAGCAGACAAAGCTGAGGCTTGTCAAATATGGATGTTGCAAATCCAAGACTTCCTAAAACTTAGTATGATTCCAAAAGGATTATCATGTGCCACAAGATGCACATTTAAATAGAAAGCAACTAAGTATGTCTTGATACGAGACATTTTCTACCGACGCAGCTACTGAGGAGTCCTCCTTCGATGTTTTGAGCCCCAAGAGTCATTCTGGGCAATTTCAAAAGCTCACAACGGTATGTGCGATGGCCATTTCAACGGTATGGCTATCATAAAATGCGTCCTTCACATGGGTTATTATTGGCCCACTATAGAGAAGGATTGCAATGTGTATGTCAAGAAATGCATTAAATGTCAGCATCATGCTAATCTTACGCACTTGCCATCACAGGCCTTACAACCCATTCAGGCGGCTTGACCATTTGCTCAGTGGGGATTAGATCTGATTGGCAAGATTTCCCCTCCACAATCAAGCCAACATACATTCATTATCATGGCTACTGAGTATTTTACAAAGTGGGTGGAATCCATTCCCCTTACAATGACCACTGAAGCTCGCATCATAGAATTTATTCTTGAGCATATCATATGTCATTTTAAGATACCATCCAAGATAATTTTAGATAATGGAACTTCTTTTAAGAACAAAATTGTGTGGGCTTTAACGTTTAAATACCATATTAAACATAGTTTTGCAACTCCATATTATTCATAAGCAAACAGGCAAGCTGAGGCCTCAAACAAGACTGTGGTAGCCATATTGAAAAAGATAGTGCAAGAACACCACAAGGATTGGCATATACAACTACCCCTTGCATTATGGGCTTATAGGACTAGCATTCGGATGCCCATTGGGGCAATGCCATTTTCACTAGTATATGGCACTGAGGCCATTATGCCCTTAGAGTTGGAAATTTCAATGTTGTGTGTCACATTGAAAGAGTTCATTGATGACGACACCGCATGGTAAGCTCACCTCGATCAATTGACGTTGCTTGATGAACATCATGTGAATGCCCTCAAGCATCTCGATGTTTATCAGGAGCAATTAAAATGAGCTCACAATATCAAAGTACATCAGAGATACTTTGAAGTTGGGGATCTTGTGCTAAAAGAGAACCAATAGAACTCAAATTTATCGCCTGACATGCGATAAAAAATTACGGCTAACTGGCTAGGGACTTACATCATATCTAAAAATATTGGTCTAGGAACCTATCGCCTAACGTCGCTAGAGTGTGTGGAAGAGCTTGAGCCTCTCAATATCATCCATCTTAAGGTGTTCTATTCTTGAGAGTGTAGTAAATGCACCAAAGGCATCTATAAGCCCTTTGGTCAACCCAAAATCCCCGAGGGTTTTGTATAAACCTCTCGGTCATCCCAAAAGGCCCCAAGCTATCTGATTAAGAAGCTTGGTCATGAAAAGACACCAAATATTTCTCAAAATTTCTTGGTAAACCCAAAGGCTTTGAGATTTCCTATAACTTCTTGGTCATCCCAAAAGGCTCCACACCCTCTTGCTGAGATTTTGGTCAACTAAAAGGTTCCAAAGGCAGATATAAAACCTTTGGTCAATTCAAAAGGATCCAAGGATTTCTAAAAATTGCTTGGTCAACCCTAGAAAGCTCCAAGGACATGTACTCATCGTTTGGTCAAATATGAAAGCTCAAAAACCTATAAAAATCAAGAAAAATATATAAAACTCCAAAAAAAATTGATAAAGCTTAAAATCAAAAAACATTTACATTTACATTTTTCATTTTCATCTGCATTCACACATGCATTCACATAATCATATTGAATTTAGATATTTATCATCTGTTGCATTCCATAGTAGAGTGTAATGCGTTTATCAAATTTTACAAAAAATCACATGTTTGTATGGCAATCATGCACCCTTGCATTTATCATAATTCATTGCATTCATACACGATACCTGTATCACTCCAAATTTTTCGCATCCCTACCTTCAAGCTATAGGATCCGTGCCCGGAAGGAGGATGGGAAAAGGATGGCGCGGTACCTCGGACTGAGAGGACTTTGCGAAGGTCCCGCCTCTCAAGGGAGGTGCATTTTGATGATTTTTCGATGGATGGTGGGTTCACCAGAAACATTTAGCGGCAGTTTCCACGCCTAGGTTTTGGAATGTGTTTGATGAGTTCGTTTTAACCTTAAGCATTCATCCTAGGTTTGGCCGAATGAAACTAGATTAATCTATATGAAAATGCAAGTTCAATGAATACAAAAAATAGATTTAAAAGCAGAAAACAGAGAATTTACAGGATGCAAATGAAGAATACCTGATCCGGATGTCTGAAGAAGATTCTGACGTTTGAAGCAGTCTGGATCGTCTGGAATTCGATGGAATCGCCTGCAATCTGACAGAATCGTCTGATACTGACAGAATCGTCTGAAATCTGACGAATTCGTCAGAGACCTGCAAGACAGAAAATAGATGCAAAATACAAGAAGTCCTACTATGCAAACAGAGGCAAATTATACCAAATAGTAGTACGAATACTGAACAATATTTAAGAACAAAAATTCAAGCAAATTACTGTACTTTAATGGCAAAATATGATCTTAGTATGCAATCTAGGCTAAATGGGTGAACTCCAAATGCAAAATAATATAAAAACCGAATAAATGATCTAATTTGTAGCATAAAATGACAGGGAAAAAGATGAGAAAAGCAAACTTCAGGCACTGATTGCCTCGATGTGGACTGCAATCGAGATCGTCTCGCATCAATACGAAATCGCCTCGAATTTGACAGGATCGCCTCCGATCTGGACAGGTTCATCGACGACGATGGGTGCTGGCTCCGGTTGAAAAATAATGATGTACCTACAACAAAATTAGTATGGGACTAATGCAAATGCAAGATCAGGATGTTTTAACGTAGAGGGAGTCAATTTACAGATAATTTCAGCCAGGGGTTGGGGAGGGAAAATCCTAGAGATTAAATAGGCTTAGGGGAGTTGTTGGGAGGTTGGAGATCATCCCAATTTGGGAGATCTCCAACGGGGGAGGGTCCCAACGGCGCAGACACGCTTCTGCCCAGATTGGAGACCCGTTGGAACAGATTCCAACTTTGCAAATTCAGTTTTGCGACAAGATCGTCTGGACATCCTAGTCCGGACGAAATCGTCCAATATGGGGCGATATCGTCTGATCGGCGACGATATCGTCAAACGGTCAAAACAACCTCTAAAATTGGCACGAAAAAAGGGGAAACGGAATACCCGACGGTTAACGGGCGGTTTGGGAGGTTAAATTTGAATTTGAAATTATTTACTAAGGTGAATATAATTTTTATAATTTTATCGCGCCAATTTTAGGGTGCTACATTTTGCCCCCTCTTTAGCGAATTTTCCGAAGAAAATGCGTTAAAGATGAGTTCTTCTCGATCTACGAGAAAGCAAAAAATTATACCCATTTTTAGGCGACGATTCTTGGTCGAATCGTACGACAACTTACTATGGTGCCCCCTCCGTGTTTTTACCCAAATCGAACGTTTGAGGTAAAAACGCGGAAAAGCAAAATTATTTTTGAATTATTTTGAATAAAATTAAGAAAAATAGGGTAAAACCCTAATTCATTGTTACTATTTTTAGAGCTCTAAAGAAAAAAATGGTGGAGACGACGCACAGATCAGCAGAGGTCCGGCGTGGTCTACGGGTAAGGGTCTAGACTCAACTTAGACTGATTTAATTTGAATTTACATGCTTTGTAGGTAGATTTTTAGGTGAATTTTGAGCATCACGGCCGTTTTTGGCCGTCGACGTCGACGGGACGAAATCGTCCCGATTTTGACGAAATCGTCTCAATTTCATCAATTTCGCCCAAGGGCGAAATCGGCGAAAGGGGGACGATTTCATCAATTTAGAGACGATTTCGACAGGCGAAATCGGAGACGATTATGCTCAAATTTGGGACGATATCGTCCAATAGTGGGCGATATCATCAATTACATGAAATTGATCTTTAAGTTGCATTATTAATTACTAGAATTGTTATTAATGATTGTTTATTGTTTTGTTGTTTATGTTGCAGAGAGGTTTGCTAAAGAGCAGAGAATGGAAGTATGGAGGATTAAGAGATGACTTGGCCGCTCTGACACAGGCAGAGCGAGATCTACTGGCACAGGCCGGCTTGCAGCATGTGGCGGAGATGCCACAAGTGTCCACAGATATGGGGCTTCTAACAGCCCTAGCAGAGAGATGGTATCCGGGGTCTTCCTATTTTTGGCTACCGACAGGGGAGATGGCTCCCACACTAGAGGATGTATGGAGGATTCTGAGAATCCCCATACAAGGGCGGATGATCACTCCTACGGCCAATCAGGGCCACGCTATGGGACGGTTGTGCGGTGACCCGAGCTTCACCCTGGAGAAGGGCAGAGTTAATATCGAGGCACTACGCCAGATGCCTGGGGCATCTAGACTCACACGGGTGCTAGCTGGAGTGGTTGGTGGACTTCTGCTGTGCCACCAAAGTGGGTGCAGGGTGCCATGGATGCTCGCAGATGTGATCTACGATATGCGGGATCATGGGTACAGGTTTTGCTGGGGCAGTTTTGTGCTATGTCGATTGTACAGGATCCTGTATGGGGTCGTGTACAAGGGCGGCCGATGTCTGGTGATGACATCGCTCCTACAGGTTTGGTGCTGGGAGCACATTGCAGTGCGGAGGCCGGTAGGGCTTCCACTGACAGGGATAGACGGGGAGAGGCCCCGAGTCTTCTACTGGTGGCTCCGGAGAGGGTCACAGCGGTGGATCGACCTACCGATGTCCCGGAGGCTACTGGATGACTTGGTCCTGGACCAGATCACCTGGAGACCATGGAGAGGGCACCCAGGGTGGGCCGAGGACGGACAGGAGCTGGCTCGCATCAGGCGAGTCTGCTGGCTACGGATGGAGAGAGGAGAGGTGGAGCTCCACCGCTATGACCGAGTTTTGAGATAGTTCGGTCTACAGCAGGGGATCCCATCTCTGAGGGATTACGAGTTTTCTTGGACTATCCGGGATAACACTACGGTTAGCGGGGCTCCCGACATGCAGCGGTTCTAGAGCCAGGACGCGGACGATGCCCCCATCCAGCCAGTGGATGGGGATGACGCAGGGGTAGCCGATGGCTATGATGCCTGGTACGTAGGCATCCGCCCTCCTCGGATGACGAGGGCACAGGGTCCGATCCATGCGGTTGTGCGTCGGATAGGGAGGCGATGCCAGGCAGCGATAGAGGCGGCCCAGGGTCACGACGGGAGGGAGCAGAGGAGGCCACAGGCATAGGAGAGGCCACGACAGCGGGAGAGGAGGGAGGAGAGACCCCCATCTCCATAGAGAGAGAGACCACCATCGCCCGATAAGGGCAAGGGCATGGACACTAGGGAGAGCAGCGAGACAGCGACTCTTCGAGCTGAGGTTGCCCGCTTGTGGGCTCAGGTGCAGACACTGCAGGAGGAGGCTACATGGCTCAGAGCTCGGGGTGGAGGAGCGAGCACTCGAGATTTAGCATGTGCTATCACCCAGATCACTTTCTATCAGGCTCTATACTACCAGGCGGTGCCAGCGGAGCAGAGGGTGCCATTACCAGCACACATTGCAGAGCCTGTCGTGATGGGGTCATCTAGGACATCATCACGATCTGCATCCCGGACTCACGGCACCACACGGACTACGATGGGGCCACCTCCTCCACCTCAGGGGGGAGGAGATGAGGGCCGAGAGCTCGAGGGGCTCTCGAGACACTACACGAGAGGGTATTTGATTGAGTATGCCAAGATATAGATTGTGGCATACCAGTCTAGCTGATGTGATGTACATATATTTGTGATATATATAGGAGATATTTTTGATCATATGACTTATGTTTTGAGTATGTTTATGATGCTTTTATGTTTGATTGATTGATTTGATAATTCATGTAATTATGTCGTTAAAAATATTATAATTGGAATGTCATGCTATAAAATTTTAAATGAAATAATCTGATGTAACAAATTGATTGTTTGTGATGAGATGAAATAAAAGATAAAAAGAGACTTCTAACAAAATTTCAAAGGACATTGTCGCTATTATAGACCATTTCATGGAGTCGTTGCTCACTCGGTCGTCAAGCTAATCCCATTTATAGAAATATTGTTAAAAGTAAAAGAGTGCTTAAGAGACTGTCTTAAGACTTTGGTGCAATAGTGCAACTGGTGATGATGATGGTTGGTTTGTTTTCAGATTTTCATGAAAAATATTTGTGCATGAAATAATGTTTAAAATGATTTTTACTAGGCATAAATTCCTAAGTGTGATAAGATTTTTGAATAATTCCTTAGGAATTATACCATCATTGCAAAGTTGAAGGTTGACATAATGACAGAAAATAGTGAAAAAAATGGGTTTGCTTTTGAAAAGGCATAATTTGTGTAACATAAAATGAAGTCATATGGTTTTTATGATTTTTTGATAAATGGGGAATAAAAATTGTTACAATGGTTTGCGCTAGGCATAGAATATGTAGGTATAGACTTATACCATCATCGCGAAAATCCAAAAAAGATAGTTTTATTGCAAGGTTGATTTTTGATGAACAGAAAATATGAAAAGGAGGGCTTGCGCTAGGCATTCAATTCCAATTTTGGTTTTGAAACTATACCATCGTCGCGAAAGTCAATCAGATATATATGTATATGTTTTGATTGTATAGTTTGAAAGAAATTTTTGATTTTTTTGTTATATAGTTGTCTTTGTGATAAACAACTGTACTTGATTTATTCCAAACAAGTTGCAAAAATAATATTTCAAATTATTTTAAAGACAAAAGTTAGATTTATAAGGAATCCCATGTGCATATGTGAATTCAGTTCCGATCTTGATTTATCATAATGATACACAAAATCTCTCAAATACAAATGTGTGTGCAATTGCTATGTTCATTTACCAGTTTTGAGCAAGATACTATGATACAAGTGATTTGAAGAAACCAAATAAGTGTTCATTAACCATGATGTAGATGCATATAACCATATTAGACTACTATGTAGGTCGGATTATCAAGAGCTAGCTAATCCATAAGCAGACATAGGTCTGTACAAAAGAAGGTCGCTAATGTGACAGACATATCGCCACGCTAGGAGTTACCCAAGGCCAAGCAGGTTGGGCACAAACCACCTGTTATGGGGCTTACCTCACAATTTTCGAATAATTGAGAATTCCAGGGATTCAAGCTCATCAACCCTTCTTTTCTTTTCAAAGGGTAGGGAAAGGGATTTTATTGCTTTTGCTTTCTGCTTTCTTTTGCTTTTCTTCTGAACTTTGCTTCTTTTTCTTTTTGTATTTTTTTCTTGATTTTTGAGATAATGCTTGAAATATTGCTGTGATGATTCAAAATAACATTTTTATTTTTCTCTTTTTCTTGAACTTTGCTTTTGTTTTTTTTTGTTCTATACTAGGGATACTTGCTCAGATTAGCTGTAGAGCAAGGGATTTTTATTCGGGTAGGGGTGAGCTTGTCCTTTTGCCAATTCTCAAAGATTCTAGACCATGTGCATGATAGGATAGCAGGGGAAACTTTTCACTCAAGAAATCACTTCTACTATGTAGCAAAACATGGAAATTACAAATATAATCATTTTATTGTGAAAGATGTGCTTGGTTTAAGTAAATAACAAGATCAATTCTCTATGCTCAAACTTTATTTAATTTGAATTTTGTGGACTTTGATATAAGAGAGATTAGTAATCATGCCAAATAAAATCAAGATATTTATTTTTGTGAGTGTGCAAGTGAGGGATTCCAAATAAATGCTAATTTATCCAGAATAATTTGAAACATATAACTGCAATAATTGTAAGAAAATATATAAGAAATTTTTGAGAAGTTTTTGAGAATGTTTGACTCTCTCTTTCTTCATTATTTTGTTTTGGGTTTCGAAAGAGTCAAGCATATTGCTGTTTTTATCATTATTTTTGTTTTGATTTTTGTTTGTGAAAAACAAAAGCTAACAAGTGCCATAAATAAATGCAACAAATAGTTTTGAAAATTTTGGTGATTATGAATGTTTTTGATGTTTTTGGATTTTTATATTTTATAAATTTAAAAGAAAACAAGATAATGGTTTTGAAATATGCAAAATAAATATGTATGTACAAGAATGAAATAATCACATTTTATGCATAGTAACGTTTAAGATGTAAAATATTCATGGGTTCTTTAAGTTCTTTACCATCTAAGGTAGATAATTTGTAAGCTCCTGATTCAAATTTAGAAGTAATAATATATGGTCCAAGCCAGTTGGGCTCAAATTTACCTTTAAGGTCCTTAGTTGCATTAGTATTTTTTTGAAGATTTTGATTTTTTTTTTTTTGTATTTTGATTTTAATTTATGAATTGAAATTGGTGGTATATACAAAATGATCTATATACACTATACAAGGTTATTTGAGTATAGCATGTCTAAGGTTGCTTCAAAATCAAAGGAGGTTTTGAAGGATAATCTGGTTGAGGTGAAGGTAAGAATAGAAGGTGATGAATAAAAGGTAGTGATAACAAAAGCTTTGTTATAATGTAGAATAATGTAGAAAAAGATTTGACTTTTATATGTGTAAAATTGATCATGTTACAAAATAAAATGTAAGAAGGATAAGAAAGTTCTTCATTCTTATCACTATATTCCAAGTTTTGATAAGATGGAGAAAGTATATGTGAAAGATATGCATGAATGTTATTTTGTAAACAAGGATGATCATATATGAATGAAGAAAAGTGATGGATAGAAGATAATTGTGACAATAGAGAATGTATAAAACTTGATGTTTCAATCGTTAAATATTCTTCAAATGGTTTTGGGTCACCCTGTATGGTAACAATTTTATTTGCAAGTTCAAACTTCAAAAATTGGTGAAGAGTGGAAGGGAAAACCCTCATCGTATGAATCCAAGGACTCTGGAGAAATAGGTTGTAAGGTGAAGGACAATATCCTACATATAATAAAATATCCAGGATCTTGGATCCAATATTAAAGGGAAGAATTATAGTATCTTGAGCTTCTTGAATTTCATTGTTAAAAGATTTTATAAGAACATTTGATTTATTAATATCTTCTTCCTTTAATTTGAGTTTTTGGAATAATTGATGAGTGCATAAATTAAGAGAGGAGTCATTATCTACCATGATAGTTCTAACAAGTGTTTCTTTACTAGATTTGATAATGTAAAGATAGGAGTCTTCTTGTGGAGTAGAGGAAGGAATATCCTCATCATAGAATGAAATAGGGTTAACCTCAAGAGGGTTTACACCATTAGTTATGATTTTAGAGAAAATATGATGAGGAACAAATTGTTGGCTAGGTATTTTGAACAAAATTTCCTTGTGATAAATTTGTAATACTTCTAAAAGGGATATCTTTGTTTGAGAATTAATCACTTGTTGTTGGCTATCAAAGTAGATTTCAGATTGAGATTTTAATTCTAAGGATGAGCTTTCTATGTTTACATTCCATTTTGTATCATTCTCTAGAGCCAAAGATAGTTTTGAAGGTTGGTCAAATGAGGAATCCATATCTTGAATATCAGATTGGGTTGATTGAATTTGAGGTTGCTCATTTGTAGTTTTTGTTACAATATTAATAATATCATCATGATGGGACACATTAACATGCAATATTTGATTGGTCTCTTGTTGTTGATAATTGAATAGGGGTTCTTGGGAGATCCCCATGTCTTGATTGATTATTAGTATTTGTTGTGTAGGAGTTTGATTGTTTACTGGAGATTTATAATCAGTTGTAGATTGTAATTCCTTGATATTAAAAAGATTCTTATCAATCAAATCTTGAATTGCACATCTTAAATCTTTACAATTTTGTGTCATATGTCCATCTACTCTATGATATTCACAATGTAGCTCAGGTTTAAACCAATCTGTTGTGGTATCAGGTTGTCTTATGGAAGGGAGTTCAATCTTATTTGTGTCAAGTAAATACTTGAGAATTATATCCATTGGTTGATTGAGCTTAGTAAATTTACGTGATGAATATTTTTGAGAGGTTTTTGATATGTGACTTAGAAATTTCGTCATAAAAGGGCCTAATGGTTTCTCACCTCTATTTTCTTTATTATGGGTTGAATGATGATAGGAAGATTGCGAAGTAGGAGGTGAGTGTATGGTAGAATTGGAAGAATAAGTATTTTCTTGTTGAAATGGATGTGTTGTATTGAAAGAAGAGTATTGAAAAGGTGGAGGAGGATTATATGTGGGTTGATAGACATAATATGGATATATGGGAGAATAGATAATATCATTATGAAGAGGATTGGAAAAGGGATTGTTTTGTTGGGTTATGGATGAAAAATAAGAAGAGTGTGATGGAGGTGATGTTGAATAGGGATGAGGTTGGTCATAATCAACAAATGTATTTGGCGGAATTCTTCCAACATTACTGATAGGATCATATTGATTTGAGTAAAAACTCATGGTTTCTTTAGTACTTCTAAAAGTAATATTTAATATTTACTATTTGGAATTGAATCTAAAACATATAAACTTGAAATGATGATTTTTTTTCTTTTGTTTGGC
Organism: Wollemia nobilis; assembly: GCA_028583015.1. Taxonomy (NCBI): domain Eukaryota; kingdom Viridiplantae; phylum Streptophyta; class Pinopsida; order Araucariales; family Araucariaceae; genus Wollemia; species Wollemia nobilis. Next base: position 2,012,076 of record JAQPPZ010017070.1, read on the forward strand.
TTGTATATTTTTTGTTTTTGTTTTCAAAAGGTTATGATGCATTCACGTCGGGTTCACCAAAATGTATCGCTCCAAATTTTTCGCATCCCTACCTTCAGGCTATAGGATCCGTGCCTGGAAGGAGGATGGGAAAAGGATGGCGCGGTACCTCGGACTGAGAGGACTTTGCGAAGGTCCCGCCTCTCAAGGGAGGTGCATTTTGATGATTTTTCGATGGATGGTGGGTTCACCAGGAAACATTTAGCGGCAGTTTCCACGCCTAGGTTTTGGAATGTGTTTGATGAGTTCGTTTTAACCTTAAGCATTCATCCTAGGTTTGGCCGAATGAAACTAGATTAATCTATATGAAAATGCAAGTTCAATGAATACAGAAAATAGATTTAAAAGCAAAAAATAGAGAATTTACAGGATGCAAATGAAGAATACCTGATCCGGATGTCTGAAGAAGATTCTGACGTTTGAAGCAGTCTGGATCGTCTGGAATTCGACGGAATCGCCTGCAATCTGACAGAATCGTCTGATACTGACAGAATCGTCTGAAATCTGACGAATTCGTCAGAGACCTGTAAGACAAAAAATAGATGCAAAATACAAGAAGTCCTACTGTGCAAACAGAGGCAAATTATACCAAATAGTAGTACGAATATCGAACAATATTTAAGAACAGAAATTCAAGCAAATTACTGTACTTTAATGGCAAAATATGATCTTAGTATGCAATCTAGGCTAAATGGGTGAACTCCAAATGCAAAATAATATAAAAACCGAATAAATGATCTAATTTGTAGCATAAAATGACAGGGAAAAAGATGAGAAAAGCAAACTTCAGGCACTGATTGCCTCGATGTGGACTGCAGTCGAGATCGTCTCGCATCAGTACGAAATCGCCTCGAATTTGACAGGATCGCCTCCGATCTGGACAGGTTCATCGACGACGATGGGTGCTGGCTCCGATTGAAAAATAATGATGTACCTACAACAAAATTAGTATGGGACTAATGCAAATGCAAGATCAGGATGTTTTAACGCAGAGGGAGTCAATTTATAGATAATTTCAGCCAGGGGTTGGGGAGGGAAAATCCTAGAGATTAAATAGGCTTAGGGGAGTTGTTGGGAGGTTGGAGATCATCCCAATTTGGGAGATCTCCAACGGGGGAGGGTCCCAATGGCGCAGACACGCTTCTGCCCAGATTGGAGACCCGTTGGAATAGATTCCAACTTTGCAAATTCAGTTTTGCGACAAGATCGTCTGGACGTCCTAGTCCAGACGAAATCGTCCAATATGGGGCGATATCGTCTGATCGGCGACGATATCGTCAAACGGTCAAAACAACCTCTAAAATTGGCGCGGAAAAAGGGGAAACGGAATACCCGATGGTTAACGGGCGGTTTGGGAGGTTAAATTTGAATTTGAAATTATTTACTAAGGTGAATATAATTTTTATAATTTTACTGCGCCAATTTTAGGGTGCTACAATACCTATTGTGGAGACCTATGTATGTATATTAAGTGTTCTTGTCACTCAACCATACCTAGTGGGTTCTTCAGATATTATAGAAAGCTTACTTTGCTGTTATAGACAAGTTCATTAGTTGGGATAGTGCCTCGACATATCAAAATCCCATCACTAAGAAAAAAAATATAAAATCCTGCTAAGACGAGAGAGGATGAAAGCCACGAAAGTAGTCATTAGGTATCTAGAGAGATGGGTTTCACGACCTGCTTATCTTGCAAATAGTCGGTCTAGAAAGGTGTACTTTGGAAAAAGGACAAGAAATTCCCCTATAAATCTCAAAATCACAAAAGTTAAATCCCAAGTTACAAAGTGCAAAAACACAAATTTCAAGTTTGAAATATAAAGTGACATAGTGAATCAAAAGCACTATAAAAATACCTTGCTCAAATAAAATGGTAACACGTGGACTAACAGTGATTTTTATCACTATATTTGAGCAAGTAAGAAGGGTGAGAACTTGAATATCTGGATTGTACACCTTTTGAAAGCCATAGAGTGATCCCCTATTGTAGTAATGGTTTGGAAGAGTCCCGCCTGCAATTAAAGGGGTAGTTCTATTGGGTTATCCCCAAACATAGCAATGGGTTGAAAGAGTCCCGCCTGCATTTGGATGGGTAGCCCTAATCAATTTGCAAGATGAGATAGCTCTAGGTACATAATATTGTCTAGTTGTATAAGTTTAATCAAAGCTGAAACAAGGATGATACAATCGTATGAGGAACCCTATCTCACATATGGGTTGAAAGAGTCCTGACTGACATATGGGGTATGCTTACGATCTATCTAAAAATACTCACATGCACACACAGGGATTATGATTAGTTGGGTCTGTCATGGCAAAAGCCTTTTCTAATATAAGTTTGGTACAGTTAGTATGTGATTTTTGGAGAGGTCTACTAGGGTGTTTGAGTCTTAAGGAAAGCCCAAAAATTGCTCCAATAGAAACAAAATACCAAATATCATTAGACTATAGAAATACGAGTCATTAATTAATCAATATGTATTTTACAAAATACAATCAAACATATAAGATAGATACATCATGAAGATCAGAAATGATTTTTAGATGACCACTGGTTATATAGTACAAAATGACATAACCATTCATTAGCATGTCACCAATCCATTTCACTGCATTTCATAAGTGGGTGATTAATTGATTAAGTTCTTGTAATGAGAATTATCAAATTTGCATGATTGATTATACATTATGTGGTGTCATATTTTAAAATTTGATATACACAATTTACATTTATTTATTATGTTTTAAGTGATTAAAGCATGCAGGTTCATCTCCATTATATTATGATTTCATACATAATTCATTACCATACATTGCATAGCATATCATAAACTGCATAAAATATACACATGCCCACAAAGAAAAAATAAATATGCATTAAAAATAAACATCGCATCCATATACATACATCATATGTCATACATATAATCATCTAAATCACTGCATATCATAATCATAAATTAGAAAAGCTATCTCATGCATGACATCCATACATCGCATCATATAAACATAGCATTTAAATACGCATTGCATCCATGTGCATCAAATAAACGTAAAATCAAAAATTAATAAACACACATGTACACATAATAAGCCATGAAATATCATATCATATATATGTGTCCAAATTAGTACATAGGGAGTATAAAATACCCACAGGCTACAATTGTGTAGGTCCTCGATCTTACACACAAATTGATACATCAAAACTATTGTAGGTAGTTGCTATAAATTGGATCTAGGCTACTCCCCCTATACTAGAGCTCTCATCACCTCCCTCTACACTGTGCTATGGAGCCTTCTCTCTTGGCTGACATGGCACCTATGGTGGATCCTCCTATGGATCTTGCCTACCACCAAAGCCTAATACACCCAACACACAAGAAACTGGTAACTGTAGTAGGCTAGTCTGCTGGCTAGAGGTCCTTGATGCCTACCATGGATCACTAGCCTTGGCTTGTGATCTCACTATGTGCATGATAGAGGACCTATGCATCCTCTTAGTCTAGTGAGTCATAAAACTTGAGCTTGTTGTGGACTGCCTTGAGGTCCTGGACCTGGTATGCTATAAATCTATTGTAAAAGGATCCTTAGGAACTGGTAGCCCCTGCATCTCTATGTAGCTGACTATCTGATCAATGTGAGTGAGTCGAGCTGCGTGCATCTCATTGGTCCTCATGATAATACCATGTAGTCATGTCACATTAGTAGTTGGATCTTGTATAGTTATTGTACCTACTGCTAGTACCATAGGAGGCCCCATGATAGCCTAAGGAGGCCCATAATAGCTCCCCTCACTACTCACAGGAGATCATGCTCTACCTCTACTGTAGTTCACTACACCTGTACCAAATATAGGGTAGTCTACAGTCTTTGCACCTAGTCCTCTACGTCAATAGCTTGAGTTGTGAGCCCATGTATTTGGCCCTATGCCTCAGTCAGGCATCGCTCCTTGTCAGCCACCTTCACCTCTAGAGTGGCGATGGTGGTATCTCTCTCCCACTGTTGCATGTGAAATTTCCCAATATGACTTTGTAAGTTAGCAACCTATGCTAGCAACTGTCCCTCTACATTTTTAGGAGGGACCCCATCCTCCTCAAGGTCAATCTTTGGTAGGTCCTCAACAGTGTCATATGTGCACCAACCGCCCTCAGTACGCTAGTGCACCTTGCACCCATCAGGATCTACATTTGCCTCTATATCTATTGGCTCTCGACCCAGAGGCCCAATACCATGCCATATAAATAGAGACCACCACCCATCATAGTTAGGCATGGTCCTAGTAGCCTCAACTCTTGACTCCTAGAAGTCATCAGGTGCATCACCTAGTAGCAGAGGAACTATCAATGGTAGATCCCTCTCTAGAGCCAGTAATCTATACCTTAGGGGCATATCTGGTAGGTCCTACACCATGCCAAACTATCATAGGAAACAAGAGAAAAAATGATACTCTCTTACCTCTAGCTTACGCAAGATGAGCCATCTATCTTGATGGTCCCATCGTAGCCACTCTTCCACCTTCGACCATACTAGATAATCCATGTAGGGGTGCTAGATGACATGCCTCGATCCAAGTTCCATAAAACTAATGATGTAATGCTACGTAACCCTAGAATGAGACCTACTATGGACACCCTCCTTAGTATGAGGCTAGTAAGTAGTGTATCATTGATGAGCAAAATCTAGGGTAGTGATGCGTAGAGGTAGGTTAGCAGGACGCTCAATTCGAATATGCTACCACCTCCAGATCTATAGCAAAAGGTTGTAGTTGATGCCCTTACGACTCTGCTTCATAATCTGGTATAGTTCTTGGTAGAGCTAATATAGTAAAGTGCTACCCTAGGCTAGAAGTAGTGGCTCCTCTGTCAAGATTTGAAACACCCTCCAAGTAGGGACTAGCATGCTCCAAGGAATCCTCACGCTCAAGGAGTATGGAAAGACAATATGAATGATGAGGTGTATGAAAAGGGCCTCTCAAGCATAGAAGACGTCATCTCGATACTAGTCCCTGATGTGCACCCCTCCATGGTCTGCATCATCCTATGCACACTCTGATCATCGAAGATGGCAACAAAAATGACATCCTTTGCCATGTAGGTAGAGGAAATCTGTCGATAGGGATCCTAAAGATCCTATAGACGTCCTCTAGTGTGATGGTCATATCACCAGGAGGAAGGTGAAATGTGTTGGTCCGTGCATTCCAGTGTCAGGACAACATAGTAATATAGGCCTGATCTACCCTAATGGTGGGTAGATCCATGACATAATAAAACTCGACAGCTTGGAACCACACTCGATCATCATACGACAAGGCCTCGCAGAGAGTCCTCATCAAGTCCGGCTCCCACACTCTATAATTTAACTTAAAAAAAATAACAACAAACAAAGAAACATCATGTAAGCTAAATCTAGCTAAGCAGAGATACAAAAACCTAAAAATTTCAAAAAAAACAAGCAATTGTAGCTCGCAACTGCAACTTGCGGTACCCAATTTGTAAATTGGGAACCGCAACTACAAATTGCGGTCCCCAAATTGCAAATTGGGAACCACAGTTGTAACTTGCAGTCCCCAACTTGTAAAATTGGGGGTCACAACTAAAACCTACGATTCCCATTTTGCCACCTAGGAACCACCGCTACCAGCTGCGATTTAGGAATGGCACCCATTTTGGGCATCCTCCTAAACCACTAATGCTTAAAAATTAAATTCTAATCTAACCTAAAATAGTGGGGTTAATTATCGACAATTTAATGAGGTTCAATTTTTGCATTTATCAAGTGTGGTTTATTTTACTCATATGGAGTGTGAGGTCTCGATTTTGAGTTACCTTGCTCGCACCCTGACCTCGACTAGTCGATGACTGATCAGGATCCACCATTTGGGAAGACGAGTGTAAAGGTGGTTGAGTTTGATAGTGTTCCATATCAGGGAATGTCTTCTCTCTCAGAGCTCTTGATTTGCTAAAAGTTATAGGAAAATAATGATAAATTGCAAATAATATTTCAATTTATAGGTTCTCCTAGTCTCTGTAGACTGCAACTGACACCCGCAGTCCACAAACTAGGGTCTTTCACCTACAAGTTTGTCCTACAGTCCCCAAAATTTGATAGTGCAAATCATAGGTCATACCCGCGATCCACAACTAGTAATAAATGTGCTAAAAACCCATCGTGAGAAGGTTTGAAAAGGCAAATTAATGACTCCTAGTGGATAAAAATCAAAATAAATGATCAAAATTGTAAATTTGGTCACATTAAAAGCACTAGGAAAAATCCAATAAATGCAAAATTAAACACAAAACATGAAAAAAATGAAAAACCAATGCGCCTCGTATTCAACGAGTTATCCTATAAACTTTGCGGTTGTAGCAACTTACAATCCATGCAATCCAGCAAGATGAGTAAATCACAATAAGGACATTTTGGGTAAAATTGTCATTCTTTTTATGACATCTTTCAAATAATCATCGATAATATGATTCAACACAAGTCTTTTTGAATTTGTATTATCTTGACTCTCTAAAATGGCTATCATAGCCTGACTGCTCCATGGGAGAGAGATGTGCAAATACTACTAAGCATTACAATCATAAGCTAAACTAAGCCTAGCCAAGGCATTAAACATCTCAAATAATTTTTTTTTTAGGATCATTCATTATGGTCAAGCAATTTCGTCGCTTCAGACATTTTCATTACCCTCATCGACTCATCACTTGAGGGGGTAGTCATAATTTCATGTCATAATAAAAATCAATAGAAGATACCAGAGATCATAGATCCTTGATCTTGTCAAAATTGTATTCGTCCTTGTGAATTATTGCTTCGTCCTTGCGAATTATTGCTAACAGCTATTATAAGATTTCCCCTTTGCTTAGGGCAAATAGCAAATATGAAATTTTGTTTGTAGCTCTCATCCTTCGGTTATATAGGCCTAACTCCTATTGTTACACCAAAGCTACCCGAATGTCTGATGATGAGTGCAAACTTTTCAAATGTAATCCTTCCCATGTTGTAAGCATTGATTCCAAGATGTGCATCCTTTTGCTGGACCTGGTGCATATAATGTTTATCAGACTAATGATCATCATAGAACCTGTAACATCATTTTGGGAGGTCTATTTTTCTCAGCATTTTTTGATCTCACAACACATCTCAAAAGGGGCATCTATAGACACTTAAAATGCATCATGTCAATGGCGACTACTCATATGGACATGCTACAAAACCATATTAAGGATACTAGATAGACACCAAGATAGAGCAGTGGTTCTAACCACTCAATTTAGGCATTCTAGCCTAAGTAGTCTGAACCAAAACCTAGACTTGCGGTATCTAGTCTGAACCATGGTTGACACCTGTAGTCTGTAGTCTAGACCACAGTTGTGACTTGCAGTTTGAATTAGAGTTCAGTTAGGCCTTCCATCTGAGCCAAATCGGTTGGAACAGCCAAGATATCTAGAAGGAGGTAGTTGAAGGATGAAATATTCCAAAGGCTTCCATCCCAACTGTCCTAACCAACCTTATTGGTCTTGGCTTCTCCATGAAGCCACACCTAGCCCTAGGGGAATGCTATAACTACCCCCATTTTTCAATAGATAGAATGTAAAGAGAGATAATTTGTATAGCGAAGCACTAGCAAATTATCGAGTGAGCTAATTGATCAAAAGAGTAGAGAAGCCCTATCAAACTGCATAACGACCTTGTGCATTTGAGAGCCCCTTTGCTATCCATTCAAATACCAATTGCCCATGGATGCTCTAGGTGCCTAGGAGGATCAAGAAACACAAATTTGGATGAACGAAGGTCCTTCATAGTGATTTGACTACCAAATATGTTAGAGGACGACAAAGGAGACCCTTGAACATTAATTCAAACAAGGAGGTCAAGCCCACTGCCCCTAATTATGAGGGTAAACACATCAGAGATTAAACTATGGCTATTAATCATGGTTTACAATGCAGACTGCCCCTCATAGTTATGGTTTGTAATAGGTTAGAGATCACCTTACTTAGTTTGCTTTTTACCACATAGATTAGTCATGTTAGTCTTTTTTGATATTCTCACAATGACATTGAGAGGGGGGGTGAATCAGTGTAGCTATTTAAATTCAAATCTATGACTCTTAAATCTGAAGCAAAGAGAAATTAAAAGCAGATAAAGCAATCAAGAGCGCACACCACAACACACAATGTAACGAGGTTCACCAATTTGGCTACTCCTCAAGAATGACTGCTTGGACTACAGTCCAAATCTAGCCTTTGCAAAACACCAATTTTACAATCTGTTTACCAGCACCCACTGGAAGGAGCACCAACCCCTGATTTATCTACACCAACAAAAAGGAGGACCAATCCCTATCCAAGCACCAACTTGGATTACAGTTTTGAAAACTATATTTATGACATAAACATGCCTTCGCTTTTACAAGACCCTGACTGGTCCACAATTTATCAAAACATAGTAAACACTTACGAATCTTCTTGTCACTCTCTTACAACACTCTTCTAACCCTCTTTCAGCAGCACTTTCACACATTCAGCGGCTACCTAATTCTCTAGGCAACTGCCCTTTTATAATAATATTTCCAACTTGAAACTCCTGTTCTTCTGTGACTTCCATAATCTTGCATGCATCCTATTAATAGACACTTCTGAAAGTAACTCCTTTATCACATAGTATTTCTGCATGCAACCTATTAATAGTTCTATCTCTTGTTTTGGACTGATAGTGTAACGGTTGCTTGATGGTTTCACTGTGTCACGTGCCTTGTAACTGTTGTTCTTCCTTTAATGCTTTGTTCTTATTTTATCTTGCATTATTTCTATTTGTAACTGCACCTGTAACTGTTGCACTAACTCCAGTTAACTCTTCTGCATTTTGGCTGCATGTTTTTCCTCTACAACTACCCCTTTAACTGTAATTCTACTTTAGTTAACTGTCCGTAATCGTGTTGTTGCGACCTATCGCAAAATCATGACACTTCTATCTCTTTGTACTCTTCTCACATTTTACTCGTGAAAACATGACATGTCACGATATCGTGACATTTTTGCCCCTTTGACCTTTTCTTAGCTTGCACCCGTGAAAACATGACATGTCACAAAATTGTGACACTTTTTGCCTTCTTGTCCTCTTCTCAGCTTGCACCCACGAAAACATGACATGTCGCAAAATCGTGACACTTTCCACCTCTTTGTCCTTTTCTCAGCTTGCACCCGCGAAAACATGACATGTCACGAAATCGTGACACTTTTTGCCTCTTTGTCCTTTTCTCGGCTTGCACCTGCAAAAACATGACATGTCGCAAAATCATGACACTTTCGCTGCCTTGTGCTCTTCTTTGTATTTTGCCCACGAAAACACATGTCGCGAAATCGTGACACATTCGCTACCTTGTGCTCTTCTCTGTATTTTGCCCGTGAAAACACATGTCATGAAATCGTGACACATTCGTTGCCTTGTGCCTTTTCTTGCATTGACCTCACAAAAACATAACATGTCATGAAATCGCAACACTTTCGCTTTTGTACTCTCCTTCTTTCCTTTTGTCACAATATCATGACACTTTTTCTCCTTGGCGCTTTTCTTCTCATCGGGTTGCGAAAACCCGACATGTCACGATATCGCGACACTTTTTCTCTGCGAGCTCTTTCTCTCAAACCTGTCACAAAATTGTGACACTTTTCGTCCATACAATCCTTCTTGCACATTGTCATGAAATCACGACACTTTTTCTTGCAAAATATTTCTCTTCGAACCTATCACGAAATCGCAACACATTTTCATCTGTACTATCTCTCTTGCAAATTGTCGCGAAATCACAACACTTTTCTTTGCAAGCTCTTTCTCTTGAACCTATCGTGAAATCGTGACACATTTTTTTCTGTACTGTCTCTCTTGCAAATTATCATGAAATCGTGACACTTTTCTTTGTGAGCTCTTTCTCCCTGAACATGTCACGAAATTGTGACAGTTTTCTTTGCTTGCGCCTTTTATCCGAACATGTGGCAAAATCGCGATAGTTTTCTTTGCTTGCACCTTCTCTCCAAACATGTCATGAAATCGTGATAGTTTTCTTTGCTTGCGCCTTCTCTCCGAACATGTCGTGAAATCACGACAGTTTTCTTTGCTCTTTCTCTCTCTTCCAACATGTCACGAAATCGTGATAGTTTTCCTTACGCTTTCTCTCTCTTCCAACATGTTGCGAAATCATGACAGTTTTCCTTGTGCTTTCTAAACATGTCATGATATCATGATAGTTTTCCTTGCCCTTTCTAAACATGTCATGATATCATGACAGTTTTCCTTGCGCTTTCTAAACATGTCACGATATCACGATAGTTTTCCTTGCGCTGGCCAAACATGTCGCGATATCGCGACAGTTTTCTTACTTGTCTTTTTCTTTGATCTTTTGAATGTTGGCCTCTTCTATCTTCTTGGAAATTTACTGTACATGCTTTGATTGACCTTTGAACTCCTGTCCACTACATCAACTGATCTATTTGTTTGTGTTGACAACAATGACAATACTGATTCTACACCTTGCTCAACAATCTCCCCATTTGGAATTGTTGGCAACACATGTGAAATTTCCAGTAATTCTTCTCCCCCTTTGACAATAATACCAAAGGGCTGCTGCAGACTCCCCCTGAGTCTATGCACAACATTCTAAGACAAACATTGTTATAGTTAGCAAAAATCATGAATATGAGCAAAACTATAAACATAGGCATAAATGCTCCCCCTGAGAATGTGGTCCCGATTGCTAGTCAATTCTTGGGAAACGTGACCACTCCCAACTTATTTTGTAGGTACTAAAAAACTTCTTTGGGCAATGGTTTTGTGAAGATATCCACTACTTGCTCTGTAGTTGGAACAAAATCCAATTTAACCTCACCTTTCGCAACTTTATCCTTCAAAAAGTGATACCGGATTGCAATATGTTTGGTTTGAGAATGCATAACCAGATTCTTTGAGATGTTAATAGCACTAGTGTTATCACATTTAACTAAAATTGGCTCTTTGAAGTGAATACCAAGATATTTTAGGGTTTGTATCATCCATAATATCTACATACAACACGTTGTCGCTGCAATGTATTCTGCCTCTGCTATGGATAGAGAGACTGATTCTTATTTCTTGATGTACCATGCTATCATCCTATCTCCAAGATAAAATGCTCCTACACTGGTACTCTTTCTATCATCTATACATCTTGCCCAATCTCCATCTGAATATGCAATAAGAGTGAAGTCCTTACCTTTTGGATACCATAACCCATACTCCATAGTACCCTTGAGGTACCGAAGAATCCTCTTCACAGCTGTCACATGAGTCTCTTTGGGACTAGCTTGAAATATTGCTACCATGCATACCGCCTGTAAGATATCTGGTCTTGTAGATGTTAAATACAGCAGGCTCCCAATCATAGATCTGTACATAGTTTGATCAACATCTAGAGATTTGTCATCCTTGATCAACTTGCAACCTATTATCATGGGAGTGCTAACAGGTTTACAATCCTCCATTGTGAATTTTTTTAGCATTTCTTTCACATATTTAACTTGAGAGATAAAAATACCCTTTTCATTTTGATTGACTTTCAGTTCGAGGAAATATGAAAGTTCACCAATCATAGACATCTCAAATTCTTTCTTCATTTTATTTGCTGTCTCTACAAGACTCATCCATGCTGCTACCAAATATGATATCATCTACATAAACAACAAGTACAATAAGATGGCCATTCTTTGTTTTGACATACAAATTGTTGTCCACCATACCTTTCTTGAACCCCTATTGAATAAGATAGTTATCCAACCTTGCATACCATGCTCTGGGTGCCTATTTCAGACCATACAAAGCTTTCTTTAACTTGCAAACAAAATTGGGATTGTCACCAAGTTGGAAACCATCTGGCTGCTCAATATAAACTTCTTCAAGTTTACCATTCAGAAATGCTGATTTCACGTCCATCTGATAAACTTTGAAATTCTTGTGTACATCTAAAGCTAGAAACATTCATATTGCCTCGATTCTAGCCACTAGTGCAAAGGTTTCCTCAAAATCAATACCTTCAACTTGAGCATAGCCTTTACAGACCAATCTTGCCTTATTTCTGACAACCTGTCCATCTTCATTCAATTTGTTTCAAAAAATCCATTTAGTATCGATTATGTTTTTATTTGCAGGCCTTGGTACTAACTCCCAAGTTTTGTTTTTCTTAATCTGATCTAGTTCTTCGTTTATTGCCTTCATCCAACTTTCATCTGTGCTTGCTTCAGCAACATTTTTTGGCTCAATGCTAGATAATAGAGAGTAGTTCCTTACTACTGTTCTCCTTGTCTGAATACCAACTATGGGGTCCCCAATAATTTGCTCTCTAGGATGATTTTTTTGCCAGCTACCTATTTTAAATTTCTTGTTTTCTTCTACTTCTGAGTCAATCTCCTTATTCTCTTTTGTTTCCTTTTCTTCATCTCCTTCAATAACTTCTTCATAAATAGGGTAGTTTTCTTCATAGCTAATTTCTCGTTCCCTACCTTCATCAACCTTAACATTGGCACTCTCCACAATTTTCTTTAGCCTTTTGTTATAGCATGTGTAGGCTTTTATTTTTATCGAATAGCCAAGAAAAATTCCTTCATCAACTCTATCTTCAAACTTACCAAGATTATCTTCAATTCTTTTGATGTAGCACTTGCTGCCAAAGACTTTGAAGTATCTTGTTGTTGCCTTTTTTCCGAACCATAGCTCATAAGGAGTTTTTCTTTCATGTGTCCTTAACATGCACCTGTTTGGGATGTAAACCGCAGTATGAACTGCCTCTTTCCAAAATCTGTCTGCTATTTTGTTCTCTGTCAACATTGTTCGTGCCATTTCCTGCATTGTCCTGTTCTTTCTTTCAACAACACCATTCTGCTGAGGTATCCTTGCTGTTGAAAACTGTCTTCTGATCCCATATTTTTGATAGTACTCTACAAACTTCTCTGAGATAAACTCTCCTCCTCTATCTAATCTTAAGCATTTAATTCTTTTTCCTATTTGATTCTCAAATAGTTTTTTGAAAGTCTTGAACATTTCAAAGGTATCTGATTTAAGCTTTAAAAATAGTACCCATGTCATCCTGGAATAGTCATCTATGCATAGCATAAAGTATTTATCACCATTTATGCTTTGTGTTCTCATGGGTCCACATAAATCGATATGTATTAGCTCTAAAGGTTTGCTGGTGAAGTATTCCTTTGATTTAAATGTGGATCTAGTTTGCTTCCCTTTTTGGCATGAAGCACAAATGCTATTTAATGGTTTGCCAATGGTGGGTATATATCTTACTGCCCTTTTTGAACTTATTTTTACCATATTGTCAAAGCTAATATGATCGAGCCTCTTGTGCCACAACCAATTTTCATCTACCTGTCCAATCAAACATGCTCCTTCTGAAGTCTCTGAGAGAGTATATAGGTTTCCAGAAGTCCTCGATCCAGTAGCTATCATCTTTCCATTGTGTGCTTTTCTGACTTCATAGCCCTGCTTCTTAAAAATGACTTCATGACCTCTATCACAGATTTGGCTTACGCTCAGTAGGTTGTGCTTCAAACCAATCACAAACATGACTTCTTTAAAATTGATTTTTCCGCAACTTATCTTGACTGATACTTTACCAACTATCTTGGCTCCATCATTATTTCCAAATTTAACTGAGCCACCTTCATAGTTCTGTAACTTTTTAAACTTTTGTTTATTGCCTGTCATGTGACTGGAGCATCCACTATCCAGTATCCATGGTGCAGATTTTTTCTATGCTTTGAATGTTGTCTATACAATCAAGGATTCTTTTTCTTCCTTGGGTCGTTCCTTTTCTTTCCACTCTGGTTTGACTACATTTTTGGTCACTTGTTTAGACTTTTCTTTGTCAGTGGCCTATGCATGTTTTTCTAGGAATTTTTTGTTTCGTCTTAAACCATTTGGTTGAGATTTTCTTCCCTGATATTTATTTTTTGCATATGTACCTCTAAAATTTCTTGCAATGTGTCCAAAGTTATGACAGTTATAGCATTCTACTGCATAATCCATCAAGGGTGAAAAGACATTTCTACTAGTGAAATTTATTTGTCCTATATTATAAATGCGGTCTGAAATCTTATGATAGTAAGCATTGCATTTAAAACAATAACCAAAAAAGGATTGATTGAACCTAGGAGTTGGTTTTTGCCATTTTGTAGTAGGAGCCACAAATCTTCTTCTCCTTTGATGTGAGACATTTGTGAATCCATCATTGTCAACGCTCTTTTCGTGCCTGGAATTATTTCTTTTTTTTGCATGATTTGGTTTTCCTTGATCAACCCTGATCTTATCTTCTTTCTTTATGGGTTCTATAGTTAAGGCCTTTGATCCATTTAATGATTCTCCTTCGACGAAGCCCAAGCCAAATTTGATGCCTGTACTCCTTTGGCTATTTATAATCTTTTCCAGCTTCATAGAGCTTCCTTCAAGTTTGTGATAACAACTCAATTTTCAATTCATCTCTTCTATCTGAATCCTTAAACCAAAAATTTCTTCTTCCAGTTTGGTGCATTCATCTATTTTCACGGTTAATTGTACTTCAAGTTCTTCAGACATTTTATTAAATTCGTCTGTCTATACTTTCAAAATGTTTATTATATCATTGGCATCCTCTAGCTTTCTTGAAATCTTTTTATTCTTTTTCCTTTCTGTACTCAACTCTTTAAGTGCAGCAACCAACTCACCTTCCAGATATACTTCAGCCTCATCCTTAAGGTTTTTATCACCTTCTTATTTTTCTTCAATTTTTTCTTCTTCAAATGCCATGAACAGAGCTTCACCTGTTTCTTCTTTAGAATCCTCACCTGAGCTTTCTTCAGAAGAGCTGACATTCTTGGAAATGAAACTTTTCTTCTTGAAGTTGCTTTTTCTAAAATTTGGTTTCTTCTTCCAGTACCTTTTTCTTGGTGTGACCCTTCATAATTTTTGGTTTTCTCATTCATTGGACATTTAGCTGCAAAGTTCTTGATGCCTCCATAGTTGAAGTACTTAAACGATAACTTTCCTCTGTATTTTCCTTTTCCCTTTATAAGTTTTCGAAAAAAGTTAGCTTCCATTTCATCCGATGTCTCTTCATCCTCAAATTCTTGTTTAGTATTTATATTTTTGTGTGCTTTAAAAGCAGCTTCTCTATCTGTGGGCTTAGCTTGTCCTATTCTCATTTCGTATGCAGTCAAAGAACCATGCATCTCATCCATGCTAAAAGTATTGAGATCTTTAGCTTCTTCTATAGTAGAAAATTTAGAATTAAATCTTTTGTGAAGAGTTCTTAGTACCTTTTTCACGATGACCACATCTTCCATTTCCTCGTCGAGTCCTCTAATCGCAGTAATGATTCCATTGACTCTCAGCATATAGGCCTCTATGTTCTCATCATAATTCATTCTTAATGCTTCAAACTGAGCTCGATGCATTTGTAGCTTGGCTTCCTTGATCTTGCCGTCTCCTTCATGAATGCTATTTAGTTTGTCCCACATGTATTTTATAGTTTTATAGCTCATGATCCTTATTAGTTCACTATCCAATAAATCGCACATTATAGCATTCTATGCTTTAGAGTTATTCTCAAAAGGTTTCTTACCGACAACATCGGTTGGAGGTATGGCGGGTATTGTGTATCCACTTTCTACTGACTCCTAGATGTCATATCCCAGAGCACAAAGATATGTCTGCATCCCAATTTTCCAAAATGAATAATTAGTTTCATCGAACAATGGAGCTTTATTTGATGAGAATCCTTCACCACCTGCCATTGTGTTCCTTCCCAGATCACCTTAGCTGATTGAGCTTGTTTAGGAACCTTGCTCTGATACCAATTGATATTCTCACAATGACACTGAGGGGGGGATGAATCAATGTAGCTATTTAAATTCAAATATATGACTCTTAAAGCAAAAACAAAGAGAACTTAAAAGTAGACAAAGCAATTATCACAAGAGAGCACACCACAACACACAATGTAACGAGGTTCACCAATTTGTCTACTCCTCAAGAATGACTACTTGGACTATAGTCCAAATCTAGCCTTTGTAAAACACCAATTTTACAATCCGTTTACTAGCACCCACTGGAAGGAGCACCAACCCCTGATTTATCTACACCAACAGAAAGGAGGACCAACCCCTATCCAAGCACCAACTTGGATTACAATTTTGAAAACTATATTTATGACATAAACATGCCTTCGCTTTTACAAGACCCTGACTGGTCTACAATTTATCAAAACACAGTAAACACTTGCGACTCTTCTTGTCACTCTCTTACAACACTCTTCTAACCCTCTTTTGGCAGCACTTTCACACATTCGACGACTACCTAATTCTCCAGGCAACTGCCCTTTTATAACAATATTTCCAACTTGAAACTCTTGTTCTTCTGTGACTTCCATAATCTTGCATGCACCCTATTAATAGACACTTTTGAAAGTAACTCCTTTATCACACAATATTTCTGCATGCAACCTATTAATAGTTCCCTCTCTTGTTTTGGACTGACAGTGTAACGACTGCTCGATGGTTTCACTGTGTCATGTGCCCTATAACTGTCGTTCTTCCTTTAATGTTTTGTTCTTATTTTAGCTTGCATGATTTCTATCTATAACTACACCTGTAACTATCGCACTAACTCTAGTTAACTCTTCTACATTTTGGCTGCATGATTTTCTTCTACAACTGCCCCTTTAACTGTCGTTCTACTTCAGTTAACTGTCCGTAATCGTGCTGTTGTAACCTGTCGTGAAATCGCGACACTTATATCTCTTTGTACTCTTCTCACCTTTTACTCACAAAAACATGACATGTCACGATATCGTGACATTTCTACCCCTTTGACCTTTTCTCGGCTTGCACCTGCGAAAACATGACATGTCACAAAATCGTGACACTTTTCGCCTTCTTGTCCTCTTCTCGGCTTGCACCCGCAAAAACACAACATGTCATGAAATCACAACACTTTTTTCCTCTTTGTCCTTTTCTTGGCTTGCACCCGTGAAAACATGACATGTTGCGAAATCATGACACTTTTCCCATATTTGTCCTTTTATCGGCTTACACCTGCAAAAACATGACATGTTGCGAAATCGCGACACTTTCGCTGCCTTGTGCTCTTCTCTATCTTTCACCCACAAAAACACATGTCACAAAATCGTGACACATTCGCTGCCTTGTGCTCTTCTCTGTCTTTCACCCATGAAAACACATGTCATGAAATCATGACACATTCGTTGCCTTATGCCTTTTCTTGCCTTGACCTCACGAAAATAGAACGTGTCACAAAATTGTGACACTTTCACTTCCGTACTCTCCTTATTTCCTTTTGTTGTGATATCATGACACTTTTTCTCCTTGGCACTTTTCTTCTCATCGGGTCACGAAAACCCGACATGTCGCGATATCACGACACTTTCTCTGCGACCTCTTTCTCTCGAACCTGTCACAAAATCGTGACACTTTTTTTCTGTACAATCCTTCTTGCACATTGTTGCAAAATCATGACACTTTTTCTTGCAAGCTCTTTCTCTTCGAACCTATCGCAAAATCGTGACACATTTTTGTCCGTACTCTCTTGCAAATTGTCGTGAAATCGTAAAACTTTTCCTTGCGAGCTCTTTCTCTTAAACCTGTCGCAAAATAGTGACACATTTTCGTCCTTGCAAATTGTCATGAAATCATGACACTTTTCTTTGTGAGCTCCTTCTCCCCGAACATGTCACGAAATCGTGATAGTTTTCTTTGCTTGCGCCTTTTCTCCGAACATGTCGCGAAATTGTGACAGTTTTCTTTGCTTGTGCCTTCTCTCCGAACATGTCACAAAATCGTGACAGTTTTCTTTGCTTGTGCCTTCTCTCAAAACATGTCATGAAATCATGACAGTTTTCTTTGCTCTTTCTCTCTCTTCCAACATGTCACGAAATCGTGACAGTTTTCCTTGCGCTTTCTCTCTCTTCCAACATGTCGCGAAATCATGACAGTTTTCCTTGCACTTTCTAAACATGTCATGATATCGCGATAGTTTTCCTTGCCCTTTCTCAACATGTCATGATATCGTGACAGTTTTCCTTGCGCTTTCTAAACATGTCACGATATCACGATAGTTTTCCTTGTGCTGGCCAAACATGTCACGATATCACGACAATTTTCTTACTTGTATTTTTCTTTGATCTTTTGAATGTTGGTCTCTTCTATCTTCTTGGAAATTCACTGTACATGCTTTGACTGACCTCTAAAATCCTATCCACTGCATCAACTGATCTATCTGTCTGTGTTGACAACAATGACAATACTGATTTTGCACCTTGCTCAACATTTTCATAGGTTTAAATGCATTTTTAGAGAAAATTTGATCATAGGAATTATGTATTTTATGCATTGTAGTGGGTAGGAGTATATTGTATTTTTTTGATGTTTTATTTCTTCTAATTAGATATTTGTTCAATGCATCATGTGCTTATTCATGTCTTGTATGTTGTAGTATAATTATTGATACGATTAGAGTAGCTTGAAACCTTTTTTTATGCTTTTTTGTTTTATTAGTTTAATGGTATTTACATGTATGATTTTTTAAAGGGCCTCATCACAAGAGGCTATCAATCTCTATAATTGTGCATTGTTGTTTCTTGTTCATAGGGAGACAGGTGCAGAAAGGAGCCTATATCATAATCCTTCCACATCACGGAGAAGGGGGTTAGCTCTACCCCAAGGTAGTTTGTGAGTAATCACCGGAGCAAAAAATAAGTGCGCCTACCCTGTTGAGGGCATTGGCAATTGTAAACATCTGTATCATCTTTGGAGTGACCCTGAGGGGGAATTTTTGTAGCCCAAGATCCTTTGAAATATCAATACAGGAAAACTTTGCATTAGTTGGCTTTATTTGTTTGATTTGTGCATTTTTGTGTGGATATTTGTGTTTTACGATGGTATATATCAATACACTAACTGGGTGAGCACCTCTGCAATTACGTCAATTTCATGTTTCTAATGGTATATCATCATGATTTAGATCAATTTACATGCATTGAATTAGTTTCTTATTTTCTTGATTATTATGTTATATTTTGTGCAAGTACCCTTTAAAAGCCTCATCAAGAGAGGCCTCCTTTGATATTAATGTTTTTTTTTGTTTATTGCATGCAAGACTAATAGGGTTTTGGGATGCAAGGCAAAAAATGCCTCTAATCATGGATAAGAGGGTCATCGACACCCTAGAGTGGTTCGTGTCATCCTGAAAGGCATTTTGAAATCACACCTACCCTTGAGAGGGAAATATTACATCCTATTGTAAAAATTGTATCAAAGTGATTATACCTAAGAGGGATGTACTTGTAATTTGACTTTGTCTTCAAATCTAATGGAATAAATTGTACTTCTTATTTCCAATTTGTTTTCAATTTCTTGTTCTTGTATGTATTTTGTGTATATTTCAATTCTTGCAATAGGAACCGATAGGTGTGAGCCTTTTTTAAATTGTACAGAATATGATCACGGTGGAACTCTGCATTTTATGCCATGAATTTTTGACTTCTATCATTTTCTTATGATAGGTACTCACCGCGGTTGCAACCATGATCAAAAGGTGTCACCACGATTGACATCCACGGGAAACAGTGGTCACCATGCCATAGAGCCATGATCAAAATTTGACAAATCAGATAGCAAGGAGAAAAATATTGATAAAATGAGGATCTGAGGTAGATCCCACTATCATTCTATTTTTTTATGTTCCTTGTTTGTGTTTTTCCAAAGAGTGCAAAATATTAGCATAATTAGGGAAGTCAATGGAAATATGTTAAATGTATTGAGTCCTTAGGTCTTTTGATTAGGATATACTAGTCACTGCTAGGAACAATGGACCTCTGAGTGTAGTTTGCCCTAGTCTCCAATGTTCTAGAACCCCTTTTATGCTTTGTTTGCATTCATGAGGCTCAATCAATGGCCATTTATGTCATAGTTGAATTCTTTGAATATCATTTAGCATAGTCATGCATTCTCTGAAAAGCAAATGTTCTTTTGAAAAGCATGTAGAATCATTTGAGTGTTGTTTTATGCATTTTTATTTCATGCAAAGTAAAATGAACCACACACACCATGACATATATTACATGCTAGTGAGTTGGAATTCACATCCAACCACTAGTAGGGTTCCAATGATTATGGCAGTGATTTCCATCTGTTGGTCCAAATCCCATGTACCTTATGTTCTAGACCAATACCAGATCCAAGAATATTTTGTAGCCTAGAAAATTTACATATACTCCTCTTATAACACTGATTGGGTGAAAATGAGTGAGTATTTGGGAGGACCTATGCTCCCTACCCGGGTGCAGACTTTCATTGTTGCACTTTGGGAGGATTACGCAACCTGGTGTTCATAGCCAGGTTGTCAAGCTATGAGTATACAAGTGAAAGCCATTAAAAAATGAAGGAAATCATCAACATATTGTAAAACATGACAAGAGTTACTTTACTGATACAACAAATTGAAAACACATCTAACAGTCTAGGGCTCTCTTTAAAATTGTAAAAGGAGATAATCATAATTGTATTCTTTGCATGTTAATAAAAGTTAAATTTAGACATAGGATATATAATGGTGCAAACAAGAAGAGGCCGATCTAGGCATAAAACCGAGATTGAAGCCCAAGATCCACATAATGCACAACATAATGTATAACACCCTCAATCACAAAATCCTCATAGATGTTATTTAGTGAGCATTGGAGGGGATAATTCTACATGATGAGATTCCATTGATAATACCCTGATTAGAGGAAGTACTAGATAACGATATACACATAGATTAGATCATGGTACTTCCAAGCATGGGGGTTCTACATATGGTAGCATTTATGGTGATCGCTTTCCATGTGGATCCATGGGTTCTGCCAAAGAATATGTCATTGAGGGATCCAGATTGGTACCCCTTCGACCTATATCTAAGGAAGGATCATGAACTCCACCATCCAAGTATAGATAGGCTAATATCTACCCATTCAAGGGTAGGTATATGGGACCGCTTTCGAGTGTAGGCCCATGCAGACTCCCCATAGGGCTGAACCTACTAAGTTTACCATAGATATATCCAAATTGGGAGCTAATGGTATGTTGCCTCATGATCCATGGCATAGCAAGTAGTTGTATGGTCTAGATAGAGTCCTAAGGCATCTAGGATATAAGCCTATGCCTACACCCTCTTGACCTATGAGTGAGTGTATCAGAAGAACCATTAGGACCACCTGAGAAACTAGAGATTTCTCCAAGCATTCTTGCAACATACGTGCTCTTGTATCCCATGCATGGAAAGAGTATAGGAGATAGCTTGACACAAATGTTGTCTTTACATACAGAGGCAAGAGTGTGGCAAATCAGTCCATTGGAGGACATACCCATAAAGTCACTCAAATAGAGTGCACTCCCTAGAGGCCTTATATGACCGATCATGTTGATAGAGATCATAGACTGATTTTAGAGAAAATATAATAGATTCTCCAAGATCAATTGGAGGATGTTTGTACAAAGAAGGAGCACCTCAAAAATAAGAATACTCAGAGGCAGAGGTTCATAAGACAAAAATTATATGAACAATGCATGCATGAACAACACATCCTTGATAATAAGGAGTGTGTAGAGAGATAGGATCGGTTGGATAGTGTTGGTTTACCTCCTCACAATGAGAGTAGGGAGTGTGTCAATAGATGAGTGGTTTCACATCCCAAGTTACACCCTGAGCACATACTCACCATGCAGCTCAATACAGAGATTGGTGTCTAGTGTCTGAACAACATGAGCATAGGTAGTATGAGGAAGAAGTGAGAGAGGAATTAGAATAAGAATATCCAAAAATATCCCAATTCAAGAAGGAAGGTGAGCCTAGTCCACCACCTTGACCGAGGAATAATCTACCTCTGAAGGTGCCTCCAAGGCAATCTCAAGAGGAGAAGATTCTTTCCTTACAGGCCTATAAGACCTTAGAAGATAAGTTTCAAGCCATAGATAAGCAAGGAACAACTTATCAGAATCCTACCTTAAAAAAAATCATAATTAACCTTTATGCACGTCAGTACCTATTCTAGCCTATCCTGAGCATTTCAAGATGCCTAGACTGAAAAAGTTTCAATGAGGAGAATATGAACATGAGCACATGACTAGTTTTCTAGATATGTGCTTTTATATTGAGAGCAACGATTCTTTGCTCCTGTGAACCTTCATTATGACCCTCTCAAGCCCAACTCGAGAGTGGTTCAACCAATTAAAGAGACACAACATCACTAGTTTCAAATAACTAGCTGATGTATTTATTGAATACTTCTACTTCAACGTCAAGAAGAAGGTAAACTTATCCGACCTGGTTGATTTAACTCAACATGATGATGAGCCAGTGATGGATTATAGAAAATTATGGAGGAAGAAGATGGTGAAGCTGCCTTTCTCCATCCCATCCCTTGAATTTATGCAAATGTTCACAAAGAGTTGTGCCAAGCACATCTCATTGTTGCTATATTTATAGCAATAACAGACATTCAAAGAGGCTTTGGTGTAGTCTCATGTGATTGAGGGCATCAAGTTATAGGAGGATAACTTGAAGCTCAAAAATAAGAAGAATTGGAACAAGAGAAGAACTGAGAGACAAAAGGCCAAGTTGGCTCATATTAATCAGATGGTGTTAAACCTTCAAAAAGGAGAAAAATGACAACAAAGAAAAACTATCAGGCCCAACCTCCACCTATGTAGTATGATCAACGCAACAAAAATTAGAGGGGTAAAGATAAGGAACAATTCTTGCCTCACATTTTCACTTAGTTATCAGAGTCATTGGCTTCAATTTTTCATCATTTCTATGAGGCTAAGGCCATAAAATTACCCAAAGTCAAGATGTTGGATCCTAACCAACCTAAGCCTAAGGGCTACAAAGATGATCATTATTGCATATTTCATCAATCAAAATGCCATGACATTGAAGTATGTTTGTATTTCAAACATCTTGTGCAAAATATCATTGAAAGGGGTACACTTCTTATCAATAACCCACAAGTGCCTCACAATAAAAATATGGGGATTTACAAAAATCCTCTACCAAATCATGAGGTACCAAAGAATAATGTTGGCCAATTCAACAAAGTATGCATCAAATCTCCAACCTAGGGGTTCATAAAAATGGTCAATGTTGTCACAAGGAACACGAGGTATGAATGACCAAATAAACCTCCAGTGCCCATTAGAGTCCAAGTTGTGCCTCCTCCAAGGCCAACCTAGTATTTTCCTAGCCCACCAACTCGATCGGTGGTGACCATCAGAAGTAGGTTGGTCCAAAACCTAAAGATAAATCCAACAAAGTTATCTATTTATGATCTAATATAATAGTCTCCTAAATAGGGAGATGCTCATGGAATTTTTAAGGTCCATAGAAGTGCAGCCTCAAGATATCAAAGCATTTACACACTTCATGGGGCACGTGCAATAGTTTTAGGAACTAGTCATTCAATTTTATGACCATGAAGTCAATATGGTTTCCACTATTATAGCAGACCCGCCGCTGCATATTATTACATGTGTGAACCAAAAACCATTCAAGCGGGTTTTTATTGACATGGGGTAATAAATAAATATCATAACTACCAAGGCATTAACTCAATTGAAGTTACCCAAGATGCATATCATCCCTTCTACCTTCATGTTGAGAGGTTTCAATGATGCATTATGCTCAACGGTCGGTGCTATAGTTTTACCTATTCAGCTAGGACTGAAGACCATCCCGATGATGTGTCACATAATAGAAGGTGTTATGCAATATAACATTCTTCTAGGGAGGCCTTGGATTAGAGAAATGTATTGCATCCCTTCTATTTTACATCAGTGTATCAAATACATTCATGAGGGATAGGTTCATGTGGTGCCTTCGAATGAAGAACCCTTTAAATACATGAATCTAGCATATTTTTTGGGGGAATTCATGCTCCCATCAATGCACCTAGATGTGAGGCTAGAATCACCAATAAAATATCTAGGAGGTAAGATAAAAGAAGTGTGTGCTAGACCTGCAACATTCGTATCTCAACGATCAAAGCACACAAAAGCTACTTCTATTAGACCAACTACATTTATGATATAGCGTGATGATAGGAAGTTGAAAGAAAAGGTGGGCAAAAATAAGATAAAGTAAGCACCCAATCCAGTTATCATTGAAGCCCCTACTCCCATGGAAGTAGAGGAAATTCAAAGAGAAGTTGAAGAGGCAGCTCAGCCTACTTCACCTGCATCTTTAGCAAGGTCATCTACACCATAGGTGACCATCCATTTGGTTAATCTGAGATTAGGGGAATATATTGTGCAAAATGTGATGTTCACATTGATTATCTACACTACATAGGACATGTGCCAACCATGATTCCATCACCTTCCCATAGGGACAATGGAACCATTAGGGTTACCACCTAACAGAACCAACTTCATCTATGGAGGGCTAGACTAGTTTGCATCTCCCATACCCATGGATGAGGATGATAATGAACCATTTATCATGAATGTTCATTATCTATCCAACCTGGACTATGTCATGTGATACTTTGAGCATTACCATTGGCATGGTTACGATATCAAACTATTTGAACAAGGGCGTAGAAGACCATATAAACCATAGTATCAGTTGGAAAATGACAGATTCAGATTAGGATACTATATCCAAGGTTAGGATGAACTTCTTCTGACATATTTAGACTACCTATACCTCATTCTGGTGGGTGAAGTTGACTTCAATCCTTATTATCCTAATCATTTTGCATTTCAAAGGGATAATCGGATAGTGTCTTATGTCACTATAGAACCACCTAAGACATATCATGAGGATTTTTTGGTGGGTATCGGTCTAGATCATATACCAAGAGAAAACATGGGTCAAAAAATCTGTGAGAGCCAATGATATAGGCATGCAGGTTCATAGTGCTAATTTAGTGATAAATTTTGAGTTAGAATATCATTCTAACAAGGATACATCAGAGTCCATCTACAAGACAGGTGGACCAATTTGCATGCATGAGAGTGATGATGACAATGAGTCCTCAAACAGTGAGCAATATGAGGATGAGACTGATGTGGCCTATTTAGGTCCTCGTAATTTACGTCATCTATTATAGGAGGAAATAGTTATTAAAAATGATCAATCCTTCATGAGTGACAGTAGTTATCGGGTGTGGGCGTACATGGGATCCCATATTACTAATATCCTAATTCCAATTGGTAGTGATGAAGGTCTCTATTATGATAGTGATGATGAGGATGAAATGGAGAGAGCCTATTTAGGATCTTCGTACTTAATCCATCGTAATGCACCTTACACTACAAAGGGTTTGTACAGATAGGTTAATCTTAATCCTCTTCTCAAGGGAAGACCACCAAATCTTAATGTGATTTATTAAATGGTGTTTCCCGATCCACCAACATATATGGAGCTCCTTGAGCCTAATGATCCCATCCGACAGTCTATTCATGGATCAGATTCGGAGATCCCCATACCCCTAGAACCACATCTCGGGGATGGTAGTTTTGCTAATGTTGAGTCACTTGCACATGGTCCTAGAGACATGATCCATTCCATTAATATGATCTCCATTTATTTGACCACTCCACTCCACAATCCAGCCAATCCATCCAAGCCATTGTGTCTTAATGTAGATGCTATTGATTGGGATCACGTTGATTCACCCCTAGAGCTTGAATATTTCTTCCCTAATGAAGAAATACTACAACCTTTCTATTTTGTTCCAGGTTGTGCACATGATGTCTATCATGCTGAGGATGCTTCCAATGAGGAACCTATAAACCTAGTGGATGACATCCACTTGATTCTTGTGCCTCATCATCTTGAGGAAGGATCCCATATGTTAGTAGAGGAAACCTTCAAAGTGGATATTAGTAATAATACCACCAATCCAAGGAAGGTTAAATTTGGAGAAAGTTTAACTCTTTATGAGCATGCCAACATCATCCCTCTACTGAGAGAGATCCACTCTCTTTGCTTGGAATTATAAGGATAAGTCGGGTCTAGATCCTAAATTTGTTACTCATAACCTTTCGCTAGACCTATCAAAGAAGCTAGTCAAGAAAAAACTCAAGAAGATGCATCCAATAGTAGCCTTAATGGTTAAGGAAAAATTGCAAAAGTTGTATGTAGACTTTAACATTTCCATCGACTATATGAAATGGGTATCAAACATGGTGCCCGTAGGAAAACTTGATGGAATGATCCATATATGTATATATTTTAGAGACCTAAATAGGCCAACACCAAAGGATTCATTTCTATTATTGAATATCTATGCTCTCGTAGATGCAACTACGGGTCATGAGATACTCTTAATGGATTATTTTTTTGGTTACAATCAAATTCAGATTAAGCCCGAAGACCAACATAAAATCATGTTCATAATGCCATGGGGGACATTATATTACAAGGTTATGCCATTTAGCCTAAAAAATGCTAGTGCTACATATCAGTGGACTATGACATATATCTTTCATGACTACATGCATAAGATCTTAGAAGATTATATCGATGAATTATTGAAAAAGTCATTGTTGCATTCAGAGCATGTTGAGGTCTTGAGGAAGGTCTTGGATCGCATGATAGAGCATAATGTTAGGTTGAATCCAAAGAAGTGTATATTTGGTGTAACTTTAGGAAAGCTCTTAGGATTCATCATTTCAAAATGAGGCATCGAAGTTGACCCAACAAAGGTCAAGGCTATTTTAGAAATGTGTCCCCCCACAAACATCAAGGAATTAAGAAGTCTTCAGGGCAAAGTAGAATCCATAAAGTGATTTATCACACAGTTATCAGATAAATGTCAACCCATGAATCGAATTCTATATAAGGGAGTCCCATTCAACTAGGACGAGGAATGTCAAGTGGCCTTGTTGAGATTAAGCAATACCTAGCGACACCACTAGTACTAGCTCCACCAAGGCTAGATGTACCATTCTTATTGTATATATCGATGACTAAATTTTCATTGGGAACCATGTTAGCCCAAAAGAATGTGCAATAAAAAGAGCAGACCATATATTACATTAGTTGAACCTTGGTGAGTTATGAGCTAGGATATGCATATGTTGAAAAGTTGTGTTTAGCAGTATTGTTTTCTACCAAGAAATTACGACACTATATGTTGAGTCATATGATGCATGTCATATCAAAATAAAATTATTTGTAGTATATGATGAGCAAGACCTATCATAATACACATACTACAAAGTGGATCATGCTAATAACATAATTTGATCTAGAATTCATAAGCTAAAATTCCATTAAGGGATAAGTCATAGCTTATAAACTGGCTGAGGTATCTCTCAAAAATAGTAGGCACCTCACCATAGAGCTTCCTGATGATACGGTCTTTGCCTTATTAGAAGCACTCGAACCCGAGGAACCAGATAACAAAGCCGATATGACCTTGTTCTTTGATGGTTCAAAGTGTGAGCAAGGGGGTGGTGTAGGAATAGTGTTGTTCATGCCACAAGGAGCTCCAATGCCCTTGTCATTCAAGTTGGACTTTTCTTGCACTAATAATAATGCTAAATATGAAGCCTTAATTTTGGGTCTCCAAATAGTTGTCACCATGAAGATAAAAAGGTTAAATATCTTTTGTGATTCCCTTCTCATTGTTAACCAAGTTAAGGGATTATTTCAATGCCAATATCTGATATTGAAAGCTTACAAGGATCTTGTTGACATTTATCTAGCTCAACTAGAATGGTACGACATCGAGGCAATCCCTCATTCATATAATAGATTTGTAGACACAATGGCATATTTGGGATCTCTAATCCCTCAAAATATATCTATTGATTTCACTACCATCCATGTAAAAATGTTGTCATATTCTGCTATGCAACATGAAGCATTGGATAACAAATATTCAATCAACATGATTCATGTAGAACCAAACCATGAATGGTTCTACAGAGCCAGATAATTTCTCAAGAGAGCATCCTAGGGGTCTTTGATCTCACAGGATCCGATAGGGAGTGGTATTACCATTCACCACAAGGTTGTTTCCCAGTATACATTTGTAAATGTAGAATCACAGGGGAACATGTTGTCTTGTTAGTCAAAGCCAAAGCTTATCATAATTGGACATCACAGATACATGACTTCCTTAAACTTGGTGTAATCTCTCAGGGATTATCATGTGTCATAAAATACACATTTAAACAGAAATCAATAAAGTATTTCTTGTTAGCAGATATCCTATACCGTAGAAGCTACGATGGAGTTCTCCTTCGTTGTCTTGAGCCCTAAGAGTCATCTTGGGTAATTTTTCAAGCTCACAATGGTATGTGCGGTGGCCATTTCAATGGCATGGCTATCATTAAGTGCATCCTTTGCATGGGTTATTATTGGCCCATTATGAAGAAGGATTGAAATGTGTATGTCAATAAATGTGTTAAATGTCAACATCATGCTAATCATACACACCTACCATCATAGGCCTTACAGTCCATTCAAGCAGCTTGGCCATTTTCTTAGTAGGGATTGGATCTTCAAAGAAACATAGAAATACAACGTACTGATATGATGAAAAACAAAAGTAGATATAGATGCTAGGTCCTACAAATGCATGAAGGAAATGACGCAGAAACAAGATGTAAGCAAAAAAAGTGGGGCCTCTTTTATTGATATTGCTTTTAATTTGATTACAATGCATCCCCACTCTAGGGCTTAGAACATGTGATACAATTTTTTTACACCAATGGATGCATGGATGAAGTCGTGCTTCCAAGGTTGGACGGTACGCTTCCAGTGTCTTTCACATGCCCACAGTCGAAGTGGGTGGGCTAAAGGTTGTCGCTGCTTGTGTCCATGTGTTCTTCATTCCATGTTACCCCTATGGTATTCATGGTGACAATATCCTGCACATAGAAAGACAACAAATCATTAATAGCATATGCATATCTAGAAAAACATGCAATCCCCAAGGACTCCAACAGGCACTTGTGGAATATCAGTGATAAGGTTGATAGATCGACTATAGAATGACATATGAATGAAAAGAAAAACATCTAGAGTTGATATCACCTAATTTTGCGTCGAATCGACGTCGAACGGCCCCGTTATGCGCATTTGACCGTCGGGGGCCTCTCCAAGGTGAGCGCTCCAATGTCCCACTTAGGCTCATACAAATCACCTGAAACTCATAGGTTAGGTATTATATGTGATTTTAATACTACCCATATGCTCATAATATGCCTATCCTATCCATATTTCCCTATATACGACAAGGGCACCCTATGAGCTAGTGAACACATAAAAATGATAAAACTATAGTCAAATCATGTCATAATGTAATGAAACTTTAATAGAGGCATTAGGATATCATCAGGGACCTATTTTAAAAATAATAGTAAGGAAATCATGTATAAATTTCTAATCGCTCTTTTGCGGGACACTGGGGACTGCAACAAAACTTGCAAAAAGTGACCTTGCAAATGTCTCATCCAGAGGCCTCCAAAACTCTTGTAAAATTGGGGTTAGAAAAAAAGCAGCATTTTGAGATGAAAAAGAAGGTCAGATTTGGCAGATTTTTCCTAGGTCATCCTGTATCCGAAGGCACTCCCTACGTTATCAGGTCAAATCATGTCAAAAAGCAATGAAACTTGGACAACAACATAAGTACATCAAATACAAAATAATGCAAAAATAATAGTAAATAAATCATGCAAAAATTTCTAATCGCTTCGGGGTGGGGTGATTAGGACTGCAGTAGTTCAAGGGGCACCCGGGGGTGGGACGCCCACCGTTTGGGGCCTAGTTTTGACACCAATCCAAGTGGGATGGGTCCAAAACCTCATAGGGGGTTGTGTCGATGAGTTTGGGGTGGGATTATGGTTTATTTCTTGGGTTTTGGGTATAGATTATGTTCCCAGTGTTCACTCGATAGCCTCTCTTCCAAAAGAGAAATTAGGGATGTAGGAAGCACAAAGAGGAATGGGGGTATAGTTCGGCAGCACTTCGTTGCTCCAAATGCTCCAACTCTGTTCTCCTTTTGGGGTGAGGAGGCTCACATTTTTATAGACCTAAGGGTCTCCTTTGAATGTGCATGCAAGGGTGCCACTTGGCTCACCATGCCCTTTTGGGGGAGAGAAGATTCCTCCATGATTTAGAGCCTCCTTGAATGAGGCCTCCATGATCAAGGCAGGCTTGACTGAAGTCTCTCTTTGATTTGAAACCATTCCTCACAATTGCATGCCTTGAAGGCGAAGTTAGGTGGTGGATCTAGGATGCCATTTGTCAAGGTTTGACTTTTTGCCAGTCAAACCTGCTAATCATCCCACCCTAGAGTGATTGTTGCTAATCGTCCCGGGGTGGGACGAATAGGATTCTAATCATCCCAGGGTGGGACGAATAGGGAGCAAAGTGCTTAAAAGGTGCAAAATTGACCTCTGACCTTCCAAAACTGATTTGGGAGTGGTTAGGACCACTTTTTAACCTCTGGAGGCTGCCCTAGGGGGTATGTATGCCAATTCGGTTAGTGATTGTAGTCACATAATCGGATTGGTGCTATTTTGGTGTCTATAGATGCCCCTTTTTGGGATGCACTGTGCATGGCGCAGTGCTGAGCAAAAATAGATGACCAAAGCACTTAATGATTAGGGTTTCTCAGTAACCTAACCAAATTTTGATGCCCCAAGTATGGAAAGGGCACGCATTCTTGAATCCTTGCTTTTGACGAGCTAAGGAGCTTAACTCAAGTGTAACCTTTTTCAGTGAGGTGTACTTGATCTTGGACATTGTTTAGTCATGAATAGGAAAAGGGTGCAACCTTTTGTCCGAGGAACCTTGTCTTCATGCTTCTAGAATGCCAAGTGTTTGTTTAGCCTATGATTATTGCTTGTTTGCTGCCCCAAGTAGGAGCGTGATTGTCTTTGTCAATGATTCTTTGAATGCATGCCATTTCCTTGATTGGGTGTGTATTTGTTGATTGGTGACTAAGTGTGACTACCCCCTCAAGCAACGAATCGATGAGAGAATGACAAAAAATGAGAAAAGCGATGAGTCACTTGACCCAAGATGACATTTTTTAGGGTGCTTACAGTTGTTTTCATTGAATGCTTATTGCAGTTTTCCAACCATCGGACCTGTTTTTGGTGGGTTTTGACCCTTTTTGTGATGTTGATTGGGGTGGAAATTATCAAAAATCCTCCTTCCCGTGGAGCATTCCAGCTATCCTAACCTTCTTAGGGAGTAGGATAGTGAGTATTTGTGACCCCGAAAATGGTTTTTCATGCCATGAATGTCAGGTGCAAAGGCACCTTTGTTCATCAAATTTATTACTATTTTTGGTGCATTTTTTGGATGCAATTTTTGTTGCTTTATTTCTTGCTCTGTAATCGTCCCAGGGTGGGACGAATATCAATTTTGTAATCATCCTAGGGTGGTACAAGTTCTAAATAGAGTGCTCATCCTAGGGTGGAACGATTATAGGCCTAACAGCCTATATAAGGACCAAAACTAGGTTTTGGGCTCATTTGCAATATTTGTTTCTTGGCGATTTGGAGCAGTGAGGAGGAGTGCGAGTGTGCGTAGCGGAGCGCTGCTGAAATTTTGTGGACATCATGAGTGCGAGAACTTAATCATCGAGTGGAGGAGCCAAGGTGAGACCATAATGATGTTCCTTCTCTCTGCCTATTATTCGTGTGTGTTTGATTTAAAACTCACATATAAAATGTTCGTTTAATTTATTTTGTTTTTAAGGTTTTAAAAACCTAATTTTTTTGTGTGTGTTGGTTTGATTTCATTCGTATATCAAGTTGAAAACCTAATATAGGAACTTTATTTGCTTTGTTAATTTTTGTATATTAAGGTCAAAACCCTAGTACACAATTGTTGTCTGTACTTTGTTTGTGTTTGTATTTAGGTTTTAAAACCCAAACGATTTTTTTTGATGTTATTTTTGCCATATTAAGGTTGAAACTCTAATATTTTATTATTTTGTTTTTGTTTTTATCATATTAAGGTTGAAACCCTAATATTTTTTTATTTTGTTTTGTTTTGTTCATACTAAGGTTGAAACCCTAGTATGATTTTTGTTGTTTTATGTTGATTGTATAATTATTTTCATGTCTGTTATCGTTGCTGTATAGTTTTATTTTAATGTTTTTGTACTTTTGCTATACTTTATTTTTTTGTACTTTTTATGCTATACTTTTGTTGTACAATTGTAAATTGTAGCTTGTTGTTCTTCTGTATAGTTTTATTTTAATGTTTTTATTTATATTAAGTATGTACTTAATATCCCTTTTTTGTTTTATTTTGTTGTTTCAGGTGGTGAAGAGTCGATACCGCCAACCGACTATTTTCTATGATGCCCAAGATGCCCTGATAGTTGTGGATTGGGAGTGGCTTGATGATCTTGGGCTCAAGCATGTGATGTGTATAGAGCCTATGGTCAGGGATCAGGCATATTTGATTGCCCTAATCAATTTGTGGGATCCTTGTACCAACACTTTTCATCTCCCAATAGGGGAGATGACTATTACTCTGGAGGATGTGTATCGATTCTGTAGATTCCGATAGATGGGATGCCTATCCAGATGACCCATCGTGACTAGTGGACAGCGGTATTGACACGGTGTTTTGGTTTGATGGTGGATATGGGGGTGGAGAGGGCTGTGGAGAGGGCAGAGGCTGACTACCAGATAGGCAGTATTCTGGTGCGATGGTGGCTGGAGAAGGGCGTATTAGGGGTGAGGCATGCTTTGCTCATGGCCCTCATTTCCAATATGCTTCTTCTTGACTCCTCAGGTGTGAGGTTCCCTTGGAACCTACTTGAGTTGGTTTTCACATTGGTGGAGTGTCCTACATCAGCTCCACTTATTATGAGATGGGATCAGACATTATTGGCATAGCTGTACGATGAGTTGTACGAGGTCCACTGTCAAAAGCGAAAGGGGATCGGGTGCAGCTATCTCTTGCAATGTTGGAGGTGGTAGCACATAGCTATGGAGCAACCGTAGGGTTTACCTTGGACCACCCAAGGTGAGATGGTGGATCGAGAGATTGGATATGCCAATTTATTACGATGGTCAGAGGAGCATGGGCAGAGTCGGTAGTGGGTAGGTGACATAGGTCACTATACTGATGCCTTCTCTCACCTAATGCCAGGGCAGGTGTTCTGGCGGTCGTACTGGACTGTCCAACCTGGCCTAAGGCTGGAGAGTGGCTTCGGCATGTGTGCAAGGGTATATGGTTGATTGGGCGACACGGGACAGAGTAGGAGTACTTCCCATATGTCTAGGTGATGCGGTAGTTTGGGGTGCACCAGGGATTACCTAGTGATCCCTTGATCTATCGACATCGTGGTGATGAGAGGACCCTAGTCTAGCCTATCATTGAGCCATTGGGCAAGGGGTCTAATGTAGTTATTGATGTACCCAACATGGATGATGTCGGGGTGACTATAGAGTATGACCGATGGTGGATTATGTAGTGATGGTAGGGTGAGGGGCCTCTAGGAGGCATGGATATGGCAGTAGCAAGAGGTGGGGGTGTAGAGGCACCGATGGAGGGTTGGGGGGCTCCGCTTGATGATGTTGACATGGTGGAGGTCAATGACTTCATTGGTGATGGAGATGATTTGGGGGTTCCGGAGCAACCGGATGTATAAGATGTCCCGGAGTAGTGGGTGCTAGAGCAGCAGGCCATCTCGAAGGTGCCCATGCCTCATGTTGTCTCAGGGGATGCGGAGGTTGGGCTTCGTGCTGAGATAGCATGATTGGAGGGTCTCCTATAGAGATGGGAGGAGGATCATAAAGATGCTTTTATGGAGATAATGCATGAGAGGGATCTCTTGTGGACTCAGTTGGCACATAGAGATAGCGTACTAGTTGTGTATCACTAATGAGATATGGAGTGGGGTTGGTACCAGATAGAGTTAGAGACAGAGGTTGTCCTCCTTGGTGGATAGTTTCCTATGCTTGATGGAGGTGGCTTGTCACATCGTACGAGAGGCAATGAGACTAAGCAGTTAGCATCATCTCATCACAGGTGGCTAGGTGAGGGTAGTGTTGGTGGGCAAGGTGTGAGGGCTAGCAACAGCCACCCTGAGAGGTCCCATAGGACCCATACTACTAGGGGTAGTTCCAGTCGCATCGATCCTACGTGATCATGGTGTCAACTCCCTAGGCTTTGGGGATTTTGAATTTTTGGTTTTTGTGAGGTCAGAGGACCTTCTTATTGTAGCTTGAGGGCATTTTGACTTGATATATATACATGACTCTTTTTGGTTTGATTATATGCTTGTCATGGTTTATTGTTCTTTTATGCACATTTATTTATGTTGATGTATGCATATGCTATTATGATTGTGGATGATGTTAACTATATGATATAGATGTATGCATATGCTATTATGACTGTGGATGATTTTAACTATATGATATAGATGTATGCATATGGAATGGATGGAATGATTTGTTGGTATGTAGGCGGTGGCACCATAGACTATACAAGATTTACTAGATTTTTGTACTATGTGATTGCTTTATGGAATAACTTTGCATTTGTAATTTTTGTTTTGTATTTTTTGATGGTGATGTAAGTAATGAAATATACAACAATTGTTTTAGAATGTAGTTAAGGTTTTTCTGAGACTCAGATGCTTCAACTAACTAGTCAAGAATGTACATTATCTTACAAGACTTTCGAACGAGGTACGAATCGGACTTGAGTTTGACCAAGTTATTTCACATCCATGTGTGTGCGATTGAGTTCATTTATGTGGTATTCGTAAGGATACCGCCAGTGCTAGGTAGGCTGTCCACCAAACCTATACTGAGGATCACCTAATTAGCTCCACTAACTCCTTTGTTGTATGTAGTAGGATTAATCTACGATGCAATCTAGGATACCATAAGCTAGCTCATCCACATGCAAACATTGGTCTACACACACACAAATCTAATGTGATAGACGTATCGTCATGCGTTTAGGATACCGCCATTGCCAGGTAGGCTATCCACCAAACCCATAATGAGGATCACCTAAATGGTTTTTCAAATGCTGAGAATTCTAGGGATTCAATCTTAGGCATCTTTCGGTTGTTCAATTTGTTGGGATACTTGCTCTCATATATAGTGATGAAAATCACTGTTTATTTATTTTATTTTATTTTTCTTCTCTTGAGCAAGGGGTTTGAGTAGTGGTGATAACCACTATTATTATTATTTTTTATTGTTGCCTTTTGAGGATTTAGATTTTAAATTTTTATTTCAAAGTTGAGCTTGTGGGTTTTTGGCTTGTGAATGGCATTGATCCTTTTGGCCTTGGGGATGACTACCCATCCTTCTCAGGGATGTGTAGTATGAATCCTTATGACTTTGGGGATCAAAGGTGGTTTGGGATTTTTGATGGTGGAATTTTGGGATTTTGCTTCGTGAATGGCATTGATCCTTTTAGGCCTTGGGGATGACTACCCATCCTTCTCATGGGCGTGTAGTACAAATCCTTATGAATTTGGGGATCAAAGGTGTTTGGAATTTTTGATGGTGAACTTTTGGGATTTTTTCTTTGGAATGGCATTGATCTTTTAGGCCTTGGGGATGACTACCCATCCTTCTCAGGGGCGTGTAGTACGAATCCTTACGACTTTGGGGATCAAAGGTGTTTGGAATTTTTGATAGTGGTGAAAACCACTATTTATTATGGGGAATTGGATGGGGAAGAGCTTGTCCTTTTATCAATTCTCAGCATTCTTGAACCATTCACACAGGGGGATGAGCAAGATAACATTTCACTTATGGTACCCTAGACCGCTTTGTAGGTTTCATCTTTCGTTCACACAACTTGGGAATTTTTATGTGTTTTTAAGCTTGTGTTGGGATGCTATGTAACAAGGCGTGATCCAAGTAAAACTCTACCTTGTAAAAATTGGTTTGACTTTGTACAACATTTGACTAGAAATCTAAAGATAGCTGAATGACAAAAAACCCTAAAGACATTAGAAGACAACTGACTATGATATGGAGAAAATGCGAAGGGCATTATTCTTGATGGATTTTTACAAAATGGACTGAATTTGGAAAATGATGGAATTGCCGAGTAATTATAGTCTATGGTGTGTTTGACATGTATGACCAACAAATATGCAATGTATGTATGTGATGCCTAATGCAGCTCCTTTTTTTTTGTGTTTTGATTTTTAAGATTATGCATGATAGTGAGGTGCAATTTTTTTGTTATTTTTGATTATCTGTTGTTTTTGAATATTCATTATGGATGGTTTAACCTGAATGGGTGCGGACCAAGTGATTCTTACGGATCCTTGGAGGCTTTGACCAAAGGGATTATAGATACCTTTGGGGCATTTTGGGTGACCAAGCGATGGGGAGAACCCTTGGGGCTTTTGGTTTGACCAAAGGGATTATAGATACCTTTGGGGCATTTTTGGGTGACCAAGCGATTGTGGGAACCCTTGGAGCTTTTGGTTTGACCAAAGGGATTATGGATACCTTTGGGGAATTTTTTGGTTGACCAAGCGGTTGTGGGAACCCTTGGAGCTTTTGGTTTGACAAAAGGGATTATGGATACCTTTGGGGCATTTTGGGTGACCAAGAAGTGGTGAGAACCCTTGGAGCTTTTGGTTTGACCAAAGGGATTATGGATACCTTTGGGGCATTTTGGGTGACCAAGCGATTACGAGAATCCTTGGGGATTTTGGGGTGGGCTATGGCTCTCTAAATGTTGAATGGCCTCAAATGACTAATGTTCAAGGGTTCTAGTTCCTTGATTCCTTCAAGAGAGGCGAGCCGGTATGTTCCAGGTCTTATTTTACTATCGATTACATAGGGACCTAACCAATTTGCCATGAACTTGTCCCTTAAATGGGGTGGCAAGTTAGAATTTTGTTGGTTCTCTTTTAAGACCAGGTCACCAACCTGAAAGTCCCTTAGGTGAACTTTCATGTTGTATGCTTTCTTAAGTCGCTCTTGATAGATACATAAATGCTCGAGAGCATTGACGCATCGTTCATCGAGTAACGTAAGCTGGTCTAATCGGGCCTACCATGCAGTGTCATCATCGATGAAATCTTGCATTGATATGCACAAGGAGGGTATTTCCAACTCGAGAGGCATGACTTCCTCAAAGCCATACACTAGCAAAAATGGAGTTGCCCTAGTGGGCGTCCGAATGCTAGTGCGATAAGCCCATAGGGCAAGTGGTATTTGGATGTGCCAATCCTTATGATTATCTACGACCATATTTTTAAGGATGGCAACTAGAATTTTGTTTGACACCTCTACTTGCCCATTTGCCTACGGATAATAAGGTGTCGAAAAACTATGCTAAATTTTGTACTTTGTTGTCAAAGCACGCACATATTTGTTCTTAAATGACATCCCATTATCCGAGATGATCTTGGATGGAATACCAAAATGACATATGATGTTATATAAAATAAACTCCTCAATGTGGGGCCTAGTTGTAGAGGTAAGCGGAATTGCTTCCACCCACTTAGTGAAGTACTCTATGGTCATTATGATAAATGTGTGATGACCTGACAATGCAAGGGAGATCTTTTTGATGAGATCTAAGCCCCACTGCAAAAATGGCCAAGTCGATTGGATCGGCTGCAAGGCCTGAGAAGGTACGTGTGTCAAGTTAGCATGGTGTTGACACTTCATGCACTTCCACACATATGCACAACAATATCACTCTAAAGATGGCCAATAATAGCCCATGCAAAGAATGCACTTTGTGATGGCCATATCGCTGAAGTGGCCATCGCATGTACCATCGTGCACTTGGGTGATCACCCAAGTGGACTCCTACTGGTCCAAGCAATGGAGGAGGATCCCTTTGTAGCTCTGACGGTACAAAATGTCTCCTAGCAAGACATGTTTTTCTACTTTCTATTTGAATGATCTTTTCATG
Organism: Wollemia nobilis; assembly: GCA_028583015.1. Classification (NCBI taxonomy): domain Eukaryota; kingdom Viridiplantae; phylum Streptophyta; class Pinopsida; order Araucariales; family Araucariaceae; genus Wollemia; species Wollemia nobilis. The sequence continues at coordinate 2,050,098 of JAQPPZ010017070.1, forward strand.
GTGTGCGACAATCCAAGTGGGAGGCTACCCAACTTGAGATAGTCTCTTATGGGTGTGTACCAATCCTACTGATCAAAAACCTCGATGGTATGAATGGTTGATCCCTCTTGAAGTTAATCCCTAGCAAAAGATGAGTGGGAAAGAACTTGTAAAAATAGCATTGTGTTGCTATTAAGAGGAATTGGAGAGAACAAAGACCCCCAGTTGGCATGATTCAGACTATCATGGATTCAAGAGAACCTATCTTGAGATGGTTCAATCTAGATCAGGTGGATTCCTAGTGTTATGTCAGAGCTTGCACGCTCCATCATGGATTGCGATAACATTTTGACTTGAATGGTTGTCATATCACCAGAAGGGTCTTGCGGGATTAGTGACCCCAAGGAGGCCATAGTGTCCATAAAATGATTCGATGATCGAGGGAGTGCCTCGATGTCGTACCATTCAATATTTTCCAAGAATTTATCCACAAGGGCTTTGTAGGCCTATAGAACTGGGCATTTGCATTAGAATACCCCTTTCACTTGGTTGACAATTAACAGTGAATCACCAAAGATATTCAAGCATTTGATGTTCATGGTGATGGTTGTTTAAAGACCTATGAGCAAGGCTTTGTATTTAGCATTGTTATTGGTGCATGAGAAATCAATTTTAAATGATAAAGACATTGGAGCCCCTTGCGGTGTGAAAAACATGATTCCCATGCCACCCCCTTGCTCACATTTAGAACCATCAAAAAATAAGGTTATGTCAGCCTGTGACTTAGGCTCATCAAAGTCTGGTGATTCTGAGACATGGAAGACCCCATCATCGGGTAGCTCTACGGTTAGAGGTTGATTGTCTTCGAGAGGAGCCTCTGCTAGTTTATCGGTGATGACTTGACCTTTGATGGACTTTTGTCCAATGAATTTGATGTCAAACTTCGTCAACAACATGATCCATTTTATCGTGTGGCTACTGTGATAAGTATGACTCATCATGTACCGCAATGGATTCTCCTTAGACACAACATACATCGTATTTCTTAGCATATAATGGCATAGCTTTTTGGTGGCAAATACCATCTCCAAGCATAGCTTCTCAACGTATGCATAGTTAAGTTCATAACTGACTAGGGTGCGGCTAAGATAATAATTAGCCTGTTCTTTATGTAATTTATTTTTCTAGGCTAGCATGGCACCCAGTGCCACCTCATAGAATGACACTCCTACTCTAGATGGTGCCAATACTAGAGGTGAATCCAAGTATTGTTTGATATCATCGAATGCTGACTGGAACTCATCATCCCAATGAAATGCTACCCCCTTGTGCAATAATTTATTCATGGGTCGGCACTTATCAGATAACTGTGCTATGAAGCGCTTGATTGATGTGACCTTACCCTACAAGCTTCTGAGCTGCCTGATGGTGGTTGGGGGAAGCATTTCAAGGATTGCCTTGAATTTATTTGGATCTACCTCGATGCCTCATTTTGAGACTATGAAACCCAAGAGTTTTCCATATGTGACGCCAAATACGCACTTCTTGGGGTTTAGCCTAACCTTGTGTTCGATGAGGTGATCAAGGATCTTGCGTAGGTCATCGAGATGATTTTTCCACAAAAGAGATTTGGCCAACAGGTCATCCATATAATCTTCCAAAGTTTTATGCATGTGATCATGGAAGATGTATGTCATAGTCCGTTGGTAGGTGGCACCAACATTTTTAAGGCCAAAGGGCATGACCTTATAACAAAATTTCCCCCAAGGCATTGTGAATGCCATTTTTAGTTGATCATCGAGATTGATACGAATCTGGTTGTATCCTAAGAAATCATCCATGAGGGAAAGCATTTCATGGCCTACTGTAGCATTTACCAATGCATCGATTCTAGGTAAGGGGAAATCGTCTTTGGAACTCACTTTTTTAAAATCTCAAAAATTGAAGCATATGTGAATCCTCCCATCAGGATTTTTGACGAGTACCATATTAGATAGTGTAGCACCCTAAAATTGGCACAGTAAAACCTTAGTAATTACATTTACTCTAGTAAATAATTCAAATTCAAATTTTAACCTCCAAAACCGCTCCCAAACCGTCGTGTAATCCGTTTCCTCCTTTCTCGTGCCATTTTTAGAGGTTGTTTTGACCGTTTGATGATATCGTCGTCGATCAGACGATATCACCTCAGATCGGACGATTTCATCTAGGCTAGGACGTCCAGACGATCTTGTCCCAAAACTGATTTTGCACAATTAGTCTCTGTTCCAACGACGTCTCTAATCCGGGAAGAAGCGTGTCTGTGCCGTTAGAGACCCTCCCCGTTGGAGATCTCCCAAATAGGGATGATCTCCAACCTCCTAACCTCCCTCCTAAGCCTATTTAATCCTAAGCCCTCCCCTTAGCATCCCCCTGGCTGATAATTCCTTGTAACTTGACTTCACACGCATTAAGACATCCTAAATTGCTATTTGCATTAGTTCTATCCAAATTTTGTTGTAGGTACCTTAGTATTTTTCAGTCGGAGCAAGCTTACATCGTCGCAGATGATCCTGTTCAGATCGGAGGCGATCCTGTCGAATCAAAGATGATTTCATACCAATGCGAGACGATTTCGACTGCAGTCAACATTGGGGGCAATCAGTGCCTAGAGTTTGCATTTCTTCATCTTTTCTCTGTTGTTTTATTCTGTAATTAGCTAGTTTATTTACTATTTCATGCTATCTTGCATCTTGGAGTTCACCCATCTAGATCAAATGCATAATTAAGTTATAATTGTCATTAAATCAGTATAATGCATTCATGTTTCTATTTATAATTTTTAGTTTGATATTGTTATTGTCATTTTACATTGTTTCCCCATGTTAGCATTGTTGTATTTTCTATGTTTTGCATCTATTTCTCTGTTTGTAGGTCTCTGACGAATTCGTCTGATGAATTCGTCAGATCTCAGACGATCTTGTCTGATAGCAGACGATCCTGTCAAATCAGAGGTGATCCTGACTGCTTCAAAAATTAGAATCTTCATCAGACATCCGGATCAGGTATTGATCTTTAATCCATATTATTCTCTTTGTTTTCTGTCTAATTTTGTTCTTCTGTATTCATTTAATCTGCATCTTCATATAGAATAGCTTAGACGCATTTTGGCCAAACCTAGGACTTGGATGTTTAAGGCTAAAACTGAACACATAAAACACATTCCCAACCTAGGCGTGGAAACTGCCATTAAATGTTTCCTGGTGAACCCACCATCCATCAAAAAATCACCATAATACACCTCCCTCGAGAGGCGGGACCTTCGCAAGGCCTCTCAGTCCGAGGTACCGCGCCATCCTTTTCCCATCCTCCTTTCGGGCATGGATCCTATAGCCTGAAGGTAGGGATGCAAAAAATTTGGAGCGATACATTTTGGTGAACCCGACGTGAATACATTTTAAACCTTTTGAAAACAAAACAAAAAATAAAAAATAAAAAAACCAAAACATAGATGCATTTCAAATCATTTAAAACTAATAAGTTGCATATCATGTTTAGATGGTAGCTCCTAAGAAAATATTAGCAGTTACTATAAATGTTGAAAACCAATTGGCAGCCATAGAAATCAATTCTGTGCTTAGTGTGCCTGAAATAGATAGAAATCAACTCTTGTGGGACGAACTTGATAGAAGACTTAGTGTCATTTCATCTAGGTCAACAAAACTTAAACAAATCAAGAGGCTTGTCCTAGATAGAATCCTGGATCCTCATCAACTCGTCTTTTATCATGAACTTCAGAGAGCCTGCCATAGATGGTTAGCTTATAGGAGAGCTCTTGTGTCTTCAAAATTGTTCACCTTCGAGGAATACCTCGAGAACGCAACCATTATACACCAGTTCCTAGGTCATGTAGAAGACCAAGAGGTTGTTCTTACGGATAGGGAAATATGGAATAGAGTTCCTCGAGCTGTGTTATATCGAGAGTATTGCCACGAGCTTTACTTCTATCAACCAAAATCTGAGATAGATAATATCACTATAGCTCTTTTCATTAAATTTTTGAAAGAAAACTTTCAATTTGAAGAAGAACACTTCATGACTCCTGAAGAACTCGAGCCCATTAATGATATTTATAAATTGTTTATAGAAAACTAGATCATTACTTTCAGTATTATTTCTTGCATTTATTGTGTTGTTTGTTATCTTTACAATATTATTACAAAAACAAGAAAAAACTAAAAAAACATAACAAAAACCAAAACCTTTCATTTTAAATATTGTAGTAGGTATATAATTAATATATACCTCTTAAGCTTATTGCATATATATATATATATATATATATATATATATATTTGCTGAAATCTAAATTAAGCACAATGCCTAAACTTAGGAATGGTAAACAAACTGAAGGAGAAGAAGAAGATTGGTTAGAAGATAAAACTAGAAACCCAAATGTCCTTCCTGAAGATCCAATTCTAGAAGGAGAAACTCTAGATCAACCAGAATATGACCTAGGTGAAGACAATGAACAAGAAGAAAATGTTAAAGAGGATGGATCCTCATCCCCTAGAGTAGCTCCAGATGGAACTATTGCTTTTGACAACGTAGATCATTTCTGGAAATTTTTCCATAATAACATTGGTGTTCTTAATATGGTAGTTCGTATTGATAAAGGGCAAATTAGTGACACTCAAGCAGCCATGGAACATATGTTTGATGTGCGCACTAATCCCTTGTCTTTCATTGATCAAGAAAGTGATAAGGCTGGACCATCCAATAGAGATATGGTCACTATGATTCAAAACATGCCAAAACAATAGGTTACCCAACCTCCTAAGGAACCTGTTATTGAGCCTAAAATCATTCCCACACAAAATAAAACTTCCTTCACTACTTTACTTCGCCAAACTATTGATCAATATGCTTCAAGTAAACAAAAACCTAAAATGAAGCCAAACACCAATTTTCAACAATCTGGAATACAACATAATACAACTTCAAAATTCCTTCATAACACCTTTCCTACCAACAATTTACACAATAGCAACATAGCATCTAATCTTCATGTCCCTCCATCATATGCTCACAAATCCCATATCAATGCCCTACCGAACCAATATGGTGGGCAAACTAGTAATCTGGAAGCCATGGTGAAACAGTTAGCTTCGCGTATGGACCAGATAGATCCTTATCGTCCCTCGTACAATTATCGAGAGATATGTAGTCAACCTTTGGATCCCATAGTTGTAGCACAACCATACCCTAAGCATTTTCCCATGCCCATCCTGCCTATATATAAAGGAACCGAAGATCCCATAGAGCATCTTCGCATGTTTAGGATAGCATGTCATGATATATCACATGATGACTTGCTATTACTAAAAATGTTCCCAAAAAGTTTAGGTGGAATGGCATTAGAGTGGTACTATCAATTGCCCACTCATTCTTTGAGAAACTTTGAAGAAACAATTGAATCTTTTGTCCATCAATTTAGTGCCTACATCGAGAGGCATGTAACCATTAAAGATTTATACAACTTAAAACAAGACAAGGATGAATGTTTTGCCGATTTCTTAGCTAGATGGAGGCAGTTGATAGGAAAACTGCACTTTGTGCTACCTTATAGGGAAATGTTGGACATTTTTATTAATAATTTACAAGAACAAATATCTTATGAGCTATCAATTGCTACTTTAACTACCTTCGATCAAGCTATAGATTTAGCTCGAAGAGTAGAAGATGCCCTCATTAGGAGAGGCCAACTTAGGAAGAAGGATGATGAGAAAACATCCAGAAATCAATATAAAAACAAACAAGTTGTTGGTGACGGAGTCACTGACAAAAAAAATGTTGCTAATATCAATGCAACGAAAACAACAAAAAAATTTATATTGAAACCTCCTGATAAGCCTCCTCGAGAATTTACTAGATTGAATCAACCCTTATCAACTATTTTACCTCAATTACTCGAAAGAGGTTTGATCCAATTACCAACTATCCGGGAACCTGATCCAACTATACCCGGATACAGAGCTGACTTACACTGTGATTTTCATAGAGGACCTGGACACTCTACCAACGCTTGTAAAAGGTTGAAACATAAAATACAAGATCTGATTGATAATAATGAAATGGAGGTGCAAGCCTTCCAACCTAAACAAAATGCTCCTAATAATCCTCAAAAGAACATTCCCCAAAATCAAAATCAAAATGCTAATCAATCATTAGACATATTTCAACACCCTTTACCAAGACATGGTAAAGAGGTGGCCAATCAAATCGAACATCATAATGTTCCTCCTCCTACCCGATATGTAGGAACTATTAGCGGACATTTACTTAATCATGATCCTCAAATATTTGACACAACCTTATCCATGGTTACGACCAGGCCCCTACATAATTCTCAAACTCCAGATTCTAGTGATATAGAATCAGATACTGAAAGTGAAATAGACATCACTTCAAACCAATCGAATAGTTCTGAAAATGAATCAGATCCTATTCAACCCATCACAGATGCTATGGTTCCAGAAGAACCATTTCCTAGAAGAGTTACTACTCGACCTTCTTCTAATCAATTCCTCCCTGATGAACAAGCCATAAATGCTCGACCGAGACCAGCTTCAACGTCTTCAATATAACATTGTAGGTACCATTGGAGTCGTTACCCGACAACAGGCTCAAAATTCTCAACAAGAACCAAACCAGAATGATGGATCAGCTCCATTCATTTTGAAAAATCCCAATAAAGGGAATCATGCTTCCAATGTTCAACTTAAACCCCCTTACAATATTAATGAGCAATTATCCAATACTACAGCCAAAATTTCCCTTTTGGATTTGTTAAGATCTTCTCCTACCCATAGGGATGAGTTGATGCTTACATTAAGCCAAATGATGGTACCTCAAAACATTCAACCTGAAGCCATGGCCAATACTATCATCACTCGAGAAGTTGATTGTATTGACTTCCGGGATAAAGATATCCCACAACACAGTTTACATAAGGATAATCCCTTATATATTACTGCTCTAATTGGAGATGTAGTTGTTAAACGAGTCCTGATTGATAATGGTTCATCTCTAAACATTTGCACTTTTGACTTCTACCAACGATTTGGCTTTAGAAGTGATGAAATGAAGAAAACTGACATGATTATCAAAGCTTTCAATGACGAAACACAAGAAACATGTGGAGTTATTACCATCCCATTGCAAGTTGGTCCTCGAACTCTAGATACCACCGTGTTTATTGTACATTGCCTCGCATCGTACAATATACTCTTGGGTCATCCTTGGATCAATGCAATGCGGGCTGTCCCATCAACTTTACACCAATGTGTTAAATTCGAATTTAAAAATCAGTTGGTCACTATCCATGGTGACCCTAGACCCTTTGATATGTGTGCTTTGGCAGAACCTGTTGGAGTGCAATTTTGCCCCGCTCTGTCATCCACACATCCTAATTCTTATTTTTCATCTAAAACTATGAAACACACACCCATAACTTCACCTATTTCCCCTCCATTAATTTCATCCTCATATATAGATCAACAATCTTCTAAACAAACCACTCTAGAACCTCAAAAAGATCTTCAATCTACAACCAATCCTTCATGTTCTATCCCTATAATTTCAAAACCTATAGACCCATCTCTTAACACTTCCACATTTTCAACATCTATCATACCTTCTACATCTAAAGATATAGGGAATGATCCTTCTACATCTTATACTCTTTCTGATGAACTTTTACCAGATTTATCCACAACCTTAATATCAAAAAAAACAAATGCTTTCATGCAAGATTCAATTCTTTTAAATAACTTGCCGCCATCTCCTCGTACTTTGGGCCTCCCACAACCTATGGGAAGTATTTACCAAGTCGGGAGTTGTGCCTTCATTTATAAAGGATATGACTAGGGAAGAATCCCTCGGAATATCAAAACTCATCATGAGGGATATGCTCGATGTTATTTTACCAATGAATATATTAAAGCTAAACCCATAATGCTTAAAATGGGATATAAAGGGAAAGGCTTGGGACCTTTCCAAAATGGCATGAAAGAACCTTTCGAGGTAGAACCGTGGCCCGCCCGCTGTGGTGTGGGCCTATTTCCTAGTAAGGGTCAACCCTTTCCTTTTGAAGATGATGATCAACTCATATGTTATCAAGATTATTTGGATAGGTGTGATGATTTGCCTCTAAAAAATCAGCCATTTACATGTAACATGCTATCCATAGCTTACCCTGAAATGATTGTTGACTCCGATGAGGAGTTGGAAGGAGATATCTTCCACGACGTCTCCGTTGAAGAGATGTTACACAATGGATTTTATTTTGATGGTTCTATACCAACTATAGCCCAACTTGAGGCCACTAATCCTCAAGATGAATTATCCAAATTAACCTTACAAGAATTACAAGAATTGGGCATTTCACCCGCCCCACCTAATTTTGAAAGAGATCTACACATGGAGGTAGAAAACGTCATTAAAATTAATATTGGAACTGAGGATAGTCCTCACATAATCAATATTGGATCAAAATTAAGTCAAGAAAAACAAGAGCAATATATTGCATTCCTTAAAGAGTATGAAGATGTCTTTGCTTGGACATATGAAGATATGCCAGGTCTAGACCCTTCTGTAGTCATGCATCACCTAGTGGTCCATCCGGATGCTAAACCTGTTAAACAAAAACTTAGAAAAATGCATCCCAAAGTGGCTCTGCTAGTCAAAGGGGAGTTAGAAAAACTCTTGAATGTTGTCTTTATACAAGCTATTGATTATGCTGAATGGATCTCAAATGTAGTTCCAGTTACCAAGAAAGAAGCCACCAAAGTTAGGGTTTGCACAGATTTTAGAGATATTAACGTTGCATGCCCTAAAGATGATTTTCCTCTTCCAAACATGGATCAAATCATTGACTTTACTATCGGGAGTGGGATGATGTCCTTAATGGATGGATTCTCCGGTTATAATCAGATCAGGATAGCTCCTGAAGATCAGGCTAAAATAGCCTTTATTACCCCCTCGGGGTACCTTTTGTTGGAAAGTGATGCCATTTGGCTTAAAGAACGCAGGTGCAACATATCAACGAGCTATGACTTATATTTTTCATGATATGATGCATGATATCCTACATGATTATGTAGATGATATTATAGCTCGCTCTATTAATGAAGATAATCATTTAGATGATTTGAGAAAAGTTTTTAATCGATTACGAGAATATCTTATTCGATTAAATCCAACCAAATGCATATTCGGAGTTAAGTCCGGTAAACTATTAGGGGTTTTAGTTTCTTTACGTGGTATCAAAATCGACCCTCTCAAGATTGCGGCTATCACCGATATGCCCGCACCTACTAATATATCTGAGTTACGAAGTTTACAAGGTAAGCTTCAAGCCATCCGTCGCTTCATCGATAAGTTGGCAGACAAAACCGGTCCCTTTCTTAAACTTCTTAAGAAGGATGTCCCTTTTAATTGGGACGACGAATGTAGAGAAGCTTTTGAACTTCTCAAACAATACCTCCTTAATCCACCTGTGCTTTCACCGCCTAGACCTGATCGCCCATTTCTCCTGTATATTTCAGCTTCAGATTCTGCCTTAGGAGCTATGTTAGCTCAGCTTGATGATGAAAAGAGAGAACGTGCTAATTATTATATTAGCCGAACCTTCATCAGTTATGAAACCCGCTACACAACATTAGAAAAACTATGTCTAGAAGTCGTGTTTGCTACGCAAAAATTATGCCATTATATGCTTAGTCAAAAAACTTATGTCATTGCTAAATATGATCCCTTGAGGTATCTCATGAGTCGACCTTATTTATCGGGTCGCACAGCCAAGTGGGTTCTTGCTCTAAGCGAGTTTGACCTCACATTCATAGGACAAAAGTTTGTTAAGGGTCAAATCATAGCAGATCAATTAGCTGCTGCACCCTTAGAGTCTACCCATCCCCTCATCATTGAGTTTCCTGATGAATGCCTTCAATTAGAGGCAGACCATATTGAACAATGGTCCTTATACTTTGATGGAGCCCGATGCATGAGTGGGGCTAGTGCGGGTATTATTTTAATATCCCCACAAAAACATCTTATTCCTCTGTCCTTCAAATTAACATTTGCTTGCACTAACAATACTGTTGAATATGAAGCTCTAATCCTTGGATTACGAGCTGCCTTGGCACTAAAAATTAAACATCTGTTAGTTTTTGGTGATTCTCAACTTGTTATAAACCAAATTAATGAAGTTTATCAGACCAGAGATGATAAACTACGCCCATATAAAGCCTATGTTTTACAATTAATGTCTCTATTTGATCAAGTTACCTTGGAAGCTATTCCTCGAACTTGCAACCGTGCAGCTGATGCTATGGCCGTAGCTGCATCTCTCCTGCCCTTGGAGTTAGATGACGAATATGCCACTATCATTATTCGTCGACTCTAGGAACCCGCTTCAAATAAGTCATGCTTAGAACCTTTGGATGTGTTTCTAATCAATGAAACTACTCCTGAACCTTGGTATACGGATATATTTGATTTTCTCCAAAATGGGACTTTCCCTGCCAATTCTAATAGAAACCAGTGTCGGTTATTACGTAGACGAGCAAGTCGATTTGTAATAATTGGCAATACTTTATATAGGAGATATTTTGAAGGTATCCTATTAAGATGTTTGAATTTAGAAGAATCCAAATCAGCCTTGAGTGAAGCCCACGATGGATCTTGTGGAGGACACTTCAGTGGTAGTGTCATTGCTAAAAAGCTCCTTAGGATAGGATACTTTTGGCCTACCATGGAGAATGACGCACATGATTATGTGCGCCATTGCGACAAGTGCTAGAAACATGCTGACCTTGTCCATGCGCCTGCATAAGAACTGTAGGCTATTTCCTCTCCTTGGACCTTTTCAAAATGGGGTTTAGATATTATTGGCAAAATAAATCCTGTGTCATCCGATGGACACAAATTCATCATAACCGCCACCGAGTATTTCACGAAGTGGGTTGAAGCTATGCCTTTAGCTTCCTGCACTGGCACACAAGTCTCTAAATTTATTTTTAATCAAATCATTTGTAGGTTCGGAATTCCTGCAAATCTCATCTCTGATAATGGAACTTGTTTCAAAAATAAAGATGTTAAAAAATTATGCCAAAAATATAAGATTCAACATCGCTGGTCCACTCCCTATTATCCTCAGGGTAATGGTCAAGCGGAAGCATCTAACAAAACCTTAATCAAAATTCTCAAAATATTGGTCAATAAAACTGGTCGTGACTGGCACATTCAGTTATATCCAGCCTTGTGGGCCTATCGAACTAGTGTTCGAACCCCCACTGGAACTTCACCTTTTGTTTTGGTTTATGGTGCTGAAGTCGTTTTTCCCTTTGAATTAGAAGTTCCTTCTTTGGCTCTGCTACTTCAAGATACCGAAGTAGGAGATGAATATCGAGCTGGTAGACTCAGTCAGCTGGAACTCCTAGATGAAAAATGCATCAATGCTTTGGAGCATCTCTGTGCCTACCAAAACAAGCTTAAAAGATCATATGCTAAAAAAGTTCGTCATCGATCCTTTGAGATCGACGACCTTGTTTTAAAAGAAAATCAAAAAAATACTAATGCAACTAAGGACCTTAAAGGTAAATTTGAGCCCAACTGGCTTGGACCATACATTATCACTGCTAAATTTGAATCGAGAGCATACAAATTATCTACCTTAGATGGTAAAGAACTTAAAGAACCCATGAACATTTTGCATCTTAAACGTTACTATGTATAAATTTGGTCATTTCATCCTTGTATATATTTGTTTAAAATATTTCAAAATCACTATTTTGTATTTCTTTCAATTTATAAATTCAAAAACACCAAAAACATTCATAATCATCAAAATATTCAAAACTATTTGTTGTATTTATTTATGGCACTTGTTAATTCTTTCAAAAAAAAAAAAAATAAAAAATAAAAAAAAACAGCAATATTCTTGACTCTTTCGAAACCAAAACAACATAAAGAAGAAAGAAAGTCAACATTCTCAAAACTTCTCAAAAGGTATTTATATATATTTTCTTACAAATGTTGCAGTTATATGTTTCAAATTATTTTGGATAAATTAGCATTTATTTGGAATCCCGCACTTTCACACTCACAAATATAAATATCTTGATTTTATCCGGCATGATTACTAATCTCTCTTATATCAAAGTTCACAAAATTCAATTAAATAAAGTTTGAGCACAGAGAATTGATCTTGTTATTTACTTAAACCAAGCACATCTTTTCACAATAAAATGATTATATTTGTAATTTCCATGCTTTGCTACATAGTAGAAGTGGTTTCTTGAGCGAAAAGTTTCCCCTGCTATCCTATCATGCACATGGTCTAGAATCTTTGAGAATTGGCAAAAGGACAAGCTCACCCCTACCCAGAATAAAAATCCCTTGCTCTACAGCTAATCCGAGCAAGTATCCCTAGCACAAAAAGAAAAAGCAAAGTTCAAGAAAAAGAGAAAAAAAGAAAAATATTATTTTTATCATTACAGCATTATCAAGCAAAAAAATACAAAAGAAAGCAAAAGAAAGAAATGAAAGCAAAAGCAAAAGCAATAAAATCCCTTTCCCTACCCTTTGAAAAGAAAAGAAGGGTTGATGAGCTTGAATCCCTGGAATTCTCAATTATTCGAAAACTGTGAGGTAAGCCCCATAACAGGTGGTTTGTGCCCAACCTGCTTGGCCTTGGGTAACTCCTAGCGTGGCGATATGTCTGTCACATTAGCGACCTCTTTTTTGTACAGACCTATGTCTGCTTATGGATTAGCTAGCTCTTGATAATCCGACTTACATAGTAGTCTAGTATGGTTATATGCATCTAAATCATGGTTAATGAACACTTATTTGGTTCATTCAAATCACTTGTATCATATTATCTTGCTCAAACTGGTAAATGAACAATGCAATTGCACACACATTTTGTATTTGAGAGATTTTGTGTATCATTATGATAAATCAAGATTGGAAATGAATTCACATATGCACATGGGATTCCTTATAAATCTAACTTTTGTCTTTAAGATACTTTGAAATATTTTTTTGCAAATTGTTTGGAATAAATTCATTTTCTTCTTTAAAAATACAGTTGTTTAGTCTAAAGACAACTACATGCATAATCAGAAAAATCAAAATTCCTTTCAAAACCATACAATCAAAACCACACACACACATATATATATATACACACATATATATATATATATATATATATATATATATATATATATATATATATATATATTGTCGACTTTCGCGACGATGGTATAGTTCCAAAACCAAAATTGGAATTTTATGCCTAGCGCAAGTCTTCCTCTTCATATTTTCTATTTATTAAAAATCAACCATGCAATAAAACTATCTCTTTTTGGATTTCGCGATGATGGTATAAGTCTATACCTACATATTCTATGCCTAGCGCAAACCATTGTACCAATTTTTATTACCCATTCATTTAAAAATCAATCCATGAAAACCATATGACTTAAATCATTATGTTATACAATTATGCTTTAAAACAAACAAACATTATCACTATTTCATGTCATTATGTCAACCTTCAATTTTGCAATGATGGTATAATTCCTAGGGAATTATCCAAAAAATTTATCACACTTAGGAATTTATGCCTAGCAAAAAATCATTTTAACATTATTTCATGCATACTATTTTTATGAAAATCTGAAAACAAACCATCATCATCATCATTTGCACCATTGCACCAAAGTCTTAAGACAGTCTCTTAAGCACTCTTTTACTTTTTAACAATATTTCTATACCTGGGATTAGCTTGACGACCGAGTGAGCGGCGACTCCATGAAATGGTCTATAATAGCGACAATGTCCTTTGAAATTATTGTTAGAAGTCTCTTTTTATTTTTTATCACATCACATCACAAACAACCAATTTGTTACATCAGATTATTTCATTTAAAATCTTACAGCATGACATCAAAATTATAATATTTCAAAATGACATAATTACATGAATCCTCAATCCAATCAAATCAATCAATCAAAACATTAAAAGCATCATAAAAATACATAAGACAAGTCATATGATCAAAAATATCTCATCTATATATATCACAAATATATATACATCATCTCAAAACTGGATTGGTATGCCACAATCTGTACCTCGGCATACTCAATCCTCTATCAAAAATAATAAAAACTATGTCTCAATCTGTACAGTGCAGTGCAGTAGTCTAGCCTCGAGAACCCCTCGAGCTCTCAGCCTCATCTCCTCCCCCACCCTGAGGTGGACGAGGTGGCCCCATCGCAGTCTGTGTGGTACTACGAGTCCTAGTCATGGATCGGGATGAAGTCCTTGATGACCCCATCCTGATCGGATCCATGATGGCAGTCGGTAGTGGTAATCTCTCCTCCTCTGGCACCATCTAGTGGTATAATGTCTGATAGAAAGTGATTTGGGCAATAGCCCATGCTAGCTCCCGCGTGCTCGCCCCTTTGCCTCGTGCCCTAAGGCGTGCAATCTCATCTCTGAGCTGTGTCACCTCAGCTCGGTGTCGTGCAGCCTCCTCCTGTAAGGTCTACACCTGTGCCTGGAGACAGACTGTCTTCGCTCGGAGAGTCGCTATCTCGTTGCTCTCCCTAATGTCGACACCCTTGCCCTTATCGGGCGATGGTGGCCTCTCTCTCTGTGGAGAAGGGGGTCTCTCCTCCCTCCTCTCCAACTACCGCAACCTCTATTGAGCCTGTGGTCTCCTTAGCTCTCTCCCTCCATGACCCTAGGCCGCCTCCATAGCCACCTGGTGCCACCTCCCCTCCGCGCCCCTGAATCAGACCCTGAGCCCTCATCATCTGAGGAGGGCAGATGCCTACATACCAGGCATTGTAGTCGTCGGCTACCCTTGCATTGTCCCCATCCATTGTCTGAATGGGGGTATTTTCCACATCTTAAATCTAGAAGCGTTGCATATCTAGAGCATCGCTGACCATAGTGTTATCTTAGATAGACCAGGAAAACTCGTAATCCCTGAGAGATGGGATCCCCTGCTGTAGATAGTCTCGCATATCACAAATCACATCACAGATAGTCTCGCATATCATAGATCACATCTGCTAGCACCCATGGTACCTTGCACCCGCTCTGGTGGCATAGCAGAAGTCCACCTACCACTCTAGCCAAAACCTGTGTGAGTCTGGATTCCCCAGGCATCTGACATAATGCATCGATGTTCACTCCACCCTTCTCAAGGGCGAAGCTCGGATCGCCACACAACCGCATCATAGCGTGGCCCTGATTGGTCGTAGGAGTGATCAACCGTCCTTGTATGGGGATCCTCAGAATCCTCCATACATCCTCCAATGTGGGAGTCATCTCCCCTATGGGTAACCAAAAACAGGAAGAACCCGGATACCACCTCTCTGCTAGGGCTGTCAGTAGCCCCATGTCTGTAGAAACTTGTGGCATCTCTGCCACATGTTGTAAGCTGGCCTGAGCCAGCTGATCCTACTCTGCCTATGATAGAGCGGCCAAGTCATCTCTCAACCCATCGTATTTCCATTCTCTGCTCTTTAGTAATCCTCTCTGCAACATAAAAACAACAATAAAAAACAAATCATTAATAACAAACTCAAGTGATTAATAATGCAAGTTAAAATAAGTTCAATTTTATAAATGATGATATCATCCACTATTGGACGATATCGTCCCAAATTTGAGCAAAATCGTCTTCGATTTCGCAAGCCGAAATCGTCCCCCTTTCGTCGATTTCGCCCTTAGACGAAATCGGCGAACTTGAGACGATTTCGTCAAAATCGGGACGATTTCGTCCCGACGACGTCGACGGCCCAAAAATGACCGTGATGCTCAAAATTTATTTAAAATTCACCTAAAAAGCATGTAAATTCAACTTAAAGCATTCTAAACTAAGTTTAGACTCTTACCCGTAGCCCGCGTCGGACCTCTGTCGATCTGTGCACTGTCTCCACCATTTTTTTCTCCAGAGCTCTAAAAACCAGAAAAATGAATAGTAAAAATGAATTAGGGTTTTACCCTATTTTTCTTAATTTTATTCAAAATACAATTAAAAACATTTTAAAATTTTGCTTTTCCACGTTTTTACCTCAAACGTTCGATTTGGGTAAAAACACGGAGGGGGCACCATAGTAAGCTGTCGTACGATTCGACCAAGAATCGTCGCCTAAAAATGGGAATAATTTTTGCTTTCTCATAGATCGAGAAGAACTCATCTTTAACGCATTTTCTTCGAAAAATTCGCTAAAGAGGGGGCAAAATGTAGCACCCTAAAATTGGCGTAGTAAAACCTTAGTAATTACATTTACTCTAGTAAATAATTCAAATTCAAATTTTAACCTCCAAAATCGCTCCCAAACCGTCGTGTAATTCGTTTCCTCCTTTCCCGTGCCATTTTTAGAGTTTGTTTTGACCGTTTGACGATATCGTCGCCGATCAGACGATATCGCCTCAGATCGGACGATTTCGTCTGGGCTAGGACGTCCAGACGATCTTGTCCCAAAACTAATTTTGCACAATTAGTCTTTATTCCAACGACGTCTCTAATCCGGGCATAAGCGTGTCTACGCCATTAGAGACCCTCCCCATTGGAGATCTCCCAAATAGGGATGATCTCCAACCTCCTAACCTCCCTCCTAAGCCTATTTAATCCTAAGCCCTCCCCTTAGCATCCCCCTGGCTGATAATTCCTGTAACTTGACTTCACATGCATTAAGACATCCTAAATTGCTATTTGCATTAGTTCTATCCAAATTTTGTTGCAGGTACCTTAGTATTTTTTAGCTGGAGCAAGCTTACATCGTCGTAGACGATCTTGTTCAGATCGGAGGCGATCCTGTCGAATCAGAGACGATTTCATACCAATGCGAGACGATTTCGACTGCAATCAACATTGGGGGCAATCAGTGCCCAGAGTTTGCATTTCTTCATCTTTTCTCTGCTGTTTTATTCTACAATTAGCTAGTTTATTTACTATTTCATGCTATCTTGCATCTTGGAGTTCACCCATCTAGATCAAATGCATAATTAAGTTATAATTGTCATTAAATCAGTATAATGCATTCATGTTTTTGTTTATAATTTTTAGTTTGATATTGTTATTGGCATTTTACATTGTTTCCCCATGTTAGCATTGTTGTATTTTTTGTGTTTTGCACCTATTTCTCTATTTGTAGGTCTTTGACAAATTCGTCAGATCTCAGACGATCTTGTCTGATAGCAGACGATCCTGTCAAATCAGAGGTGATCCTGACTGCTTCAAAAATCAAAATCTTCATCAGACATCCGGATCAGGTATTGATCTTTAATCCATATTATTCTCTCTGTTTTTTGTCTAATTTTGTTCTTTTGTATTCATTTAATCTGCATCTTCATATAGAATAGCTTAGATTCATTTTGGCCAAACCTAGGACTTGGATATTTAAGGTTAAAACTGAACACATAAAACACATTCCCAACCTAGGCGTGGAAACTGCCATTAAATGTTTCCTGGTGAACCCACCATCCATCAAAAAATCACCATAATACACCTCCCTCGAGAGGCAGGACCTTCGCAAGGCCTCTCAGTCCGAGGTACCGCGCCATCCTTTTCCCATCCTCCTTCTAGGCACGGATCCTATAGCCTAAAGGTAGGGATGCAAAAATTTTGGAGCGATACAGATAGCCATGGTGGGTAATCTATGCAAATGACAAACTGTGCATCCAACAGATTTTTTAGCTCATATTTGACCATTAAGGCCACTGTTGGGTGCATCTTATGTAGCTTTTTCTTGATTGGCTTGACTATCAAATCAAGTGTTAGATTATGCATGACTAGTTGCGAGTCTAGCCTCGACATGTCTTTGTAGTACCATGCAAAAACCTCCTTATTCTCTTTGAGAAGGGTAATGTAATCGGCTTGCTATTCGAGGGATAAACTTACCCCCAGCTTGATGATTTACAGATTCATTAGATCAGAATCAATGTCTATGTCAATCATTTCTTTGACTGACATGTGGGATCCATCCTCCAACTAGTGTGGAGTTGGGATCAGGTGGATATCATTTTTTGAATTTAGATTTGTGTTGGGAATGTCAGGTTCCTCTTCAACATGGAAGATATCCTGAGTCTGTCTTGGGGTGAAATGGAACATCTCGCCACAAGTCCAGTACTCTGATGGGGATGGTGGTGAGTCAGTGCAATCCCAATCTATGGCATCTAGGTCTAGATACAATGGTCATGTTGGATCGGTCAGATTATGGATGGGGGTGGTTAAATCGATGGAGATCATGTTGACAAAATAAATTTGGTCTCCATTGTCGTTTGGGTGTTGATTTTGACATCCTTGGTGATCCTTGTACCCCAAATCTGGCTCTATGGGTATTGGCACAAAATGGTCAGACCTATGTGCATATAGAATGATAGGGTTTTCCCTTGGCACTGATGGCCCTATAGGGTCTCTACGTGGGAGGTGGCCCCTATATGCCTAAAGTGGTGGATGAAGAACTTGGTTTAACTATACTTGGTTTAAATGCCACCTATGCCTTGGTCCCATATTCAGATGTTCAAACATACCATCGATGTCTATGGGGTATTTTTGTTGCCTCATATGGTTGAGATATACCATCTCAGTCTCATCCTCATAGTCACTATCATAGATCCATAGGCCTTCATTGGCTCCAACAACTATGTGTCCCTCTGACAGGTATAGCCTCCTACTAGATGTTTCTTGATCGCTATCCTCACTCTCTATGAAAACCTAAAATCTGGCACGTAGGTAGTCGATGTTGAAGAAGATATTTGGATATTCTTCCTCTGGTGGATCACTTGGCCTTATGGCCAGCATGGGAGGCTCATTTTATTTGAGCATGTTGATTTTGTCCCTTCTGGATTGTTTCGTTCTCTACAGGAGGGTTGGATCCTCTAGAGGTAGCAATTTCCCGATTGGAACATTAAAGGGAAATATTTCCATGAAGTTCTCCTAATAGTCATCAATGGGTATCACCTACAAGTGATTGCTATCAAACTCAAAAGGGTCCCAAGGTGCTACCTCATAATCCAACTCATATTTCGAAGACCCCCCTTAATTTTTTTCATATCCCTCTCAGAGGTTACTTCTTGAAATTTCCCCTTCCTCGATAAAAGGGGAGGGGCTATTGAGGTCAACAAGGTTTGTTTGTAAAAAATGGGAAATAATTCCCCAATGTGTATGTAGTGTTGGGATTGGCATATGGATATTGTGCCAACCCATCCCTGTTGCCTAGACCTAAGCATTGCATGGTTTCTACCAAGATATCAAGGGGCAAAGGGTGGTTGAACCC
Organism: Wollemia nobilis; assembly: GCA_028583015.1. Taxonomy (NCBI): domain Eukaryota; kingdom Viridiplantae; phylum Streptophyta; class Pinopsida; order Araucariales; family Araucariaceae; genus Wollemia; species Wollemia nobilis. The sequence continues at coordinate 2,069,427 of JAQPPZ010017070.1, forward strand.
TACTCCTAATTTATCATATGGTATCTGGTATCTCGATTGACAAAGAATGCACATTCCTTGTTTGTATCTGCCCAATCCATATCCATGCCAATTACATTGGTCTAGGTATTTCAAGGTGAATTCTGGGTTGGACAGATAGTCAAAATTCTCAGCAAATGGCTCTTCATCCTCTTCCTCTTGTAGGTAGGGTTCAATGCTGTTCTCGAGGCCCCCATATACAAAATTGGTCTAATTTGGTAGGTAACTTAAAGAGACAATAGTACCGATGGGGAGGCGAGGTCTCCCCATGTCTTGCATGGATTCGAGTGCAGCTATTTCCATAGCATTCCATACTAGGTACTCCTCCAGGCCCGTATTTGCCATCTCAACGATAATGGTCGATGGTTGAGGGGGAGGGAATGGGAGTTCTCCCTGAGTCCACTCCATGTTGGGTGAGCCAGGTGTCTCGACTTCCCTTCGATTGGGTACCTATTTAGTAGATATGGTTGAGACTAATGGTGGTATCTCCTCTAGGGGCTTCTTCTCATTGTCCTTCGGTGTGGCCACCATAGTCAACACCGTTGGTGAAGGAACAAATGATGAAGATGGGCTAGGTTGGTGAGTTGAGGGACTCAATAGCAAGGATGTAGGCAGAATCAAACCCTGTGTGGATGGATTCAATTAAAAGTCCAAATGTGTCGATGAGAGGGTTGATTGTGGCATTAGTTGCACCGCATTGCAAAAATTAAAGGGCTCTAAGTCTATTGGGAATACATGTACTTGTCCTTCATATGTGTACTTGAGGCATTGATGGACTATCGAAGGGACACACTTCATGTCCCTGATCCAAGGCTAGCATAGCAAGATATTGTAGGCCATATCACCCTCAATGATGTGACACAACGTAGGAATGGTCTTCTATCCTACTTGGATGGGTAGGATAATTATGCCAACCATCGAGCTTAACGCATCATTGAATGCTCGAAGAGTGTAATTGGATGCCACAATGTGGGATGTTGGTAGCTTAAGGTGTTTTAATGCCGCTGTCGTGATTATGTTGTTGGATGATCCAGTGTCCAAAAACACCCTCTTAAATAGAATCCCATTGACCCGTGTAATGATGTGCAACGGTGGATCCACCATATCACCAATCACTAGTTTCAGTTTGTCTTCCCTAAAGGTTATGACTGGTTCTGTGCATTATTTCACATGTCCTACAAAATTGTTGAAATAATTGGCTTCGTGGGGTTGTAGCTCAATGGCTTTGAGTATCTCCATCAGGAGGCATCAGAGCCTCCTGATGGGGTGATGATTGTTGGATGAGCTCATAAATGGAGAGCCTAGTCGACGTGGTCCTTAAACTTTGAGTAAGTTTAGTTCGAATCATGGCCACTGGTCTAGGCGAGGGAGGTTGTTTAGGGTGTTGTGAAGGTTATGATGTTGATGGAACATTTCTTGTAGCTGCAGCGGGTGTAGCCGTGTTTGGGTACCTTTTGTTCTATGTCACAATGCTTATCATCCCTATGTATCCTTGCATGGGGTAGTTTTGTGTTACCTCGTTCACTTGTAAAGTCTTTGCTTGCACATCATGGGTAGGTAGGGGGTCTTTGAAGACCTCCATATGTTGGTTGCTTAGTGCTACGGGATTATCTACCATGAGCATTTTGTTGTCTATCAGTTCTTGCACCAAGTTTTTGAATTTCCAACAAGTGGAGATTTCATGTCCTTTCTGCAAGTGAAATATACAATATAAGTCTTGTTTTGGCATGTTGGGGTCTATGGGTCAAATTTTCAGCAAGTTTATCAGGTTTACCATGAAAAAACGGTCAAATAAGGAGTCTCTAGACTCCGTGAATTGTGTGAATTTTTGCCTAGGGCAACACTATCGATTTTGCTCTTGTTTATAATTTTCCTTTTCATAGTTATAAAGAGGAACTGGCTGATAAATAGACTTTGGGGGTTATTTTTTTTGTGCAGGCTTTGGTATAGCTATGACAACCTGATTGACCATAGTGGGTTTTGATTGTATGGGCCCAGTTTTAGCATTTTTGGGCCACTCTTTCTTGCGCGGCTTAGCAATCTCACCATCTTGTATTTTGATCTCCTTAATTATCCTGGCTTGCGCTAGGGCTTCTTCGAGGGTGGTATATTACTGCAGCTACAATAGTACAGAGATCAACCTTCAGCAACTCTTTGAAAAAATTTGAGTCAAGTCGGCCATGGGAGGGAGGTAAGGTAGCTTTGAAAGCAATATCCTCCACCAATTCCCATAAGCAGCCATGGTATCATCATCATACTACTTAAGGCCAGCTAGGTCGCTTAAGGATGCCTTCTTCTTGGTGTTGAAGGAAAAACGTTCAAGGAACGCATCCACTAGATGGTCTAGATTGTTGATGCTATGCTTCGGCAATTGGGTAAACCAATCTGAAGCAGGGCCTGCGAACGTGGTTATAAACGTTCTCAGAAGCAATGCATCATTGTCTTGAATGCAAAAGCATTGACTCAAGAACCTTGTTACATGCTCTTTGGAATCCTCATCCCCTCTAAAAATTGCCAATTGAGATATTTTGTGGTCGGGGTATGGGGGTGATGACACTGAAGTATGTACAGGGTGACTGTGGAGCTAGCATAAGGTGTGCTTTTGGGGCCCCGAAGCCTTAGTCTCCACCAACTCTAAGTGATCTAGTAGTGCTTTGTATGCATAAGAGGATTTGATTTCCTCTTCTTTTGTTTGTTCTCGTTGTGAATTGTGAGGAACTTGAGGCCTATGGAGGGGTATCCGGATAGCCCCCCCTGCCTTGGTAGGGCATTTCAGCTCGCTCTTCTTCTTTCTCAAATTCCTCATAGGCCTCTTGAGGAGTTTTTGGGCATGACCTATAAACATGGATGGGTGCCCAAGGAAGGCACCCATCATTGGTTCTAGGGGTGGCCTCCTGCTCAAGTCTTGAAGGTCTTGGAGGCAACGCTTGATAAGATCATGGAGACCTATCTCGTACTAAGGGGTTATGCCTCTCATAAATTTTTGTCCTATGCATGTGAGGGGTTGGAATCCTCTCATGTATAGTGTTCTGGAGCAACTCATATGTTTGGTGCTAAATGAGCTCTTTGTTGAGATGATATAGTTGTTCTAACTACTTCTGATCTTGCCTAAGCTATGTTATTTGTGCTTGGTGGGCGACCTGTTTGGCAAATACCAATTCAATTTTTTCTGTCGTCCTAGGTTTAGGAGGCCTAGAAGCCTCCCCTACATATCTATCTTAGTCATGGTGATCTGAGATCTCTATTGGTCACTTTCCTCTGTTGAGGTTAACAACATTCACTCGAGGCTCTGGCCTCAATAGGTGATCTTGATAATTAGCAGGTGTGGAAGCGCATTGCTCCTATTCGATGTATTGCTCTTGAGGAATATGCTAGTTTTTCTCATGCTCCCTTTCATATATGTGAAAGGGATGGGTAGATTTGGATCACCCTATCTAAATATCCTTGGAATCTAGATTTGACCTATTAGTTCTAACAATAATGAGGGGTGGAGGGGGAAAAATATAGTCATGTGGCCCCTCCTTATGAACCCTATGCTGCTGTAGCACTTCATCGCGTAGTGGACACTCATAATGAGTGTCTAAGCAGGCTTTCCCATGTGTGTACTCATCTTGAGAGGTTCTGTGTTGAATGGGAGTGCCCCTCAAAGGGGTGCCTCTATAGTCCTTTTCTATAGTGGCATAGTGTGGACTATGTTGTGGGTTAGGCTGCCAAGGTGGTATAACCAAGTCCTTGGGGCTATAACGGAGGTGACTTGTGCCTCCTTGTATACTTTCCACAGCTTCTGCCTATGATTGAGCTTGGCTACGAGTATACACCATGGTGGTGGTTTTTTTTTTTTAAATGATACGTGTATTTTTATCTCCTTTATAATTTTTATGCTATACCAAACAAAAGGGGACCACACAAACAAAGAAATGATTATCTCATTTATAGATTAAATGTGTGCCCTAGATCTAGTTCAATGTGTTTGATTTTTGTTGTGTAAATCTTGTAAATAAAACTTTGTTATACATGCATAATGAGGGCTCTTGTATCTCCAAAATGGTCACCCCTTCAATATACCATTGCTAGGCCGTTATACCAAACCTCTCAATATACCCGCCCTTATGTGAGGGAAACTATTGGTACACGAGAGCAAAATAGTAAGTGGAACATAGGCGGTACAGAAGGGGGATCATTCTATTTTTGACACCTACCATAGAAGACTTATCCTCATGCACGGGGAATCACCCCCGCTACACTTGGTCAGCTTTCGTTAGGATTTATGTCTAGCAATAGTCATGATCGGGGTATATGTATGCAAAATCCAAGCCAAGGTGGTGATGAAATCCACCGTTGGTCTTGATCAAGTGTTGGGGTATTAAGACCAACTCCTTGATGTTAAATTTATTAGGTGGTGTGTGTGTGGTTCCTTTTAATCATGTAAAGAAATAAAACATACAAAAAAAGATGATTTTCACTAATGCAATTCTTTAAAGTATGTTTTATCTTTTAGAAAAAATTAGTAGCAAAAAGGAAATCACAAAACCTACCTAGAACTGAAACCTATGATGAGGACTTCCCTTTGGTGCAAGTATCATGCAAGCAAACCAGAGAAGAATGCATTCCTAATAAATTTCCTTCCTTTTAATTTACTCTATGTTTTTTATTTTTATTTTTATTGGAATAAAGGAAAATGAACTACTTAACCTTTCTATGCAAGTGTCTGAAAATAAAGCAAAGAAAGTAGAAATTTGCAAAAACAGAAAGTAGAAAAACACAGAGGATGTTCAGAAGGCCTACCTCTTCTCTGTCCAAACCAGATGCCTCTGATTTTCTACTCAGAAAATGCATAGAGTTCTAATCATCCTAGGGTGGGATGAGTAGCAGGTCTGTATTCATCATAGGATGGGATGAATACGTATTTGTCCCAGGGTGGCATGAGTAGCAGTCCAGTGCCCAAATGCGTAACACCTACAAAGAAAAACCACAAAATTTGGATCAAAAACCTGATCTTAACAGTAGGGGATAGGGTCCCACCATGATCACCACTAAAATTTATGTAGAAATACAATGTACCGATATGATGCAAAACAAAATTAGATACAGATGCTAGGTCCTACAAGTGCATGAAGGAAATGATGCAGAAACAAGATGTAAGCAAACAAAGCGGGGCCTCTTTTATTGATATTTATTTTAATATGATTACAATGCATCCCCCCATATAGGGATAATAACATGTGATACAATTTTTTTACACCAATGGATGCATGGATGAATTTGCGCTTCCAAGGTTGGACGGTACGCTTCCAGCGTCTTCTACGTGCCCACATTTGAAGTGGGCGGGCTAAAGGTTGCTGCCACTTGTGTCCATGTGTTCATAATTCCTTTCTACCCCTCTAGTATTCTTTGTGGTGAGATCCTACACATATAAAGACAAAAAATTGTTAATAGCATATGCGTATCTAGAAAAACATGCAATCCCCAAGGCCTCCAACGGGTTATTGTGGAATATCAGTGATAAGGTTGATATATCAACTATATAATGACATATTAATGAAAATAACAACATATAGAGTTGGTATCACCTGATTTTGCATCGAATCGGCGTCAGACGGCCCCATTATGCATGTTTGGCCATCGGGGGCCTCTCCAAGGTGAGCACTCTAATGTCCCACATACTCTCATCCAAATCACCTAAAAATCACAAGTTAGATATTATATGTTATTTTAAGACTACCCAGATTCTTAGAATCTACCTATCCTACCCATATTTTCTTATATGTTATAGGGGCACCCTACGAGCTAGTGAACATATAAAAATGATAAAACTAGAGTCAAATCATGTTAGAATGCAATGAAACTTTAACAGAGACATTAGGATATCATTAGGGACCTATTTAAAAAATAATATTAAGGAAATCATGCATAAATTTCTAATTTCTTTGGGGTGGGACGTTGGGGACTGCAACAAAACTTGCAAAAAATGACCCTGCAAATGTCCTATCCAGAGGCCTCCAAAACTCATGCAAAATTGGAGTTAGACAAAAAGTAGCATTTTTAGATGACCAAGAAGGTCATATTTGGAAGATTTTTCCCAGGTCATCATGTATCTGAAGGTGCTCCCTACAGGTTAGTAAACACAAAAATTATAGAAACCAGGTCAAATCATGTCAGAAAGCAATGAAACTTGGACAGCAGCATAAGTACAACAAATACAAATTAATGCAAAAATAATAGTAAATAAATCATGAAAAAATTTCTAATCACTCCAGGGTGGGGCGATTAGGACTACAGTAGTTCGGGGGGCGCCCGAGGGTGGGACGCCCAATGTTTTGGGCCTAGTTTTGACACCAATCCAAGTGGGATGGGTCCAAAATATCCTAGGGGGTTGTGTCGATGAGTTTGGGGTGGGATTATGGCTGATTTCTTGGGTTTTGGGTTTGGATTGTGCCCCCAATGTTCACCCGATAACCTCTCTTCCAAAAGAGAAATTAGGGATGTAGGAAGCACAAAGAGGAATGGGGGTATAGTTCGGCAACACTTTGTTGCTCCAAATGCTCCAACTCTATTCTCATTTTGGGGTGAGTAGGCTCACATTTTTATATACCTAAGGGTCTCCTTTGAATGTGCATGCAAGGGCACCACTTGGCTCACCATGCCCTTTTGGGGGAGAGAAGATTCCTCCCTAATTTGGAGCCTCCTTGAATGAGGCCTCCATGATCAAGGTAGGCTTGATTAAAGCCTCTCTCTTATTTGAAACCAATCCTCACAATTGCATGCCCTGAAGGTGAAGTTAGGTGGTGGATCTGGGCTACCATTTGTCAAGGTTTGAATTTTTTCTAGTCAAACCTGCTAATCGTCCCACCTTGGAGTGATTGTTGCTAATCATCCCAGGGTGGGACGAATAGGATTCTAATAATCCCAGCGTGGGATGAATAGGGAGAAAAATGCTTAAAAGTTGCAAAACTGACCTCTGGCCTTCCAAAATATATTTGGGAGTGGTTATGACCATTTTTTAACATCTATAGGTTTCCCTAGGGGGTATGTATGCCAATTCGATTAGTGCTTGTAGTCACATAATTAGATTGGTGCTATTTTGGTGTCTACATATCTCATAGGTAAGATCTCTCCTCCATCATTGGGTCGACATACTTTTATTATTATGACTATTGAGTATTTTACTAAATGGGTGGAAGACATTCCCTTAACAATGACAACTGGAGCACGTATTGCTAAGTTCATACTCACCAATGTCATAAGTCATTTTGGAATACCATCCAAAATAATCTTGGATAATGGAATGTCATTTAAGAACAAAATTATGAGAGCTTTGACATCAAAGTATAGAATAAAACATAGTTTTGCAACTCCATATTATCCGAAGGCAAATAGATAAGTTGAAGCTTCAAATAATATAGTGGTTTCCATATTGCAAAATATGGTACAAGAACACAAAAAATATTGGCACATCCAACTGCCCCTTTATTTATGGGTTTACAGGACTAGTATTCAGACATCCATTAGGGCAACTTTGTTTTCACTGGTATATGGTGTTGAGGCCATTATGACCCTAGAGTTGGAGATTCCAATGCTGCATGTCACATTAAAAGAACTTATTTATGATGACACCACATGGAAAGCTTGCCTAGATCAATTGATTCTACTTTATGAACATCATGTGAATGCCCTTGATCACCTTTGCATTTATCAAGAACATTTAAAACAAGCTTACAATAGCAAAGTCCATATGAGAGACTTTGAGGTTGGTGATCTTATGCTGAAAGAGAACAAAAAAAATCAAATTTATCTCTAGAAATGCAAGACAAATTTATGGCTAACTGGTTAGTTCCTTATATGATCTTAGATAATATTGGACCTAGGACATATCACTTAACATCATTGGGAGGAATTTATGAGCCTAAGCCTCTAAATATCCTTCATATTAAAGCATTCTATGCCTAGAACCATAAAAGGATCCAAAGGCATCTATAAGCCCTTTGGTCAATTCAAAAAGGCTCCAAGGGCATCTGTAAGGCACTTGGTCATCCCAGAAAAGGCTCCAAAGGCATCTATAATCCCTTTGGTCAATAATAAAAGGCTCCAAGGGCATCTTTAAGCTCCTTGGTCATCCCATTAAAGGCTTCAAAGACGTCTGTAAGCCCTTTGGTCAAATTAAATTTTCAAAATCCATAAAAATTAAAAAAGTAATAAAATCCAAAAAATATATATAAAATATTGAAAATCAAAAAACATTGTGCATAATTGCATTTTAAATTAAATGTTGCATTTCATTTTACATCATTGCATTTCATTTTGTATTTAATTTCATTGCATTGCATCAGGCATATCCATTCGTCGCCCTTGCATTAGGATGAATTGTGTTTACAATCTTACAAAAGATGCCACGTTTGTGTTTCAATCATGCATCTATGCATTACATTACCATATATCATTCACCATTGTGAGTAATTATTGTTTTCAACACAACCCATTTTGTTGCTATGAAGAATATACTAGGGTTTTTCAGTCATTCAACCATACCTAGTGGTCTTCTCAAGATATGGTAAGAAATCATGCTTTGCTTTTATGGTTGAGGTCTAGTTAGTATAGCCCTTAGCATATTAGAATCCTATCACTAATCAACAAATTAAAAATCCTAATAAGGACTAGGGAAATATGAAATCTATGAAGCAGGACCAGGAATCATGAAATGAAAATTTTATTCTTGCTTATCCCCCTGTGCGGACAATATAGGACATGTGAGAAATTGGAAAAAGGACAAGTTTACTCCCTACCCATATAAATATTTTGCATAAAAATGAAGGAGAAATATCCTAAATTGATACCCCAGATCAATATCAAATATTGATATCCCCTATCGATATCCTAGATTGATATCCCAAATTGGTATCTCAAAGTCAAAATCCTCAGTATTCAAATCAAAGTTCAAATCAAGATCAAATGAAGATCAAAATCAAGTTCAAATTCAAATTAGTATCAAATACCTTGATCAAAAATTAAAAAAAAAATAAAGTAAAAAATAAATAGTGATTTTTATCACTTTATATGAGCAAGTATCCTAAAAAATTGAAGAAAATAAGGGGGTGAACGTGAATCCCTAGAATTGTTAGCATTATTGTACCTTACACATGATGATATGTCTGATGCATTAGCATTTCGCTTATGTGCATACCAATGTTTGAATGTAGAAGAGCTAGTTGTAGGTGTCTTGTATCACCTAGTGGTCTAGTCCAAATGAAATCTAAACCTAGGATTATGTAAGAAATTTGCAGACCCCCAATCTTAGAAATGGGTTGAAAGAATCTCGTTTGACATCGGGATATGCTTATGCCTTATAAAATATACTCACTTGCACACATAGGGGTAATGAGCAGTTAGGGCCTATCCTAAAAAAAACCTTATGTTTGTATGGTCAGTATACAACTTTTGATTAGACAACTAGGGTGTTTGAGTATCATGAAAAACCTCAACAATTCCCAAATAAAAACAATCATTCAAATAACAATCATCAAAAATCAATTTCTTTTATAGGATTTTGTTTATTATAATTATTTGTACTATATAATTAGATACCTGATGGATTTTAGAAATGATATTTATATGGCCACTGATTATATTATCCATATTCTTTTAATTTACAAAAACCGATAAATAGAAACCATATACCATTGCATCTCACAAACGGGTGTACAATTTATCAAACATTCATAAATATATAGCAATTACAATGCATGATTGTTATACATTTTGTGGTGTCACCCATTAGATTGTTTAAATTCATATTACATTCATACATTATGTTTTAAGTGATTAAAGCATACATGTTCATTGGCATAGCATTCATCATAGAAAAATATACAACACATACATGGCATAAATTATGTCATAACAACATAAATTAAATGCATACAAGTATAGAAAGTTACACATGCATTTAAAATAAACATTGCATCCATATGCATCCATTATAAGTAGTAAATCTACACATATATCTCATAACATCTAATCATCTATCTCACATCTAGCTAGTGCATGTCATCCATACATCACATCATATAGCATTAAATAAATATAAGCAGTGCATCCATGTGCATAACATAAACATATAATACCAAAAATAAAGTACACATGTAATGAAATAAACTGTCATATCATATATATATATATATGTGTGTGTGTGTGTGTGTGTGTCAAATGTACATCACATTAGGGTATATCAAAATGTCCGTAGGCTACAACTATATAGGTCCTTAGAACTTACACCAAAAGGGCACAAAAAGTAGTAAAATATGTGCTATGGTAATGAGCTAGCTCTGGCCTGCACTCCCTGATCCACATGTGCTGGAGTAATCTCTGCCTCCCTCAGCCCTATCCCTAGGGGCCTTCTCTAGAGCCTGCTATGGGTCCTGTGGTGGTCCTCTAGTTGGACCATGTGCTAAACTGCCCTATCTCCTTGGTCCTGGTCCTACTTTGATGTGTTCTTGTAGTAGTGGTCCTCTTCGAAACTTTCTTGCCTAGCAACCTGATGACACCCTCTAGTTGGGTGATATGAGCTACATATATTGTATGCTAATCATTGCCCTCCTCCATGAGGATACGTAGCTACATAATCTCTACCATTGGGTCAAAATGTACAAACACTGAAGTAGATGGTACTATGAGAGCTACCATTATAGCCTATGAAGATGAGGGATCTCCCCTCACCACCTTGAGTAGGTCTTGATTAGTAGTCACAACATCTAGTATCACCTATAGAAGATCACCCTATCCAATGATCTTCTTAATCTCAATTTCTACTATAGTTACCTATGCCTAGAGATCCGCCCTCTCCTCTATGTCACCCTGCCACTAACTCTTACCATAAGCTAGATTTATATCTAGAGTGGCGATAGAAGTGTTCCTATGCAAGATCTGAGTGTGGAGTCTCCAAATCTGGTTCTAGAGGTCGACAATCTATGCTCTCAACTATCCAACCTCACTGTTTGAAGGTACCTCACCCTCCTTGGAGGCATCCTCCTCTACATCTACCTATGGGACCTCCTCTACAGTGGCCCCTGCACCCCATGCGCCCTCAGTCCTCTAATGGGTTCTACATCTGTGAGGGTCCACCTTTGTCCCCTATATGCCCTCTACTACAAATCCATCTACTGGCCAACCTAGAGGTCCCTCTTTGTGCCACTGGAAGTTAGTTCACCACCCATCATAGTCACTAGTAGTGCCTGCGTCCATTAGGCTTGACTCCTGGAAGTTATCATAAGCATCATCCATAGGACTAGGCATCTATAGATGGTAGGAACATTTAGGACATCCTGTTGAATCCCAAACTACCTTAGAACATGAGATTAGTGCTAGTACTTGCATATGTCATCCTTCCAATTAATAAACTACCTATCTCTACACGCCCGATGCAAATATCTATCTACCTCAATCTAGTATGGGTAGTCTGTGTATGGTCACCATGCTATCTACCCAAGGCGAAGCTATACAAATAAACCAATATAGTGGTCTAGGTGTCCTACATGAGACCTACTCCTAAATCTCTCCTTCTCCCAAGGCTAGCAAATTGCGTAGAACTGACGATCCTTAGGGATAGTAATGATCTCTAGTGGCAAGTCGATGGGGTACTCTATCAAAATGTGTTGCTAGCCCTAAATATGTAGGAGTAGACTACATTTGATGCCCACTCTATTTTAGTGTGTGATCTGATACAAATCATGGTAGAGCTATGCTAAGAGAGTGCTCCCCATGCTAGAATAATATGTCATGTAGTCGAGCTAACCATAACCTCCCTGGTCCTAGCCAGGAGGTTCTAGGGGAACCTCACACCTGATCAGTCCAGGATGACTATCTATATGATCAAGTGCATGAACACAACCTCCCACTATGAAAAGAGTCTAGTTCAAAACCACTCCTTATGGCTTCGTGTACCAAAGATATTATAAAAAATGGCCTGCATTTCTATGGTAGGATATGAGGTGATGGCCTCACCATAAATAGGTAAGCAGAAGATGTGGTAGACATCCTCCAGAGTCATTATCATTTCCCCCATCGACGGGTGACATGTGTTGGTCCGTGCATCCTAGTGACAAGTCAAGGTAGCCATGTATGACTGATCAACTCTAATGGTGGGGAGATCCAAGATGTAGCTGAACCCCATAGTAGTAAACCACCCCATTGGTGAGAGTGCGGCGTAGGTTACAAAGGAGATAAATCTCCATCACTCTATTTATTAGGGTCTAAGTGAAAGCAATCAAATAAAAACAAGAAGAAAAAAAATTAAAAATGATAAGAAAATCAAAAAATCTCATAAAAAAGAAAAATCATGCACACACATGATTAAAATTTTCAAAAACATAAAAAATAGCACTTCAAAAATGCACTAAGGAGCATTAATTGCCCAGGAAATTCAAAAAAAAAAAATTATTAAAAGTTTTTGAAAATTTTCCTAAAGTTTATGCACCACAAGTCGAAACTGTGGTCGGTGCGATGGTAAAAAATATGACCATTGGGATTTAAATCATACCATGAATGATAGCCACAATTCCCAATATGCCAATTGGAAATCGCGTCTACCACTCGTGGCTAAGGAGCATGACCTTTTTAGGGTCATCTCCACAAAATAAACCCCAAAAATTAAAACCCTCCCCTCTAACCTAACCTATGCTAAACCTAAATAGGGTGAGGTTAGTTATTGACAATTTAGTGTGGTTCATTAACCCATTTTTTAATGTGGTTAATTTTAATCTGGAAATTGGATTGCGTGGTCTCAGTTTTGAGTTACCTTAGTGGAACCGACTCCTCCACTGGTCGAAGCCTTCGGCATGTTAGCCATCTGGATGGGTGTAGAGTGAGCAAGTCAAGTTTGCGATAGCGTTTTGTGTTAGATTTCACTTTTTACCTCTTAGAGCTCTCAATTTTTACTGTCAGTATTAGGTAAATAATAAAACATTTCAAATATCAAAACCTTATATTTTTTTTGAATTTGGTTCAGATCGCACCTGACAACCATGGTCCCTAAATTAGGGTTTTGGAAATTAGACTTTTCCACCCCTTTTGACAGACGCGATCAGCAAAATGTAATAAATGCTCTAAATTCCCACCATGGAGAGCCTTAAAAGGTCAAATTAAAAAATTTCACCAGACCAAAATTGCCATAGGAAACATAAAATAAGCATATTTGGTGATGCAGAATCATCAAAATGAGCCAAACAAAGCACAACGACATTGGAAAATATCCTCATAAGGCAAAATAGATTAACTAGATGAGATTATAAAGTACATTCAACCGAGGTTGCCATTATGGAAATCCTTTCTTTGAGCACACCTCCCAGCCAATAAAACAAAAAATTCAAAATTAACAAAGAATAAAATAAATCAAAAACTAAATGTGCCTCATATTCAGTCATTTACCCTATGCACTTGGTGTTTGCAGTTACTTGCAATCCATGCAATCTGGAAAGATGAGTAAATTACCATAAGGACATTTGGGGTAAATTAGTCATCGCTAAATTGTATGCTTCATTTCAATCCCCAAGAAGGCCTTGACGGTCGGACTGCTCCAAGGGAACGAGATATTCATCGTAATTCTCCTATGATATTTTTAGAAAATCATCGAATACTATGATTCAACATATGCTTAATTAGAATTGCTATCATCTTGATTCCCTACGAAGACCATCGAGGCTGAACCGCTCCGTGGGATAGATATGTACAATTATTCTTAACAGTTGCAATCATAGTTGATTAGGCCGTGCCAATATTGAAATGCTAAATCTTAATTTATTCAAGATCATTCATAGTGGTCAAGCGACCTTGTCGCTTCATTTAATTATCATTACCCTCATTGACTCATCGCTTAAGGAGGTAGTTATAATATCAATTATCATAATCAAAGTCAACAAAAGATCCCTTGATCGTAGATCCCTAGATCTTATCAAAATTATGTTCGTCTTACGAATCATTGCCAAAGACTATCATAAGATTACCCTTTGCCAGGGAAAAAAGCAAATATGTTAGTTTTTTTTAGCTCTCCTTCTTTTGGTTATATAGGCCTAGCTCCTATTGTATCACCAAAGCTACCTGAATTTCTGATGATGAGTGTAAACCCTTTCAAATTTAAGCCTTCCATCTAGTTGGAAGCAATAATTCTAGGATGAACATTCTCTTTGCAGGACTTGGGAATCTAATGTTGATCAGACTAATGATCATCATCCAACCTATGACATTGTTTTAGGAGGTCTATTTTTGCTCAGTGTTGTTTGATCTCACAACACATCTTAAAAGGGGCATCTATAGACACCTAAAATACGTCATGCTGAGGTGACTACTCATATGGGATATGCTAGAAGACCATATGGAAGACCTTGGATAGATACCAAGTTATAGCAGTGGTTTTTGACCTATACCAAAAAGCATGCACCTATCTCATGCATCAATCGAAACCAACATGAAAGCATAAAATGACAAACAAGATTGCATATAACACTGAAATGAATGTTTCTTTTATTAATATTGAAAATGAATCTTAGTTACAATCATGCCCCTCTTAGGGTCACCCAAAATGTTGATACAATTGATACAATTCCAAGGCCCCTAATGGGGTAGGCACACTATTAATGCTTTTCCAAATAGTCACAAACTGCTCTAGGGTGGAGTTAGCCCTCTTCTTCGTGTTGAGGAAGGAATTGAATGATTGAGTCTCCTTCGAACCTGCTTTCCTATGGCCAAGAAACAACAAAGAAGCATTAAAAGCATTGGGAACCTCTCATGATGAGGTCCTTTGAGGAAATTGAACACAAAGATGCTATAAACATGTGAAATCAAGAAAGCATACAAAATGTGTTAGATCTATGTTAAATCGATAAATATTCCTAGATATGCATAAAATAACAATACAACTAACTATCTAATGGCCTACTTATGTGAAATAAAGCATGAAAGCATGGAAAGAAGCCATTAATGTCATAAATGCTATAATGAAGTAAATCTACTCAAATCTGTAATCCGATCAGTCAGAGTCTCTAAGCTACCAAATAAAGTGCTGAAATGATTAATCTAACCTAGCTAAACATACTAGAAAAGAAATAGTAAGGAGATCTTACACCTGTTGCAAACCGTAGCTCTGATGAGCGGTCTACACTGTAAACCATGACTGAAAGCCACGGTGAGCAACCAAGTAGTTTTGCTCTCCAAATCAGGGGTATGGGGTTGATCCTCCTTGTCAAATTGATGATCAAGGGTCGCCTCAGTGTCCTCTGATAGATTTGGTGGTTGAATTGCTCGATAGGGCCTCTGTTTGCCCAAATTAGTGTTTCTTGGTGTTCTAGCTCCTTAGGGCATCCATGGCCTAATTCGTCATGATGCTTAGGTTGGCAAAGGGATAGCAACAAATCTCTCTCTTAGTGCACTCAAGTGAATACACAATTTGATAGGGCTTCACTGCTCTAAACTCCCATGCTTCATTGATACTTTTGCCCTATTTTTAAGGGGTACTTATAGGACTACCCAAGGGCTAGGGGTGGCTTCATGGAGAAGCCAAGAACAAGAAGGGGTGGTTAGGATAGTTGGATTGGAAGCTTCCATCCTTTAACCACCTTCTTCTAGAACAAATGGTCATTCAAACCGATTTGGCTTGGATGAAGGCCAACTGAACTTCAGTTAAGACCATAGGTGATAGCTACGGTCCAGACTATAAACCATAGGTCTCAACCATGGTTCAATCTATAGACCATAGGTCTCAGCTATGGTTCAAACTGAATAGGCCAAGGACCCCAAATTGAGTGGTTAGAACCACTGCTCTATCTTGGAGTCTATCCAAGATCTTCCATATGGTCTTGTAGCATGTCCATATGAGTAGTCACCATCGACATGACGTGTTTTAGGTGTCTATAGATGCCCCTTTTGAGATGCATTGTGAGATCGAACAACGCATGAGCAAAAATACACCTCCTAAAATGATGCCAAAGGTTCTATGATGATCATTAATCGGATCAACATTAGATGCCCTAGGTCCAACAAAAGGATGTGCATCCTGGAATCATTGCTTCCAACTCTTTGGAGGCTTAAACTTGAAAGAGTTTGCACTCGTCATCAGACATTCGAGTAGCTTTGGTGCTACAATAGGAGTTAGGCCTATATAACCAAAAGGATGAGAGTTACAAATAAAATTATCATATTTGCTATTTACCCCAAGCAAAGGGGTAAGCTTATGATAGCTGTTGACAATGATTCGCAAGGACGAACACAATTTTGACAAGATCAAGGGATCTACGATTTCAGGGATCTTCTACTGATTTTGATTATGATTTGATATTATGACTACCCCCTCAAGTGATGAGTCGATGAGGGTAATGACAATGTATGAAGCGACGAGGTCGCTTGACCACAATGAA
This sequence comes from Wollemia nobilis, assembly GCA_028583015.1. NCBI lineage: Eukaryota > Viridiplantae > Streptophyta > Pinopsida > Araucariales > Araucariaceae > Wollemia > Wollemia nobilis. The sequence continues at coordinate 2,085,842 of JAQPPZ010017070.1, forward strand.
TGATCTGAACAAATTTAGAATTGAACATTTAATTACTTGGCTAAGCCTAGTTCAACTTATGATTCCAACTATTAATAGTAATTGCACATTTCTATCCCATGGAGCAGTCGAGCTACAATAGCCATCTTAGGGAATCGAAATGATGCAAATCCAATTAGTTTTATGTTGAATCAATTTTATCGATGATTTGCTAAAAATATGTCATAGAAGAAATGACATGAGACGCCTCGTTCCCATGGAGCAGTCCAGCCTCAAAGGCCTTCTTCAGAATTGAAAAGAAGCATATCAAATCAACGATGACAATTTTACCCCAAATGTCCTTATGGTTATTTACTCATCTCGTCGGATTGCATGGAGCGCAAGTCGCTACAACCGCCAAGTGTATAGAGTAAATAACTGAATACGAGGTGCATTTGGCTTTTGATTATTTTTTTTTTTGTTTATTTTAAATTTTTAATTGAATCTTGGTGCTTGAACATCACCAAATTTTCAAATTGATTGCTTTTATTGAAATTTGATCCATTAGGAGACATTAATTTATCATTTAAGACCCTCCCATGGTGGGATTTTGCTATTTTTGATACCATTTACAAACCACGGGTGTAGTCTATGGTTGGAATTTTCAAATTTTGGGAACCGTAGGTCTGACCCACGAGTGGAAAACCCTAATCCCGGGACCATGGGTGTCAGCTATGGTCTGACGAAAATAGGAAAAGGTTTAAAAATCTATCATTTTCAAAATTCCTCATTATTCCTTGATAGTGACTACAATTTGAAGAGCTCTGAGAGGTGTGAGAGTTTAACTTGATGCGACTGAAACCCTATTATCTTTCACACATCAGAATGGCAGACCGTGAACAACCTTCTTCCAGCCGAGGCCTCGGTGCGGGCAAGGTAATTCGAAACCAAGTCCTCACATTCATTACCAATAAAATGAACCAAATTAATTAATTGGTTAATTAATCACACTAAACTATTGGCAATGAACCACACCCTAGGTTAGGCTAGCTTAGATTAATTTTAATTAATTTTTTTATTTTTCGGCTAGGAAAAGACCTGAAATGGGTCGTATCCCTAGACCACAGCTGCCAGTTGTGGTTCCCCTTTGATCGATTGGGGACCGTAGGTATCAACTGCGGTTAGGTTTGAATTACAACGGTCAAAAATTTGACCGTTGGGTGGACCACGAGTTTGACCTACGGTTCCCTTTTTTATGAAAAATTTTTCAAAATTTTCAATTTTTTTATGATTTTCTTGGCAGTTAATGCCATTTTATTGCACCTATGAGATGTATTTTTAAAATTTTTGATCATGCTTAGCATAATTTTGCATTGTTAGCTATTTTCTACTTGATCTATCTCTTTTTAGGTCATTTTTAGTTATTTAATTAGCCTTTAGTTAGATTTTTCCTTATACTATATCTCTTTGCAGAGACTGACCTCTAGAGCTAGGGAGCCAGAGCTCCTTAACACTCTCCACCCACTACTGACTAACGAGGAGCGAGAGTGGTTTAGAGCCGTAGGCTTTGGCTATGTTTTGGATCTACCCACTATCAGGGTAGATCAAGCTTACATGACTACGTTGGCCCAGAGCTGGAATGCCCAGACCAACACATTTCACCTATCGATAGGTGAAATGACCATTACACTCGAGGACATCTACAGGATCTTTAGGATCCCTATTGATGGTGAGGCCATCACCTCCTCCTCCAATGGGAGAAAGGAGGTAGTTTGTGCTGCTATCTTTGATGATCAGAGTGATGAGGCTCAGTGCAAGATGGACCACAGAGGTGTGCACATCGGATACTGGTATGGGGAGCACATCTTCTCTATCAGAGAGGTAGTGTTCATGCACCTGATCATTCAGATTGTCCTTCCAGACTCCTCGGGCATGAGGATCCCCTGGAACCTTTTGGCCTATGTCAGGAGGGTCATTCGAAGCTCTACAGCTGAGCCACTACTCCTAGCTTGGGGGAGCACATTACTATGCCAGCTCTACTAGGAGCTATTTTAGATTACTAGTAGGAGCCGAGTAGGCATCAATTGTAGTCTACTCCTAATATCTAGGGTTGGTAGCACATCCGGATCGAGTGACCTGTAGAGCTACCTCTAGCTATTACTTCTATTCCTATCGTATGCCAGTGCTATGCGGCATGTTGGCCTCACAAGGAGGAGGGATTTTAAAGTAGGTCCCATGCTAGGGGACATTGATCATTACATCAGCCGATTTGCAACACTGAGCCCTAGGGACATTGAGTGGCATCCATACATGGATTGCCCTACGTGGATGGAGGTTGGTGAGTGGTTGCACTAGGCTCGATGGGATATATGGTTACTTGGCTGTAAGGCCGAGATCTATGAGTACCAGTTCTACTCATGGGTCCTGCGATAGTTTGGCATGGTACAAGACATTCTAGAGCTGCCTATTATCTATAGGTAGCTAGTTCTAGAGACTCATCTATAGTGGGTGCTGCCTACAACTCTAGGTGATGTTATAGATGATTTCTAGGAGTCTAGAGTTGTTATTGCTAGGACCACCCTAGTGTATGATACCTGGTGGTCCCTACTTTGATGGTAGGGATCTAGGCCTCTCAATCAGGTTGAGGAGGTGGCAGAGGCTGATCCATAGGGGCACAATGTGCACCCATGGACTGAGGGTGGATGGGGTGCAGAGGATGCACCACTAGTGGAGGCCGATGATGAGGGCCTAGATGAGGGTGAGGTACCTCTAGATAGTGAGGTAGGGTAGTTGCTAGCCTAGGTAGCAGATTTGTAGAGCTAGGTTGGGAGGCTATAGTCTCAATAGTTACAGTGGGATACATCTATCACCATGTTAGAGGTGAAGTTATCTGATAGGGAGAGGTGACTTCAGGAGGCCCAAGAGTAGGCCATAGCTATGATAGAGCATGCTACAGTAGCATAGGGGTGAGTTCAGGAGCTGACCAGAGCACTTGAGCTAGTAGAGGCACGATGGACGATGGCTATAGTAGAGAGGGACTTGGCTCAGTCCCAGGCTTAGAGAGGTGACCCATCATCTTCTCATGCTATCATGGCACCACCTTCAGCACCAACACTCGGACTTCCAGGAGGCCACGACCCTATGGCCGAGATTAGGTGGCTTACTTCCCTCGTATAGGAGGGGAATGATTTATGCGATGCGAGGGTAGCTCACATCTCTCAACTGGAGGGATGGATTAGACTGATAGGTGGGTAGGTTCCAGAGGATCCACATGCTTCAGGGTCCCATTGGACCAGATCCAAGACTACAGGGCAGTCATCCATGAGCTCGAGTCATAGGACTCATAGGACTGAGAGGACACATAGGTCCTCTAGTACACATGGCACTAGCTCGCATGGGAGGCACAGGGATGACAGAGGTGATATTGGTGACTCTTCGACTGGGGGTGCAGGCCCTCCATAGCATACACATGGGTTGCTATTTTGATGTACTATTTTGTGTGTAAGGTCGAGGACCTACACGGATGTAGCCTGTGGGCATTTTTGATATACTTTATGTACTCATTTGGACACACACACACACACATATATATATATGATATTTGATCATTTTGGCTCATTATGTGTACTCATTTATATGTTTTTATTTTTATTTTATGTTATGCACATGGATGCAATGCTTATGTTAATTTGATGCTATATGATGTGATGTATGGATGACATGCACTAGATAGCTATTTTATTTATGATGATGATGATATGCAGTGATCTAGATGTTTAGATGTGCTATTTATGATGGATGCATATGGATGCAATTCTATCTCTTTAATGCATATTTGATATTGCTTTATTGTATGCATTAATTTATACAATGTCACAAGTGTAATGTATGTAATGCTTTATTTACATGATGGTAATCTAATGTAAATGAACCTGTATGCTTTAATCACTTAAAACATAAGGAATGAATGCAATATGTGTTTAACAATCTAATGGATGACACCACATAATATGTAAAAATCATGAATGTAATTGGAAATCCTCATAATAAGAATTTGATCAATTAATCACCCATATATGAAATGCAATGATGTGCGATGTTATGATGCGAATGATGCAATATGTCATTCTATTTTATTTTTGCACTTTTGAATGATATGCATGATATAGTCAGTGGCCATCTAAATATCATTTTTGATATCCATCTGGTATCTATCCTATATCTTGATTGTGCTTACTGTTAATGATGTATCACTTATTGGATACTTTGCAATTTGATGTTTTGAAATGACTTTTACTTTTGATGGTTTGTGATATTTGACATTTGTTGCTATTAGAGAGATTTTTGAGGTTTTCCATGAGACTCAAACACCCTAATTGACTTATCAAAAGTTGCATACTAACCATACTAGACTTCTGAAATGTAAGGCTTTCGCTAGGATAGGCCCTAACTATTCATTATTCCTATGTGTGCACATGAATATATTAAGATAAGACACAAGCATTCCTCGATGTCAGGCGGGATTATTTCAGCCCATTGCTAAGATAGGGGATCCACAAATGTCTTATCCAATCCTAGGTTTAGATTTTAGTTGGACTAAGCCACTAGGCGATACAGGACACCTGAAGCTAGCTCTTCCACATTCAAACATTGGTCTTGTTCATAAGCGAGATGCTAATGCGTCAGACATATCATCATGCGTAAGGTACAATAGTGCTGACAATTCCAGGGATTCAAGTTTCATCCCTCTCTTTTCTTTCATTTTTTGGGATACTTGCTCATATGTAGTGAAGCAAGGGAGTCGATTCCATTTTGACTTTGACTTTCTTTGGATCTTCATTTGATCTTCTTAGGAACTTGATTTCTGATCTTCATTTGATCTTGATGTGAACTTTTATTTATGATCTTCATTTGATCTTCACTTGAGCTTTGATTTCTGATCTTCATTTGATCTTCACTTTTTGGAATTTACATTTGATAATTTTCTTCAAAAACTTTCCTTTGGGGGATTTTACTTTGGGGGAACTATTTTTGTAACATCGATTGAGTGTATCGATCTATGATATCAATATAGGATATCAATCCAGGATGTCGATCTATGATATCGATCTAGGGTATCAATCTTGAGGATTGATGTGGGATATCACTCTGGGATATTGCTCATTTTATCGTAAGCAAGGGATTCTGAGTAGGGAATATACTTGTCCTTTTTCCAACTACCAACATTTCCCATACCATCCGCATAGAGGGATAAGCAAGAATAACTCTTTTCACTTCAGGATACCCGGTCCTACTTTGTGGCTTTCATCTTCCCCTAGTCCTTATTAGGATTGTTTAATTTGTTGATTAGTGATAGGATTCTGATATGCTAAGGGCTATACTAACTAGACCTTAGCTACAAAAGCAAAGCAAGATTTCTATCAACTCTTGATAAGACCTCTAGGTATGGTTGGGTGACTAAAAAACCTGAGTATATCTCTCATAGCAACATTATAGGTTGTGTTGAAAAACATATTTACTCACATGACTGATGGATTATGATAAATGTAGAGGTGCATGATTGAAACACAAACGTGGTGTCATTTGTAAGACTGACAAACACAATGCCTTCTACTATGGAATGCAATGGATGATGAATGCCTATATGCAATGCAATGACATGAATGTATGTGTGAATGAAAATGCATAATGCAAATGCAAATGTTTTTGGATTTTATGCTTTACCAATTTTTTTGGATTTTATTGATTTTATAATTTTTATGAGTTTTTGAGCCTCATATCTGACCAAACGGTGAGTACATGCCTTTGGAGCCTTTAAATTGACCAAGCGATTCTTAGGAAACCTTGGAGCTTTTTAGGATGACCAGCCTGGGTTGACCAAAGGGATTATGAGCACCTTTGGGAATTTTTGGGATGACCAAGCGATCTTTAAGAATCCTTGGAGCTTTTGGGTTGACCAAGCAGTTTTTCAAAAACTCTTGGTACCTTTTGATTGACCAAACTACTCATAGACGAGCTTGGAGCCTTTTAGGATGATCGAGCGATGTTTAGAAAACCCTCGGGGCCTTTGACTGACATGACCAAGTGGTTTTAGGAACCCTTGGAGCCTTTTGGGGAGGGCATGCTGCCCTATGTACCCCCAGTGTGTGTGCCATTCGATGATGGTGAGGAAGGTGCAATACCTCTAGATTCCTCATTTTGCCTTATCAAATTTGGCGTGGCTGGTGGGAAAGGTATGCTACCTTGAAGACCCCCAGTGTGCATGCTATTCATTGAAAGGTAATCAACTTGTTTAGGAAGAGTGATAGAAATCAACTCTCCCAGGTGAAGAATGGACCTCACTAGAGTGCCTATGCTTTGGCAAGGGTGAACGAGAGAACCATCCTCATGGATCGCGTCCCGTTCTACTAGGTCTTGGATGACTCTCTTAAATGAATGGCAACCCCGAATGTCATGTCCATGCACTCGATGATACACACAAAAGGGACCCCCATCAGGTGACCCAGTCTTGGATGCCCTATGCTTGAATTTGGGCAATATGAATGCCTTTGCCTCATGTAACTTTTGAAACAAATTTAGAGTAGTCATCTAAAATGAAACTACTCATTGCACTAGCTTATCGGGCTTACGAGGTGACTAACGACTTTGGGGTCACCCATGAGGAAGTGTGACCTCCACTTCAGCATGTTGGGGCACTATGAGAGAACCATCTACATGATAAACCCCACTATCTATCATATGTTGCACCACACTCTTAAATTCATGATAATCTCGAATGCCATGACCCTCTATTTGGTGATAGAGACAATAGTGATGCTCCCTGTAACCCATAGGTTTAGCTCTATTTGGGTTTAAAGGGATGATATCAGGCAAGGTGATGACCTTAGCCTCTCGTAGCTTCTAAAAGATGTCAGACATAGACTCTTTTAAAGGAGTCCCACTATGCTATGACTATTTTGGGCTCTTGACCCGCATTGGTTTGCTTTGAGAATCCAATGGTTGGGTTGGCCGCATGGGCTCCCACTTTTGCTGAGGTTTTTCTTGTACTTGCATAAGAAGTGATTTGGCCTCAATCAAGGGTTGCTTTTGTGATCCCAGGTTTTCAAACTGGTTCATGATAAAATGCAATACCTTATCTTGCTCATCCATACGATGTTCCATTTATTCTAGATGATCTAGAATGGATCGCAAGACTGACAAAGAGTTCATATGTATTTCCAATGACTGATTCAAAATACCTTTGTCATTTGAAGAAAATAGAAAAGTGGATGCTATGGATCCATTAGGTAATTGCAAATCACCTATTTCCTTCATTTGAGTTGATGTGGAAGCTTCTTGATGACACGCTTCATTTGCATCATCCACATGCTCATGCCTATGACTCAGTTCAAGTTGTTGTTTCACTTCATTGTGTTGAACTGTGTCAGTTTTGGTACCCCCAATCTGATGTGAGGAACCTACCTATTTGTGCTCTTGAGATGGTGCCATGAGAAATGAGTCAAGAGTGACTAATTTCAAAGGTTTTGGCCCTAGAAATGTGGAAACACCATTGGATTGCCCCATCTCCAGCTCTATGTGATTAGGAATCACCTGATATTCTAGCCTAATGTCAACCATTCCCACAAACTCATGAGAAGACTCCACAACTGCATGCATCATAGGTAATTCATCAACATACTAAGGTTGTCCTATTTTAGTCATGATAACTGAACCTTCCTCATACTCATACGATGTCTCCAGGATAGGATCCATAGGTAGAGACTCGATGAAAAGTTGACCTAGATCCTCAATGGACTCTGTCTCACCCAATTTTTTTGCCCCCTTACCTTCAGGCTAAAGGATTCGTATCCGAAAGGAGGGTGAGAAAATTATGGGACAATACCTCAGATGGAGAGGCCCTTTGAAGATTGCACCTCTCAGGGGAGGGGTATAAAGGTGAATTTTTGACAAATGGTGGGGTTCACCAGGAAACTTTGAGTGGCAATTTCCACATCTAGGTTTGAAAATGGGTTTGATTTGTTCATTTTATGTTCAATCATTTAGATTCCTAGGTTTGCCAAAATGAAGCTTAGATGTTCTATATGAATATTCTGATTTATATGAAGACAAAAGACATAAATGAATCCTAATGTGATTGAATACAAAGAATATATAAAATGGAGAAGAATACACCTGATTTCTTATGTCTGATGAAGATTTTGAAGCTTGTAGGAGTCCAGATCATCCTGGATATGACAGGATCATCTATAATTGTACAGAATCATCCCAAATCATAGGAGATCGTTCAATATCACCCAATATCATTAGTGACCTAACGAATTCATCAGGTGAATTCTTTAGAAACTTGCAATCAAGAAAACAAACACCAAAAACCAAAAATATGATTGCAAGAATGATGTAAAATGATAGAAATAAGAGTATAGATGTTTGAATGATAAATATAGATGTCAAATTAAATGAGATGCACTATTTTGGAAAATTATTTTGAATTTTATCATGCAATTATGCTAAATGAGGTGAACTCCAAGATGCAGAATAGAAGTAAATTAATCTAATGCACCAATAAATGAGAAAAATAAGATAGAGAATGCAAATCAGGGCTTTGATTGCCCCCAAGCTAAATTGTAGACTGGATCATCTATAATCATACAAGATCATCGTTGATCTTGACAAGATCATCTAAAATTGTAGTTGAATCACCTATGATGATCCGAGCTACCTTCGGTTGAAACACAGTGAAATCCTACAACAAAACTTGAAAACACAAGTGCAAATGATGGGAGATCATAGAAAAACTAAAATTGTAGGGAAATAATCAGTCAAGCAACCAGGTAGGGAATCATGTAGGGATTCAGGGAGGGAGTTAGGGGGATAAAATAGGAAAATCCTAGTTTATATAGGATTAGGTGGAGGTTAGGAGGTTGGGGATCATCCCAATCTGGGAGATCCTCAATGTGGGAATCTCCAACCACGTAGACACGCTTCTGCCCAAGTTGGAGAGGCCATTGGAATAGAAGCTAATTATGAAAATTTAGTTTTGGGATGAAATCATCTAGATATTCTGTTCCAAAAAAATTTATCTGATTTGGGATGATATCGTTAGATCAACGACGATATCGTCCAACGGTCACAAAAACCTCTAAAAATGGTGCAAAAAATGAGGTAAGAGGTTAACGGGCGATTTCGAGGTTAAAATTAAAATTTCTACTTTTTACTAATGGTTTAACTGCACCAATTTTAGGGTGCTACATTTTGCCCCCTCTTTAGCGAATTTTCCAAAAAAATACGTTAAAGACAAGTTCTTCATGCTTTACGAGAAAGCAAAAATTTATTCCATTTTTTAGATGACGATTCTAGGTCGAATCATATGATTGTTTACTATGGTTCCCCCTTCGATTTTTTACCCAAATAAAACATTTGAGGTAAATGCACAGAAAAGCAAAAATTAAAAAATGTTGTTTTTGAATAAAAGTAAGAAAAATAGGGTAAAACCCTAATTCATTTTTACTATTCACTTTCACTATTTTAGAGCTCTACAGGTGAAATGGTGGAGACGGCACACAGATCGACAGAGATCCGATGCGGGTTGCGGGTAAGGATCTAAACCTAGTTTTACTATGTTTTTAACATGATTTATTTGATTTTTAACTTGAATTTTAATTTTTTTGGGCGTTGTGGCCATTTTTAGGCTGGCAACAAAATCGTCTCTATATTACCGATTTTGTCTAGGGACAAAATCGAAGAAATAGAGGCGATCCCGTCCAATAAGGGGCGATCCCTAAATTGAAGAACGGAGACGATTTCATCCTATTAAAGATGATTTTATCTAAATTTGATATGATATCATCCAATAATGAGTGATATCACCTTTTATGGGATGATTTGATTTTAATTGATTTTTTAATGATTATGTACTAAAGATTTTTTGTTGTTTTATTACTTATTTTGCAAAGGGGATTGCTAAAGATTCGGGAGTAGAAATACAAAGGTCTAAAATATAATTTAGCCACGCTCGATCAGGATGAGCGAGACAAATTTGGTAGAGGTAGGACTGCATCATGTAGTAGATATGCCACAAATTCCTATAGACATGGGGCTACCAATAGGGGAGATGAATCCCACTCTAGAGGATGTATGGAGGATCTTGAGGATCTCCATACATGGTCGATTCATGATGCCTTTGGCCAATCAGGGCCATGCCATGATGAGATTATGTGACCCGAGCTTCATCCTGGAGAAGGGCAAAGTGAACATCGAGGCCTTGAGGTGGATGCCTAGGGTGTCTTGGTTGACACAAGTTTTTGTAGGGGCGATGGGTGGCCTTATTTTATGCCACTAGAGCAGATGCAAATTACCATGACTACTTGCAGATGTGGTCTATGACATGAGAGACAACAAATACAGGTTTTCTTAGGGCAGCTTTGTATTGTGTCGCTTGTATAGGATCCTTTATGGGGTTGTATACAAGGGAGGTCAATGTCTAGTGTTGACATCACTTCTAAAAGTTTGGTGTTGGGAGCACATTATGATGCAGAGGCCGATAGGGCTTCCATTGACAGGAGTTGACCGGGAGAGACCCTAGGTTTTCTACTAGTGGCTCCAGAGAGGGTCATAATGATGGATAGATCTATCGATGTCCCGGAGGTTGCTAGATGACATCACCCTAGATCGGATCACCTAGAGACCATGGAGAGAGCATCCATGGTGGGTAGAGGATGGACAATAGATGGCTCACATCAGGCAAATCATATGGTTGCAAACAAAGTGGGGAGAGGCAGAGTTACACTACTATGATTGAGTTTTGAGACAGTTCAGTCTACAGTAGGGGATCCCTACTCTTAAGGATTATGAGTACTTCTAGACTATGCGGGATAGAACCACACTTAGTGGGGCTCCAAACATGTAGTAGTTCTAGAGTTTGGATGTTAATGATGCCCCCATTTAGCCAGTGGATGGGGATGACACGAGGATAGAAGATGGATATGATGCCTAGTATGTAGGCATCTGCCCTCCTCAAATTATGAGGACATAGGGTCTGATGCACACTGTAGTACAATGGATGGAGAGGCAATGTCAGGCTACCATTGATGTAGTGAGGGGTCATAAAGGGAGGGATCAGTGATGACCTCCTCAAGAGAGACATCGAAGAGTACCATAGGCTTCAAAGAGATAATAACAATCGAAGAGGAGGGAGGAGAGGAGAGAGGAGAGGAGAGATAGACTCCCTCCTCAGTGGAGGGATAGGTCACCATCACCCAATAGGGGCAAGGGTGTCAAGGTTGGGGAGAGTAGCGAGATGGCATATCTTCAGGTAGATAATTCCTACCTATGAGCTCAGGTGCAGACTCTGTAGGATGTGGCTACACGTCTCAGGGTTCAAATCAGAAGGATGAGCATTCTAGAGCTGGCAATGGTCGATTGCTTAGACCGTGTTTTATTAGGGAGTGTACTACCAACTGGTTTTAGAGAGCCAAAGGATACATTTGATAGTTGGTATTATGGAGCCGATCAAGATGGGGTCATCAAGCACATCATCACGATCGACATCAAGGACCCACGATATAGGATGGGCTTCGATGGGACCACCTCCTCCACCTCAAGGTAGGAGAGGAGATGAGGTTGAGAGCTTGAGGTCTTCTCGAGACTAGATGCACATTGTACATAGACTATTTTTTGAGATGATTGAGTATGCCAAGGTATAGATTGTGGCATACCAATCCATTTTGATATGATGTATATACTTCTTGATATATATGATGCTCTTCTTGTGATATGACTTGTGCATATGTTTTATGATGCTTTAATATTTTAATTGTTGATTGACTATTCATGTAATTATGTTGTTGAAAATAGTATAATTTTATGTCATGCTATAAAATTAAATGAAATAATCTGATGTAAACAAACTAGTTGTTGTGGTGTGTTTTGATGAAAATAAAATGACTTCTAACAATAATTTCAAAGGACATTGTCGTTGTTACATGACCATTTCATGGAGTCATCACTCGCTAGGTCATCAAGCTAATCCCGGTATGAGAGAAATATTGCTAAAAGTAAAATGGTGCTTAAGAGACTTTCTTAAGACTTTGTGTTGTGATGATGAAAAATGATGATAGTGATGATTTGTTTTTAGATTTACATGAAAATATTATGCATGAAATATTAAAAATATGATTTTTTCTAGGCATAAAATTCCTATGTATGATAGAAATTTGAACAATTCCCTAGGAATTATACCATCGTCATAAAAAAAAATGAATGTTGACATAATGAAATGAAATAGGAAAGTTTTTGTTCTTTTTAAAGCACCATTGTGTAACATAATGATTTAAGCCATATGCTTTTATGGATTAAATAAATGGAAAATAAAATTAGAACGATGGTTTGCACTAGGCATAGAATTTTAGGTATAGACTTATACCATCATCACGAAATCCAAAGAAGAAATTGATATAATAGTTTTATTACATAGTTGATTTTTGATTTTGAGATAAACAGAAAATATAAAATTCCAATTTAGGTTTAGGAACTATACCATCGTCACGAAAGTCAAAAAAATATAAATGTGACTTTTTTGCTAGATTTTTGAACATGTTTTGCAAGAAAATTTTGGATTTTTGAAAAAAAATGTATTTAATTGATTTTACGCTAAGAAAATATTCTCAAGTAAGAAATTCAAATTATTTCAAAATATTTGAATAAATATTTTAAATTATCTCAAAGACAAAATTTAGATTTATAAGGAACCCCGTGTGCATACGTGAGTTCATTACCGATCTTGATCTATCATAATGATACAAAATATCTCAAACACAAATGTGTGTGCAATTTGTAATGTTCATTTACCGATTTTGAGCAAGATAATTTGATACAAGTAATTTGAATTAACCAAATGAGTGTTCGTTGACCATGATTTATATGCATGTAACCATACCATACTACTATGTAAGTCGGGTCATCAAGAGCTAGTTGATCCATAAGCGGACATAGGTCTATACAAAATAAGGTCGCTAATGTGACAGACATATCACCACGCTAGGAGTTACCCAATGTCAAGCAAGTTGGGCACAAATCACCTGTTATGGGGTTTACCTCATGATTTTTGAATAATTGAGAATTCCAAGGATTCAAGCTTCACACTTCCTTCTTTCAAAAGGGGGGGAAGGATTTATTGCTTTTTGATTTTTCTTTTCTTTTCTTTTTATACTTTTTTTTTGTATTTTCTTGACATTGATATAATGCTAAAATATTGCCGAGATGATACAAAATTATACTGAAATAATGCTTCTAAATAATTTCTCTTTTTCTCATGATTTTTCTTGATTTTCTTTTTCTTTTTCTTTTACTTCCTATACTAGGGATACTTGCTCGGATTGGCTGTAGAGCAAGGAATTTTTATTCTAGGTAGGGGTGAGCTTGTCCTTTTGTCAATTCTCAAAGATTCTAGACCATGTGCATGATAGGATAGCAGGGGAAGCTTTTCTCTCAAGAGGCCACTTCTACTATGTAGCATCATTTTGAATTTGCAATGAAATCATTTTAATGTGAAAAGGTGTATTTGGTTCAAGTAAATAACAAGATCAGTTCTCTATGCTCAAAAAATTATTTAATTCAACTGTGGACTTTGATATAAGAGAGATTAATAATCATACCAAATAAGATCAAGATATTTATTCATGTGAGTGTGAAAGTGAGGGATTCCAGATAAATGCTAATTTATCCAAAATAACTAAAAATATAACTGCAATACTTCAAGAATTGACAGATGCAAAGTAGAAGATGTTTATGAGGATTTTGATGATTTTGATTTTTTTATATTTTAATTTTAATTTATGAATTGAGAGAATACATAATAAATTTTTTTTATATGAATTACTAATATGAGACAATATGTATAATATATACAGTGATGAAATTACTAGATTTATGCATAATAATGCTTAAGATGCATAATGTTCATAGGTTCTTTAAGATATTTACCATATAAGGTAGCTAATATGTATGCTCCTGATCCAAATTTAGTAGTGATAATATATGGCCCAAGCCAGTTAGGCTTGAATTTACCTTTAAGGTCTTTGGTTGCATTAGTATTTTTTTAATTTTCTTTTAAGATGAGGTCGTGATCTCAAAGGATCAATTATGAAATTTCTTGAGATATGCTCGTTTGAGATTATTTTGGTAGGCATGAAGATGCTTGAACTTCTCATCTAGGAGTTCCAGGTGACTAAATCTGCCAGCACAATATTCATCTCCTACTTCAGTATCTTGAAGTAGCAGATCCAAAGAAGGAACTTCTAGTTCAAAGGGAAAAATAGCTTCAGCGCCATAAACCAAAACAAAAGGTGAAGTGCCCATGGGAATATGAATGCTAGTTCGATAAGCCCATAAATCAAGATATAATTGAATGTGCCAATCATGGCTAGATTTATTGACCAATCTCTTGAGGATTTTAATTAATGTTTTATTAGATGCTTCTACTTGGCCATAAACCTAAGGATAATAGGGAGTGGACCAACGATGTTGAATTTTATATTTTTGACATAGTTTCTTTAAATATTTGTTTTTGAAACAAGTTCCATTATCCAAGATGAGATTTGCCATTTCTAACCTATAAATAATTTGATTAAGAATAAACTTGGAAACTTGCGTTCTAGTGCAAGAAGCTAAGGGCATAGCTTCGACCCACTTCGTAAAATACTCGGTGGCGGTTATGATGAATTTGTGTCCATAAGATGACATAGGATTGATTTTTTTGATGATGTCTAAGCCCCATTTTGAAAAGGGCCAAGGAGATGAAATAGCCTATAGTTCTTGTGCAGGCGCATGGACAAGGTCAGCGTGTTTCTGGCACTTATCGCAATTATGCATGTAATAATGTGCATTATTCTCCATGGTAGGCCAAAAATATCCTATCCTAAGGAGCTTCTTAGCAATGGCGCTACCACTAAAGTGTCCCCCACAAGATACATCATGGGCTTCACTCAAATCTGATCTAGACTCTTCTAGATTCAAACATCTCAATAAGATACCTTCAAAAGATCTCCTATATAACGTATTGCCAATTATTATGAAGTGACTTGCTCATCTACATAATAACTAGCACTGGTTTCTATTAAAACCTTCATGGAAGGTCCCATTTTAAATAAAATTGAGGATGTTAGTGTACCAAATTTTGGGAATAGTTTCATTGATTAGAAACACGTCCAAAGGTTCCAAGCATGATTTAGTTGAAGTGGGTTCCTGGAGTCGATGAATAATGATGGTATCATATTCGTCATCTAACTCCAAGGGTAAAAGAGATGCAGTTGTGGCCATAGCGTTAGCCGCACGATTGCTAGTTCTAGGAATAGCTTCCAAGGTAACTTGATAAAATAAAGATATTAATTGTAATAAATATGCTTTATATGGGCGCAATTTATCATCTCTGGTCTAATAAACATCATTAATTTGATTTATAACAAGTTGAGAATCATCGAAAACTAATAAATTTTTAATTTTTAGTGTTAGGGTAGCTCGTAATCCAAGGATTAGAACCTCATATTTAGTAGTGTTATTAGTACAGGCAAACATTAATTTAAAGGATAGAGGTATGCAATTTTTCTATGGAGATATCAAAATAATACCTGCACCAGACCCACTCATGCATCGAGATCCATCAAAGTATAGGGACCATTGCTCTGAATTATCCACCTCTAGGTTAAGGCATTCATCAGGAAACTCAATGTCGAGGGGATAGGTGGACTCTATGGGTGTAGCAGCTAATTGATCTGCTATGATTTGACCCTTAATAGAATTCTATCCTATAAATGTGAATTCAAACTCGCTTAGAGCAAGAACCCACTTCATTGTGTGACCAAACAAATAAGGTCGACTCATGAGATACTGCAAGGGATCAGATTTAGCAATAACGTATGTTTTTTGACTGAGCATATAACGACATAGTTTTTGTGTAGAAAATACTACTGCTAAACATAACTTCTCTAATTTTGTGTAGCGGGTTTCATAACTAATTAGTGTTCTTCTAATGTAATAATTAGCACACTCTCTTTTCTCATCATCAAGTTGAGCTAACATAGCTCCTAAAGAAAAATTTGAAGCATAAATATACAAGATAAATGGACGATCAGGTTTAGGTGGTGAAAGTATAGGAGGGTTAACAAGATATTATTTGAGGAGTTCAAATGCTTCCTTACATTCGTCATCCCAATGGAAAGAGATATCCTTCTTAAGAAGCTTAATAAAGGGTCCATTTTTATCCGTACACTTATCGATGAAGCGACGGATAGCTTGAAGCTTACCTTGTAGACTCCATAATTCAGATATATTTGTAGGTGCGGGCATATCAGTGATAGCCATAATCTTGAGAGGTTCAATTTTGATGCCATGTAAAGAAAATATAACCCCCAATAATTTACCTGACTTAACTCTGAATATACATTTGGCTAGATTCAATCGGATAAGATATTCCCTTAATCGATCAAATACTTTTATCAAGTCATCTAAATGGTCATCTTCTTCAGTAGAATGAGCTATAATGTCATCTACATAATAATGTAGTATATCATACATCATATCATGAAATATATATTGAAGAACACAAGCTTATACCGAGAGGGGGGTGAACAGTATAAGACCTCTTTTTACTTTTTCCTTTATACTTCAAAATAGTAAAGCAATATACCCAAAGCAATATCAAAGCAATGCATAATATCATCCACAAAGTGACACCAATTTTAACGTGGTTCACCCAGAATGGCTGGGCTACGTCCACAAAACTTTTCTCTAAAAGTTATCTCAAAGTTCTTTGGGAATCCTTCCCAATTACAATGTTTATGAGCCTCGGCCCAAAGGAGATACCTTCCCCCAATCAGAATTTATGAGCCTCTGGCTCAAGGGAGATACCTTCCCCAGCCCTCAAAGGAGATACCTTCCCCACCTCAAAGGAGATACCTTCCCATCGGAATTTATGAGCCTCTCGCTCAAAGGAGATACCTTCCCCTCAATCTAAATTTATGAGCCTCTGCTCAAAGGAGATACCTTCCCTTCTTCTCTGGAAATGATCCCTCAGAAGATCAACTGCCTCTACCTCTTGCCAGCACGTGGAACTCCTTTCCATCGAAGACCTCCTGTCCTCAATGCTTAGCCTAAGAGACCTCTGCCTTCTATGATCACGTCCACAACGACTCAACAACCTGTACCAAACACAGTCAGTCGGTCTAGTACAAGTCTTCCTCTATCTGTCAGATCTGTCCAACACTTGAACAAATCAATCCTCTACACACAAGCCTTCTCAAAGACTTGCCAAATCTGTCCTCAAGTTCTTCTCAAAGAACCAGTGCTCCTCTATCCTCAAGTTCTCTAATAGAACTATCAAAACTCAGCTCACAAGTCCTCTGCTAGGACCTATCCAAATCTGCTCACAAGTCCCCATCGAAACCTATCCAAAACTGCTCACAAGTCCCCATCGAAACCTATCCAAAACTTGCTCACAAGTCCCCACCGGAACCTCTCCAAACCTGCTCACAAGTCCCCACAAGAACCTGTCCAAAACCTGCTCACAAGTCCCCACCGAAACCTATCCAAAACCTGCTCACAAGTCCCCACCGAAACCTGTCCAAAACCTCAACAAGCTCACCAAGAAAAACTTTCTTAGTAGGAAATCACAAGGTGAATTGTTAGAGACCCAATGTGATTTGTCAAACTCATAGAAGCATAAAGAGAATTTTTAGAGACTCAATATGTTCTATACTCAACTCCCAATCTCAAAACTCAACTCAAATCAACTCAACTCAAACTCAATCTCAAATCTGAAAACTCAACTCAATATCTAAAATGGATAGGATAGAATGCTTTCTTTCAAGAACATGAAACCCCAACAATTGCCAACTATGCAAAGAATCACATAACAATGATACTCATGTTCTTTTCACCATCAATTAGGGCTTCAACAACAATGCTCATCAAACAAGGTTCAATCAACACCATTCAGCTCAAAACACAACCTTGAAGCATTTCACAATCAACATCAGAAAAGGAAACAAGTAGAACTCCTTTTCTCTCCAATATTGTTTGAACAAAAAGCATCCACCAACTCAACTCACAATAGCACAAAACAACTTTTCAAATCATCAACAAAGGAGTAAGCTCAACACTTTAACCAAGTAAAGAATAGCTTGATTATTACCAATTTAATGAAAGCAAATGTCAATCTCAAAGCTGCCCACTTAAGGTTTCACAACTCCACACAAGAAGCAATTTTAACCTTAAAACATCATGCTTTCATTTCCATAATCAACCAAAAGCACTCTCAACATTACAAGAAATATTTAACCCTTATACACCTTATTTCTCCCTTATAGTCTTATCACAAATAAAATTTATCTCTCATAAGAATGCAATAAGATATTTCAACAACATCTTCAAAAAGAATATTTTATCAAAATACAAACAAGCTTTAAACTCCTTATAACTCCTAAGCTATTTTTCCCTCTAACAAACTTCCTCCATCCACAAAAACACTTAGCAAAAATTAATTTCAAAAATACCTTAGCCAACATCAAAAATCACTATGGGGAAATTTGCACATGAATTCTAACACCACCCGCTGCATCCACTTCACGACAAAAAACCCTTTCGCGATATTCGAATGCGGAACCTCCCGTTCGGGTAGCGCACCAACAACCTAGCCGCTACCGGTGTGCCAAAGGCACCCGGTGAGGTTTAAACCTCACGTTGTTAACCTTGATCCTTCTGCACCAGGGATAAAATGAAACCATAGTCCCTTCCTTTCCTCTGCCATGACACGACGACAATAAACTTTATGACGGATTCGACAAACGACGAGTGCAGACAAACGAACAACAGATCCACAAAAAATGGTGAAGACACAGACGAATTTACAGCGAGCAACACCTTTCAAAATTTGGATGGGATCAATATTTGTTTTCATCGAGGGAGATTTATATGCAATTTACCATAAGCTCTTTGATGTCGACGAGGATTTTAACACGTCGGCGGAGGTCTTTGGCTAGCGCCCACAATCTTAAAACATTTGCGCCATGGATTAGGAGAACCCATTGCAAATAATAATTTATTTATTTAAAAATAATTAAATGGAACCTTAACAAGGTTTTTAATTATTTAAATAAATACTTCCTCCTGGACCCAAATGCATTAAACCAATGCATCCACCTGTAATCTCTAAACCTGCCAACTTGGGGTTTGCAAAAGACCTTTGAAACTGTCATGCCATAACCTTCATCAAAACAAATTATTTGACATCAAATCAAATTCCTTCAAGAGCTTCTTGACATCAATGACAACTTATACACTTGAGCAAAGGCAATGTACCCAAAGTACCCAAAATTTCCAACAATCTCCCCCTTTGTCATTGATGGCAAACCTTTACTCGAAAACACTTCTCAAGAGCCAAAACTCGAAACCAACTATGCTAACAACTGAGAAACTATGCCCACAACTGAGAATATTCCTTTGAAGTTTTGCTCCCCCTGACTTGAAGCTTTCCTCTTCACTTTGAAGCTCTCCCCCTTACTCATATCTCTCCCCCTTTGTCATCAATGGCAAAGGGCCACCTTTGGGGCTCGGGACTAAGAATGAGCCTCTTAGCTTAGTCCCTCCCCCACCTCCCGATGAGGTGATTAATTCTGGGGTGGGAGTAAAACTCCCATTAGGCACTGATCATCATCAGCATCTATAACTTCCTTGTCGGGCCTTCTCTTGAACTCTTTGTCCATATTCCTATTCTTGTCACTGTTCTTGTTCTTGTTCTCATCCCTGTTCTTGTCCATGCCTTGATCCTTGGACCTGATCATGCCACTGTTCCTATTCCTGTATTCTGGAATTTCAGCTCTACACTGTCTGATTATGTGACCTTCATTGTTGCACTTGAAACACTTGATGATGTTGTTTCTCTGAGGTAAACCTGATCTTTGAATCCACCTGTTCTGACCAAACCTGTTCTGGCCAAACCTATTCTGACCAAACCTGTTCTGACCAAACCTATTCTGATCAAACCTATTCCTATTATTTACCTTGCAATAGACTGCCTTGTGCCCAAACTATTTACAAGAGTAGCAATACCCTTGAAAGAAACTAGCACTTCTAAAATTGTCATTTACCTTCTTCACTTGAGCCATGCAATGTGAAGCCATGTGACCAAACCCGTGACAAGCAAAACATCTGCCTTGAAACTTTCCTTTATTTGACCTCTTGGGTCCTGAAAACTTCTTCTTCTCATTCTGAATTCTATTTTCTATTTCTGTGCATCTATCATTCAAGGACTCCTTTTCTGAAGTACTTTCCTCATCAGAACTCTCTTCCTTTTGGAGTCTCTTACTAGACTCTCCAACTTGTTCCTTGTGTGGCTTAACAAAACCAAGGCTTGTTTTATCTGTTGTCTTTCTTTGACCTTTGATGAGTGACTTAACCTTTTTGGAGCTATCTTGAAACCTGTAAAGCTTATCCTTGTACTCTTTAGTTTCCTCTTTCAAAGAAGCCATTTTTTGTTCTAACTCACTATACTCAAGAACCTTAGACTCTAACTCATCCTTGAGTTCTTGTGTCTTAGCTATAGAGAAGTCAAGACTTTCTATAAGATCATATCTCTCCATACAACATTCATCTAACTTATCCTTGAGTCTAGCATTCTTCTTTCTTTCCTTTTTCAAAGCACTAAGAGCACTAATAAGTTCACTTTCAAGATCCTTTATTTGATTGCCTTTTGAATCATCAAAGCCTTTTTTAGATTTCTTATCACTAGAGGTGCTACCCTTTTCAAAAACCATACATGCATCTTCCTTATAGTTTTCTGAAGCATCCTCATACATACTAGAAACCAAATCATTATTTGTGCAATCATCCTCAAGGTGACCAAAATTTCCACATCTAAGACATTTCATGATAATGAATCTATGTTTCGGTTCTTCCTCTTTTTTTGATATGAACAACATCTCATTTTCATTATCACTTGAAGAACTTTCACTATCACTACTAGAACACTTACTTGCTTTGTCTAGGTAGAAACTCTTCTTGTGCTTGTGAGAATACCTCTTTCCTTGATTGTTGTGCTCATATTTGTTCTTCCTGTGATGCTTGTGCTTTTCAGAATCCTTGCTCTTAGAATCCTGTTTATCTTCATCACTTTCATTCTTGGGAACAAGTACAGTTAGTAGCATAATGACCAAACTTTCCACAATTGAAACATCTTATATTTTTCATACTTTTGTGTTTTCTAGAGAACTTGCCTTTCTTGTTGTAATATGCCTCTTCATCACTAGAAGACTCATCACTATCTTGAAGTTGTTTACCCTTGGATTCCTTGGTAGCCTTGAAAGTTGCCTCTTTCTTGACATCAACCTTCACTTGAGTTCTCAACTCAAATGTTGCAAGTATACTATGGAGCTCATCCTTTTTCAACTTATCCAAATCTTTAGCTTCCTCAATAGCAAAAATATTTTCACTAAATCTATTAGGAAGAGATCTTAAAATCTTATCACAAACATCATTTTCAGCAAGCTCAAGACCTAAGTCTTTCATGGAGTTAACAACCTCATCCATACGAAGCATGTAGTCACTAATATTTTCATCATCATTCATCTTGAGTTGTTCAAACATACCTTTGAAGTGTCTCAACTTGGCCTTTCTGACATTTGTATCACCTGTATGAACCACCTTCAATCTGTTTCCACATTTCACTAGCTTGTCTTGCAGTGAATCACTTTGGTGAGATTCGCTTTCTGTAAGCCTTTTAGGATTGCATTCATTGCTTTTGAATTGTTGTGATGTAGGAGCCTTTCTTCTTTAGTATTAGGACCATGTACAGGAATAGTGTACTCATCTTCAATCACTTCCCATACCTCATTACCAAGTGCCATTAGATGAACCTTCATCCTTGCACTCCAAAGACCAAAATCTGACCCATCAAGAATAGGTGCTACATTGCCACTTGAATGATCCATTGTGTTCTTTACTAGCTTTTCCTTCAAGCTATTAAACTTTTTGAAGGCACCTGCTCTGATACCAATTGAAGAACACAAGCTTATACTGAGAGGGGGGGTGAACAGTATAAGACCTCTTTTTACTTTTTCCTTTATACTTCAAAATAGTAAAGCAATATACCCAAAGCAATATCAAAGCAATGCATAATATCATCCACAAAGTGACACCAATTTTAACGTGGTTCACCCAGAATGGTTGGGCTACGTCCACAAAACTTTTCTCTAAAAGTTATCTCAAAGTTCTTTGGGAATCCTTCCCAATTACAATGTTTATGAGCCTCGGCCCAAAGGAGATACCTTCCCCCAATCAAAATTTATGAGCCTCTGCTCAAAGGAGATACCTTCCCCCAATCTGAATTTATGAGCCTCTGCTCAAAGGAGATACCTTCCCCTATCTAAATTTATGAGCCTCTAAAGGAGATACCCCCCACAAAGAGATATTAGGCCTCCCTAAAGGAGATACCTTCCCCTCAATCTGAATTTATGAGCCTCTGCTCAAAGGAGATACCTTCCCTCTCGCTCCGGAAATGATCCCTCAGAAGATCAACTGCCTCTACCTCTTGCCAGCACGTGGAACTCCTTTCCACTGAAGACCTCCTGTCCTCAATGCTTAGCCTAAGAGACCTCTGCCTTCTATGATCACGTCCACAATAGCTCAAGAACCTATACCAAACACAGTCAGTCGGTCTAGTACAAGTCTTCCTCTGTCTGTCAGATCTGTCCAACACTTGAACAAATCAATCCTCTACACACAAGCCTTCTCAAAGACTTGCCAAATCTATCCTTAGGTTCTTCTCAAAGAACCAGTGCTCCTCTATCCTCAAGTTCTCTTGATAGAACTATCAAAACTCAGCTCACAAGTCCTCTGCTAGGACCTGTCCAAATCTGCTCACAAGTCCCCACTAGAACCTATCCAAAACTGCTCACAAGTCCCCACCAGAACCTGTCCAAAACCTGCTCACAAGTCCCCACCAAAACCTATCCAAAACCTGCTCACAAGTCCCCATCGAAACCTATCCAAAACCTGCTCACAAGTCCCCACCGAACCTGTCCAAAACCTCGCTCACAAGTCCCCACCGAAACCTATCCAAAACCTCAAGCAAGCTCACCAAGAAAAACTTTCTTAGTAGGAAATCACAAGGTGAATTGTTAGAGACCCAATGTGATTTGTCAAACTCATAGAAGCATAAAGAGAATTGTTAGAGACTCAATATGTTCTATACTCAACTCCCAATCTCAAAACTCAACTCAAATCAACTCAACTCAAACTCAATCTCAAATCT
The DNA here is from genome assembly GCA_028583015.1 of Wollemia nobilis. NCBI lineage: Eukaryota > Viridiplantae > Streptophyta > Pinopsida > Araucariales > Araucariaceae > Wollemia > Wollemia nobilis. The sequence goes on from JAQPPZ010017070.1 coordinate 2,109,099, forward strand.
GAAAACTCAACTCAATATCTGAAATGGATAGGATAGAATGCTTTCTTTCAAGAACATGAAACCCCAACAATTGCCAACTATGCAAAGAATCACATAACAATGATACTCATGTTCTTTTCACCATCAATTAGGGCTTCAACAACAATGCTCATCAAACAAGGTTCAATCAACACCATTCAACTCAAAACACAACCTTGAAGCATTTCACAATCAACATCAGAAAAGGAAACAAGTAGAACTCCTTTTCTCTCCAATATTGTTTGAACAAAAGCATCCACCAACTCAACTCACAATAGCACAAAACAAATTTTCAAATCATCAACAAAGGAGTAAGCTCAACACTTTAACCAAGTAAAGAATAGCTTGATTATTACCAATTTAATGAAAGCAAATGTCAATCTCAAAGCTGCCCACTTAAGGTTTCACAACTCCACACAAGAAGCAATTTTAACCTTAAAACATCATGCTTTCATTTCCATAATCAACCAAAAGCACTCTCAACATTACAAGAAATATTTAACCCTTATACACCTTATTTCTCCCTTATAGTCTTATCACAAATAAAATTTATCTCTCATAAGAATGCAATAAGATATTTCAACAACATCTTCAAAAAGAATCTTTTATCAAAATACAAACAAGCTTTAAACTCCTTATAACTCCTAAGCTATTTTTCCCTCTAACAAACTTCCTCCATCCGCAAAAACACTTAGCAAAAATTAATTTCGAAAATACCTTAGCCAACATCAAAAATTGCTATGGAGAAATTTGCACATGAATTCTAACACCACCCGCTATGTCCACTTCACGATGAAAAACCCTTTCACGATATTCGAACACGGAACCTCCCATTCGGGTAGCGCGCCAATAGCCTAGCCGCTACCGGTGCACCAAAGGCACCCGGTGAGGTTTAAACCTCATGTTGTTAACCTTGATCCTTCTGCACCAGGGATAAAATGAAACCATAGTCCCTTCCTTTCCTCTACCGTGACACAATGACAATAAACTTTACGGCGGATTTGACAAACGGCGAGTGCAGACAAACGAACAGTAGATCCACGAAAAATGGCGAAGACAGTCAAATTTACAACGAGCAACACATTTCAAAATTTGGATCGGATCAATCTTTGTTTTCATCAAGGGAGATTTATATGCAATTTACCATAAGCTCTTTGACGTCGACGAGGAGTTTAACACGTCGGTGGAGGTCTTTGCTAGCGCCCACAACTTAAAACATTTTCGCCATGGATTAGGAGAACCCATTGCAAATAATAATTTATTTATTTAAAAATAATTAAATGGAACCTTAACAAGGTTTTTAATTATTTAAATAAATACTTCCTCAAAAGCAAAAGCAAAAGCAATGTACCCAAAGTACCCAAAATTTCCAACAATATAAGTCATGGCTTGCTGATAAGTTGCACCTGCATTCTTCAAACCGAATAGCATCACTTTCCAATAGAAAGTCCCCCAAGGGGTAATAAAGGTTGTTTTAGCCTGATCTTCAGGAGCTATCCTAATCTGATTCTAACTAGAAAATCCATCCATTAAGGATATCATTCCACTCCCAGTAGTAAAATCAATTATATGATCCATATTGGGAAGGAGAAAATCATCTTTAGGGCATGCAACATTAATATCTCTAAAGTTTGTACAAATCCTAATCATAGTAGCTTCTTTCTTAGTTACTGGAACTACATTCGAGACACATTCAACATAATCAATGGCTTGTATAAAAATAACATTTAGGAGTTTTTCTAACTCCCATTTGACTAGTAAGGCCACTTTAGGATGCATTTTTCTAAGCTTTTGCTTAACAGGTTTAGCATCTGGATGCACTACTAGGTGATGCATAACTATAGAAGGGTCTAAACCTGGCATATCTTCATATGTCCAAGCAAAAACATCTTCATATTATTTAAGAAATGCAATGTATTTATCCTATTTTTCTTGACTCAATTCTGATCCAATGTTGATTATGTGAGGGTTATCATTGGTTCCAATGTTAATTTTTATGACATTTTCTACTTCCATGTGTAGATATCTCTCAAAATTAGGTGGGGCGGGTGAAACACCCAATTCTTGTAATTCTTCCAAGGTTAGCTTGGATAATTCATCTTGAGGAGTCGTGGCCTCAAGCTGGGCTATGCTAGGTTTAGAGCCATCAAAATAAAATCCATTATGTACAACGGAGGCATCATGAAAGATATCTCCCTCCAACTCATCGTCGGATTCAGCGATCATCTCATGATAAGCAATAGATAACATATTACATGTGAATGTCTTATTCATTAAACGCAAAGCATCACATTCATATAAATAATCTTAGTAACATATAATATGGTCATCATCCTCAAATGGGAATGGCTGACCCTTACTAGAAAATAGGCCCACACCACATCGGGCGGGCCACACTTCTACCTCAAAAGGTTCTTTCATACCATTCTGGAAAGGTCCCAAACCTTTCCCTTTATATCCCAATTTAAGCATTATAGGTTTGGCTTTAATATACTCATTAGTAAAATAACATCGAGCATATCCATCATAATGAGTTTTGATGTTTCTGGGTATTCTACCCTAGTCATATCCCTTTATAAATAAAGGCATGGCTCCCGACTTGGTAAATACTTCCCATAGGTTGTGGGAGGCCCAAGGTACGAGGAGATGGTGGCAAATTATTTAAAATAAGGGAATCTTGCATAAAAGCATTCGTTTCTTCTGATATAAGAATTTTAGATAGATCGGGTAAGATCTCATCAGTAAGAGCATAAGAGGTAGAAGGAACATTCCCTACATCTTTCAATGTGGAAAATATGAATTTGGTGGATGTAGACGGTGTAGGGGTGTCGATAGATGGGTCTATTAAAGGTATGGAAGTTATAGGAGTAGAACAAGAAATATTGGTTGTGGGATTAGGATATTTCTTAGGTCCTAATGTGGTTTGTTCAGAGGATGGTTGAGTTATATGTGGAGGTGCAACTGATGGAGAAGAAGTATATGATGTTGTGGGTGTGAGTTTCACATGTTTAGATGGATAATGAGAATTAGGATGTGTGGATGACAGAGCGGGGAAAAATTGAACTCCAATAGGTTCTGCCAAAGCACACATATCAAAGGGTCTTGGATCACCATGAATGGTAACCAACTAATTCTTAAATTCAAACTTAACACATTGATGTAAATTTGAGGGAACAACTCACATCGCGTTGATCCAAGGATGACCCAAGAGTATATTGTATGATGCAGGGCAATGTACAATAAACATAGTCGTATCCAAGGTTCTTGGACCAACCTACAATGGAATGGTAATAACTCCACATGTTTCTTGTGTTTCATCATTGAAAGATTTTATGATCATATCAGTTCTTTTCATTTCATCACTTCTAAACCCAAATCTTTGGTAGAAGTCAAAAGTGTAGATATTTAAAGATGAACCATTATCAATCAAAACTTGTTTGACTACTACATATTCAATTAAGGCAGTAATATACTAGGGGTTATCTTTATGTAAACTATGTTGCGGTATGTCTCTATCCCAGAAGTCAATACAATCAACTTCACAAGTTATTATAGTATCGACCATGGCTTTAGGTTGAATATCTTATGGTACCATCATCTGACTTAATGTGAGCATTAATTCATCTCTATGTGTAGGAGAAGATCTTAAAAGGTCCAAGAGAGAAATTCTAGTTGTAATATTGATAATTGTTCATTAATATTATAAGGAGGTTTAGGTTGAACATTAGGTGAATGATTCCCTTTATTAGGAACCTTCAAAACAAATGGAGCTGATCCACCATTCCGAATTTGATCTTGTTGAGAATTTTGAGTCTGTTGTCTAGTAACAGCTCTGATGGTACCCATAATATTATTCTGCGGATGATGAATAGGTCTTGGTCTAGCATTTATAGCTAGCTCATTAGAAAGTAATTGGTGAGACGATGGTCTAGTAGTGTCTCTTCTTGTAAATGGATCTTCTGGAACCATATAACTTGTGATAGGGTGAATAGGATCTAATTCATCTTTAGAACTATTTGATTTATTTGATGTGATTTCCATATCACTCTCAGTCTCATATTTTGTATCACTAAGATCAGGTATCTGAATATTATATAGAGGCCTAGTTGTAACCACGGATAAAGTTGTGTCAAATATTTCTAGATCATGAACAGGTAAATGCCCACTAATAGTTCCTACATATCGGGCAGGAGGAGGGACATTATGATGTTCAACTTGATTAGCCACCTCCTTACCATGTTTTTGTAAGGGATGTTGAAAGATGTCCAATGACTGATTGGCATTCTGATTCTGGTTTTATGGGGTGTTCTTTTGAACAATATTAGGAGGATTTTGCTTAGGTTGAAAGGCTTGCACCTCCATCTCATTTTTGTCAATCAAGTCCTATATTTTATGTTTTAATATTTTACAAGAGTTGGTAGTGTGTCTAGGTCCTCTATGGAAATCATAGTGTAAATATGCTCTGTATCCAGGTATAGTTGGATTCGGTTCATCAATATTTGGTAATTGAATCAAAACTTATTCTAATAATTGTGGTAGAATAGTTGATAAAGGTTGATTTAACCTAGTAAATTCTCAAGGAGGTCTATCAGGAGGTTTCAGTACAAACTTCTCTGCTGTCTTTGCAGCATTAACATTAGAAGTATTTTTGCTATCGGTGACTCCATCACCCATAACTTGTTTATTCTTATATTGATTTTTGGATGTTTTCTCATCGTCTCTCTTTTTAAGATGGCCTCTCCTAATGAGAGCATATTCCACTCTTCGGGCTAAGTCTATAGCCTAATCGAATGTGGTCAAGGTAGCAGTTGATAATTTGTAAGATAATTGCTCTTGCAAATTATTAATAAAGATGTCCAACATCTCCCTATAAGGTAACACAAAGTGCAATTTTCCTATCAAATGTATCCACCTAGCTAGGAAATCAGCAAAGCATTCCTCTTTGCCCTATTTTAAGTTATACAAATCTTTAATGGTCACATCTCTTTCGATGTAGGCACTAAATTGATGAACAAAAGACTCGGAAGTTTCTTTGAAATTAGTCAAAGAATTAGTGGGTAATTGATAATACCACTCTAATGCCATTCCTCCCAAGTTTTTCGAGAACATTTTTAGTAATTACATGTCAGCATGTGATATATCATGACATGCTATCCTAAACATACGAAGATGCTCTATGGGATCTTCGATTCCTTTATATATGGGAAGAACATGCATAGGAAAATTTTTAGGATACGGTTGTTCTACGACTATAGGATCTAAATGCTGACTACACATCTCTCGATAATTGTACGAGGGACAATAGGGATCTATCTGGTCCATGCAAAAAACTAACTATTTCACCATGGCTTCCAGATTGCTAGTTTGTCCACCATATTGATTCGGTGGCACATAGGTATGGGATCTATGAGCGTATGATTGTGTGATACAAATATTAGATGTTATATTACTATTATGCAAAGTGTTGGTAGGAAGAGTATTATGAAGGGGATTTGTAATAGTATTATGTTGTACCTTAGATTGTTGGTAATTAGTGTTCGATTTTGTTTTGGGTTTCTGTTGATTTGAGGTATGTTGATCAAGAGCTTGGCAAAATAGAGTAGTAAATGATGGTTTATTTTGTGCGGGAATGACCCTAGGCTTGTTAACAGGCACTTTAGATCATTGGGTAACTTGTTGTTGTTGCATGCTCTGGATCGTAGCTACTATATCCAAATTGGATGGTCCAGCTTGATCACTCTCTTGTTCAATAAAGGACAAGGTATTAGTGTATGTTTGAAATACTTCTAAATTTTCTTGAGTGTCACTAATTCGATCCTTGTCCATATGGACTGCTCTATTAAAAACACCAATATTAGTGTTAATGAACTTCCAGAATTGTTCCATGTTCTCAAAAGCAATATCTCCTCCTGAATACATTTTAGGGGATGAGGATCCTTTCTCTCTAATAGTTTCTTCTTGTTCATTTCCTACAACAAGCTCTTCTTCTTGCTGGTATAAGGTTTCTTCTTCCTGAACTTGGTCCTCAGGAAGGACATTTTGGTCAGTTAATGTTCTTCCTAACCAATCTTCATCTTCTTCGGTTTGTTTTCCATTCCTAAGTCTAGGCATTGTGCTAAACTTAGGTTTTAGAAAATATATAAACTTATATATATATATATATATATATATATATATATATATATATATATATATATATATATATATATATATATATATGCGATAGGGTTGAGAGGTATATATTTTAACTATATACCTACTGTATTGCTCCAAATTTTTTGCATCCCTACCTTCAGGCTATAGGATCTATGCCTGGAAGGAGGATGGGAAAAGGATGGCATGGTACCTCGGACTAAGAGGCCTTGCGAAGGTCCCGCATCTCGGGGGAGGTGTAATATGGTGATTTTTTGACGGATGGTGGGTTCACCAAGAAACGTTTGAATGGCAGTTTCCACGCCTAGGTTGGGAATGTGTTTGATGGGTTTAGTTTTAGCTTTAATCATCCAAGTCCTAGGTTTGGCCAAAATGCGTCTAAGCTATTCTATATGAAATGCAGATTTACATGAAGACAGAAACGGATTTAGACAAAAAAACAGAAAGAACAAGATGGTTTAAAGACCCATACCTGATCTGGATGTCTAATGAAGGTTCTAATTTTTGAAGTAGTCAGGATCGTCTCCTATCTGACAGGATCGTCTGAGATCTGACGAATTCATCAAAGACCTGCAAACAAAAAAATAGATGCAAAATATAAGGAATGCAACTATGATAACAGAGGGTAATGATGTAAAATGATAGTAAGAACATTAAAATGATGATAATAAGCAAAAACACGAATGCATTATAATGATCTAATGATAATTTATGCTTTTATTATGCATTAAAGCTACATGGGTGAACTCCAAGATGCAGAATAATAAAGAATAACCATAAGTTTAACTAAATGCAGAATAATACAGCAGAAAAAGGATGAAGAAATGCAAACTCTAGGCACTGATTGCCCCCAATGTGAACTACAGTCGAAATTGTCTCGAATTGGGTCGAGATTGTCCGATATTGTATGAGATTATCTAAGATGAACTGAGCTTGCTTCGGCTGAAAAATAATGAAGTTCCTGCAAACAAACTTAAAAAAATGCAAATGCAAACAATGTTTTAATATGGTCTAGTGCGTGTAGAATTTGAGTTACAGGGAATTTCAGCCAGGGGGATGCTAAGGGGAGGGCTTAGGATTAAATAGGCTTATAAGGGAGGTTAGGAGGTTGGAGATCATCCTTTATTTGGGAGATATCCAATGGGTAGGGTCTCTAACGGCATAGAAACGCTTCTACCCGGATTAGAGATGTCGTTGGAATAGAGACTAATTATGAAAAATTAGTTTTGGGACAAGATCATCTAGACATCATAGCCCAGACGAAATTGTCTGATCTGAGGCGATATCGTCTGATCGATGATGATATCGTCAAACGGTCAAAACAAACTCTAAAAATGGTGTGGGAAATGAGGAAACGAATTAAGCGATGGTTTGGGAGCGATTTTGGAGGTTAAAATTTGAATTTGAATTATTTACTAGAGTAAGTGTAATTATTAAGGTTTTACTGTGCCAATTTTAGAGTGCTACACCTACTATAATATTTTAAAAGGAAATGTTTTGTTATATTTGTTTTTTTCTTTTTTTTTGTGTGATTTTATTATATTATTATTTTGTGAGAATAAAAATAACAAAAAACATGCTAGCTGTAAGAAACAATAGTAGAAAGAATCACTTAGCTTTCTATGAATATTTTATGGATATCATCGATAGGGTCAAGTTCATCAGGAGTCATGAAATGTTCCTCTTCAAATTGGAAGTTGTTTTTCAAGAACTTGACAAAGTGTGCTATGGTAATATGATCTATTTCAGACTCTGACATGTAAAAATAAATTTCATGGCAATACTCTCGACACAAAACAGCTCTAGGAACTTTATTCCATATCTTTCTATCTGTAAGAATGACTTCTTGATCCTTTACACGAGATAGAAATTTATGTAATACAACTATGTTCTCAAGGTATTCCTCAAAGGTGTATAATTCAGAAGACACAAGTGCTCTTTTATCGACTAACCACCTATGGAAATCTCTTTGAAGTTCATGATACAAAGTCACTTGATCAGGATCTAGGATTCTATCTAGAAGAAACCTCTTAATTTGGCTAAGTTATTTAGATCTAGATTCAATAATACCCAATCTCCTATCAAGTTCATCCCACAAAGGTTGGGCTATATATGTTTGAGGTACTCTAAGCACAAAAGTAATCTCTATGGCCATTAATTGATTTTCAACATTTATGGAGATAGCTCATCTTCTATTATAATCTACCATCTAAGTATGATATGAAAATTTAATAGTTTTCTAATGATTCTAGATGTTCTTAATAATGTGTTTTTTTTTTTGGATTGTTTTCAAAAGGTGTTTTTAGTTTCACGTCGGGTTCACCAAAATGTATCACCCAAATTTTTTGCACCCTTACCTTCAGGCTAAAGGATCCATACCCAAAAGGGGGTGAGAAAATTATGGAACAATACCTCGGATGGAGAGGCCCTTTGAAGGTCGCACCTCTTGGGAGAGGGGTATAAAGGTGAATTTTTGACGGATGGTGGGGTTCACTAGGAAAATTTGAGTGGTATTTTCCACGTCTAGGTTTGAAAATGGGTTTGATTTGTTTGTTTTATGTTCAATCATTCAGATTCCTAGGTTTGCCAAAATGAAGCTAAGCTATTCTATATGAAGATTCTGATTTATATGAAGACAGAAGACATAAATGAATCCTAATGTGATTGAATACAGAGAATATATAAAATGGAGAAGAGTACACCTAATTTTTTATGTCTGATGAATATTTTGAAGCTTGTAGGAGTCCAGATCATCCCGGATATGATAGGATCATCTGTAATTGTACATAATCATCCTAAATCATAGGAGATCATCTGAGATCACCCAAGATCATCAGCAACCTAATGAATTCGTCAGGCGAATTCATCAAAAACCTACAATCAAGAAAATAGCCACCAAAAACCAAAAATATGATTGCAAGATTGATTTAAAATGATAGAAATAAGAGTATAGATGTTTGAATGATAAATCTAGATATCAAATTAAATAAGATGCACTATTTTGAAAACTTATTTTGAATTTTATTATGCAATTATGCTAAATGAGGTGAACTCCAAGATGCAAAATAGAAGTAAATTAATCTAATGCACCAATAAATGAGGAAAATAAGATAGAGAATGCAAAATCAGGGCTCTGATTTCCCCCAAGCTGAATTATAGACCAGATCATCTGTAATCGTACAAGATCATCACCGATATTGATAGGATCATCTAAAATTGTAGTTGAATCACCTGCAATGATTTGAGCTACCTTCGACTGAAACACAGTGAAATCCTACAACAAAACTTGAAAACACAAGTGCAAATGATGGGATATCACAACAAAACTAAAATTACAGGGAAACAATCAGTCAAGCAGCTAGGTAGGGAATCAGGTAGGGAGTCAGGGAGGGAGTCAGGGGGATAAACTAGGAAAATCCTAGTTTATATAGGATTAGGGGGAGGTTAGGAGGTTGGGGATCATCCCAATCTAGGAGATCCTCAGCATGGGAATCTCCAACCATGCAGACACGCTTCTGCCCAAGTTGGAGAGGTCGTTGGAACATAAGCTAATTGAAAAAATTTGGTTTTGGGACGAAATCGTCTAGACGTTTTATTCCAGATGAATTCGTCCAATTTGGGACGATATCGTTAGATCGAAGATGATATCGTCAAATCAATGACGATATCATCCAACAGTCACAACAACCTCTAAAAATGGCATGAAAAATGAGGTAAGCGATTAACAAGCGGTTTTGGGGTTAAATTCAAATTTCTACTTTTTATTGATGGTTTAACTGTGCCAATTTTAGGGTGCTACAGACTCTATGGTGGGTAGCATCGTAATGTTGGCCTCTATAAGCTCTTCATATTCACCATCGTCCTCATGAGGACTATTTGGTGACATGATGGATGAAGATTGTGTGGTACATGCAGATGCATCCATGACCATGCTAGGTTCTTCCTCCTTGATAGGAGTATGAGGATCCTCTAATGACACCTTCGAAGCAACTGTGAGAATATCTATGATGGCATTCATCAATCCTTCCCTGCTAAGCAGTGTCAAGAATGCAAGTGTCATAGGTGACTCCCCCAGTGATAGCGATGGTGACTATAACTCCACCACAGTCTACAAGGATGTGTCTAAACTTTGGATAGACTTATCATATTTAACTTGCAGATGCATAGACACCTCACTAGGTTCCTGCAGATGATCCTCAGGTTTATAATACTTGAAGGGATTTGGGTCTACCTCAACTATATGGAATTTTCTTCCATGGGTGTACTTAATGCACTGATGTACTATTGATGACACACACTCCATGGCTCTTATCCATGGTCTTCCAAGCAGTAGATTATACTATCTCGATCCCTCTAAAATGTAGCATAATGTAGGACTAACATTTTGTCCCACCTTGATGAGGAGAACTATTGTGCCTACTATAGGGGATTCCACATTGTTAAAGGCTTGAAGCATTAACGTTATTTCCTTGATGTGGGACAGTGAAATTTTGATATGTATGAACACTAAGGTGGTGATGATAATAATCATTGATCCTATATCCACCAACACTTGCTTATACATAATTTGATTGATCCTCACTATGATGTGCAATTTAGGATCAGATTCCTTGACAGGGATAGGTTTGACTTCCTATTTATGGAAAGTAATCATAGGTTTCTTATATGGTGGAATAGACTATATATATCCCAATGATTATGATGACTTTTGAGCATTGTTGACATTACTCACCTGTCTAACATAACTACTTTCAATCTCATGCTTACACATGGGGTCCTTAAACATCTAATTATATTGTTCTTCGATAATCCTAGGCATGTCTATCCATCTGGAGGAATGGCTATCTACTTTCTTAAGTGGTAATTCTTGATGATGCACAGGATGCATCACATTGACTTATTGCCTAAGCACTCTAGGTATGAGATTCTTTTCAGGAGTTACCTCACATGATTGTTCTTCATGTGCTCTCTTTTGGTAGATCCTCTCTTCACATCATTAGAGCTCATCCAACCTTTTTTTATGTAATATCTTCTTCTTTGTGCACTCACGATCTATATGCTTACACTCACTACATGCCTCCTCCAATTGGTATTGGATTAGTCACCTCTTATGGGCTATGTGCGAGTCATATTCTCTATAGGACTGATTTGTGGAGTAAGATCCACAACTCTCTGTATCACTAAGGGAAAACCTAATGATGTGGGTTCTCACTATACGTGTAGAAATCCCATGATCTATATGGGTGGATCCCCTACATGATAAAGGGGGTTCATGATGACTATAAAAATTTCATGCTAGGAGGATTGGATCCTCAAGTGCATGTTGTGTGCGATGCCTATAAAGGAGGCGTACGAGGTATGAAATATCCTCAGGAGAATATCGAAGGCATTCAGAGCCTCTCCATGAACTCTCCGTCTCATTACCTCATGATTGAGCTCTATCATGCCTAGTCATCATGATGAACCGAATAAGCAAGAATCAAGAGGTTTCCTCTCTAACTAATAATTTTAGCCTCAATGAAGGCCTTATCTTTATGAATTAAGCAATAAAGAAGCATATAAATTAAACAATGTGATTATCTCCTTTACATTTTAAAAGTGAGCCCTAAACTGTTTGATGTGTTTTAATGATTTGTTGTATCAGTAAAGAACTTTTTATCATGTTTTGAAAAGTATTTAATGATATTCTTAATTTAAATTAGCTTTCACCTATATGCTCACAACTTGACAACCTAGATGTGACTTCCAGGCCACGTAAATTGCCCATGTATAGTAATGAAAGTCCACACACAAACAAGGAGCACAGGTCCTACCGAATCCTCACCCAATCTCACCTAGTCAGTGTTATACCCTCTAAAGAGAAGTACATGCAATTTTTTTGGGCTACAGATGGTTCTTGGATCTAGTATTGGTCTAGTATCCAAGGGTACGTAGGATTTGGGCCAGCGGATGGAAATTACGCCCACCATCGCTGAACCCTACTAGTGGTTGGATGTGACTCCCAACTCACTAGTGTTTAAGTGAAACATGGTGTGTGTGGTTCATTTTAATTTGCATAAAATGACAAATGCATCATATAGCACAAATGATTGTTTCCTACATGTAATGTAAAAAGAAACATTTTATATTCAGATATACATGTTATACTCTACATGATTTTTTGACAATGCAAACTAGTATGAAAATGGCCACTACTTGGGCCTTAAACATGCAAACCGCACAATTTTTATCAAGCACACTGGATTCTAGGGTAGACTGCAATCAGAGATCCGTTGTTCCTAGCAACGCATTTCTAATGACATGAAAAATAAATGCAAACCTAGGACCTAATTTATTTTTTATTTTCTTAATTTCCTAGTAATATTTACAAAATTGATCACTCTATAAAAACACAATAAAAAAAAAATAACAGAGAGTGAAAAGTGGGACCTACCTTAGGTCCACATTTTATTTGTGCTCTATTTTCTGTTGTCTTCTCTGCCAGTTGTAAACTATAGGTCTGATCTATGGTCTACACTGTAAATCGTGTGTTGGAGATTTGGTTCAATTGTTGGCCCGTAGCTTATAGTTGTGGTCTGTACCTATAATTCTAAAAACAATAGAATAATATTTAGATCACTAATTTTATGGAGTTTTGCCATGATCACCTTCTGACCTATCCTAAAAAGCATGCACCTATCTCATGCATCAATTGAAACCTGTTGACAATTTTGGGTACTTTGGGTACATTGTCTTTGCTCAAGTGTATAAGTTGTCATTGATGTCAAGAAGCTCTTGAAGGAATTTGATTTAATGTCAAATAATTTTTTTTGATGAAGGTTACGGCATGACAAGTTCAAAGGTTTTTCAGAGCATGGACAGTGAGTTTCCAAGAAGACCATAGTAGCCCATTTGCAAAAGATCAAGAAAAACACAAGAAAACTGTCGCTATATCACGACATATACAGCAGGCAAGAAAAATAGTCACATTTTCATGACATGTTAGAGGAGAGAGAAAGAGCTAGAAAAATTGTCGTGATTTTGTGACATGTTAGAAGAGAGAGAAGAAGCAGGGAAAACTGTCATGATTTCGTGACATGTTGGAAGAGAGAGAAGCAGGAAAAATTGTCATGATTTTGCGACATGTTGGCAGAGAAAAATGCAAGTGCAAAAATAGTCATGATTTCACAACATGTTGGCAGAAAAAGAGAGAAAGGTGGAAAGTGTCACGATTTTGCGACATGTCGCATTTTCACGACTTGAAAAGAGCAGGAAGGCAGAGAAGGAAAAGTGTCGTGATTTCACGACATATTGCAAGGAAGGGTGTACAGACGAAAAAGTGTCATGATTTCACGACATAATGCAGGAGAGAGAGTATGATAGAAAAAGTGTCATAATATCACGACATGTCGAGTTTTCATGACCCGAAGAACAGAAAAGAGCTAAGGAGGAAAAGTGTCACGATATCGTGACATGTCGCATTTTCACTATTTAAGTAAGAGAGGGAAAACAAGTCAGTAGACAAAGTGGAAGCAAGATAAACTGTCATGATTTTGTGACATGCTACAAAAGTCAAAGTGAGAACTATCATGATTTTGTGACATGCTGCAGAACTCAAAGTGAGAACTGTCACGATTTCGCGACATGCAGCAAAGGGAAGAGTTTGAAATGAGAACTGTCACGATTTTGCGACGGGTTGCAAAGAAAACATACGAAAGCTGAAAGTGTCATGATTTCACGACAGGTTGAAGAAAAAGCGTACAGATGCAAAAAGTGTCACGATTTCGTGATAGGAAGAAAAAAAAGCAGATAGAAGCAGAAGTGTCACAATTTCGCAACAGAAACTAAAAGCAGGTCTTCTATAGGTGAAGTGTCATGATTTTATGACAAAAGGAGAGAGAAAGGTTATGAAGATAGAAGTGTCACGATTTTATGACAGAAGTGAAGACGAAGTTTGTAGAGGCAAAAGTGTCATGATTTTGCAACAAAAGTAGAAAAGAAGGTCGACGAAGGGAGAAGTGTCACGATATCATGACAAAAGCAAAGTTGATGCTGAAAAAGACAGAAGTGTCATGATATCGTGACAAGAGCTTAGTTGAAGTCGACAAAGGCTAAAGTGTCACGATATCACGATAAAATCCAAAAGAAAGTGTACGGTTGCAAAGGTGTCATGATATCACGACATGTTGTAGTTTCATGAAAAAAGATATTGAAGAGTTGTAGAGGTAGTTGAAGTTGACAAAGTTAAATGTGAGCTGACAAATATTAGGGTTTACAGTCGATGAAGTTTAGCCGATTAAGATTAAGGTTTTGATCTTGAAAGTGTTATTATAAAAGGTAGGTTATTTTGAAGAATTGGAGAGTTGTAAGTTGCGACATTCGTAGATAGAGCACAGAGTGAGAAGTTTGATCATCGAGAGCAAAGTGCAAAATTCGATCAAAGTGTGTAGAGTGAGCGAAGAGTCATGGTGAATTTTTCTTAGTGCCGTTGTGTTTGCGAAGATAGTGCAAAGGTTGAAGTTTGACCAAGTGTGGCTGTGAGTGCATAGAGAGAGCAGAGGGCACAGAGAGCACAAAGGGCAAAGACAAACATGGAGTGCTACTGTATGGGTGTAGAGTGTGTGAAGACAGTGCATCTTGTGTGTAGAGGATTGATTTGTTCAAGTGTTGGAAAAATCTGACAGACAGAGGAAGACTTGTACTAGACTGACTGACTATGTTTGGTATAGGTTGCTGAGCTGCTATGGACGTGATCATAGAAGGCAGAGGTCTCTTAGGCTAAGCATTGAGGACAGGAGGTCTTCCATGGAAAGGAGTTCCATGTGCTGGTAAGAGGTAGAGGTAGTTGATCTTCTGAGGGATCATTTCCAGAGCATAGGGGAAGGTATCTCCTTTGAGCAGAGGCTCATAAAATTAGATTGGGGGAAGTTATATCCTTTGAGCAGAGGCTCATAAATTTTGTTTGGGGGAAGGTATCTCCTTTAGGCCGAGGCTCATAAACATTGTAATTGGGAAGGATTCCCAAATAACCTTGAGATAACTTTTAGAGAAAAGTTTTGTGGACGTAGCCTAGCCATTCTGGATGAACCACATTAAAATTGGTGTCATTTTGTGGATGATATTGTGCATTGTTTTGATATTTCTTTAGGTATATTGCTTTATTATTTTGAAGTATAAAGGAAAAAGTAAAAATATGTCTTATACTATTCACCCCCCACTCAGTATAAGCTTGTGTTCTTCAATTGGTATCAGAGCGGGTGCCTTCAAAAAGTTTAACAGATTGAAGGAAAAGCTAGTAAAGAACACAATGGATTATTCAAGTGGCAATGCAACACCTATTCTTGATGGATCAGATTTTTGTCTTTGGAGTGCAAGGATGAAGGTTCATCTAATGGCACTTGGGAATGAGTTTTGAGAAGTGATTGAAGACTAGTACACTATTCCTAAACATGGTCCTTATACTAAAGAAGAAAGGCTCCTACATCACAACAATTCAAAAGCAATGAATGCAATCCTGAAAGGCTTACAGAAAGCAGATATCACCAAAGTGATTCACTACAAGACAGCTAGTGAAATGTGGAAACAGCTTGAAGGTGGTTCATACAGGTGATACAAATGTCAGAAAGGCCAAGTTGAGACACTTCAAAGGTATGTTTGAACAACTCAAGATGAATGATGATAAAAATATTAGTGACTACATGCTTCGTATGGATGAGTTTGTTAAATCCATGAAATACTTAGGTCTTGAGCTTGCTGAAAATGATGTTTGTGATAAAATTTTAAGATCTCTTCCTAATATATTTAGTGAAAATATTTCTGCTATTGAGGAAGCTAAAGATTTGGATAAGTTGAAAAAGGATGAGCTCCATAGTATACTTGCAAGCATTTGAGTTGAGAACTCAAGTGAAGGTTAATGTCAAGAAAGAGGCGACTTTCAAGGCTACCAAGAAATCCAAGGGTAAACAGCTTTAAGAGAGTGATGAGTCTTCTAGTGATGAAGAGGCATATTACAGCAAGAAAGGCAAGTTCTCTAGAAAGCACAAAAGCATGAAAAATATAAGATGTTTCAATTGTGGAAAGTTTGGTCATTATGCTACTGACTGTACTATTCCCAAGAATGAAAGTGATGAAGATAAACATGATTCTAAGAGCAAGGATTCTGAAAAGCACAAGCATCATAGGAAGAACAAAGATGAGCACAACAATCAAGGAAAGAGGTATTCTCACAAGCACAAGAAGAGTTTCTACCTAGACAAAGCAAGTAAGTGTTCTAGTAGTGATAGTGAAAGTTATTCAAGTGATGATGAAAATGAGATGTTCATATCAGAAAAAGAGGAAGAACCAAAACATAGATTCATTATCATGAAATGTCTTAGATGTGGAAATTTTGGTCACCTTGAGGATGATTGTACAAATAATGATTTTTTTCTAGTATGTATGAGGATGCTTCGAAAACTATAAGGAAGATGCTTGTATGGTTTTTGAAAAAGGTAGCACCTCTAGTGATAAGAAATCTGAAAAAGGCTTTGATGATTCGGAAAGCAAACAAATAAAGGATCTTGAAAGTGAACTTATTAATGCTCTTAGTGCTTTGAAAAAGGAAAGAAAGAAGAATTCTAGACTCAAGGATAAGTTAGATGAATGTTGTATGGAGAGAGATGATCTTATAGAAAATCTTGATTTCTCTATAGCTAAGACACAAGAACTCAAGGATGAGTTAGAGTCTAAGGTTCTTGAGTATAGTGAGTTAGAACAGAAAATGGCTTCTTTGAAAGAGGAAACTAAAGAGTACAAGGATAAGCTTTACAGGTTTCAAGATACCTCCAAAAAGGTTAAGTCACTCATCAAAGGTCAAAGAAATACAATAGATAAAACAGGCCTTGGTTTTGTTAAGCCACACAAGGAACAAGTTGGAGAGTCTAGTAAGAGACTCCAAAAGGAAGAGAGTTCTGATGAGGAAATTATTTCAGATCATGAGTCCTTAAATGATAGATGCAAAGAAATAGAAAATAGAATTCAGAATGAGAAGAAGTTTTCGGGACCCAAGAGGTCAAATAAAGGAAAATTTCAAGGTAGATGTTTTGCATGTCATATGTTTGGTCACACGGCTTCACATTGCATGGCTCAAATGAAGAAAGTAAATGACAATTTTAGAAGTGCTAGTTTCTTTCAAGGGTATTGCTACTCTTGTCAATATTTTGGGCACAAGGCAGTTTATTACAAGGCAAATAACAGGAACAGGTTTGGCCAGAACAGGTTTGGTCAAAACATGTTTGGTCAGAACTGGTGGATTCAAAGAACAGGTATGCCTAAAAGAAATAACATTGTTAGTTTTTATAAGTGCAACAATGATGGTCACACAGCTAGACAGTGAAGAACACAAGCTTATACTGAGACGGGGGGGTGAACAGTATATGACCACTTTTTACTTTTGCTTCAATTTAACTTTCAAAATAGTATTATGCAGTGTAGAGAAAGCAGAAATAAAAGCAACAATTAAAGCAATACAAAACACACCATCCACAAAGAGACACAACAATTTACGTGGTTCACCCAAAGTGGGCTACTCCACAAATACAAATTTTCTCTAAAAGTTATATCATAGTTCTTTGGGAAACCTTCCCAATTACAAAGTTTATGGGCACCAACCCAAAGGAGACACCTTCCCCTAGCTCTGCTCTTAGTGGTGATATTTTAGAAGACCTCTACCTCCTCTGCCCTTAGCAAGTGGAACTCTATCCACAGAAGACACTTGTCTTCCCTGCTCTGGCTAGAGATCTCTGTCCTCAACTCTATCACTGCAAAGCCATTCCTAAAATTTGCACTAAACATAGTCCTTTGGTTTGGCACAAATCTGTCTTCTTCCTCTTTTCTTTTCTGTTATAGTTGCACTTGGTCAAAACCAATTTTTCACAGTCTGCACAAACACAGCAGCACTCGATCTACTTATGCTCTTCTACAAAAAACATAGCAGCATAATCTTCGCACATCCAACACAAACACAGCAGCACAGTATTTGCACTCTTTTCTCAAACACGATAGCTCTGTCTTCACAACCTCTATGCAAACACAGTAGCATAGAAGTCGCACACTTCATGCAAACACAGCAGTCGATCAGACTTCTATTTATGCACCTTTGCGATCAAACTTCTCCCTGCACTCTATCTACGCAATTCGCACTTCGAATGCACACTCCGATCAATGATTAAACTCTCCAAGCAGCCCTCCTTTTATACTAATAATCTCAAGATTGAAACCTTGATCTTAGTCAGCTGCATATCCCTAAAACAATGTTGGCTACAAAACCCTACGCTGCATCGGCCCAAATTTAACTTTGTCGGCTTCACTGCTTCTATAGCTCTCCTGTAGCTTTTGGCATGAAACTTCAACATGTCACGATATCATGACATTTTTATAGCCGTACACCTTCTATAGCTTGCTGTCGATAAATCATGACACCTTGGCCTTTGTCGACTTCCTTTGTGATTCTATCGTGAAATCGTGACACCTTTGCCTCTTGCTGATGTCATCACACTTTTGTCATGAAATCATGATACTTTAGTCTTCATGGCCTTCCTTTCAGCTTTTTTCATGAAATTGTGACACATCTGCTTGTACTGATGTCATCTGCAACTCTGTCACGAAATCGTGACACTTTCGCTACCTAAGCTCTTTTCTGCCATATGCCCGCAAAATTGGAACATGTCGCAAAATCACGATGCTTTCGTCTTCGAGCTCTCCCTTCTTGAATTCATCATGAAATCATGACACTTCTTCTGTTGAAGACTTGCTAACTTTTTTTGTCACAAAATCGCGACACTTTTGCCCACTAAATGCTGCCATATCAACCTATCATGAAATTACGACACTTTCTGCATTCACAAGTTTTTTTTTTCAACCTGTCGTGAAATCGTGACACTTTCTACATTCATACAACTTCTTTGTATCCTGTCGTGAAATCACGATGCTTTCAAATTTTGAAAGCTTTCCTTGCAACCTATCACGAAATCGTGACGCTTCTGGATTTTGAACACTTTCTCCACTGCCTGTCACAAAATCGTGACACTTCTGGCTTTCGTACACTTTCTCCACTGCCTATCATGAAATCACGACACTTCTCCTTTCAGGCTCTTCTCTTTGCTACATGTCATGAAATCGTGATAGTCCTCAATTCGACCTCTATAGCATGTCACGAAAATGTGGCAGCCCTTACTTGGTACTTTACATCATGTTACGAAATCATGACAGTTCCTGAATCACTTTCTCTCTCTTCAATCTTGTCATGAAATCGTGACAGATCACACTGCGGACTTTCTCTTCTACAACATGTCGTGAAATCGCGACACTTGTTCGTACAGCCTCCTTTGTAGAATGTCAAAAAATCATGACACTTTTCTTTCTCTGCCTTCCTGCACTGTCCGAGTCACGAAAATGCGACATGTCACGAAAACATGACAGTTTCCATCTGCTCTTCTTCCCTACCAACATGTTGCGAAATCACGACAGTTTTTCCTGCTTTGTCTTTGTCTTCCAGCATGTCACAAAATCGTGACACTTTTGCCTAAACTTTCTCTCTCCTCAAACATGTGAAATCGTGACAATTTTGTCAGCTTCGTCTCTACCTTCCAGCATGTCACGAAATTGCAATAGTTTTGCCAGAACTTTCTCTCTCCTCAAACATGTCATGAAATCACAATAGTTTTTCCAGTCGCCTGCATACTTTTTCTAACTTATCTTTTTCTTGATCTTTTTGCAACTGGGCTACCCTGATCTTCTTGGAAACTTACTATCCATTCTGAAATATTCATCAAGACACATTCTTTGACATCAAACCAAATTGCTTCAAGACCTTCTTGACATCAATGACAACTTCTTACACTTAGAGTAAAGGCAATGTACCCAATGTACCCAAAATTGCCAACAATCTCCCCCTTTGTCATTGATGGCAAACCTTAACTAAAAACACTAGTCAAGAGCCAAAACTGAAAAAAACTGATCCAACAACTGAGAATCTGCCTTTGAAGTTTTTGCTTCCCCTGACTTGAAGCTCTCTTCTTCACTATGAAGCTCTCCTCCTTACTCATATCTCTCCCCCTTTGTCATCAATGGCAAAGGGTCACCTTTGGGGCTTGGGACTAAGAATGAGCCTCTTAGCTTAGTCCCTCCCCCACCTCCTAATGAGGTGATTTAAAACAAGGGTGGGAGTGAAACTCCCATTAGGCACTCATCATCATCAGTGTCTACAATTTCTTTGTCGGGACTTCTCTTGAACTCTTTGTCAGTATTTCTGTTCTTGTCACTTTTCTTGTTCTTGTTCTCATCTCTTTTCTTGTCCATACCTTGATCCTTGGACCTGTTTATACCACTGTTCCTATTCTTGTACCTTGGAAGATCAGCTCTGCACTGTCTAGCTATGTGACCTGCATTGTTGCACTTATAGCAAGTAACTATATTATTTCTTTCGGGCATAGTTGTTCTTTGAATCCACTGTTTTGACTAACCTAGTTCCTGTTATTTATCTTGCAAAAAATTGCCTTGTGCTCGAACTGATTACAAGAGTAGCAATACCCTTGAAATAAATTACGGCCCTTGAAATTGTCATTTATCTTCCTTACTTGAGTCATGCACTACGAAGCCATGTGGCCAAACCCATGACACGTAAAACATCTATCATAAAATATTCTTCTGTTTGACCTCTTGGGTCTCGAGAACTTCTTTGTCGCATTTAGAATTCTATTTTCTATTTCTGCGCTTTTATCACTCACGGAATCATTCCTTGTAATACTCTCTTCATCAGAACTCTCTTCTTTCTGAAATCTCTTACTTGATTCCCCAATTGTGTGGTTTAACAAAACCAAGACCTATTTTATCTGAAGGATTTATTTGAATTTGGATGAGAGACTTAACCCTTTTGGAGCTATCTTGAAACCTGTACAGCTTATCCTTGTATTTCTTATTTTCTTCTTTCATGGAAGCCATTTTATGTTCTAATTCACTATACTCAAGCATCTTAGATTCTAACTCATTCTTGAGTTCTTGTGTCTTAGCCATAGAGATGTCAAGACTTTCTACGAGTTCATATTTCTCCATACAACATTCATCTAATTTATCCTTAAGTTGAGCATTCTTCTTTCTTTCCTTTTTTCAAAACACTAAGAGCATTAGTAAGTTCACATTCAAGATCCTCTATATTATTGCATTTTGAATCATCAAGGCCTTTTTCAGATTTCTTATCACTAGAGGTGCTATCCTTTTCAAAAACCATACAAGCATCTTCCTTATCATTTTCTGAAGCATCCTCATACATAATAGCAACCAATTCATTATTAGTGTAATCATCCTCAAGCTGCCCAAAATTTCCACATCTAAAACATTTCATGACAATGAATTTATGTTTCGGTTCTTCCTCTTTTTCTAAAATGAACAACATCTCATTTTTATCATCACTAGAAGAACTTTCACTATCACCGCTAGAACACTTACTTGTTTTGTCTAGGTAGAAGCTCTTCTTATTCTTGTGTGAATGCCTCTTTCCTTGATTGTTGTGCTCATCTTTGTTTTTCTCGTAATACTCGTGCTTTTCGGAATCCTTGCTCTTAACATCCTGTATATCTTCACCACTTTCATTCTTGGAAATAGTACAGTCAGTAGCATAATGACCAAACTTTCCACAGTTGAAACACCTTATGTTTTTCTTGCTTTTGTGTTTTCTAGAGAACTTGCCTTTCTTGCTGTAATATGCCTCTTCATCACTAGAAGACTCATCACTCTCTTGAATCTGTTTGCCCTTTGATTTCTTGGTAGCTTTGAAAGTTGCCTCTTTCTTGACATCAACTTTCACTTGAGTTCTCAGCTCAAATGCTACAAGAATACTATGGAGCTCATCCTTTTTCAATTTATCTAAATCTTTAACTTCCTCAATAGCAGAAATATTTTCACTAAATCTATTAGGAAGAGATCTTAAAATCTTATCACACACATCATTTTCAGCAACCTCAAGACCTAGATCTTTCATGGAGTTAAAAATTTCATCCATATAAAGCATGTAGTCACTAATATTTTCATCATCATTCATTTTGATTTGTTCAAACATACCTTGAAAATGTCTTAATTTAGCCTTTTGGACATTTGAATCACCTGTATGAACCACCTGCAATTGTTTCCACATTTCACTAGCTATCTTGCAGTGAATAACTTTGGTGAGATCTACTTTTTGTAAGCCTCTCAGGATTGCATTCATGGCTTTTGAATTGTTGTGAAGCATGAGCCTGTCTTCTTTGGTATAAGGACCATGTTTAGGAATAGTGTATTCGTCTTCAATCACTTCCCATACCTCATTACCAAGAGCCATTAGATAAACTCTCATTCTTGCACTCCACGGACCGAAATCTGATCCATCAAGAATAGGTGCTGCATTGCCACCTGAAAAATCCATTGTGTTCTTAACCAGTTCTTCCTTTTGACTGTTAAAAATTTTTGAAGGAACCCGCTCTGATACCAATTGAAGAACACAAGCTTATATTGAGAGGGGGGTGAACAATATATGACCACTTTTTACTTTTGCTTCAATTTAACTTTCAAAATAGTATTATGTAGTGTAGAGAAAGCATAAATAAAAGCAGCAATTAAAGCAATGCACAACACACCATCCACAAAGAGACACAATTTACGTGGTTTACCCAAAGTGGGCTACTCCATGGATAAAACTTTTCTCTAAAAGTTATATCATAGTTCTTTGGGAAACCTTTCCAATTACAAAGTTTATGGGCACCAACCCAAAGGAGACACCTTCCCCTAGCTCTGCTCTTAGTGGTGATCCTCTAGAAGACCTCTACCTCCTCTGCCCTTAGCAAGTGGAACTCTATCCATAGAAGATACCTGTCTTCCCTGCTCTGGCTGGAGATCTCTGTCCTCAACTCTATCACTGCAAAGCCATTCCTCAAATTTGCACTAAACACAGTCCTTCGATCTGGCACAAATCTGTCCTCTTCCTCTTTTTTTTATGTTATAGTTGCACTTGGTCGAAACCAATTTTTCACAGTCTACACAAACACAGCAGCACTCGATCTACTTATGCTCTTCTACGAAAAACATAGCAACACAGTCTTTGCACTCTTTTCTCAAACATGACAGCTCTGTCTTCGCAACCTCTACACAAACACAGTAGCATAGACATCGCACACTTCGCACAAACATAGCAGTTGATCAAACTTCTATTTATGCACCTTTGCGATCGAACTTCTCCCTGCACTCTATCTATGCAATTCACACTTCGAATGCACACTCAGATCAATGATTCAACTCTCCAAGTAGCCCTCCTTTTATACTAACAATCTCAAGATTGAAACCTTGATCTTAGTCGGTTGTATATCCCTAAAATAATGTTGGCTGCAAAACCCTATGCTGCGTCGGCCCAGATTTAACTCTGTCAGCTTCACTGCTTCTATAGCTCTCCTGTAGCTCTTGGCATGAAACTTCAACATGTCATGATATCGTGACATTTTTATAGTTGTACACCTTCTATAGCCTATTGTCATGAAATCGTGACACCTTGGCATTTGTCGACTTCCTTTGTGCTTCTATCATGAAATTGCGACACCTTTGCCTCTTGCTGATGTCATCACACTTTTGTCATGAAATCATGACACTTTAGTCTTCATGGCCTTCCTTTCAGCTTTTGTCATGAGATTGTGACACATTTGCTTCTGCTGACATCATCTACAACTCTATCGTGAAATCATGATGCTTTCACTCCCTAAGCTCTTTTCTACCATATGCCTACGAAATTGGAACATGTCACGAAATAGCGACGCTTTCGCCTTCGAGCTCTCCCTTCTTGAATTCATCACGAAATCGTGACGCTTCTTCTGTTGAAGAATTGCTAACTATTTTTGTCATGAAATCGTGACACTTTTGCCCACTGAATGCTGCCATCTCAACCTATCGGGAAATTGTGACACTTTCTCCATTTGCAAGCTTTTTTTTTCAACCTATCACAAAATCGTGACACTTTTTGCATCTATACAACTTCTTTGTAGCCTGTCATGAAATCACAATGCTTTCAGCTTCCGAAAGCTTTCCCTGCAACCTGTCGCAAAATCGTGACGCTTCTGGCTTTTGAACACTTTCTCCACTACCTATTGTGAAATCGTGACACTTTTGGATTCCATACGCTTTCTCCACTGCCTATCACAAAATCGCAACGCTTCTCCTTTCGGGCTCTTCTCTTTGCTGCATGTTGCGAAATTGCAACAGTCCTTAATTCGACCCCTGTAGCATGTCATGAAAATGCGATAGCCCTTACTTGGTACTTTGCAACATGTCGCGAAATCATGACAGTTCCTGAATCACTTTCTCTCTCTTCAATCTTGTCGCAAAATCATGACAGATCACACTGTGGACTTTCTCTTATGCAACATGTCACGAAATCGCAACACTTTCTTGTCCGTACAACCTCCTTTGCAGAATGTCATGAAATCGTGACACTTTTCTTTCTCTGCCTTCCTGCACTATCCAAGTCACGAAAATGCGACATGTCACGAAAACACGACAGTTTCCATCTGCTCTTCTTCCCTGCCAACATGTCGCAAAATCGCGATAGTTTTGCCTGATTTGTCTCTGTCTTCCAGCATGTCACGAAATCGTGACACTTTTGCCCAAACTTTATCTCTCCTCAAACATGTGAAATCGTGACAGTTTTGCCAGCTTCGTCTCTACCTTTCAGCATGTCATGAAATCACGACAGTTTTGCCAAAACATTCTCTCTCCTCAAACATGTCGTGAAATCGTGACAGTTTTTCCAGCCGCCTGCATACTTTTTCTAACTTATATTTTTCTTGATCTTTTTGCAACTGGGCTACCCTGATCTTCTTGGAAACTTACTATCCATTCTGAAATCTTCATCAAGACACATTCTTTGACATCAAACCAAATTGCTTCAAGACCTTCTTGACATCAATGACAACTTCTTACACTTAGAGTAAAGGCAATGTACCCAATGTACCCAAAATTGCCAACAAACAGTGTAGAGCTGAACTTCCAAGGTACAGGAACAGGAACAGTGGTATGAATAGGTCCAAGGATCAAGGCATGGATAAGAACAGGGATGAGAACAAGAACAAGAACAGTGACAAGAACAAGAATATGGACAAAGAGTTCAAGAGAAGGCCCGGAAAGGAAGTTATAGACATTGATGATGATCGATGCCTAATGGGAGTTTTACTCCCACCCCAAAATTAATCACCTCATCAGGAGGTGGGGGAGGGACTAATCTAAGAGGCTCATTCTTAGTCCCGAGCCCCAAAGGTGACCCTTTTCCATTGATGACAAAGGAGGAGAGATATGAGTAAGGGGGAGAGCTTCAAGTGAAGAGGAAAGCTTCAAGTCAGGGGGAGCAAAACTTCAAAAGAATATTCTCAGTTATGGGCTCAGTTTCTTAGTTGTTAGCATAACTGGTTTCAGTTTTGGCTCTTGAGAAGTGTTTTCAGTAAAGGTTTGCCATCAATGACAAAGGGGGATATTGTTGGAAATTTTGGGTACTTTGGGTACATTGTCTTTGCTCAAGTGTATAAGTTGTCATTGATGTCAAGAAGCTCTTGAAGGAATTTGATTTAATGTCAAATAATTTGTTTTTATGAAGTTTACGGCATGACAAGTTCAAAGGTTTTTCAGAGCATGGACAGTGAGTTTCCAAGAAGACCATAGTAGCCCATTTGCAAAAGATCAAGAAAAACACAAGTAAGAAAACTGTCACGATATCGTGACATATACAGCAGACAAGAAAAATAGTCGCATTTTCATGACATGTTAGAGGAGAGAGAAAGAGCTGAAAAAATTGTCATGATTTCGCGACATGTTAGAAGAGAGAGAAGAAGCAGGGAAAACTGTCATGATTTCGTGACATGTTGGAAGAGAGAGAAGCAGGAAAAATTGTCATGATTTTGTGACATGTTGGCAGAGAAAAAGGCAAGTGCAAAAATAGTCATGATTTCGCAACATGTTGGTAGAAAAAGAGAGAAAGGTGGAAAGTGTCACGATTTTGCGACATGTCGCATTTTCATGACTTGAAAAGAGTAGGAAGGCAGAGAAGGAAAAGTGTCACGATTTCATGACATATTGCAAGGAAGGGTGTACAGACGAAAAAGTGTCATGATTTCACGACATAATGCAGGAGAGAGAGTATGATAGAAAAAGTGTCGTAATATCGCGACATGTCGGGTTTTCATGACCCAAAGAATAGAAAAGAGCTAAGGAGGAAAAGTGTCACGATATCGTGACATGTCACATTTTCACGATTTAAGTAGGAGATAGAAAACAAGTCAGTAGACAAAGTGGAAGCAAGATAAACTGTCACGATTTTGTGACATGCTGCAAAAGTCAAAGTGAGAACTGTCATGATTTTGTGACATGCTGCAGAACTCGAAGTGAGAACTGTCACGATTTCGCAACATGCAGCAAAGGGAAGAGTTTGAAATGAGAACTGTCACGATTTTGTGATGGGTTGCAAAGAAAACATACGAAATCTGAAAGTGTCACGATTTCACGACAGGTTGAAGAAAAAGCGTACAGATGCAAAAAGTGTCACAATTTCATGATAGGTAGAAAAGAAAGCAGACGGAAGCAAAAGTGTCATGATTTCACGACAGAAACTGAAAGTAGGTCTTCTATAGGTGAAGTGTCATGATTTCACGACAAAAGTAGAGGAAGGTTATGAAGACAGAAGTGTCACGATTTCGCGACAGAAGTGAAGATGAAGTCTGTAGAGGCAGAAGTGTCATGATTTTACAACAAAAGCAAAAATGAGGTCGATGAAGGGAGAAGTGTCGCGATATCATGACAAAAGCAAAGTTGATGCTGACAAAGACAGAAGTGTCGCGATATCGCGACAAGAGCTTATTTGAAGTTGACAAAGGCTGAAGTGTCACGATATCACAACAAAAGCCAAAATAAAGTGTACGGTTGTAAAGGTGTCGCGATATCGTGACATGACGGGGCACCAAGAAAAACACACTTCCTCCAAACCCTCCTTTTTCATTAATAAATCTGAAATTTACATGCATACAGAACAGCCCGCAGGCTTACAATCTTCGACCCTCAGCTCGGTTCTCTTCTTTCTCACTCCTACACTCTAAGTGCATTCCTCGATACATCGTCCCGAATAATATAATAAAATAGGTTTTTATAGAGGCCCCGACCCTCTCACGCATGAACTCCCGCCTAAAGGATTCACCAACCCGATTAATTACAATTTCAAAAATTGAGACACTAACCCGAATAAAGACCCCTCTCCGCACGGTCCCTGTCATCACTGAATCCGTCAAAAAAAAATCTCTGCGTGCCCATCCTCTTCATTCTCCGCGCTTCTAGAATTCTCGGCTTTCTCTTCAGCTTCCGCCACATGTCAACTTCGAACGGTCCTCAAAAATATCGTTCCCGCCATATTTTTCTCTTCCTGTGCCATTTTCTCTCTCCGTCGCGATATCACGACATGTTGTGATATTGTGACATTCTGGCCACCCTGCACTTCCTCGTCATTTTGTTCGTGATATCGCGACATGTCGCGATATCGCGACCATCTCTCGCCATGCCTTGCCTTTTATAATTTTGTTGCAATATCGTGACGTCCCTGCTTCTCCACCTTTCCTTCGACTTTATGTCACGATTTCATGATGTGTCGCGAAATCGCGACACTCCCACTGCCCCCACCTGCTGCTGCCTTCCATGTCATGATTTCGCGACAGTCGCAATTTTGCAACATGTCACAAAATCATGACATCCCATCTTCTTCCCTTTATGGCTGCTCTGCTTCGTCGCAATTTCGTGACATGTCACAAAATCGTGACAACCCTGCTGTGCTCCTCTGTTGCTGCTCTGACGTCGCGATGTTGCGATTTCGTCCCAAGCTTTCGCCTTCACCTTCATCTCCTTATGATGTCACGATTTTGCGACATCGCAAAATCGCGACGTCGCAATTTCACTACTGCTCCCTACCTTCATCCCTGTCTCGTCTGGACGTCATGATTTTGTGATGTCGCGAAATCGCGACGTCACGATTTTGCTACACTTTCTCCTTCCTCGCCCGCTACGTTTTTTCGTCACGATTTCGTGACATGTCGCGAAATCACGACCTTCCAACTCCTCCGCCTCCACTTTCGAAATCTATCGCGATTTCGTGACATGTCGCAAAATCGTGCCCCCTTCTGCTGTATTTTCTCTCTCCTACCGACTGTTGCAATTTCGTGACATGTCGTAAAACCGTAGCCCCTTCTGCTGGACTTTCTCCTTGCCTTCTGCTTTTTCTTCCCGAGCCGACTCTTCAGAAGTGGCTCTCTCGCAATTTGATGCTTCTCTGCTGGTGTTGTCGGATGCTCCTGCATCAGACACCCGGGGTACGTGGAGAAGTGATCTTCACTTCTGATTGGTCCGGTTGCTGCCTCCTGCAACACTTCCAGACCATCCTCTGCCTCTGCAGACTACTCTAACCCCGGCTCCTGGTCCATACTTCTGTCTTCTATTGGACAGATTTCCTCATTGCTGCAAATTTCTTCTACAGCCTGCTTTAACTCCTCTTTCTTTCTCTTTCTTTCTTCCCGCCTTCTTTGTCGTTCCTCTTGCTCCCGTAACTTTATCCCAAGCCATTCTTTTTGCAATGCTTTTAATTACCGTTGCAAAGCTAAGACTTCTTCCTTCGACACCATATCCTCCTTGCTATCATGTCTTCTTCGGGAATGCATTTTTCTTGCTTTTCTTATAAAGCTTTAATGATCCGATGTAGCTGCCTCACATCCAGTGATCTGCTAACACGCCCGGGATCTTAACTCACTCTCTCTCAGAACCCTCCCGCAGGTCCTGGTGCAACTGCCTCACCTTCGACGGATCTGCTGCACACTCAGGAACATTCGCTCTGATACCACTGACGGGGCACCGGAAAAAAACACACTTCCTCCAAACCCTCATTTTTCATTAATATATCTAAAATTTACATGCATATAGAACAGCCCGTAGGCTTACAATCACCGACCCTCGGCTCGGTTCTCTTCTTTCTCACTCCTACGCTCTAAGTGCATTCTCCGATCCACCGTCCCGACTAATACAATAAAATGGGTTTTTATAGAGGCCCCGACCCTCTCACGCATGAACTCCTGCCTAAAGGATTCACCAACCCGATTAATTACAATTTCAAAAATCGGGACACCAACCCGAATAAAGACCCCTCTCCGCACGGTCCCTGTCATCACTGAATCCATCAAAAAAATCTCTGCATGCCCATCCTCTTCGTTCTCCGCGCTTCTGGAATCCCCCGCTTTCTCTTCAGCTTTCGCCATGTGTCAACTTCGAACGGTCCTCGAAAATACCGTTCCCGCCATCTTTTTCTCTTCCCGTGCCATTTTCTCTCTCCGTCGCGATATTGCGACATGTCGCGATATCGCGACGTTCTGGCCACCCTGCACTTCCTCGTCATTTTGGTCGCGATATCGCGACATGTCGCGATATCATGACCATCTCTCGCCATGCCTTGCCTTTTATAATTTTGTCGCGATATCGCGACGTCCCTACTTCTCCACCTTTTCTTCGACTTTGTGTCACGATTTCGCGACGTGTCGCAAAATCGCGACACTCCCACTGCTCCCACCTGCTGCTGCCTTCCATGTCGCGATTTCGCGACAGTCGCGATTTCGCTACATGTTGCAAAATCGTGACATCCCATCTGCTTCCCTTTATGGCTACTCTACTTCGTCCCGATTTCGCGACAACCCTGCTACGCTCCTCTGCTGCTGCTCCGACGTCGCAATTTCACGACGCGGCAAAATTGCCCCCAGCTTCCGCCTTCACCTTCATCTCCTTGCGATGTCGCAATTTCGCGACGTCCCAATTTCACTACTGCTCCCTGCCTTCATCCCTGCCTCGTCTGGACATCGTGATTTCGCTACACTTTTCTCCTTCCTCGCCCGCTGCATTTTTTCGTCGCGATTATCGTGATATCGCGACGTCCTTGCTTCTCCACCTTTCCTTCGACTTTGTGTCACGATTTTGCAACAGTCGCGAAATCGCGACATCGTGATATCGCGACAATTGTTGCAGCTGGAGCGGAGGGAGGTTTTCCATCGCGACGTCGCGATATCACGACAAAATTATAAAAGATAAGGCATGGCGAGAGATGGTCGCAATATCACGACATGTCGTGATATCGCGACCAAAATGATGAGGAAGTGTAGGGTGGCCAGAACGTTGTGATATCGCGACATGTCGCGATATCGCGACGGAGAGAGAATATGGCACGAGAAGAGAAAAAGATGGCGGGAACGGTATTTTTGAGGACCGTTCGAAGTTGACACGTGGCGGAAGCTGAAGAGAAAGTGGGGGATTCCAGAAGCGCAGAGAACGAAGAGGATGGGTGCGTAGAGATTTTTTTGACGGATTCAGTGATGACAGGGACCATGCGGAGAGGGGTCTTTATTCGGGTTGGTGTCCCGATTTTTGAAATTGTAATTAATCGGGTTGGTGAATCCTTTAGGCGGGAGTTCATGCGTGAGAGGGTCGAGGCCTCTATAAAAACCCATTTTATTGTATTAGTCGGGACGGTGGATCAAGAAATGGACTTAGAGCTTGAGAAGCGTGAAGCTAAGCCGAGAGCTAGCTATTGTAAGCCTGCGGGCTGTTCTATATGCATGTAAATTTCAGATTTATTAATGAAAAATGAGGGTTTGGAGGAAGCGTGTTTTTTTTGGTACCCCGTTAGTGGTATCAGAGCCACTAATGGGGACCGAAAGATCAACACTTTGTCAAATTTTGATTTCTCATTAAAATTTGTAGAAAAATATTTACATGCATCTCAATGAAATGAAGCAGCCCGCAGGCTTTATAATGGCCGAGCTCGGCTTCGGTCTCCCTACTGTG
Source organism: Wollemia nobilis (assembly GCA_028583015.1). Classification (NCBI taxonomy): domain Eukaryota; kingdom Viridiplantae; phylum Streptophyta; class Pinopsida; order Araucariales; family Araucariaceae; genus Wollemia; species Wollemia nobilis. The sequence continues at coordinate 2,140,146 of JAQPPZ010017070.1, forward strand.
CTACTTCTCGCTATTTCTCCGGTCCACCACCCCAACTAATACAAAAAAATGGGTTTTTATCGAGGCCCCCGATCCTCTAGGCAATTAATGCCCCCGCCTAACAAAATTCAGATTCGAATTTTCCTCCTCTCCGGGTTTTTCAAAATTCCCATCATAAATGAGCCATCTGTCCGATCTGCCATGAGCTTATGTTAATGGCCTCCCTTGGCCTGCATCCATCGATCCTGTCAGACTATCCTCTGTACGGTTGTCTCTTCTATTAAGCCATCGCCTGCAATGGCTGTGTTGCCAGAATGCGTGGCCGATACCTCCCTTCTCCACTTTCGTGATCCCCATCTTGTCCTCTTTAAATGTGGCCGACCGCTTGTAAATCGGGCCATGCCTTTTCCTTGTCAAAATATATTTGGGTACACGTGCCCTTCACAATTGTCATGATACACGCGGTAGCCATGTGTCAAAATTTGGCCTTGCATGGCCGTCCGCATGTTCACCTTGGTCTGCTTTCTTTTCGGCCGCGATATCGCGACATGTCGCGATGTCGCGATATCGCGACCCAACTTACTGTTTTGCTTCTGACTGCTGAACCGTCGTGATATCATGACCCAAACTGCCTCCGTGCCTTGCCTTTTCAATAAGTCGTGATATCGCGACGTCACGATATCGTGACCAACTGCCTCCATGCCTTTGTCTTTGCACTAACATCGCGATATCGCGATGTCGCGATATCGCGACCAACTGCCTCTGCGCCTTTGTATTTGTCTTTGCACAGATGTCGTGATATCACGACATCGCGATATCGAGATGGAAAACCTCCCTCCGCTCTAGCTGCAACAATTATCGCGATATCGCGATGTCGCGATATCGCGACCAAATCGGCCCTTGCCCAAGGAAAGGCAGAGAAGCAGGGACGCGACAAAAAAATGCAACGGGCGAGGAAGGAGAAAAGTGTAGCGAAATCACGATGTCACGATTTCACGACGTCGTGAAATCGTGACATCCAGACGAGGCAAGGACGAAGGCAGGGAGCAGTAGCGAAATCGTGACGTAGCGATTTCATGAAATCGTGACGTCCAGACGAAGGCATGGAGCAGTAGCAAAATTACGACGTCACGATTTCACGACGTCGCGAAATTGTGACATCGCAAGGAGATGAAGGCGAAGGCAGAAGCTGGGGGTGAAATCGCGACGTCGCAATTTCACGACGTCACTAAATCACGACGTCAGAGCAGAAGCAGAGGAGCGCAGCAGGGTTGTCGCGATTTCACAACATGTCACGAAATCGTGACTATCGCGAAATCGCGATGAAGCAGAGCAGCCATAAAGGGAAGCAGATGGGATGTCACGATTTCACGACATGTTGCGAAATCGCGATAGTCACAAAATCGCGACATGGAAGGCAGCAGCAGGTGGGGGCAGTGGGAGTGTCACGATTTCGCGACACGTCACGAAATCGTGACACAAAGTCGAAGGAAAGGCGGAGAAGCAGGGACGTCGCGATATCGCGACAAAATTATAAAAGGCAAGGCATGGCGAGAGATGGTCGCGATATCGCGACAAAAATGACAAGGAAGTGCAGGGTGGCCAGAACGTTGTGATATCGTGACATGTTGCGATATCGTGATGAGAGAGAAAATGTCGTGGGAAGAGAAAAAGATGGCGGGAACGGTATTTTCGAGGACCGTTCGAAGTTGACACATGGCAAAAGCTGAAGAGAAAGCGGGGGATTCTAGAAGCACGGAGAACGAAGAGGATGGGCGTGCAGAGATTTTTTTGACGAATTCAGTGATGACAGGGACCGTGCGGAGAGGGGTCTTTATTCGGGTTGGTGTCCTGATTTTTGAAATTGTAATTAATCGGGTTGGTGAATCCTTTAGGCGGGAGTTCATGCGTGAGAGGGTCGGGGCCTCTATAAAAACCCATTTTATTGTATTAGTCGGGACGGTGGATCGGGAAATGCACTTAGAGCTTGAGAAGCATGAAGCTAAGCCGAGAGCTAGCTATTGTAAGCCTACGGGTTGTTCTGTATGCATGTAAATTTTAGATTTATTAATGAAAAAGGAGGTGTTGTGGTTGATCCACAACACACCCCAAAATTGGGGACCCACCTTTTTGCAGGCTTGCAGAGAAGAATCTCGGTGACCCAGATGCTAAAATTGAAGAAAAGAGGAAAAAATGCCTAAGTGTTGAAAGTGTCGCGAAATCGCGACTTGTCGCGCCATCGCTGCCGAAAACAGGAAAGTTGTCGCGAAATCGTGACATGTAGCTCCATCGCTGCCGAAGAGGAGAGAAAAGAAAAATTGAAAGTTGTCGCGAAATCGCGACATGTCACTGAGAAGAAAAGAAAAGGTGTCACGAAATCGCGACATGCCGTTGGAAAAGGATGAAAAGTGTCGCGATTTCGCGATGTGTTTTTCCGAAGCGTACGGATGATGAAAAGTGTCGCGATTTCACGATGTGTTTTGGCAAAGTGTACGGAAGAAAAACGTCGCGATATGGAGGAGAAGTGAAGGGAAATGGGAGAACATGTTTCGGAGAGATGGCCCGAAGGAGAAGGTGGTCACGATTTCGCGACGTGTTTTAGCAAATTGTACGGCACAAGGGAGATGTCACGAAATCGCGACAGAAATGAAGACCATGCCCAAAGCAGAGAAGCGGTAGCGAAATCGCGACAGGTTTTGCCAAGGCGTACGAAACAAAAAAATGGTCGCGATTTCGCGACGTGTTTCGGGGAGGCGTACGGAAAGAGAAAGCGGTAGCGATATCGTGACAGTTTGCGGCAAGCAGGTTCGGGGGCAAAGGCCGTAGCGATATCATGACGATTTGTTGAAAGAAGGCAAGAGAGTGATAATGGTCACGATTTCGCGACGTAAAGTTGCCAAAGAGGTCCGAAAGAAAATGGTAGCGATTTCGCTACAGCTTTGTGAGAAGGAAGCCCGACGGAGAGATGGTAGCGATTTCGCTACAGCTTTGTGAGAAGGAGGTTCGAAGGAGAAATGGTAGCGATCTCGCTACAGTTTGTGGAAAGAAGGCTCAAAAGCAAAAACGGTCGCGATATCGCGACAAGATGCTGCCGAGGACGTACGGCCGGGAAGAGTGTAGCGATATCGCGACATGTCGTGATTTCGTGACATGTCGCGTTTTCGTGGCCAAGAAGGTGAACAGGCGGCATGCAATTTTTGTCGGGATTTTCGTAGAGTGGCATTACAGAAGGCGCAGAGAGCGTGTGACACGTGGCATGCAGGTGTCAGGTCTGCAGAAGCGTTACATGCAACGGAGGATTTTAGGCGTTTCGACGTTAAACATGGAATAAAGACAAGGAAAAGGTGGGAATTCGAAAGGTCACATGCAGGAAGGTGAAGCAAAGCGACCAGGGAGAATCGAAGAGCCGTTTTCGCTAGTATAAATCCAGAAGTGCAGATTGAAAGAGGGGTTGGAAATTGCCGATTGCAGAGTTGCAGAGACAAGGGCTTTTTGCCATTCTGGGCCTGCACTTGGGCAATTTCCTTCTTTTTTGTTCTGGAATATTTGTGCCTGGAACATTCTTTGAATGTAATTGACATATCATTTAATATAAAATACGAGTATTGGCATCTCATTGATGAGAAAGAAGGAGTCATTTTGTGCATGCATGATTTAATGTTTTATCTTTCATTCCAGATTTTTGAGGCTTTTAGGTGAAGTTTAATGCAAGTGTGCTTGGTTGCTTCATGTGAATGCCTAAGTCTAGAATTACAGTAGAAACCCTAGAAACCAGCACCTAATTTATTTGGATTGTGCGAGTTTGCAAGTTCATTAGATTAGGTTGCATGCATAAAACCTCATTATCTTCGGTTTCATCGAATTGATGGCAGCATTCTGATTGTAGTTTAGTTTCTCTTCATTTACTTTTCTTTATTGTTCAAAACCTTGCTTTATTCTCTGCAGTTTAATTACTGTATCCAAATTAATAACTGAAAATCCATCAAAATCCAAGATTAAAGTACAATTATTCACTTTGAGTCCACTATAAATTCAAATTATATAAACCCCAGTGCCCCTTGTTAACATCCACTTGCAAACCCTAAGGTATTCCTAGCATTTCACTTGAATAACATCATTGGTAGACAAAGAATCAGCATAACAGGAACCTTGGAGAAGTTACCTTCTTTGCAAGCAGAGGATTTTAGGACTCAGATCCTACCGGAGAGTGTGCTTTCACAATTGGGTGAAAACACCACTCAACAGATTGGCGCTAGAAGGAGGGCCTGAACTGGTTTATTTGATTTTGATTTTCATATCTGAATGTCTTGTTTTTGACTTAATTTTGAAATCATTTACGGCTAAACTGCAACACTATTTTTGTTTTTGTTGCAGGTTTTCTTCGAAATAGTCGAGGGTTTCCTCAGGCAGGCTAGGCCCACCATGCCGTATTGCGACCAAGTCTCAAACAACCGGAGAAACCATTTTTCATGACCTTACTGGTACTCCCAAAGGTAAAGCCAAGCAAGTCGTAAGCACACCAGTCGCAAAAGACCTGTTTTCTCCGGGGAACGTCGAGTGGACCTACGCCAGTAATATCCATTGCCCCTAGTGTGCCTATAGTTAGTAATATTTCTACTGCTATTGTAGGTCTGTCTACATCAATTATGAGTCAAATGGCTCAAGCTCCAGTAGCTCCTTGGTATGGAGCTAACAATACTCCTTTGAATATTGCTGGGGATATCCATGAAATCCCCAAGAACATTGAAATATTTTTGCCTAAATACAAGCCAGATGGCCTAAGAACAGTAGAAGAACATATCCAAGCCTATAGGGATGTTTTAATTAGGCTGCAAGTTCAGCATGAAGATGTAGCCTGCAGACTTTTCCCCATGAGCTTGGATCCAATAGCATATGAATGGTATATATGCTTGCCAACTGGTTCAATCACCTCTTGGACACAAATGGAAAATGCCTTTGTCAATCAATTTAGATCACCCTTAGATCCCACAACTATTTACAATCAGTTTATTACATGCAAACGGGGCCAAGGGGAACCAATCCGAATGTTTAATCAGAGATTCCAAAAGAACTATAATAGAGCAATTAGACATTTTGCCATCGACCCCGTAGTGGCTTTGCAGATATATTTTGGGGCATTGGACCCCATGACAGCTATGTTTGCAAGGCGCAATCCTCAGGTCACCACGCTGGCTTTGGCATATAATGAAGCCATGACTATTGAGCAGCAATTGACACCGCAAGGCTACGGGTTTACCCAGATGCCTATGATGGGACAGTGTGCTCCATATGGTCAAGTTCCCCAGGCAAATCAACTCATGGCACCACAAATGCCAAGTATGAACGCCTTCCCATATCAGCAGTCGTATCCACCAGCACCCGCATATGCACCCATTCCAATCCAACCAATCACAACCACTCCACCTGTTCCTGCATTTTTGCAGAACAGTCAATCAACTACGCAGGAAACTAGTCAAGTCAATCCTCAAGCCATAGTTCCTTTTTCGAATCCGATCCCGATTCAAAGTGTCAACCCATACGGGAATCCAATTCCTCAGAACCCGACCCAAATGTGGAATCAAGACCCCATCAATTATGCAAATCCAATGGGGGTTAACAACAATGTGGTTCCACCGAAGGATGTTTTTTCGAAAGTCGAAGAGCTCAAGAAACTAGTGCATAAACTAAGCAATGACAGGGTTCAACAGCAGAAGTATGAGTCCCATGCCCCTCACCCAAATCAGAATTTTAACAATAGAGGGAGGCATCTGGAACACCAAGCCAAACAATGGGGGAGTTCCTGCTCCCATTGCTAATCAATTAGATGCTTATGCAGGCCCTAGCCAATCCAATTCTCTTTTGAATCTTTCAGATTTGGCATGGGAAAGGGGGTGCAGGTTACATAACACAAAAGAACACAATGAGAGGAATTGTCCTGAGATTGCTAGATACACTCATTGTCTTCAAGCACAAGTTGATGATTTGGAATTGGTATCAAATGAGGATCCATCGTATCATCAAGATGAAAATATTATGGTGATGGAAACAGTATATCACCAAGAGGGTGAGAGCGAGGAGGAAGAAGACGAAGTTTTGGAACAGGAGGTGCAAGCTTTTCGAGATTTCAGAAAGGGGACTCATGGGTACCATTTGAGGAGTAAATCTAAAGCCCCTAAAACCTCATCAACACCTCCAAACAATTCTATTCTTCCTCCAGGATACAAAGGCAAGTAACAACCCTCCCCCTCCACTCGGAAGAGAAATGTCTAATGACGTCCAGAAGGCAGTCAAATTCGAAAAACCAAATTATGACGTAGTGGAGGATATGAAGAAGTCCAAATCTAGCCTTTCATTCCTGGACGCAGCTAAATTGCCTGGTCAAAAGGAGGCGTTGATAAGAGCTTTGAACTCACCTGATCCGATGTGGAAGGAAAAAAGAGTTGAATCCCATCTGATTTTGCGAAAGGAGAGAAGGGATGTCCCGCCATTCTTATTGACTCTGAGAATTGTGGGTAAGAACTTGCATAACTGTTTGGTGGACACAGGAGCCACGAGCAACCTCATGCCTACGGAGATATGTCAAATTTTGGGTCTACAACCGGTTTCATCCAAGTGCACGGTCTTGCAATTGGACCGTTCAGAGGTAAATGTAGTAGGGACCTTATATGATGTCAAGATTCAATTAAATTCTGAACCCAGGGTCCAGCAGGTTGTAGACATTTTGGTGGTTAACATCCCAAGTAGGTATGGAATGTTACTTGCGAGAGACTGGATGAAAACTCTGAATGGTTATTTTTCAATAGACTGCTCGCATATGTGGCTGCCATGGAAGGGCATTGCAAATCAAATCAGAGTGGAAAACGAACCGAGGCTTAAGGAGATCATAACAGATTTCAACAAGCCGAATGAGGTTCAGTTTTCTGAGCCAGACCTAGGGGTCTATGCACTTGATGTTGAGAAAGCTGCTGACGAGCTTAAAGAAGAAGTGTGTCATGGTGGTTCTTCTGAGGAAAAGGATTACACGTGGTTGCTCAAGTTTGATGGATCAAAGTCTAGACAGGGAGCAGGAGCTGGAGTCGAGCTCACTGGTCCAGGAGGTAAACCATTATTGGCTGCCTACGGACTGCAATTTCCTTGCACAAACAATGTGGCAGAATACGAAGCATTGATCTATGGTTTACGTCTAGCATTGAGCAAACATGTTAAATGCTTGAAGGTTTTGGGAGATTCTGAGTTGGTTGTCAAGCAAATCAAAGGACAGTATACATGCCGCGACAAAAGAGCGAGCCTTTATAGAACTAGGGTTATGGACCTCATGGAGGAGTTTGATGCATTCAACATAGCCCTTATTTCTAGAAGAGGAAATCGAATAGCAAGACTCTCTTGCGGTCATCGCGGGCATGTTAAACCCGGTGGATATAAAAAGATGTAAAAAGTTTTCCATTGAGTTGGTTCCTTGTCCATCAATACCGATAATGTAAAGAATTTCCAGGTTTTTGAAAGTGACAGGCACATCTTCAAGTTTGTCACAAACTCGGGTATTTTTGAAAATCGGGTGATTGATGAGGAACAAAGGTGGCGGGGATGAAACGAGAAGAAAGTGAAGCTGCGTATCAATCCAACAAAATTCCTAAAGATGTGGTTTCATTAGAAAGGATGTTCGACATGGAATGCAAGAACAAGAAAAGAAAAAGAGTCCCACTCCCCAAAGATGCATGCGATTCAATTAATCTAGGGAGTGCAGACAATCCAAAGGAGGTGTACATAGCAAAGGCATGTACGAGAGGAAGAAAGGAGCAATATAATACGAGGCATTGAAGCATTACATAGATTGTATTGCTTGGGACTACAATGAGTTGAAGACTTACAACCAGAACATTATCACACATACCATCCCTTTGAAGCCAGACTCCAAGCCTTTTAGGCAAAGACAACGAGTTGTTAACCCGCTATTGGAGCCTTTGATCGAAAAGGAGGTTAAAATATTATTGGAAGCGAAAATCATTTTTCCTGTTAGGCACTCAACCTGGGTGGCCAACCTCGTTCCTAGTAAGAAAAAAGAGTGGAGAGATTAGGCTGTGCATAGATTTTTGAAATCTTAATAAAGCCTCTCAAAAAGATAATTATCCATTACCATCAATCGATGAAATTCTGCAAATGGTAAATGGATCTGAAATGATGTCCTTTCTCGATGGATATTCGGGGTACAACCAAATTCTTATACATCCAGATGACGGGATGAAAACAGCCTTCACTACCAAGTGGGGGACATTTGCATATAAGAGAATGTCATTCGGACTGTTAAATCGTTGGTGCAACTTTTCAACGCGCCATGGATTACGCATTCAAAGGGCTAATAGGCAAATGCATCATCGTGTATGTGGATGATATCCCAGTTTTCTCGAAGAAGAGAGAGGATCATGTTAAAGATTTGAAGAAAGTGCTTCAAAGATGCAAGAGAACATGGAATTTCCTTAAATCCCAAAAAGTGCATTTTCGGAGTGACAGAAGGGAAATTGTTGGGTCACATCATTTCAAAAGAGGGCATATCCATCGACCCGGAAAGGATACAAGCTATCCAAAACCTACCTCTCCCGAGCAGTAAAAAGAAGCGAGATCTTTCTTTGGGCAAGTCAATTTTGTGAGGAAGTTTATCTCTAGCTTTGCTTAGATAGCCAAACCTCTGAACCAGATGCTCAAGAAAGATGTGGATGTAAAATGGAACGAGGAAAGTAGAGTGGCTTTCCAGAATATCAAAGATGCCATTTCCAGAGCCCCTATCCTTATAAGCCCAGACTACTCCAAGCCTTTTTATATTTATGCTTTTGCATCAGAACACTCCTTTGCGAGTGTCTTAACCCAAAAAGGTGAGGATAGTGCCGAAAAACCCATTGCATTTTTAAGTGCCCCCCTGAAAGACGCTCAATTAAGGTATTCAATCCTTGATAAGCAAATGTACGCACTTTTTAAAACTGTGAAAAAATTTAGGCACTACATCGTGCACAACAGAATTATCGCCATCGTGCACGATATCTCTTTCTCGTCAAGACCATGTTTTTACAGAATGAACTAGGTGAGAAGAGAGGAAAATGGATTTCAACCATCCAAGAATTTGATCTCGAAATCCAACCAATGAAACTAGTTCGAGGACGAGGGATTGGCGAAGGCGATCGCAGAAAATAATCCGCAAATAACAGGTCAATGCTCAAATACAGAATACATGGCTAAGGATGACTGGTATGTTGATATTGTGCAATTTTTATTGACTGGTAAGTGTCCTTCTAATCTGAATTCAACACAGAGAAGAGCCTTAAGGCTTAAATCTATCAATTATCTGATAAAATCTGGTGTGCTTTACAGGAAGAATCATGAAGGTATCTACCTGAGGTGCTTGAGCAAAGAAGAAGGCTGCCGGGGTGTTGCGGGAATTTCATGGGAAACATGGAGCTGGTCATGGTGCAGCCAATGCTACGACACATCAAATCCTGAGAGCAGGATACTACTGGCCACATATTTTCAAGGATGCGCATACCCATGTACGATCTTGTCATATCTGTCAGGTGGCTGCAAATAGAGAGAGAAATGCAGCCATGCCGTTGCAACCTGTAGTTGAAATGAGACCATTTGCACAGTGGGGACTAGATTTCATCGGGGTTATTAACCCAAATTCTTTTGATTCTCATAAATTCATTTTGATAGCTACAGACTACTGTACAAGGTGGACAGAAGCGATTCCTACTAAACATGCCACCACAGATGTTGTGATTAAATTCCTTGAGGATCAAATTATAACAAGATTTGGAATGCCCGACTCTATTGTCGGTGACAATGGTAAAGCTTTTATTTCTACACAATTTGCAGATTGGGCATATGATAACAAAGTGAGCTTAAAGTTTGCATCCAATTACTATCCTCAAGGAAATGGGTTGGCCGAGTCTTCAAATAAGAATTTGTTGAATACTATTAAGAAGTTCTTTGGAAAAGAACCCACGGGACTGGCACAGTCAATTAAAGTTTGCCCTTTGGGCAGATAGGACCAGAGTGAAAGAATCCATAGGGAATACTCCTTATCATTTGGTCTATGGGCAAGACCCTATATTTCCAGCAAATTTGAAGTTACAGACCTTACATTTCATACAAGAGTACTTGGGGACAGATGATCAAGTTGAAGCCAGATTAAGCCAGTTGTTGCACCTTGATGAAAAGAGAGAAGAGGCCATGAACCACATGAATAAACACCAGGAAGTTGTCAAAAGGTGGTTTGACAGAAGGGCCAAAGTTAAATCATTCAGAATTTCAGATTTGGTATTACTATGGGACAAAAGACATGAGGAAAAAGGGAATCATCAAAAGTTTGATTGTCTTTGGTTAGGCCCATATCAGATTTTAGAGATTCTTGGGAAGAACACCTTCAGGCTAAAAACATTAGAAGGGGAAGATTTCATGCTACCGGTTAATGGGCAGATTTTAAAGCATTATTTTAGCCCTTAGGTTGTGGGATTTTCATATTATTCTTTTGGTTTTGGTGGGGATTTTCAGATTTTGTTTTTATTGTTTAGGATTGTTAGTCTAGCTAGGATTTTGGTTATGGATTTGATTTCAATTGACATGTGTGTTAATTTTGATAAAAAAATAATAAAATAAATAAAATAAAATAAAATAAAAAATAAATAAAGAATAAAAAATTGAGATGTCAACTTATGCTTAAGGTTAGGAGAATATGAAATATTGGAATTATCTTGTAAAAGCTCCACAAGTAACATAAAACATTTTAAGTTATATTGTTTGATTTTGTGATGCATGAAAGAATCTGTTTTGCATGACAATTCATTCCATTTGTAATTCAAGAAATAATGCATTCATGTTCCATCTCACCTTACATACATCTCATCTTAGTTACATATGCATCTTAGGTACGAAGCCATTAAAGTATGTCAAATCCTCTTAGGGTTGTGTTATAACATATATGTAAGTGAATCCTAAGGTTGGAAGCCGAGTCTTGAGATATCTAGAACCAAGCACGTCTCATTCATTAAAAAGGATCTTGAGCAAAATGATCAAAACCTAAATTGGAAGGAAGGGTTGGGTGAAAGAAGTATTTCATGTCTATCCTATTTATGCGGCATGATCCTTAAAACAGTGGTTTTGACCACTTCCATAGAGCTTAAAGCCTAAAATCGAGTAGTAAGGATAGGGTTAAATCCTCATCAAACTTAGGTTGAGGATCCAATTCCCCAAAGCTTTGATTTGACCCACATGGAGTAGTAAGGATAGGGTATAAATTCTCATCTCGGTTGGTTGAGAATCCGATTCCCCAAAGCTCTTATGTCTCATTTCATAATCGGTCTTGGATTGTAAGGATCGTACTATTTGTCCTCTACAAAGGATGAGTAGTCATCCCCAAGGTCTAAGCAACAAAATTAATGTTTTCATCTAAAATTTGGATTGCAAGGATCGTACTACATGTCCCTAGCCAGGATGGGTAGTCATCCCCAAGGTCCAAGAAGTAAAAGAATAAATTTTTCCCATCTCATCTTTATTTTGGATTGTAAGGATTGTACTACTTGTCCTCTGCAAGGGATGGGTAGTCATCCCCAAGGTCCAAAGAAATGGAGATAAGTTTTGGATTGTGGGGTTAGATATGCCCATGCATGGCATCATGTCTTGCCTAAAAAACAAGACCACTGATTGTCTAGAGGGTTAGACTAGCATGACCATTTCTTCCATAGCTGGTTTAATTATTTTGCTTAAAGTGAGGTAATGAACTCTAAATCAGAATAGTAAGGATAGGGTTAAACTCTCATCTCGGTTGGTTGGGAGTCTGATTCCCCAAAGTTCTGATTTCACATTCACTTGCACATGGGTTCTAGATGGTAGAGACTCGTAACCAACTTTGGGATACAATAAGGTAATGAATTAGTGGATCCTAAGAGGGTTTGGCAATCTTGAATGCTTGTACATAATAATAGAAGAAGGACCATGCCTTTTATGAAAGCAAAATCTCCTTGCACATTCATTAGGGTACACAAATCATTCACCATCCCACATATGCATTCATGCAAAACTGATAATGGAGTGTTGATCAATTTCAAATGATAGGGAAGGAAATTCATTGCACACACTGAGCTAACACTTGATGATTCTGATAATTCATGTCTTTCTGACCTTTGGGCATTTGTTATATTGCTTGTGTGCTAACATATGTTTGCGAGTTTGTGATATGTTTCAGGTTGGGTTCTTACTAAAATGCTCAAGAGCATTTGACAGCAGAGTCGCCATTTGTTGTGGTTGATCCACAACACACCCCAAAATTGGGGACCCACCTTTTTGCAGGCTTGCAGAGAAGAATCTCGGTGACCCAGATGCTAAAATTGAAGAAAAGAGGAAAAAATGCCTAAGTGTTGAAAGTGTCGCGAAATCGCGACATGTCACGAAATCGCGACTTGTCGCGCCATCGCTGTCGAAAACAGGAAAGTTGTCATGAAATCGTGACATGTAGCTCCATCGCTGCCGAAGAGGAGAGAAAAGAAAAATTGAAAGTTGTCGCGAAATCGCGACATGTCGCTGAGAAGAAAAGAAAAGGTGTCGCGAAATCGCGACATGCCGTTGGAAAAGGATGAAAAGTGTCACGATTTTGCGACGTGTTTTGCCGAAGCGTACGGATGATGAAAAGTGTCGCGATTTCGCGACGTGTTTTGGCAAAGTGTACGGAAGCGGAAAAACGTCGCGATATCGCGACAGGAAACAGCGAAAGGACTCGAAGCGGAAGGACGTCGTGATTTCGCGATCGATTGCAGCAAAGGTGTACGGAACAGGAAATGGTAGCGAAATCGTGACATGTTTCGGAGAGATGGCCCGAAGGAGAAGGTGGTCGCGATTTCATGACGTGTTTTAGCAAATTGTACGGCACAAGGGAGATGTCGCGAAATCGTGACAGAAATGAAGACCATGCCCGAAGCAGGAGAAGCGGTAGCGAAATCGCGACAGGTTTTGCCAAGGCGTACGGAATAGAAAAATGGTCACGATTTCGTGACGTGTTTCGGGGAGGCGTACGAAAGAGAAAGCGGTAGCGATATCGCGACAGTTTGCGGCAAGCAGGTTCGGGGGCAAAAGCCGTAGCGATATCGCGACGGTTTGTTGAAAGAAGGCAAGAGAGTGATAATGGTCGTGATTTCGCGACGTAAAGTTGCCAAAGAGGTCCGAAAGAAAATGGTAGCGATTTCGCTACAGCTTTGTGAGAAGGAAGCCCGACGGAGAGATGGTAGCGATTTCGCTACAGCTTTGTGAGAAGGAAGCCCGACGGAGAGATGGTAGCGATTTCGCTACAGCTTTGTGAGAAGGAGGTTCGAAGGAGAAATGGTAGCGATCTCACTACAGTTTGTGGCAAGAAGGCTCAAAAGCAAAAATGGTCGCGATATCGCGACAAGATGCTGTCGAGGACGTACGGTCGGGAAGAGTGTAGCGATATCGCGACATGTCGCGTTTTCACGGCCAAGAAGGTGAACAGGCGGCATGCAGTTTTTGTCAAGATTTTCGTAGAGTGGCGTTACAGAAGGCGCAGAGAGAGTGTGACACGTGGCATGCAGGTGTCAGGTCTGCAGAAGCGTTACATGCAACGGAGGATTTTAGGCGTTTCGACATTAAACATGGAATAAAGACAAGGAAAAGGTGGGAATTCGAAAGGTCACATGCAGGAAGGTGAAGCGAAGCGACCAGGGAGAATCGAAGAGCCGTTTCCGCTAGTATAAAGCCAGAAGTGCAGATTGAAAGAGGGGTTGGAAATTGCCGATTGCAAGTTGTAGAGACAAGGGCTTTTTGCCATTCTAGGCCTGCACTTGGGCAATTTCCTTCTTTTTTGTTTTGGAATATTTGTGCCTAGAACATTCTTTGAATGTAATTGACATATCATTTAATATAAAATACAGAGTATTGGCATCTCATTGATGAGAAAGAAGGAGTCATTTTGTGCATGCATGATTTAATGTTTTATCTTTCATTCCAGATTTTTGAGGCTTTTAGGTGAAGTTTAATGCAAGTGTGCTTGGTTGCTTCATGCGAATGCCTAAGTCTGGAATTACAGTAGAAACCCTAGAAACCAGCACCTAATTTATTTGGATTGTGCGAGTTTGCAGGTTCATTAGATTAGGTTGCATGCATAAAACCTTAAAATCACGACACAAAGTCGAAGGAAATGTGGAGAAGCAGGGACGTCGCGATATCGTGACAAAATTATAAAAGGCAAGGCATGGCGAGATATGGTCGCGATATCGCAACATGTCGTGATATTGTGACCAAAATGACGAGGAAGTGCAGGGTGGCCAGAATGTCGCGATATCGCGACATGTCGCGATATCGCGACGAAGAGAGAAAATGGTGCGGGAAGAGAAAAATATGGCGAGAACGGTATTTTCGAGGACCGTTCGAAGTTGACACATGGCGGAAGCTGAAGAGAAAGTGGGGAATTCTAGAAGCACAGAGAACGAAGAGGATGGGCGCGCAGAGATTTTTCTGACGGATTCAGTGATGACAGGGACCGTGCGGAGAGGGGTCTTTATTCGGGTTGGTGTCCCGATTTTTGAAATTGTAATTAATCGGGTTGGTGAATCCTTTAGGTGGGAGTTCATGCGTGAGAGGGTCGGGGCCTCTATAAAAACCCATTTTATTGTATTAGTCGGGATGGTGGATCGGGGAATGCACTTAGAGCGTAGGAGTGAGAAAGAAGAGAACCGAGCCGAGGGCCGGTGATTGTAAGCCTACGAGCTGTTTATGTATGCATGTAAATTTCAAATTTATTAATGAAAAAGTGGGGTTTGTAGAAGTGTGTTTTCCCGGTGCCCCGTCAGTGGTATCAGAGCGAATGTTCCTGAGTGTGCAGCAGATCCGTCGAAGGTGAGGCAGTTGCACCAGGACCTGCGGGAGGGTTCTGAGAGAGAGTGAGTTAAGATACCGGGTGCGTTAGCAGATCGCCAGACTTGAGGCAGCTACACCATATCGTTAAAGCTTTATAAGAAAAGCAATAAAAATGCATTCTCGAAGAAGACGGGATAGCAAGGAGGATATGGTGTCGGAGGAAGAAGTCTTAGCTTTGCAACGACAATTAAAAGCATTGCAAAAATAATGGCTCGGGATAAAGTTACGGGAGCAAGAGGAACGACAAAGAAGGCGGGAAGAAAGAAAGAGAAAGAAAGAGGAGTTAAAGCAGGCTGTAGAAGAAATTTGCAGCAATGAGGAAATCTGTCCGGTAGAAGACAGAAGTATGGACCGGGAGCCGGGGTTAGAGCAGTCTGCAGAGGCAGAGGATGGTCTGGAAGTGTTGCAGGAGGCAGCAACCGGACCAATCAGAAGTGAAGATCACTTCTCCACGTACCCCGGGTGTCTGATGCAGGAGCATCCGGAAACACCAGCAGCAGAAGCATCAAATTGTGAGAGATCCACTTCTGAAGAGTCGGCTCGGGAAGAAAAAGCAGAATGCAAGGAGAAAATCCAGCATAAGTGGCTACGGTTTCGCAACATGTCACGAAATTGTGACCTGCAATTTCATGACATGTCGCGAAATTGTGACAGTCGGTAGGAGAGAGAAAATGTAGCAGAAGGGGTGCGATTTCGCGACATATCGCTAAATCGCGACAAATTCTAGAAGCGGAGGCGGAGGAGTTGGAAGGTCGTGATTTCGTGACATGTCACAAAATCGCGACTGTCACAAAATTGCGACGAAAAAATGCAATGGGCGAGGAAGGAGAAAAGTGTAGCGAAATCGCGACGTCGCGATTTCACGACATCGCAAAATCGTGACGTCCAGACGAGGCGGGGACGAAGGCAGGGAGCAGTAGCGAAATTGCAATGTCGCGATTTCGTGACGTCGCGAAATCGCGACATCGTAAGGAGATGAAGGCAAAGGTGGAAGCTGGGGGTGAAATCATGATGTCGCGATTTCGTGATGTCACGAAATGACAATGTCGAAGCAGCAGTAGAGGAGCGCAGCAGGGTTGTCACGATTTCGTGACATGTCACGAAATCGCGACTGTCGTGAAATCATGACGAAGTAGAGCAGCCATAAAGGGAAGCAGATGGGATGTCGCGATTTTGTGACATGTTGCAAAATCGTGACTATCACGAAATCGCGACATGGAAGGCAGCAGCAGGTGGGGGTAGTGGGAGTGTCACGATTCATGACACAAAGTCGAAGGAAAGGCGGAGAAGCAGGGACGTCGTGATATCGCGACGTCACGATATCATGACAAAATTATAAAAGGCAAGGCATGGCGAGAGATGGTCACGATATCGCGACATGTCGCGACGTCGCGATATCGTGACAAAATTATAAAAGGCAAGGCATGGCGAGAGATGGTCACGATATTGCGACATGTCGCGATATCACGACCAAAATGACGAGGAAGCGCAGGGTGGCCAGAATGTCGTGATATCGTGACATGTCACGATATCACGACCAAAATGACGAGGAAGTGCAGGGTGGCCAGAACGTCGCGATATCGCGACATGTCGCGATATCATGATGGAGAGAGAAAATGGCACGGGAAGAGAAAAATATGGCGGGAACGGTATTTTCGAGGACCGTTCGAAGTTGACACGTGGCGGAAGCTGAAGAGAAAGCGAGGAATTCCAGAACCACGGAGAACGAAGAGGATGGGCACGTAGAGATTTTTTTCTGATGGATTCAGTGATGACAGGGACCGTGCGGAGAGGGGTCTTTATTCGGGTTGGTGTCCCGATTTTTGAAATTGTAATTAATCGGGTTGGTGAATCCTTTAGGCGGGAGTTCATGCGTGAGAGGGTCGGGGCCTCTATAAAAACCTATTTTATTGTATTAGTCGGGACGGTGGATTGGGGAATGCACTTAGAGCGTAGGAGTGAGAAAGAAGAGAACCAAGCTGAGGGCCGGTGATTGTAAGCCTGCGGGCTGTATGCATGTAAATTTTAGATTTATTAATGAAAAAGTAGGGTTTGAGAGAAGTGTGTTTTTTTTGGTGCCCCGTCAGTGGTATCAGAGCGAATGTTCCTGAGTGTGCAGCAGATCCACCGAAGGTGAGGCAGTTGCACCAGGACCTACGGGAGGGTTCTGAGAGAGAGTGAGTTAAGATCCCGGGCGTGTTAGCAGATCGTCGGACGTGAGGCAGCTACACCGGATCGTTAAAGCTTTATAAGAAAAGCAAGAAAAATGCATTCCCGAAGAAGACGGGATAGCAAGGAGGATATGGTGTCGGAGGAAGAAGTCTTAGCTTTGCAACGACAATTAAAAGCATTGCAAAAAGAATGGCTCGGGATAAAGTTACGGGAGCAAGAGGAACGGCAAAGAAGGTGAGAAGAAAGAAAGAGAAAGAAAGAGGAGTTAAAACAGGCTGTAGAAGAAATTTGCAGCAATGAGGAAATTTGTCCGATAGAAGACAGAAGTATGGACCAGGAGCCGGGGTTAGAGCAATCCAGAGGCAGAGGATGGTCTGGAAGTGTTGCAGGAGGCAACAACCGGACCAATCAGAAGTGAAGATCACTTCTCCATGTACCCCGGGTGTCTGATGCAGGAGCATCCGACAACACCAGCAACAGAAGCATCAAATTGCGAGAGAGCCACTTCTGAAGAGTCGACTCGGGAAGAAAAAGTAGAAGGCAAGGAGAAAGTCCAGTAGAAGGGGCTACGATTTCGCGACATGTCACGAAATCACGACTGTCGCGAAATCGCGACAGTCGGCAGGAGAGAGAAAATGCAGTAGAAGGGGGCACGATTTCGCGACATTTCACGAAATCATGACAGATTTCAAAATTGAATGCGGAGGATTTGGAAGGTTGCGATTTCGTGACATGTCATGAAATTGCAACTATCATGAAATTGCGACGAAAAAATGCAGCGGGCGAGGAAGGAGAAAAGTGTAGCGAAATCGCGACATCACGAAATCGTGACATCGCAAGGAGATGAAGGCAAAGGCGGAAGCTAGGGGCGAAATCGTGATGTTGTGATTTTGCGACATCGCGAAATCATGACGTCGGAGCAGCAGCAGAGGAGCGCAGCAAGGTCGTCATGATTTTGTGACATGTCACGAAATCGTGACTGTCGCGAAATCATGACGAAGCAGAGCAGCCATAAAGCGAAGCAGATGGGATGTCGCGATTTTGTGACATGTTGCAAAATCGTGACTGTCGCGAAATCGCGACATGGAAGGTAGCAGCAGGTGGGGGCAGTGGGAGTGTCACGATTTCGCGACATGTCACGAAATCACGACACAAAGTCGAAGGAAAGGCGAAGAAGCAGGGACGTCGCGATATCACGACAAAATTATAAAAGGCAAGGCATGGTGAGAGATGGTCACGATATCGCGACATGTCGCGATATCATGACCAAAATGACGAGGAAGTGTGGGGTTGCCAGAACGTCGCGATATCGCGACGGAGAGAGAAAATGGCGTAGAAAGAGAAAAATATGGCGGGAACGGTATTTTCGAGGACCATTCGAAGTTGTCACGTGGCAGAAGCTGAAGAGAAAGCGGGGAATTCCAGAAGCGCGAAGAACGAAGAGGATGGGCGCGTAGAGATTTTTTTTTGATAGATTCAGTGATGACAGGGACCGTGCGAAGAGGGGTCTTTATTCGGGTTGGTGTCCCAAATTTTGAAATTGTAATTAATCAGGTTGGTGAATCCTTTAGGCGGGAGTTCATGCATGAGAGGGTCGAGGCCTCTATAAAAACCCATTTTATTGTATTAGTCGGGATGGTGGATCGAAAAATGGACTTAGAGCTTGAGAAGCGTGAAGCTAAGCTAGGAGCTAGCTATTGTAAGCCTGTGGGCTGTTCTGTATGCATGTAAATTTCAGATTTATTAATGAAAAATGAGGGTTTGAAGGAAGTGTGTTTTTCCTGGGGCCCTAGCAGCAGAAGCATCAAATTGTGAGAGACCCAATTCTGAAGAGTCGGCTCGAGAAGAAAAAGCAGAAGGCAAGGAGAAAGTCCAGTAGAAGGGGCTACGATTTCGTGACATGTCGTGAAATCGCGATAGTCACGAAATCGTGACAGTCGGTAGGAGAGAGAAAATGCAGTAGAAGGGGGCGCGATTTCACGACATGTCACGAAATCACGACAGATTTTGGAAGCGGATGCGGAGGAGTTGGAAGGTCGCGATTTCGCGACATGTCACGAAATCGTGACTATCACGAAATCGTGATGGAAAAACACAGTGGGCGAGGAAGGAGAAAAGTGTAGCGAAATCACAACGTCATGATTTTGCGACGTCGCAAAATCGTGACGTCATGAAATCACGACGTCTAGACGAGGTAGGGACGAAGGCAGGGAGCAGTAGCGAAATCACGACATCGCAAGGAGATGAAGGCGAAGGCGAAGCTGGGGGAAAAATCATGACGTCACGATTTCACGACGTCGTGAAATCATGACATCGGAGTAGCAGCAGAGGAGCGCAACAGGGTTGTCACAATTTTGGGACATGTCACAAAATCGTGACTGTTGTGAAATCGCGACGAAGCAGAGCAGCCATAAAGGGAAGCAGATGGGATGTCACGATTTCGTGACATGTTGCGAAATCATGACTGTCGCGAAATCACGACATGGAAGGCAACAGCAGGTGGGGGCAGTGGGAGTGTCGCAATTTCACGACACGTCGTGAAATCACGACTGTCGTGAAATCACAACTGTCATGAAATCGCGACACAAAGTCAAAGGAAAGGCAGAGAAGCAGGAACGTCGCGATATCACGACAAAATTATAAAAGGCAAGGCATGGCAAGAGATGGTCAAGATATCACGACATGTCGCGATATTACGACCAAAATGATGAGGAAGTGCAGGGTGGCCAGAACGTCACGATATCGCGACATGTCACGATATCGCGACAGAGAGAGAAAATGGCACAGGAAGAGAAAAATATGGCGAGAACGGTATTTTCGAAGACCGTTCGAATTTGACACGTGGCGAAAGCTGAAGAGAAAGCGAGGGATTCTAGAAGCACGAAGAACAAAGAGGATGGGTGCGCAGAGATTTTTCTGACAGATTCAGTGATGACAGGGACCGTGCGAAGAGGGGTCTTTATTCGGGTTGGTGTCCCGATTTTTGAAATTGTAATTAATCAGGTTGGTGAATCCTTTAGGCGGGAGTTCATGCGTGAGAGGGTCGGGGCCTCTATAAAAACCCATTTTATTGTATTAGTCGGGACGGTGGATCGGGGAATGCACTTAGAGCGTAGGAGTGAGGAAGAAGAGAACCGAGCCGAGGGTCGGTGATTGTAAGCCTGTGGGCTGTTCTGTATGCATGTAAATTTCAGATTTATTAATGAAAAAGTAGGGTTTGAGAGAAGTGTGTTTTTCTCGGTGCCCCGTCAGTGGTATCAATGGGGCACCGGGAAAACACACTTCCTCCAAACCCTCCTTTTTCATTAATAAATCTAAAATTTACATGCATACAGAACAGCCCGCAGGCTTACAATCACCGGCCCTCGGCTCGGTTCTCTTCTTCCTCACTCCTACACTCTAAGTGCATTCCCCGATCCACCGTCCCGACTAATACAATAAAATGGGTTTTTATAGAGGCCCCGACCCTCTCACGCATGAACTCCCACCTAAAGGATTCACCAACCCAATTAATTACAATTTCAAAAATCGGGACACCAACCCGAATAAAGACCCCTCTTCGCACGGTCCCTGTCATCACTGAATCCGTCAGAAAAAATCTTTGCACACCCATCCTCTTCGTTCTTCATGCTTCTGGAATTCCTCGCTTTCTCTTCAGCTTTTGCCATGTGTTAACTTCGAACGGTCCTCGAAAATATTGTTCCCGCCATCTTTTTCTCTTCCCGTGCCATTTTCTCTCTCCGTCACGATATCACGACATGTCACGATATCGTGACGTTCTGGCCACGCTGCACTTCCTCGTCATTTTGGTCGTGATATCGCGACATGTTGCGATATCGCGACCATCTCTCTCCATGCCTTGCCTTTTATAATTTTGTCGTGATATCACGACGTTGCGATATCACGACATCGTGATATCGCGACGTCCCTGCTTCTCCGCCTTTCCTTCGACTTTGTGTCGTGATTTCATGACAGTCACAATTTTGCGACGTGTCACAAAATCATGACACTCCCACTGCCCCCACTTGCTGCTGCCTTCCATGTCACGATTTCGCGACAGTCATGATTTCGCAACATGTCGCAAAATCGTGACATCCCATCTGCTTCCCTTTATGGCTGCTCTGCTTCGTTGCGATTTCGTGACATGTCGCAAAATCGTGACAACCCTACTGTGCTCCTCTGTTGCTGCTCCAATGTCGTGATTTCACGACGTCGCAATTTTGCCCCCAGCTTCTGCCTTCGCCTTCATCTCCTTGCGATGTCACGATTTTGCGACGTCACAAAATCGTGACGTCGCAATTTCGCTACTGCTCCCTGCCTTCGTCCCTGCCTCGTCTGGACATCGCGAAATCGCGACGTCACAATTTTGCTACACTTTTCTCCTTCCTCGCCCGCTGCATTTTTCTGTCATGATTTTGCGACAGTCGCGATTTCACGACATGTCACGAAATCACGACCTTCCAACTCCTCTGCCTCCGCTTCCGAAATCTGTCGCGATTTCGTGACATGTCACGAAATTGTGCCCCCTTCTGCTGCATTTTCTCTCTCCTATCGACTGTCGCGGTTTCGTGACATGTCGCAAAATTGCGGGTCGCAATTTCGTGACATGTCACGAAACCGCAGCCCCTTTTGCTGGACTTTCTCCTTGCCTTCTGCTTTTTCTTCCTGAGCCGACTGTTCAAAAGTGGCTCTCTCGCAATTTGATGCTTCTACTGCTGGAGCATCTGGCAACATGACATGTTGTAGTTTCGTAGCAAAATCTATAGAAGAGTTGTAGAGGTAGTTGAAGCCGACAAAGTTAAATGTGAGCCGACGAAGATTAGGGTTTGCAACCGATGAAGTTTAGGGTTATGCAGTCGACTAAGATTAAGGTTTTGATCTTGAAAGTGTTATTATAAAAGGTAGGTTGTTTTGAAGAATTAAAGAGTTATAAGTTGCGACATTCGTAGATAGAGCACAGAGTGAGAAGTTCGATCACTGAGAGCAGAGTGCGAAATTTGATCGAAGTGTGCAGAGTGAACGAAGAGTCATGGTGAATTGTTCTTAGTGCTGCTTTGTTTGCAAAGACAATGCAAAGGTTGAAGTTTGACCAAGTGCGACTGTGAGTGCATAGAGAGAGCAGAGGGCGCAAAGATCACAAAGGGCAAATACGAACACAGAGTGCTACTATATGGGCGTAGAGCGTGTGAAGACAATGCAGCTTGTGTGTAGAGGATTGATTTGTTCAAGTTTTGGATAGATCTGATAGATAGAGGAAGACTTGTACTAGACCGACTAATTGTGTTTGGTACAGGTTGCTGAGCTACTGTGGATGTGATCATAGAAGGCAGAGGTCTCTTAGGCTAAGCATTAAGGACAAGAGGTCTTATGTGGAAAGGTGTTCCATGTGTTGGAAAGAGGTAGAGGTAGTTGATCTTCTGAAGGATCATTTCCAGAGCATAGGGGAAGGTATCTCCTTTGAGCAGAGGCTCATAAAATTAGATTGGGGGAAGGTATCTCCTTTGGGCAAAGGCTCATAAATTTTGTTTGGGGGAAGGTATCTCCTTTGGGCCGAGGCTCATAAAAATTGTAATTGGGAAGGATTCCCAAAGAACCTTGAGATAACTTTTAGAGAAAATTTTTGTGGATGTAGCCCAACCATTCTGGGTGAACCACGTTAAAATTGGTGTCACTTTGTGGATGATATTGTGCATTGTTTTGATATTGCTTTACTATTTTGAAGTATAAAGGAAAAAGTAAAAAGAGGTCTTATACTGTTCACCCCCCCCTCTCAGTATAAGTTTGTGTTCTTCAAAACCAACATGAAAGCATAAAATGACAAACTAGATTGTATATAACACTGAAATGAATGTTTCTTTTATTAATATTGAATATGGATCTCAGTTACAATCATGCCCCTCTTAGGGTCACCCAAAATGTTGATACAATTGATACAATTCCAAGGCCCCTAATGGGGTAGGCACACTATTAATGCTTTTCTAAATTGTCATAGACTGCTCTAGGGTGGATTTAGCCCTATTTTTCACATTGAGGAAGGAATTGAATTATTGAGTCTCCTTTGAACCTGCTTTCCTACGACCAAGAAAAAAATAGATAAGTATTAAAAGCATTGGGAACCTCTCATGATGAGGTCCTTTGAGGAAATTGAACACAAAGATGCTATAAACATGTGAAATCAAGAAAGCATACAAAACATGTTAGATCTATGTTAAATCGATAAATATTCCTAGATATGCATAAAATAACAATACATCTAACTATCTAATGACCTACTTATGTGAAATAAAACATGAAAGCATGGAAATAAGCCATTAATGTCATAAATGCTATAATGAAGTAAATCTACTCAAATCTATAATCCGGTTAGTCAGAGTCTCTAAGATACCAAATAAAGTGCTAAAATGATTAATCTAACCTAGCTAAACATACTAAAATAGAAATAGTAATGAGATCTTACGCCTGTTGCAAACTATAACTCTGATGAGAGGTCTACACTATAAACTATGGTTGAAATCTGCGATGAGCAACCAAGTAGTTTTGCTCTCCAAATTAGGGGTATGGGGTTGATCATCCTTGTCAAATTGATGATCAAGGGTTACCTTAGTGTCCTCTAATAGCTTTAGCAGTTGAATTTCTGGATAGGTCCTCCATTTTTCCAAATTAGTATTTCTTAGCACTTTAGCTCCTTAGGGCATCCATGGCACAATTTGACATGATGCTTGATGAATTAGCAAAGGAATTGGCAACAAATATCTTTCAATACTCTCAAGTGAATGTACAATTTTACAAGGCTTCACTGCTTTAAAATACCATACTCCATTGATACTTTTACCTTATTTTTGAGGGGTACTTATAGGACTACCCAAGGGCTAGGGGTGGCTTCATGGAGAAGCCAAGAACAAGAAGGGGTGGTTAGGAAAGTTGGATTGGAAGCTTCCATCCTTTAAACGTATTCTTCTAGAACAAATGGCTGTTCAAACTAATTTGGCTTGGATGAAGGCCAACTAAAATTTAGTTAATATCACAGGTGAAAACTGTGGTCCAAAATGTAAACCATAGGTATTAGTTGGGTTCAATCTATAGACCACAAGTCTAAGCTATGGTTCAAACTGAATAGGCCAAGGAGCCAAAATTGAGTGGTTAGAACCAATGCTCTATCTTGGAGTCTATCTAAGATCTTCCATATGGTCTTTTAGCATGTCCATATGAGTAGTCACCATCAATATGACATGTTTTAGGTGTCTACAATTTTTACCACTCATTTGGGCACCTTTGCCTATTCAATGCTAGTCGCTGCTGACACCCATGGTTAGAAGCGCTAACCATGCCTATTAGCCATGGTCAGGACTCAGAGTCAATTGGCCTTCATCCAAACCAAAATTGGTTGCAATGACCAATTGGTTGCATATTGGAACAGTTTGAGTGATGAAGGTTCTGGATCATTCCATCCAAAAAGCTCAACCATCCAATCTTGATCTAGGCTTCCTCATGAAGCCACCCCTAGCCCTTGTCAATTGCTATATAATCCCATTTTGAATTGGGGAAAAGAGAGATAGAATCATAATCAATTGAGCAACAAAGCCCTATCAAATTGCATACTCATTCACATGCATTGACAGGAATATTCTTGCTATCCAATTGGACATCATATTGACATGGAGGTCCTAGGAGGATAGGAGAGCCAAGAAATGGTAATCCATGAAATTCATGCACTCACTAAGAAATTCAATCATAAAATATGTTAGAGGACATAAAGGTGACCCTTGACCATCAATTTTGCAAGGAGAATCAAAGAAATTGGCCCTAATTTGGAGAATAAACTTACTTCAGGCTCAACCACGACAATCAGCCATGGTGAACAGTGCCCATCGCTTGAAGGACACGCGGTCAGAGGGTAATCCTTGGTTTCCTTGTTATCTATTTTGCAATATGTTTAAATAGGTTAGATTAATCATGTTGTAGGTTTAATTTAGTATTCTAGATATTTTTGACTAACATATTAGGAGCTAATTGCAATTTTCCTTTGTTATTGTAGTGTAGGTATAATGAATCTTTTTCATGCTTTCATGTCTTCAATTGAGTAATTAGCAGCTTAGATAGATTCAGATTAGTTTATTTCATGTTTCTAATGGTATATCATCATGATTTAGATAAATTTACATGCATTGAATCACTTTCTTAATTTATTTTATTATCATATTATCTTTTGTGCAAGTACCCTTTAAAAGCCTCATCAAGATATGCCTCCTTTTCTATTAATGTTTCTTGTTGGTTATTGCATGTATGACTAATAGGGTTTTGGGATGCAAGGAAAAAAATACCTCTAATCATGGAGAAGAGGGTCATTGACACCCTAGAGTAGTTCATGTCATCCTGAAAGGCATTTGGAAATCACACCTACCCTTGAGAGGGAAACATTACATCCTATTGTAACAATTGTATCAAAGTGATTATCCCTAAGAGGGATGTACTTGTAATTTGACTTTGGCTTCAAATATAATGGAATAAAGTGTATTTCTTATTTTCAATTTTTTTTCAATTTCTTGTTCTTGTATGCATTTTGTGTATCTTTCAATTCTTGCAATAGGAACCAATAGGTGTAAGCCTTTCTTGGATGGTACAATATGTGGGCTGATTTACCTTATTATTGGGGTTGATCATCGGTTGTGCTAGAAGTTGCGTAGCCTCACTATAGGGGGAGCTCATAAGCTTGGTTGTAGTGGAGCTTGCACTACATTTTGTGGATCCGAATTCCATGTACCGTAGTTCCTTTATTATTTCCCAAGTTCTTAGCATGGCATCCATGGGTACTTGTTGGGAAATTAGGCTCCATGAGGGGCATTCATCCAAGGTAGTGGTCCCCACCATCCCATATTGGGTGGTTGGACCTACCCTTATGGCATATAATTTCCTCCTCCAAAGGGCAAAATTCCTTTTGGAATTTTCCCCATAGGGTTTGTTGCCATTTCCTTCGATTACCCATGAAGTAAGCTTTTGAAACTTTTGCATCTTCTGTAACCATCAACAACTATGGGCACAATATGGTATTATGACTTTTTTGGTAAAAACAACACACCCTGAATTTGTTTTCTAAACACATATTTCTTGCATATTTTCCTCTACATTTCGGATAGAAGTAGGCCAATGCAACTTAATTCTATTGTTTCTTATTCTCCAATAGGAGAGTGTCCATCTACAATGCTAGAGAGGAAAGCATTTTACTTTTCAAATCCTCTAAAATGTTACCTATTTTTGTCTTTGTGACTAAGGTAGTTGTCTTCATGATTCTGGAAGTGGGTTTACCTTTACTTATTGAGTAGTTTTGACATAGTCGTTGGATGTCTAACATCTGGTGCTGGTAAAAATCCCCTCCTGATATAATGTTCAAGGCTTCAAGAGATTTTTTGGTGAGTCCCCTAAAGAAAATTCTCTTGAGAGACTTATCGCTCAACTTCACATGGGGGGAACTTTGCAGATTGAAACTGAATTGGTCCCAATATTCCTCAAAGAATTCATTTTCTCTTATTCATGTTAAAAACATCTTCCTTGGAGTCCTATGCTCTACCAAAATCTTGGTATTGTTCTAGAAATATCTTCTTCATCTCCCCATAGGTAGTGATATATTTATTGCCCAAGCTAATGAACCAATGTAGGGCTAAATCATCCAATGTTGAAGGAAATAATTTCAACTTCTATGCATCTGAATTGTAATCCATAGACTTGCATAAGACATCAAACTTAATAAAAAAAACTCAAGATCTTCTTTTGGTGATCCTCTAAAGGTATGAAGGTGGGAAGGGTATATGTTTTTCATATTTATTTCTTCCTTGGCATCCTCTATTGGGAAGCTAAAGTTGGTTGATACCTCTTCTTCCTCATCCATATTTTTAGGAAATATGGTCTCCATTTCTAAAACAATTTCTATGGCCTTTCAGTCATTTTGAACTTATTGCACAAGAGCCTGCAAATCAGCTGGTGAGATGGTTTCATCCTCAATAACTTTCCATAGTAGATCCTCTTTGGATGCAGTTCTCTTAAATAGAGGATTATGTATGATCCACTCCTTTATTGGTTGATAAGATGTGGAAGAGTCTTGTGCAAAGGTGGGATATTCAGTCCAATGCACGACTAGGGATGACTATGGGGACTCTAGTTCAAATTTACAATCTACAGCTAGTTTAGGATTCTCTTATGGGTTTTTTATTATGAACCGATCATATGGTCTTCTGTTTCTTGATGGACTCATACAAAATTAGGTGGAAAGGTTAAGGTATTGTAATATAATATACTATTGGCACTTCCTCGATAATGGTACCAAAATATTAGGGTAAAAACACTAGTTATATTTGCACTATTTTTGTCATAGCCCTTTCATTTAATTTTTTAACACAAGGAAACTCGTAAGCTTGTGAAGCACAAAATTGAGATCAATAACAACACCTATGGAGATGATTTCGCTAATTCTATCATTCAGGAGTGTTTGTGATATAGCATTAATTCATCCACACCAATTGAACTTGCATAAATTAAATTGTAGAAATAAAATCACACCACACTGTGCAGAAATAAAAGAAAGTAGGAAATAAATAAGCTTGTAGAAATGCAAAAATAAAATGCACACACAAGAAAATAAAATAATCTAATTAGAAAAGAAAAGAAAAGAATAGGAGGAATACTAGCTAGGAGTGGGCCCAGGCTCCATCTGCTTCCACCTAGTAGACTATGAAAATTGAACGCTGATAAGAATCTCTTGAATGAACTTTATTGATGAATAAAAACTATAGTACAATATATTTTACTCTCTTCGATCTTACCCTTCTTAGAGAAGTTTGAGTGCTTAAATAATACATATAGGACATTCTATTACAATGTTTTTACGATGATAAAATATATTGTCTAAGTTGAGAAAATTCAATTTATAGTAGCAAATATGTATTAAAATAGTCAACAACTCATTTTGTATCTTCGCAGGAATGGTAAACTTATGTTCAATGCTCTTCATTACCTGTATTCTATTTCAACAAATGGTTATTCAATTTTTCCTATAGAAGTAGGACAACTAACATATTTGTCATTTACCTAGAATTAACATCTTACATGGAGTCAGCAGTCAGCTCTGGTCAACACAGTGATATGCGATCTTCATTGGGTGCAAATTGGATCAAGGCACCTTTCGTTGAATGGATCAAGACACCTTTCTATGGTGTTAATGAGCACACCTTCAACAGGATCAAGGCACCTTCTATTAAATGGTATCAAGGTGCCTTTATATGGGATCAAGGTGCCTCCCTTCAATGGGATCAATGCACCTTCCATTAACAGGGCCAAGGCACCTTCCATTGAATGAGATCAAGGCACATTTCTATGGGATCAAGGTGCCTTCCCTCAATATGATCAAGGCACCTATTATTAACGAGGTTAAGGTAACTTCCATTGAATGGTATCAAGGCACATTTCTATGGGATCAATGTGCCTCCCATAAATATTATCAAGGTGACTTCTGCCAATGGGATCAAGGTGCCTCCCATCAATGGGATCAAGGTGCATCCCATAAATGGGATTAAGGCACCTTTCATCAATGGGATCAAGATGCCTCCCATCAACTGGATCAAGGTACCTTCTGCAAATAGGATCAATGCACCTCCCATAAATGATATCAAGGCATCTCATGCCTTGTATGCCCTAGCCTCCTTAGGTAGTGAATATTCCAAGTTCGAGTAGGACCTCGATGATATCATGCAAAAATATGGAATTAATCAAAATCTACACACAAGACACACTTTACATGTGAGTTAGGCAATAGGCATAATTTTCATTAAATATATATAAACATGCATAAAAAGTACAACTCAGATATAATATATGCCGCACAAAAATTGTTAGAACATATGCCAAAATATGAGCATTCTAGTTCTCATTAGAGTACACTTGTATTTTGGTGCAACTAGTTGTGATGCTATCCATTTTGTCATTCCAAAAATGTTGGTTGTTAGAAGGACTTCAAGATATCTGAACACCATATTTTGATTAATCAAACCTATATAGTAGTTGAACAATATCTTGTAGAAATTACAACTATCCTAACTAAAATAAAGTTGATCAAGGACCAATGTATATAAAGTAATGTTTATTTATCCATTTTGAGTGAGGTTGGACTAACAAATTGTAAACATAGTCATTTAAGCCACCATATCCACAAGCATGCAGTGGTGTATACAAAAGAAGGTTTCTAATGTGATAGACATGTAACCACTTAAAAGGTATGCTACACTACCAGACATGTATCTATATCCCTGATGGACGTTAGTCCCATGATTTATGGACCTAAGGACTTCATGGATTCAAAATTTTTGAAAATATTCTTTGTTTTTCTCTTCTTTTTTTTATTCTTTTTTTGGTGCTCTTTTGGAGTTTGGTTTTTTTTCCTCTTTTTTTTGTAGTTTGTCCTTTTGTTGATCTTAAGGTTTGAATCATGCAAATTATAGGATGAGTGTGGTAAATTTTTCTAGGTGGAAAGCATACGCAAGGTGTTGCCTTTCCTATGTTCAAATTCTTCTTAATGTTTGAAATGTGCTATCAGACATAAAAGAACTCAAGATATCCTGGGGAACTTTAAAGTTCTTTAGAATTGAACAATATTAGATGAAGTTTGATTGAATTAACTAAAAATGGTTGAATCATAGAAATATTTCCATTATTCAATATCCTAAAAAGAGGATTGGACATCACATCAGTTGCACTAATGCATGTGTTTAACTCTTCATTATTATTTTGCAATGTGCATATGTATGTACATGAAAGGACGAATGTATACATGTTATTTGGCATATGAAACAAGAAATGAGGATATATTTACCATGATTGTGACATATATGTAACAATGTAACTAGGTATTGTACGAACCTATAAAGCATACACCTGAGCTATTTGCATCATTATATCAAGCATAAACTCATGAAAGCATGAAAGACAATGAATTAACAAAACATAAGGTCTATTATTATTAATTCATACTAAAATTTGATTACAAATAGGTCCCTCTTAGGGATATTAAATGATTTATATAATTATTACAAATATAAAAATCCCCTAAGCAGGGATGGTGTAATCCGCAGGCTTCTTAGATTCGACATGAACTTGCTCAAGATTATATAGATGCCTTCTTCTCACTGCTTGGAGGGGCTTGGTGCCAAAGATGCTTTGAATTTATCAATAACCTATGATATACTTTCAAGAAACAACATAGAATTATTAATAGCATATGAGGCCTCTCATGATGAGGCTCTTTTCAAATATTTACTTGTAATATGATAAAGCTTGTAATAAAGCATAAAAATATGCAAAGATAAGCAAAGATGCATGAATAACTAGGAAATCACCATACAAATGCAATGGAAAGGATAGATCTACTCTAATGTAAGTTGAAAAAATAGAAGCAATAAGAAATCTATACTAAAACTAAAGAAATTATGACTCAAACTCTAGCCGTTGTTGCTCAAAGCGGTCATGCCTACAGGATACTATCGAAGACAACATTTGCTAACTATGATATTTTACCTAAAAAACAAGGGGTTACGACACTCAATTCTTCATCCAAATTGATGTTCAAGGGTCACCTTTGTCTCTATATATAGATTGGAGGTGAAAATCATGGGGATTCATGTAAGATCGATGTGAATCTACGATGTATAATTCTTAGTCCTTCGAAAGCTCAATGGTTGATTACAGGCTTGGAAATCTGCAAATGGGTAGAACTTCAACTCTAATCAAGCGTATTCAACTCATTGCTCACTCAAACAGGGCTTCACTACATAAAATTAGGATTTTTACTTGTTTCTGGGAGGGTGCATATGTAGGCCTCCCAAATTTTAGATCTTGGCTTCTTGGAGAAGCTAAGATCTAGATCTAGATGAAACTGGCCATTAGGGAGGGAAGGCCTAGTTCTAGAATTGCATGGGAGTGGTAGGTAGGAGGAACTATAGGATATTTGTGTCCAAAACTACTCAAATCCGATGCAAGTTTAATTATCATGCATGATTTGGGCCTGCATTTATAACCAATTTTGTTTCATATGCTAGTTGATGTCCACAACAATGACTAGTTGTAGCCACTCTAAGCTTCAACAACCTAGGCTGGCAGTCGCTCTGGTCGATAGCGGTTGCACCTAAATAGGTCAGAACTACCCCTAGGAGTGGATAGAACCACTACTAGATCTTGGAGAGTCCAAGATTAGTCATATGGTCTGTGGATGTGCCCATATGAGTAGTCTCCTAAACATGATGTGTTTTAGGTGTCTATACATGCCCCTTTTTATGATGCATTGTGGGAAACACAACACTGAGCAAAAATAGACCACATAGAACCATATTTTAGGTTGTATGATGACTATTGATCTGATCAATATTAAATTCCCCAATCATGAGAAAGGTGTGCATCTTAGAATCATTGCTTGTAATAGGATGAAAGGCTTATATTTGCGAAAGCTTTTGCAGTTCCAATGGAGATCAAGTAGCATTAGTGCTACAATTGGTCCGATAGGAGGAGAGCTTCAAGATTAACTATCATGTTTTATTTTTTTCCAAAAAAAGGGTAAGCTTATGATAGTTGTTAGTAATGATTCATAAGACAAACACAATTTGACAAGATCAAGTGATCCTTTGTTGATTTTGATTATGATTTTTGATATTATGACTACCCCCTCAAGTGACAAGTCGATGAGGGAAGGACAATGAATAAAGCAACGAGTCACTTGACCAAGCTAGTTTATTTAGATGATTTAAGATTTTTACATTTGTTGTTATATGGAAAACCCTATTCCATCATGATTTCAACCATTAATAGTGTTTGTACATTTTATCCCACAGAGTAGTCTAGCATCAATGATCTTCTTAGGGAATTAAAATTATAACAATTCCATTATGCTTGTGTTGAATCACTTGATGATCTGCTAAAACATCATGGAATAAATACAACTAATGCCTCGCTCCTGTGGGGCAGTCTAGCCACCGTGGCCTTATTTAGGATTGAAGTGAAGCATTGTAATTCAATGATGATTAATTTATCTCAAATGGCCTTATGGTAATTTACTCATCTTGTCGGATTGCATGGAGTGCAAGTAATTGCAACCACCAATTTATAGAGTAAATAACTAAATACAAGGCGCATTTGATATTTATGGTTATTTTCCATTTTTTATGATTTTGGACCATTAGATATGCTTAATTGTCCATTTTGAGACTCCTCATGGTGAGAAATGTTATGCATTTATTGATGTTTTCTAGCCACTATCAGCTACAGTGACCCAATTTTAATTTTTCATGGCTACTATTAGTGTCAACTGCTAGAAAGTGTAGGCCACTAATGCTAGTAGTGGTCGTGGCAAAACTAAAAGATATAAAAAGAAAATTAGGGTTTTAAATTTCATTATTTTCCAACTATCATTTTGCAATTTGAGCTCTAAGGTGAGAGAGATAGTGATCCAGGACACTACATGATTATTGGACACCATGATAGAGTAGGACGAGGCTTCCACAAGCAGAGGAGCTAGAGCTTCATAGGTATTTCTCCAAACCCTAACTTGTTATTTAACCGATAAAATGAACCAAACTAAGTAATTGTTAAATGAACCTAATTAAACCTATTGTTAATGAACCACACTAGTAGTTAGGTTTAGATTTAAGCTAATTTAGGTGGGTTTGCTTCAAAAAAAATTTATCAAATTTTTCTTTTTTTTTGGGTGAGGGCAGATGTTGTTGGTGTGCCACCACATGGTCATTGTCACTCAGGGTGACCCTTAATTTGCAAAGAGGGGTCACTAATTTTGACAACAACTAGTTTGAATCCCAACAGTTAAATTTTTAACCATTGGCAGCTAGCTGCTATCAGCATCAGCGACCGCTATTATGATCGCTATCATCTTGAGCGGTCACAAAACTTTAAGCAAATTTTTTTCTTGATTGTTTTTTAGTTTTAATTTATTTAATTGATTTTTTGAGGTTTTTGAATGCATTTTGAATATTTTTTATATGTGTTAGTGCATTTTATTAATGTGTTTGTACCTTTAATTGATTTTAGGTTACTTTTGCACCATTTTTTATTTTATTGATGTTTTTAGTGTAAGTGCATCTAATTAGGCATTTATTTTACACTTTTAGCTTTTGTCTGTGTAGGCCCATGAGCTTGACTTACTCAGAGTGCTTCTACTACTTATGAAATAGGTATATTAGGCACGGTTCGATGCATGAGGCTTGATGTATTCTGCTAGATTACCAACCATGATGTCAGAATAGGCATACTTAACTGCACTAGCTCATAGATGGGACTGTCAAACTAATACCTTCCATTTTTTGACTAGTGAGATGATCGTTACCCCTAAGGATGTATACAGGATCTTCAAGATCCTATTCGATTAATAGGCCATTGTTCCATCCCCTAGTGGATAGAAACCAATAGTTTTTGGTAGATTCTTTGATGCCCAATCACAAGTAGAATTGGCAGACATTCAGTATGGAAGAGTCCCTGTTGCTCATTGGTATAATGAGCATGTTTTGTCATGGTTCTAGGTCGTGTTGATGTACGTTATCTACAATGTGCTCCTCCTTAATACATTAGGATCAAGATTCTCTTGGAACCTTCTAATGATGGTACATGACCTTCTAGACAGTGTCGCACCCATAATTATGGCTTTGGGGAGTGCATTACTAGCACAGCTCTATGATGAGATGTATAGGATTCAGTTATGAGGTCGAGCTGGAGTTGGTTGTAGCTTACTCCTATAGATTTGGCGGTGGAAGCATATCAAGATTGATCACTCTACTAGTTTACCCTATGATATTACTATTAGATGCAGAGGTACAATGTTATAGGTCCAGGTGGCTATGAGTTGTAGAGGAGAGATGAAGTCATCACTACACAGGTGATTTATCCCACTATACAGGTTATCTAATTAGGTTATAGGTTTGGGACATCATCTGGAGGTCTTATATATATTTCCCAACATAGCCTGAGACAAACAGGTTTTTATCTTGTACCTAACATGATCGATGGGTCATCTATCACAAGGTTGGCATTAGAGAGTACTTCTACTTCTCCCTAATGACAAAACAGTATGGGATACAATAGGACATCCCATTGGATCCAATTTTGTATTGGTGGAGGGACCTTACTATACCACATGTTATAACTATTATGGAGAAGGTAGATCCTTTTGTGGTTGATGTCGATGTAGCAGATGCTGGATGACAGAGGCATATACCTAGTGGTGGGTCATGTAGCTATGACAGGGTGGTAGTAGCTTGGGTATAACTAGGGATGAGGTAGATCTTGATGTGAGATAGGTGCAATCCAGGACCGAGGAGTGGGACTATGCTATCGAGGATTAAGAAGTTCTAGAGGAGGAGGAGGAGTTAGCTCTAGAGAATCAGGAGTCTCCCCTTAGGGTTTAGCTACATAGCATCAATATTAAGCTTCATATGGCTCGTCGATAGGTCATGGAGCTGGATACCTCCATAGTGACACTATAGGATCAGGTTGGTACATTGCAAGCACAACTTTCCATAGGCTAGACTAGATGGAGGGGCTTTGAGGAGGAGAGGACCGCCCTCCAAGCACAATTCAACTCAGTGTAGATCAGGATAGAGCAACTTACTGTAGAGAGAGATGCTATGTTATAGGTTGTACCAGCTACTCTAGTTGTTCAAGGGCTAGCAAGTTTGGATCAAGGGATGGAGATTAGATGCCTACAATACCTACTAGAAGATTATGAGGCTCAGATATTGATATATTTTGGGCATATTTCCTCTACGTGACTCTAGATCAAGTACTTAGGTGACACTTATAGAGAGAGGTCTACAGTAGGGGGCTTGCATAAAATTAGGTAAAGTGAGTCAGGGTAGTCATCCATAAGGCCCAACCAAAGATCAGGTGCACACTCTAAGAATACCATAGGGACTAGCTCTAGATAGACTCATAGGGATGGATTCGAGGGTGGAGGTGAGCCTGGGGATGCAGGCCCAGTCTGATAGTGATGCTGGATTTATATCATTTTTGAGTGTAAGGTTTGAGGACCTACACTATTGTAGCCTATGGGTATTTTTGTACCTCTATGTACTTATTTGACACACACACACACACACACACACATATATATATATATGATATTCCAGTTTGATTATGGTTCATTATGTGTATCATTTTATTGTTTTATGTTTATGTGATGCAAATGTATGCAATGCTTATGGGATGTTTTACTTATGCCATATGGATGCAATGTATTGATGACCTATACTAGATATATGATAGATGTATTTCTTAGATGTTATGATCTACATGTATGGATGCATTATGATTATGGGTACATATATAGATGCACTAGTTTTTATTAAATACATGTTTAATATTTCAATTGTTTATGCATTTAATTTACGTGATAATATGTGATGTATGATGGGGAATGTAATGCATTAATTATATGAGTAATGAACTAATGAAAATGAACCTAAATTCTTTAACCACTTAAAACATAAGGAATAAATTTAATATGAGTTTACAAACTAATGGATGGCACCACAAAATGTATAAAAATTATGAATGTAAGTGATAACTCTCATCATAAGAAATAATCATTTAAACATCCATATGTGAGATGATATGATATGATATGCATTTGCTTTCTTTATAAGATTCTACAAATTAATAGATATGTATAAAATAGTTAGTGGCCATCTAAATATCATTGTTGATATTTATCCGGTATCTATCCTATTTCATGAACACCCTTTAATGAACAAAACCTCATAAAGAAATTTGATGATTTGATTGATGAAATGATTGGTTGATATGAGGGGAATTTTGAGGTTTTCCATGAGACTCAAACACCCTAGTTGATTAATCAAAATTTGTATAATGGTCATATAGGACTTCTGAAAGATGAAAGTTTTTGTTATGTAGACCAAGACATTCATTATCCTTATGTGTGTGAATGGATATATTAGATGAAACATAAGCCTACCCCAATTCCGGGCGGGATTAATTCAGCCCATTGTTGTATTGGGGATCACCAAATACTCGTCATGACCCTAAGTTTGTTTTTGGTAGATAAGATACTATAGCATTAATATCGGGTTTTACAGGTTGACCCAAAACCTTTTACAAAATTCAGTCCAGGGTTGTTGATGAACATATCCTTACTAAGGATCATATATATGTAAAATATACATACCGCCAAATCTATTACATCCAATAAGGCACACGACCTGTTATCAAAAAGAAACTTCCTATACAACATTTTGGGTATACCCCAAGAAAACACACATGCATCATAATTACAAAAAATAAACAAACACGGATCCCTTCCTTGAGACAATGGACAAACAAAAAGCTGTAAACACACATAGCAGAGTACTGAAAAAAACTCCCACAAGCTCTGTATTGACAGTTACTCTTAATAATTATTTATTAATTACTTTCTTATGTATATGACATGCTTTGGTACCACATACTATCTTGGCCAATCAGCCTTGGAGAAGTGAACCTCTTTGGATAGATTTATGGCGGTGGCTATCTGGTGGTGCATGTGGCTTTGGTTCGAAGTATTATATTGTCATTTCTTTCCTTCCCTATGATTATCAACCAACATAAAATTACTAAGATGACTAGGAACCATGTTATCTGACATGTGACTGTCCCCATTAGTCTTTATGGTATTTCCAATCAGCATCCACGAAGACTGACAACTTAGATAATTTTATTGTGAGTCCAATTAAAAAAAGAGATGGGAATACTCCTAGCATTCAAAATTATAGTGCCTTCCCTATTGGTAAATTATTCTTGGCATTCTTGTTGAATAATCTCCTCTACTTCACTCGGGACACCGTGTTCCCATTTGAAAAGTCCGTCACCATCGACACCCAAATTGGCTAGCTTATCAACAATTTTGTTAGCTTCCTGAAAGACATGTTGGGATTTTTTGTCCTGTCTTCCCTGGAAAAGGATCCTAGCCTCTTCAACAATTGTTTTAATCATCCAAGGAGGTGTTTTCCAATTATTGAGGAGATTTATAACATGCATAGAGTCTCCTTTTATGATCAAATTGCCTTCTAAGTCTTGAGTCATTTTAAGGCCTCTTGACATAGCTCTATCTTTAGCTTCGTTGTTCATCCTTGTTACCAAATATTTGGAAAATGCAAGCATCATATTTCCATTATGATCTTGCACAATACCACCAGTGCCTGCTCTTCCAAGATTGCACTTAGCTGCTCCATCAAAATTAAGCTTAAACCAAACCGTAGGAGGTGGATACCACTTAAAATTGGCTCTGGGGTTGACTACCCTAGGCATAGACTCATCTAACAAGGTTAAGCTTAAATATTGAGCAATCATGGTCTCTTGCAGATGATGTTTACGACTATCAAAAGGGATAAGGTTCACATTCTCATTGGCAAAGGATAGGATCCTAGCAATGATAGTTTGATGATCATGGATAGACTCATTAAAGACTCTATGGTTCCTTTCTAATCGTGGTCATGACCCTAAGTTGGGCTCGGTTGGATTAGACCATTAGGCGATACAGGACACCCAAAACTAGCTTATTTTTACAAATTGCTTAGAACTACTCCAATGCTAGGCGAGATTCATTCATCCCATTGTTGTATTGGGGATCACTCTATGGTTTGAATTAGTGACCATTCCAAGGATTTATGCTCTTCATCCCATTCTTTTATTTACATTTATTTGGGATACTTGCTCATTCTTAGTGATAAAAATCACTATTTCTTTTACATTTTTGTTTTCTCTTTTTGTTTTGAGCAAGGATTTTGATTTGATTTTGGAATTTTGCTCATTTTGATCAAGCAAGGGATTTATTTGGGTAGGAAGGATATTTTCCTTTTTTCAATGATCAATACTCTAGACCATGCACATCACAAGATGAGCGAGTGGAAACCTTTCACTTAGGATGCCTAGTACCACTTGTAGTGTTCATCTTCACCTTGTTCCAACTAGGATTTTAGTGTTTTGATTAGTGATAGGATTTTGATATATGTCAGGTGCTATCAAAAATAGACCTCATATACAAAAGTAAATAGCTTTCTATAAAATCTGAGAAGATCACTAGGTATGGGTGAATAACCAAAAAATCCTAGTATCTTCCTTATAGCAACAGGATGGGGTTGTGTTGAAAAACATAGTTACTCGCATAGGTTATGGATGAATGAGGAATTGAAGATGCATAATTGGCATACAAACGTGGTGCCATTTTCAAGATGGCAAAAACAACCTATCCTAATGTGAATGCAATGGATGCAACATGCCTAATGCAATGCAATTATAAGAATGCAAGTGCAAAATATAATATGCAAATATTTTGATGTTTTAATGTTTTTTAATTGTTTTTTGTATGTTTGTGCTTTGTTTTTTACCAAAGAAGATTAAATGCCTTTGGAGCCTTTTGTGAGTTGACCAAAGGTCTTATGATGACTTTGGAGCATTTTGTGAGTTGACCAAAGGGATTATGATGCCTTTAGGGCTTTTTGTGAGTTGACCAAAGGGCTTATGACGCCTTTGGGTCTTTTTTTGAATTGACCAAAGGGCTTATGATCCCTTTGGGGAATTTTTTGAGTTGACCAAAGGGCTTATGATACCTTCGGAGACTTTTTATTTTGATGTTTTCTGATTTGTTTGGAATTTTATGATATTCAAATGTTTTTGAAATTTTAATTATTTTGAATGTTTTTGAATTTTTGGTTTGTATGTATTGTTCTTGGATTTTGTTGGCTTTATGTGTAAAAAACCTTTAGATGAAGAATGTTGAGAGGTTTAGGCTCTTAAAAACCTTCTAACAATGTTAGGTGATATAACCCAAGTCCAATATTCTCTAAGATGATATAAGGACCTATCCAGTTGGCCGTAAATTTTTCTCACAAGTGCAATGGTAGGTTTGAATTCTGTTGGTTCTCTTTGATCATGAGATCCCCAGTATTAAAGTTTCTTGGTTGGAAGTTATTGTTATAAGCTTATAATATATTATATTAGTAAATGCAAATATGCTCAAGATAATTGATGCACCATTCATCAAGAAGGGTCAATTTATCAAGGCGATCTTGTTGTGCAGTGTTGTCATTGATAAACTCTTTCAATGCAACATGCAATGTTGGAATTTCTAAATCCAAGGGAATAATGGCCTTAGTGCCATATACAAGTCAAAACGGTGTTTCCCCAGTTGGCGTCTGCATGCTAGTTCTATAAGCCCATAATGCAAGAGGTAATTGTAGATTCCAATCCTTATGATTTTCTTTTATCGTCTTCTTTAAGATGGCTACGATTATTTTTTTGAGATTTTTGCTTGCCCATTTGCTTATGGATAATACGGTGTTACAAATCTGTGCTGAATATTATACTTGGATGTTAAAGCCTCCATATTTTTATTCTTAAATGAAGGACCATTATTCAAAATTATCTTGAATGGGATGCCAAAGAGACAGATGATATTGTGAAGTATGAACTCCACAATTTATGGTCCTATTATTGATGTTAATGGGACTTCTTCCATCCATTTGGTGAAGTACTCAGTGGTCGTTAAGATAAATGTGTGTCAACCCAAATATGGGGAAGACATATTTCCAATTAGATCAAAACCCCAGTAAGAAAATGGCCAAGCCACTTGAATGGTCTGTAAGGCCTATGATGGCAGGTGCATCAGATTGACATGATGCTGATACTTAACACACTTCTTGACATACTCACAACAATACTTTTCAATTGTGATCCAATAATAACCCATTCAAAGGACATGCTTGATGATGGCCATGCCATTGAAATATCCACCGTAGGTACCATCATGAACTTGTGAAATAACCAAGCTAATTCTTTTGTTTCAAGACAATGAAGGAGGATTCCATCATAGTTTCAACGATACAATATATCTCCTAGAAAGACATATTTGGTCAATTTTTGTTTAAATTCTCATTTTGTGGCCTACGACAATCCCTATGGGATGATTCCAAGCTTAAGGAAATCTTGTAATTGGTGTAACAAATCCTGATAAGCTACAACCTCAACAAACAACATGACTTGTTTTTCGTACGATTTGATATGCATGAATGCAGATTGAGAGACAACCTTGTGGTGAATGGTGGTACCATTCCCTATAGGACCCTACGAGATTAAATACCCCTAAGGTACCTTCTTTAGAAAGACTTTGGATTTATAGAACCACTCATGATTTAGTTCTATATGAATTATGTTGACTGATTCTTTGTTTTCAAAAGCCTCACACTAAATCGTTGATTGTGAGAGCGTCTTCATATGAACGATAGTGAAATCAGTAGATGGATTATGAGGGATCAAATATCCCAAAGATGCCATAGTGTCTGAAAATCTGTTAGATGTGTGAGATATTGCCTCGATGTCATACCATTCTAGTTGGGCTAGGTAAGTGTCAACAATATATTTGTAAGCTTTTAGGATTGGACACCTGAATTGAAATAATTCCTAACTTGGTTAATTATGAGAAGGGAGTCACCAAATATATTTAGATTTTTAATCTTCATAGTGATTACTATTTTTAGACCTAAGGTTAGGGCCTCATATTCAATGTTGTTATTTGTTCAATGAAAGTCTAGCTTAAATTACAAGGGTGTTGGAGCACCTTGTGGTGTGAAAATACAATCCCTACACCACCCCATTGCTCACACTTTGAACAATTGAAGAAAAAAGTCATGTCAGCTTTATTATCAGGTTCTTCGATTTTGGGTGCTTTCGATAATGCAAAGACTACCTCATCAGGAAGTTCTATTACAAGAGGCTTAGTATCCTGAAGAGATGCCTCTACTATTTGGTCAGCTATGACTTGTCCCTTGATGGATTTTTGGCTTATGAATTCCAAGTAAAATTATTTCAATAACATGATCCATTTTGTAGTATGTGTATTATGATATGTCTTGCTCATCATATACTGCAAAGTATCTTGTTTTGATATCACATACGTTGTATGGCTCAACATGTAGTAGCATAATTTCTTGGTCATAAAGACCATTGCTAAGCATAGTTTTTCTATGTATGCGTACCCTAGCTTGTAACTTACCAAGGTATGGTTGATATAATATATTTCTTGTTCTTTGTCTTGCATGTTATTTTGAGCCAACATGGTGTAGATACTAAAATCTTGTAAATAAGATAAGAATGCTATGCACCACACTTATCGACATCATATGGCCCCATTGGGAAACCTTATAGGGTTAATTAGGGCTCCCATTTATTTTTGGGAAGGTTTACCCTAGTTTTAGAAATTTTTGGGCCATGTACCCATTACCGTCCCACCCAGGGATGATCACAGTTCATGACCGTCCCATCCAGGGATGACCACGGTCAAACATCCCTAGGTGGGATGACCATGGTATAGACCATCCAAAAGTCAAAATGGTGGAGAAATGGTAATAAATTCCTACCATATTCCTCACCCAATCATCCAAAATTTATTTGGAGGCTATCATGGACATCAAAACCTACAAATTGGAGGCCCCAAATGGGCAACCTCTTCCCTCCTATGCATGGCAAGGGAATGGACAAGTGGCAGCACTTGCCCTGCATGCCAGAACTTGCACCTTTTACACATTTTACCTAATTTAGCTATAAATTGAGGTGCTCTCACCCAATTTTAAAGGATACGAATCAAAGCATTGCTTACAAAGTGCTGCTCACATTTGCCCTCACATTTCCCCAAGTATTTTCCTTGAAATTATCTTCATTCGAAGGTGCTTTTAGGGGCATACCAAAATATGCTAAATCCATTACAAAACCTATAAAATTAGAGATTAATTTGACCAAATTTATTTATAAGACATTTAAGAGGGTTCTAAACTAGATCGCTTTGAAATTGGTGGTAAAAACCACCTAGTTTTGTGACCGTCCCACCCGGGGGTGAACAATAGTCTTAGTTTCACCTGCTAGGGATGGCCATGAAATGGATAAAATTTTTGAGATAATTCCACCATATATCATTTCTAAATAATTATAATAGCGTTGCATTTAAATTTGGTTAATTTTTGAGTATTTTTGATAGGTCAATTTAGGTTTTTGTGATTGCAAGTTTAGTTGTCCCTGCTAGGGATGGCCACGGTT
This sequence comes from Wollemia nobilis, assembly GCA_028583015.1. NCBI lineage: Eukaryota > Viridiplantae > Streptophyta > Pinopsida > Araucariales > Araucariaceae > Wollemia > Wollemia nobilis. The sequence continues at coordinate 2,182,323 of JAQPPZ010017070.1, forward strand.
TTTTATCATAATTTCATTTAAATTTATTATTATATATTCCCAAAATAATATTAATAACATCATACTATATCTTCAAGTTATTTGGAGTTGTTTTTATTTGTCACAAATAAGTTTTATTCTTTCTAGATGCATACTTTCTATGGTTTTCCTAGTTTTTAATCACTAAACGCATATGCTATTAAATATTTTAAATATATTGTGTGTAGGTGTAGGTATTATAGGCATGAGGGAGGAGATAAGAGGTATATTACAATAAGACTAATATTAGCTCTCAAGTGTGGGTTGTGAGAAGAACATTGAAACATGCCATTAAGTTCCTAGAGGGATTTGATCTCTTTATAAATTGTAATTTGAAATGTATCAAGATATGAAGCCCTCAAAGGGGATGTATTGTAACCTTATTCATTTATGGATTTATAAATACAAGGAGAAAAACCCCCCTCTTTACTTTGAATAATCCCTCTTTTGAAAATTTTACATAGTTACATCTTTTGCACAATTTTCCCTTTAAATGCTTGCTTAGATCTTTAAATGCATTTCAATACAAACACCTAAGGCATGCCATTTTTAATTATTATTAAGTGGAGATCATGGTGGGACTGTGTATACCTTTTTACCTTTTATTTTTTCACTTTTTGACCTCCTTTTTATGTTTTGCATGTTGCAGTTTTTAACTGTTTTAAGCAAAAATGATCCCTAAAACCCTGATTGGAACTACCAAGGATGGCCACTATAAACCATACCTACAAGCTATGTCCCATAAATTTGCATCAATAAAACCTAGGTATGGCCACAAAACTAGGAGGTTTCAACAGAAATTGCCAAAAATAGCAACTTTCAGAGCAAAATAGGTAACCTTCCAAACCTGTAATTTGCATCTCAGTTATTCCAAAAAGCTTGAATTTCAATTTTTCTTGTCTTATGTGTGCATGTGAAGGTTATATTTCATATTTATAAGTTTTTCATTAAAAAAATAGAATAAAAAAATGAAAAATAATGGCTTTCCAAAATGCATTTGTCTGGTTTACCTGCGTGGGACCTACCTAAGGGTTAGGTTTTTCATATAGTTTATCAATTTTGTAGCTTCCTTTTATATATGCTTATGATTATGAAAGTAAAATGCAATTTTATGCATTTAGTGAATCATAATTGAGTGCTTTTTTGTTTTCTTTCAATTATTTTAAAAGGAACCACATACACCACGCTTCTCTTTAATGTTAGTGAATTGGAATTCATCCCCAACCACTGATAGAGTTCAACAACGATGGTAGTCATTTCCACCCATTAGCTCAAATTACATGTACCCCATTTTTGGCCAATACTAATTCCAATATATGTCCTAACCATGCAAAATATCCTACATTCCTCTTTGAAGGGGTGTATCACAGCACACGGGGTATTGGGTGAGGATCGATAGGACCTGTGCTCATTGCCTGGGTGCGAATTTCATCTCCACATTTTGGGGGTTTACATGATAGTGACTTTCATTGTTGGTTTTGAGTTGCAAGAATATATGTGAAATCCAATTAAACTATTGATTATTACATCAATGAAAAATCAAACACGTGAAAGAGATTCTTTACAAAAGCAATGAATTTTTGAAACACATCAAACAGTTTAGGAACACATAATGTTTAAAAGAGATAATCATTTGTATTTTTTCATGTTTCTATTGATTGTGTTTGAATCCATAAAAATTGTAAAGGAGATAATCACACATAGGTTTAGAGTAATTAGCTATGGTACATACTCATAGCCAAGCCCATTTAAGGGTGGATGTTATAGGGAGTAGGAAAGAGGACATATAACATCTTCGTTTTGACCCCAAGGACATGGTTATTCCTCCTTGGTGGTCAACTACTCTCCCTAGTCATCGAGTGATAGATGAGTGGATGGTTAGTCCTAGAGTTTCAAAAATGGGACCTAGCCTACAAGGGACTCCTACACGAGGTACCCCTATAGGTCATAGTCCAAATTTGGGAAACCACATCCTTAATGTACATACTACAAATGCCTTCTTTCAAGAAGAGCAACCGATAAAGCAATACCATGCATTTGTGTGCCTTCTCGATCTACTCCTTGCACTAGTGTGTGGGATCAAGACTTCTCACCTAGGGTAGTGTTAAATGGTCATCTTATGCTTTCAAACCACCCTTCCCCAAGGTACAAAAACTATGATGAGTATGATATTCATTGCCATGGATGAGTCAAAAATACCCTATATTTCCTCATTTATGATGGAAGACCTGAGGAGGATTTTGATTATCCTCACTCACATCATTCCATGCAAGCACAATGTGCATATTTACTAGCAGAATATCAAGAATATATGTTTAGGAGAGAACCTCAAGTAAATGCGACTTCTCTCAATCAAGGAAAAAGCATAGTAGATATCACAGATCCTCCTAAATAGGATATGTATCAAGGCAATAGTGCTAGGGCACATAGGCCTAATACCTACTTGGAAAATTAATCTATTCAAATAGTATACTGATCATCAAGCCAAGTTTAATCAACTTTGGTCTGATAAACAACACTTGGATCTCTTAGAGCATAAAAATAATTAGAAAAACAAAGACTTGAATAACAAATTAAATAAAAATTACGTAATGAAGTTCCTACTCCAAAAATGCATAGACATGAGGCTCACAAGAGGCAACCTACTTTCCAACGGAATAGGTCTCCTAGAACTAATCAAATGTTGCCTCCTAGACCTCCTGATACTGAAAAAAAAAATGTATATAATAATCCTAATATAGATCACCTTCAGTAGGCCCTCGTTCCTCCTTGTAAGCCCATTTCTTAAACACCTTATGGGGCTTATGATGATTTGTAATAAAATTAGGATTATCTAGAAGCACCTTTTGGAGGTGTGGGTGATGAAAATCAACCATCCCAACATATGCTTAATATTCCTAATCCCCCTTTGTAGGAACAAAAAAAGAAGAGGAGATTAAATCCTCTAATGTGTACAAAGATTTTCTTGAATGCCTAGAAACTTTAGAGGGAAATAAATCTAGTAATGGGATTAAAAAACCCACCTTGCACCAGTTGTGCAATCAATCGCTGCACCCATCTATCACTTCCCCAACATACCCCAAGAATTTTAAAATGCCCAAGTTGGACAAGTTTAAAGGGGAATAATATTCTCAAGACCACGTTACAAGATTCATGAATCAGTGCTTTAGCATATAGGAGAATGATGCATTACTCCTGAGGATATTTTTAATTACCCTCTTGCCCTGTCATTGAGTGGTTTAACCAACTTCCAAGACATAGCATCTATACCTTTGAATAGTTTGCAGATGCATTATTGGAACATTTTGCCTTCAATACTAAGAGGAAAGCAACTGACCTTACGGGGTTGAAACAATATGATGATGATTCTATCACTCACTATGCAAAAAAGTGGTGAATGCTCTTACCTAAGCTACCTTATCTATTTCCAATGACCTGTAGGCCCAAAATGGCCACATGCTTGGGAAAATTTTGCAAATTTTGCCCAAGTCATAGAGTCCTCATTCCACACACCTTACAGTGTATTTTGGAGTGGATCCATGACAGGAGGCATGAGCCCACCTAACACTTAGTAAATATTTACGCTTGGAGCAATTCTAGAAGACTTCTTTTGTTTTTGGCTCTGGACTAGCGACGCGTCCCGAATCCATAAAATATTTTGATAAAGGATGATGTCAGTAGGGAAAAAGTGTGGATTGGTGACCGCTTGATATTTTGAATATCTCACGAGTGGCTAAGTGTTGGAGCGCATGATTCTGGAGAATACATAGAATATTTTTTCCTAGAACGGTGACAAGGTGAAATGTTGTGAACATAGTAGATGCGGATTCATGGCAAGAGATGGTTTTGACTAATTCCTTTCTGGAATGGTGATGAGGAATGTTTTATTCTAAAGATAGTGCGGAATGGAGAAAGAGTCACTTTACATTGTGATGGGTCCGGATTGATGATCATATGCCAATGCACTTGCTCAGCCTGGAATGGAATCCATAAATGTTTTTAAGAAGAGATGACGTCATCAATATTTTTGTGTAGATTGGTGAATACTTTATGGACAATGAAGAAACTTGAAGAACAAAGAGCGGATTCAATCCCGCTTAGCCTTCAAGTCATTTGAAAGCTGGATTGGTGTTCCGTAGTCTCTAAGATAGAAGGATGATGTCACCAATGTTTTAAAGTGGAATGGCACTATGTTCTCCCTACCATTATAATAAGCTTATATCTAGATAAATCATAGCCATACGATGGGGGAGATCAACGGTGAATATTGTGTCAAAGAATCTAAAGTATTTAAAGGTATTTCTTCACCAAAGTTGTAACAGTTAGTTGGAGAGGAAGCCAAAGCATCGAGGGTTTTCAAGAAGATAGAACTAGAGGTGGTTATAGATCGATGATAGCTGATGGCTTCCAAGAAGGATTAACGATGATGCATAATCTCCAATGGCCTAAACTCCAATTTGTGCCAAGTGACCAGCAAGTTGCAGAGGCCCCGAGCTGCCATGGTGGTCCACTTACAAGTGGATTTCTTGGAGGGTGTACCAGTAAGCAAATGCCAGCAAGAACTCTCTGCTATGCTGTCAAAAATTGATCTTTGTAATGTTCTTGATAATTTTAATTTTGCAAAACTATAAGTAGAGGTCGAACCCTCATTTTTAAGGGTCGTCTCTAGTGTGTTTTCCTATGCTACTATAAATTTTCCCAAGAGCTAATGGAAGGAGCATTACATTGATATTTGCCTCAAAATTTGTATCTTCATGCTTGATATCAGAGGTTCGAGTTCTTTAGCTGCATTTCTGTGAATACTTAAGTGGTTAGTTTGTGCCAAATTAATGGATTACTAGCTGTTAAAGTAATTGAAATCTGCTTCTAAGATCGATCTTTATTGTTAGGAAGTGCATTTCTGTAGAATCTAGATATTGGTGAATTTTGTTATTTGGATTATCATTGTCTGGATATTGAAATCATTGTCTGCAATATTTCTCTATTGTGCATTAATGAATGAAGAATCATCCAATTTGAGATAATGTTGGTCTGAGTTATGTGTCTTTGGGTTAGTTTTTTGGAGCTTTTTATTGTGGTGCAATGTTGTTAGCCTATTCATCCACTATTGTTCACATTTATCTAACCCTAACCTTTTCTTACCCTAATATTCAAACCCTAAGTGAGCATAATTGTGTCAACATCCTATTTAAGTTGACAAGGAACCAACCTACTCTGGAGGTTGGATCAAAAACTCTATTTTGGTCCATCCAATGTTGAGTGTTGAGTTGTAGCTATCGGGTGCAAGCCTGGATAGAAAGTAGGAAGATAGACAACCACAGTATTGAGTAAAACTTGATGCAATTCAGCACCCAATAATTTTTGGCATGCCCGATGGGACCAGTTCACAAGGAACATGAAACCCATAAAATGAGTTATTATTATCTCAACCCGAAGGAATCAATATTTGGTGAATTATCTTGACCTTGTAAGTGGAGAAGAGCAAGTTCACCTGGCGACTCCTTGGTCCTTAAACTCAAAAAATAATTATCCCTGTAGACCAGTGTCCTTTCATGTATACCAGGTCTTTCAAAAGGAATAACCCTAACTCCTATTTCTACTGTGAGTTACCTTATAGAGGGGCTACTATTTCTAGAAGTTTGAATCAATATTTCCTCATAGAGGAAGAGATTCTAGAAGAAAATCCTGCAATCCATCCAATAGTTCCCCCAATAAGACCTACAACCAAAAATATGGCACAAAATGTGGCTCCTAATCAACCATTACAAAAGTACCCCAGCTGGAACACAGTCGGTCCCCTTAGATTAGCCCAAATGAATGCCATTCCCCAAGCTGTATCTAAAGCTATCCCCACTTATGATGGATCTAGAAAAACAACTTATGAGCACTGTCAAGATATCTTGAATCTGGCAGCAATCCACAACATAAAAGAAGAGGATATTATTGTAAGGATTCTAGCCCTATCCTTCAGAGGAAAGATATTGCATTGGTTTAGAACTCTGGAAGACAATACTATCACTTCATGGCAAGCGTTAGCCGAGCCATTTATAGAGGAATTTAATGAATCTACTGACCCCTTTTCTCTGCTTAACCAGTTTACATCCATGCAAAAAACTCAACAAGAAACTATCTCAGATTTCAATTTGAGATTTAGTAGAACATGGAAAAGAATTCCCCCCACTACCAGACCAGCTACATGTTTAGCTTATATGTATTATATCCGAGCTCTTGGATTATATTTAGGGCTCTATACACAACAATCAAGAGTAGAAACCTTCCCCCAAGTTTATAATGCAGCAGTTCATGCTGAAAATATCCTAATTAATGTCGAAAGACTTCCCCCAAAAATTGTGCTACCTTACAACTCAGAAACCACTAGTAGCCAAATTCAATCCACAAACCCCTCTTACATGGATCCCCTTTCTTTATCATCTCCATATCCACAAATGAATGTGATCCCTCAACCAAAGCCTATATCCTCTACAGCCCCTTTTCCTCCCCTTCCTTCTCAATCATCTCAGGAGTTTTTTGCTATCCTGGATATACAAAATACTCTAAAAACTCTGAGTAATAGAATGAATTCAATGGAAAAGAGAGACCAAGAAAGGTCACAATAGAGGAGATTTCCATATGTAAACAAATATCAGAGACCTGGTCCTAGTAACAATGTTGGGGTCAGGGTGAATGTAGTATATGAGGAGCCAGAATGTTCTTCAGATACTACTCTTGCGAATGTTTGGTGTTTAGTATGCAATGACCCCCATGACTCACAGTCTTATGTGATGTACCAACACCATGTTCAAAAAGCAAGGGATCAAGCTGAAAGGAATCAAAAGGGAAGAATTAATATGCTATGGCAGTCTGACCAAATCATGGTTGGGAAAGAATTGGATGAAGAAAGTCCAATTGTTGTTATGACAAGGTCTGGAAAGAAAGCCTTGCAAGTGGATCCCCAAAATATGGGGCAGTTCCAAGTCCCTTCTCAAAAAAATATAGATCCCCTTCCCCAAAGCAGTGATACTTTCCCAATTCCCCAAGCTAAGGGTAAAGAGAAAATAGATAGTCTTCCTAAGAGATGGGATAAGGAAAATGAAAGAGATCAAATAAAATCTAAATATGAGGCTCAAGAAAGACTTAGATTCCCATCTATTACTAAAATACAGAGAATGGAAGCCACTCAATAGTATAAAAGGAAATATGGTGAGCCAGAAAGAAGGTTTGAAAGACCTACCCTGACCAAATCTGAGTATAATATTGTTGAAGAAATGAAAAATATCCCATCGAAAGCCAACCTTTATGACACTATGTTCATTCCTGGCCAGATTGATCTGCTTAAAGCTTCTCTCAACAAATACCCACAAGATAAGCAGGCCACCACCATCCTTAGTATACCCTTAGAAAAGAAAGAAATGTCACCTACTGTTTTAAATAATAAGCCTCCTCCTTTTTATATATCTCTGAGGATGGAGGGTTGGGTAGTCCAAAATTGTATGATTGACTCGGGAGCATCAACTACAGTTATGCCTAAAGCAGTCTATGAAGAGATGGGTATGGAGTATACCCGATCTTGTCCTGGAGTGTTACAACTAGATGGGACACCTATCAAGATAGTTGGAGTCATTAAGGATGTACTAATGAGGTTGCACAGAGCCCTTGAGGTGACAATAGTGCAAGAAATAGTTGTGGTTGACTTAGAACCCTATTTTGGATTATGTCTTTCAAGAGAGTTTACTACAAATCTAGGGGGATGTATGTACATGGATTATTCTAGCATGGTAATTCCTTTCAAAGGAAAGAGAATAAGGATAACACCTAAAAAACCAATAGCTTATCATATTGAAAATATTGAGGGAGACATGTGTAATCTTAATCCCTTGGAAGAATTTGAGCTAGTGGAAAATATTGAAGAGTTGGACATTGAGGATGAGTTGCCTTTCAGAGAAGATTATAGTCAGTTCAGAACTGGTATGGGAACATATAACATCTCAACTAAATCAGAGAGGAAAATCCCTACTATATCCAACCAATATCTGAGAGAGAAAGAAACATGGATCATGCACTTTGATGGTGCTAAATGCAAAAATGGTGCAGGAGCTGGTGTGGTCCTACAATCCCAATCAGAAGGGACAAAGAATTTTGCTTACAGACTGACATGGTCATGTACTAACAATGTTGTAGAATATGAGGCCCTGTGTCTCAGATTGATACAAGAAGAAAGCATGGGCATTAATATTTTGAACATATATGGTGATTCTGAGTTGATAGTCCATCAAGTAAGAAATAGGTGCAGTAGTAAGCACCATTACTTAAAATCTTACAAAAATAGGGTATGGGATTTAATGGAATCCTTTGATGCCCTGAATTTAAATTTTATTCCTAGAGAAAAGAATACTCTAGATGATTCATTAGAAACAAAGGGAGCTAACTTCAACCCTTCTGTAGACTTTGGAATCAAGAAGGCCAAGGGAATTAAAATAATTTTTAGACCTACAGTACCAGACAAGCAGATTTTCTGGTAGGTTTTTGAAAGTGATGAACAAATAATTGACTTTCTAGTGAGAGAAGCATGTCTCTCCACTATCCAAGAAGATAATTTAGAAGAAATTGATCAGCAAGATATTATTCAACTAAGGAACAATCATATCCCAAGAGGATTGGTCACCCTAGAGAGCCTGTTTGACAATGAAGATAGAAAAAAGATCAAAGCCATGAAATTCAGTGAAAAATCTATAAAGAAGTTGAAGTTGGTATAGAAAAGAAGCTCAATGTTGGAGTCTGATGTTCACCAGAGGAAGTAGAAGATATCAAAGCTTTATGCTTAAGATACCAAGACATTGTGGCTTGGTCATATGAGGACCTCAAGGTGTATGACAAAAAGGTTATCCAACATACTATTGAGCTAGAGCCTGATGCAAAACCATTTAGGTAGAAGCAGAGGCCAGTCAATCCAAGGATCGAGGCCATTATGAGAGAGGAGCTCTTAAAGTTATTAAAGGCTAAGATCATATACCCAATAAAACATTCTACTTGGGTAGCCAACTTGGTACCCGTAAGAAAAAAGAATGGGGATATACGCTTGTGTGTGGACTTTAGAAATCTGAACCAAGCATCCCTTAAGGATCACTACCCCCTCCCTTAGATTGATCAGATCTTGTAGGTAGTGGCAGGAGCAGAGAGGTTCTCACTACTGGATGGTTACTCTGGATACAACCAAATTTGGGTGAAAGATGAAGACCAGTATAAAACAACATTCACCACAAAATGGGGTACATTTGCATACCAGAGAATGCCTTTTGGGTTGTCCAATGCGGGAGCCACATTTTAGAGAGCCATGGACTATGCCTTTGGAGCACTGATCAACAAGGTTATTCTGATTTATCTAGATGACATGACTATGTTTTCCCATGATAAAAAGGACCACCTATCACACTTGGAGCAAGTTTTTCAAAGGTGCAGAGAATTTGGTATTTCGCTCAATCCTAAGAAGTCATTATTTGTAGTCCATGAAGGAAAGCTACTAGGTCATGTGGTCTCAAAATAAGGCATGGCCATAGACCCAGATAGAATCAGATCAATTCTTTCTCTTCCTTTGCCTACAAATAAGAAGACATTGCAGTATTTCCTAGGCCAAATCAATTTTATCAAGAAATTCATTTCTGATTTTGCATAGAAAGTAAGGCCTATATCTGAGTTACTCAAGAAAAATTCTGAGTTCAAGTGGACTGAAGTTAGGAAGTAAGCTTTCAATATTATCAAGCAATCCATTGCAACATCCTTAGTACTGGTAAACCCATATTTTAGTAAATATTTTATTCTTTATGCATATGGAGCTGAAGAAAGTTATGCCTCAATACTCACTCAGAAATATGATCAAGGGGAAGAACATCCTATGTTCTTTTGGAGCTAGACACTCCATGATTATCAGGTCAAATACAACTTTATTGAAAGACAAGTATTTTTTGTGATGAAGTCATTGAAGAAGTTTAGGCAGTATTTGGTATAGAGCAAGACCCTGGTATATGTGGTTCATCCGGATGTAAGAAGTTTTATCCTGTAGGGTGATCTAGGAGATAAAAGAGCTAGATGGATTACCAAAATCCAAGAATATGATGTAGAAATACACCCCACCAAGCTAGTGAGAGGTAGAGCCTTGTGCCAAGGGTTAACAGAAGCCACAACATTGGTAGAAGTAACAGCTTTCCAGACAATAGAAGAAAATCAAGTGGAAATAGTACAAACTATAGACTCTAATTGGATTGACTAGATGATCAGGTATTTCCAAACTGGAGTATGTCCCCCCAATATAAATGCTTCCCAAATGAGGAGATACAGGCTTCATGCTTTGAAATATGTATTACTACCATAAGGCTTGTACAAAAGAAACTTGGATGGAATTCTTCTAAAATGCTTAAAGGATGATCAACAAAAGAGGGTCATGGAAGAGTTCCATGGAGGATCAACTAGTGGACATAGCTCAGGTAGGGTTACAACTTTAAAAATCATAAGAGCAGGCTATTATTGGCCCACTGTATTTATTGATGCTTTCAAAGTCACCCGGGCTTGTGATAAATGTCAGAGGTATGTTGGAAGGACAAGAAATGCTTCATCCCCCCTCAAGCCCATACAAGTTGAAGAGCCTTTTCAACAATGGGGGCTAGACTTCATAGGGGTTATCAACCCTAATTCCTTAGTAGAGCATAATTTTATCTTAACTACCACAGATTATCTCACCAGATGGGTAGAGGCTATTCCTACCAAGAAATCAGACCAAGATGTTGTGATCAATTTTATGGAAAATTTGATTTCAAGGTTTGGAGTTCCAGAAGCCTTGGTGAGTGACAATGGCCTAGCTTTCATAGGAGCCAAGTATATTGAGTTTTCCAGCAAGTATGGCATTACTCTTAAAAATACTTCAAATTATTATCCATAGGGTAATGGACTTGCAGAATCTACCAACAAAAACCTATTAAGGATTTTGAGGAAATCACTTGAAGGTAACAAAAGAAGTTGGCACCTATTGTTGGACCAAGCTCTGTGGGTAGACAGGATCACTATCAAAAATTCCATTAAGACTTCCCCTTATGCATTGGTATATGGAAAAGAGGCAGTGTTACCAATCCATTTGGAGATCCCAACACTTAAGCTTGTCAATACAGAGGAAGAGTCAGAGGAAGATCCAGTGAGAACCAGGTTGACACATTTGCTGCAATTGGAAGAGAATAGAGCTCAAGCATATGATAATTTTCAAAAGCATTCATCAGATATCAAAGCATGGTTCGATAAGAAATCCAGATTCAAAAAATTCCAAGTTGGAGACTCAGTTCTCAGATGGAATGTTGATAGAGCAAAGCCAGGCAAGCATGAAAAGTTTGATTCTTTTTGGGATGGTCCTTTCAGAATAGTAGAAGCCAAGGAGTCCAATGTATTTCAGCTAGAAGATCTGGAGGGAAACATACAACCGATTCCAGTGAATGGTTTTCATCTCAAGCTCTACTATGTGTAAGGAATGAGCTCACTGTAACATATGTATATACATTGTATAATAATTTCCCCTCCTTTCTGCACTTTGTACTTTAATTTATTTTTGTACTTTGTAATCAGTCTTCTTTGATAAAAATAAAGAAAAAAATGACTAAGTGTTGATAGAGTATCCAACAATGTTCCATTCCGCACTCGAATCTATGTAAAATATTCTGAAATGCGAGCGCTCTTGAATCCACATCAAAATACACTAAGTTCCCCATGGAATGGTGTAAAGGTTTTTATCCCACGCAAAAAGAGAGTCGATGGTCAAAAGAGAGCAAAGGCATTTCCAATCCGAGAACCTTTCGAAGCTAATGCAAGGCGGAGCGAAACCAAGATGGAAACTCGTGCATGGAATTTACTAAGTGTCAGTGGAATAAAAAGGCTCTTAATTCACTGGTTTCAAAATCAAAGAGGAGCCAAGCAATAATTTCATGACCATGCCACATGGAAATCAGAGAATGATCCCACATTCAATGCTAACGAACTCATGCCATAACCAAAGAGTAGCCAAAGAGGTGCAGTGAGGTGGTAGCGCAGTTTGAATTTTTGGCCAATGAAAAGGTAGAATGCCACCATTGAGCCATCGAAGGGAATGATTAGAAGTTGGAAAGTGTGCTAGTGGATAGGTCACATAGTAGTTGCATTAATGGTGGAAGATACACATGCTCCAAAAAATAAAAGTGACAAAAAAGCATACACAAGGCTCATTTAGTAGCTATTTGCATCCATAGAGCGGTAAGAAGGTGAAGTGATACTCTGAAGAATTTGCTGCAAATTGTAGAGAGAACAATATTTATCACTATCAGAATGGCTTCGAAAGATGTTCAAGAGTTCGAAGCTCCGAAGAAAAAGGTGGTGGCACCGTACCTCGACAAAGCTGAAGTCGTGGCAGACACGAAAATGGTCCTCATAGAAAGAACAAAGCTAAGAAGGAACATGAACGATAGATACAAGAAGAGAGTTGCTTTGTCTGTGGAAGGTAGATGTGCTATCCTTTATTATCTCTCTTTTTATATCTGTGATTCGGTTCATCCCTATCCAGAATTAATAGCTGCCATAGTTAAATACTATGACCCATTGGCCAAAGTAGTAAAGACCTCTAAGGGTGAAACCCTTTTCAATATCACTACCTCATTTTGTCATAAACTCTTTGCCCTAGGGTCTGAACCACCAGTAATACCAAAACCATTTAGGGTCACTGAGCAGGTTGGGTTTTACTCCTTGGAGAAGTGAGCTAATGATGGTGAGTCATTTAAAATATGGGTTTATAAGCAACTTGATACTAAGCCCAAGAAAAAATTGCCTGAGGTCCCTATCTCTATTGACAAGTTTGCAAACCCCATCCTATTTTCTATGTTGGCTTGTATGGAGGGTTTAGACTCTGATAGAATGGTATATGGTTGGAAAATTGTCATAGCTTATTGTATTTCTAATGAAATAATGTATGAGAAATATGCGGGAGAAAAGGGGACTAGGGTGATTTATTTTGATTGGCCAACTTTTCTCGCACAGAGGATACATGAGCAGCTAGTAAGTATGAAAAGGGGCTCTGATGCTCCTAGTTTTAGGCATTGCTCAAGTCTGGTGTGGATGTTCTATGCCACCACTAAAGACAGAATGCCTTGGATTTCGATCAAGGATAAAACCAATGATGGGGAACCCTTGTCGGTTTATTATTGGACAAGTCATTTGAGAAGCAGTGAGTCTTATTATAGATTCAATTTAGAATTTCTTGGACCTGCCCTAAGGATAATGTATGGAAAGTGCCCTAGATTGCCACCCTTGGCTGAGCAGATTCTGAGAGTAAAGGGTGTTGAAGAAGGAGACTGGTATTTTTTGATCGAGGGCATAGTTATCAGATTGTATGGTTTCATGGGTAAACCTTTTCTCCTACCCCACTTTGTCATGGAGAGGCTTTTTGCCCTAGAATATCTGAGGCAGGTGGAGTACATCGATGCGAACTATGGTTCTGGGAGAAAGAGAAGGTCTTTGCTTACCCACCACACTATGGAGGACATTACCATCACCAAGAAGGGGCAGAGCCAACTAATTGACCAATACCTTGATAGGTTAGGTCTGTTTTATATTCCCCAAATATGGAGCTATGACCCTGATGGTATTTTTACTATAAGGAATATAGCCCTAAATGGAGAAAAGGCCTATAAGTTTGAAAAGAGGCCCAGGGCTCATTTTGAACAGGGTAGAAACAATGATGAGACTACTCTTTTAGAGTGGAATGTCTCAAATATGGGTCAACTGCCTCCATGGTTGGATTTTTATGAGAAAATTGTTGATTTTGACCTTGACAAGAAGCCAAGTCATCGGATTACAGAAGCTACAATTAGTAATATTGAAGGGGAGACTTCAAAGAAAAAGGATCCTCAGCCTGAGGGAGAAGCTACTGAAGAATATGAGGAAGAAGGACAATGGAATGTAGCGAAAATATCATATTGGTGGAGAATGAGGGTTGAAATTGGAAAAACTAAGTCCAGGTTTGGAATGAAGATTGATAAAGAATTTTCAAAAAGATATAATGAAAACATTGGAACCTAGAGACAGAAGGATGTCAGAAACATAGTATTGATGGTTGAAAAGCCCCAAAATGGCTCTGAATCCCTCTCTCCACCTACAAATCAAGAAGCTCAACTAGAAGAGCCAAAAACTCCTTTGACAATAGCCAAAGTATTGAAAAATTTTCATCCTACCACTGAGCAAGTGGAGAAGTTTCCTAAGGGGGCTCAGCTGATGAGCAAAATGCAATATTCTAGAGAAAATGTTGTCAGTACTCTAGTTATTGAAATAGTATCTAGGCCTAAATGCTTAGCTCTGGGAGGTCAACCTCCAGACACAGATATTGACTAGAAGAAGAAAGATGAAAGTTTCAAGTTCACCCCCCTATCTTTTACCCCTATAGCGTCAGTACAATTACATCATGTTTCTGAGCAAGTTCTAATTTCTGGAGTTGTGCAAGGAAATGAATCAGAAGAGGAATCTGAGAGTGAGATGGTTGCCTTCCAATTGGTTCATAGAAGGACTAAAAGAGTTCTAGAAAGAGAGGAAAGAGAAATTTCAAAGAAACAAAAATTGGATATGGAGGAGATTGCAAAAGAGGTAGCTAATTTTGCTGTAGAAGAATTGATTCATCAGGAGCAGCAGCAAGAAATAGAGGTAGAGCAAGAGCACCCTACATCTGTAGGTGAAGGTATGGTTTCTAATCCCTCTTCTTCTCTACATCCTCATGAATCCCCAAAGAAATATCCCTCCCTTTCTGACCAAGAAGATATGACAAGAGTACCACCTCCCTCTCACAGTCCACCACATGTGTCATCGATAGCCATTGAGGTACAAGTCACTTCTATTTCATCACAACCACCTCAAATTCCATTTTTAGCATCTGAGGTTCCCACTTCATCATCTCCCATTATTCCATCTTCACCATTACTATCATCATCATCTATGGGACATGTTGTTCCAAGTACCACCATTCATCCAATTGTTAGTCTTGCATTGGTTCCTATGAGTCTACCAATAACAACAACAATAGTAGTTACAGAGTCCATTGTTGTCACAGAAGCTACTGTAACTATCTCCACACCCCCATCATCAGTAGTTCAGTCCACCCTTTCATTTCTGGTATCTTCATCTCCCCTGGATGTTGGTCTCTCAAGACCTATCACTGTATCAAAAGAGCAGGCAACCACTCAAAGTATAAATGATTATTGGGCAGAGAAGCTTGCTAAGCCTTCCAGCAGGATGGTTGTTAGAAGAAGAAGCATGTATGTTGACCCTATTTCTAGATAGAGAGTATCAAGATCTATGACTCCACTGGTGAGCAAGCCTGAAACTGAGATGACTGTTCAAGATTATCGAGTGGAGGAGGTCATAGAAGATATTGACAAGCTTCCTAAGGAAGATGAGTTGATTATAGCCAAAGCTCACTTGGATACCTTCTATGTGAAAAATGATATAGTCAGAGAGAAGGTGGAAAAATTGGAGAAACAGGTTGAAAAGCTCAAGAAGAGTCTGAGTAATCAAAAGGAAGTGGAAAAGGCTCTGAGAAAAGAGGCTAAGGGTTGGCAAGAGAAGTTTCAAGAAGCCAATAAACTAAAGGACCAATTAGAAGAGCAAAAGAAGTTGAATGAAGATCAGGTGAAAGAAATTCAAAATTTAAAGCATCAGCTTCAAATCGAGAAAGCTAAGTCTTCAGGATTTTCTAAGAATGAGTTGAAAAATATTAGAAAATAGTTGCTTTCTGAGGTCCAGGAGAAATGTTTAGGGCTTCAACTTGTTATTGATTATCTTGATGATGCCAGCCACCTACTCTCCAATATTCAGAAAGAGCTAAATCAGATCACTGGAGAGTTGTAGCCTATGGTGATTCTGGTAGAGAAAATATATAGGTTGGTTGATAGTAGGCTCAGTGATTCCGCTAAACCAATTCCTAATAAATAATGGAATCTTTCTAGATTTGCTACCATAATCATGGTGAAAAAGCATAGGGCACTTCAAAGAGCCTGGCTATTGGTCGATAAGATTGAAAGGGTGATTAAGGAGGTTGTTGAATTAAACAAAGAAATGGTTCAAGTTGGCTTCAAGGGCCTATGGATGGAGGACCACAACTTGTTATCCATGGAAGAGATCCAGTAGAGCATTGATGAGAATTTGCAGGATGAATCTAGAATAGATTCTCTGGAAGAGCCACTACCCCAAGAGCAAGTTGTCCAATTGATTATTGATTTTACCCGATTGAGAGATCTCATGGAAGATCTGGTAAATAGAGGGAATGTTGCTAACTATGAGGACATTGGAGAACTACAATATGTTTATAAGAAGCTCAAAGAAACATCAAATCCCTCTGAAGTAGCCTAGAAATAGGCTCTACAATCTTTAAAATTGATGGTTCAGTTGTTGGGTGATACTTCTGGAGGAAGGAGTCAGAAAACACCTGCTCCAGAAGAAGAAGCTGAAGAAGGAGAGAATGAAGAAGAGGTCGAGGAAGAGGCCCATGAAGAAGAAGAGTAGGATGGAGTGGTTATAGGCCCAGAAGGGGCCCACACTTAGCTTATTTTTTATTTTGTACATATACACAAGTTTTGCATTTTTGCTTTTTACCCTGACAAATTGTCAGAAATAAACAACAAAGGCATGAAGCCTACAAAGCAACAGATTGTGTGTGAAGGCATTTCTTGAAATAAGGCCTTATAAAAGGAGTAGAGTTGTGTCTAGTTTTTGAAGACAATGGCAAAACCTATATTTCTAACATGATCTCTGTATGAGCAAATGAGTTCTATATGTTTTTTGGCATCACTTCCATATGAACCTTTACTCTCTAAGCAGACTGTCAAAATTTTTAGAGGGTAGTGTTTATATGGAAGTTATTCTGTAAAATATGTTTTTTGAAGATGGGTAGGTTTGACTCCTAAGGCCCAATGGATAAGACTCTGAGTTCATTGGCTTTGCAAGCAAATCCACCCGGGAGGCGCCAGAATGTAGGCCCAAAATGGCCACATGCTTAGGAAAATTTTGCAAATTTTTCCCAAGTCATAGAGTCCTCATTCTGCACATATTACAGTGTATTTTGGAGTGGATCCATGATAGGAGGCACGAGCCCACCTAACACTTAGTAAATATTTACACTTGGAGCAATTCTGGAAGACTTCTTTTGTTTTTGGCTCCGGACTAGCGACGCATCCCGAATCCACAAAATATTTTGATAAAGGATGACATTAGCAGGAAAAAAGTGTGGATTGGTGACCGCTTGATATTTTGAATATCTCACGAGTGGCTAAGTGTTGGAGCGCATGATTTCGGAGAATACATAGAATATTTTTTCCCAAAATGGTGACAAGGTGGAATGTTGTGAACATAGTAGATGCGGATTCATGACAAGAGATGGTTTTGACTAATTCCTTTCTGGAATGGTGATGAGGAATGTTTTATTCTAAAGACAGTGCAAAATGGAGAAAGAGTCACTTTACATTATGATGGGTCTAGATTAATGATCGTATGCCAATGCCACAGCCTGGAATGGAATCCATAAAAGTTTTTAAGAAGAGATGACATCATCAATATTTTTGTGCAGATTGGTGAATACTTTGTGGACAATGAAGAAACTTGAAGAACAGAGAGCGGATTCGATCCCACTTAGCCTTCAAGTCATTTGAAATTTGGATTGGTGTTCTACAGTCTCTAAGATAGAAGGATGACATCACCAGTGTTTTAAAGTGGAATGGCGTTGTGTTCTCCCCGCCATTATAATAAGCTTATATCTAGATAAATCATAGCCATACGATGGGGGAGATCAATGGTGAAGATTGTGTCAAAGAATCTAAAGTATTTAAAGGTATTTCTTCACCAGAGTTGTAATAGTTAGTTGGAGAGGAAGCCAAAGCATCGAGGGTTTTCAAGAAGATAGAACCAGAGGTGGTTACAGATCAATGGTGGTTGATGGCTTCCAAGAAGGATTAACGATGATGCATAATCTCCAACGGCCTGAACTCTAGTTTGCACCAAGCGACCAAAAAGTTGCAGAGGCCCCGAGCTACCATGGTGGTCCACTTACAATAGATTTCTCGGAGGGTGTACTAGTAAGCAAATCCAAGAACTCTCTATTGCATTGTCAAAAATTGATCTTTGTAATGTTCTTGATAATTTTAATTTTGCAAAACTATAAGTAGAGGTCGAACCCTCATTTTTAAGGGTCGGCTCTAGTGTGTTTTCTTGTGCTACTATAAATTTTCCCAAGAGCTAATGGAAGGAGCATTACATTGATCTTCGCCTCAAAATTTGTATCTTCATGCTTGATATCAGAGGTTCGAATTCTTTAGCTGCATTTCTGTGAATACTTAAGTGGTTATTTTGTGCCAAATTAATGGATTACTAGATTGTTAAAGTAATTGAAATCTACTTCTGAGATCGATATTTATTGTTAGGAAGTGCATTTCTGTAGAATCTAGATATTGGTGAATTCTGTTATTTGGATTATCATTGTCTGGATATTGAAATCATTGTCTACAATATTTCTCTATTGTGCATTAATGAATGAAGAATCATCCAATTTGAGATAATGTTGGTCTGAGTTATGTGTCTTTGGGTTAGTTTTTTGGAGCTTTTTATTGTGGTGCAATGTTGTTAGCCTATCCATCCACTATTGTTCACATTTCTCTAACCCTAACCTTTTCTTACCCTAATATTCAAACCCTAAGTGAGCATAATTGTGTCAACATCCTGTTTAAGTTGACAAGGAACCAACCTACTCTGGAGGTTGGATCAAAAACTCTATTTTGGTCCATCCAATGTTGAGTGTTGAGCTGTAGCTATCGGGTGCAAGCCTGGATAGAAAGTAGGAAGATAGACAACCATAGTATTGAGTAAAACTTGATGCAATTTAGTGCCCAACATGATCGAGTTGACTCAGATGTTCTCAAAGAGTTATTTGAAACCAATATAATTATTGTTACAACTCCAAAAATACCCCACTCTTAAGGATGCTTTAGCACAAGCTAGAACCATAGAAGAGATCAAAATCTAAGAAATGGAGATAGCTAAAGAACACAAGCTTATACTGAGAGGGGAGGTGAATAGTATAGCGCCCACTTTTTACTTTCTTTCTAAACCAATATCAATTAATGTCCTTAATTGCAATAACCAAATATAGCAGTGTGTATTAATAACTTAGATAGCAATATTAACCAAGAGCACAAGTCACCACACACAATTGAGATACAATATTTAACGTGGTTCCTCTAATGTGGGGTACTCTGTTAGTCTTACAATGGCATTGAGAGGGGGGGGTGAATTAGTGTAGCTAATTAAAAACTTAAATCTTCATCTCTTAATTCAGAACTAATGAATGCTTAAAACCAGATGCAACAAGTGTAACAAGATAGCAACACATAACACAAGATTTAACGAGGTTCACCAATTTTGG
This sequence comes from Wollemia nobilis, assembly GCA_028583015.1. Classification (NCBI taxonomy): domain Eukaryota; kingdom Viridiplantae; phylum Streptophyta; class Pinopsida; order Araucariales; family Araucariaceae; genus Wollemia; species Wollemia nobilis. The sequence continues at coordinate 2,201,797 of JAQPPZ010017070.1, forward strand.
CTACTCCTCAAAAATATATTGCTTGGACTCCCATCCAAATCTAGCCTTTACAAAGCACCAACTTCACAATCAGTTTACCAGCACCCACTGGAAGGAGCACCAACCCCTGATTTATCTGCACCAACAGAAAGGAGCACCAACCCCTGATTCCAAGCACCAACTTGGACTTCTATTTTAAATCTTGATTGACATAAAAATGCCTTCTGTGTTACAAGACCCTCACTGGTCTATCTTAACTCAAATCAATCTCATGGAAGCATAAGGAGAATTGTTAGAGACTCAATATATTCTTTTTCTAACTCTCAATCTCAACTCCCTATCCACAAAGCATACACTCTTTTATAGCTCTACCTACTGCACACTTACAACCCTTTCTTATGGCTTGCTCTTGCAGCTCTCATAGCTCTGTACTTCTTACAACATTCTTCTAGCTTTGTAACAGCCCACAACACTATCCCTCTATACAGCAGCACTCTTTCCTCATCGCTCTTGTCTCAGCAGTGCTCTGTCTCTCTATACAATTTCTCTCTTCGGCTTCTCTTATATGTCTCTACCCACACAGAGCTCAACCTAATGGATCACTCTTACCACTCTGCTTCACTGCACTCTGACAGCCTTCTCTATGCTTTGACAACCTTCTCTGTGCTTTGACAACCTTCTCTGCTCGCTTACGGCTCTGATAGCCTTATCTACTCATTTACACAGTTCAGAGCTCAACCCTAATTCTTAACTTATATGCACATTCTTACAGCTCTCTTCAACAACCTTTTCTCAGCACATATATTATTTTATCAGTGGCACCTTCCCTCTTTATGGCTGCACATTTTTCAATTCTGAGCGGCTCTTATACTTCTGCATGCAACTGCCATTTTAAAACAATATTTTTCATCTTGAAACCCTAAGTCTTCTATAACTTCCATAATCTCGCATGCAGCCTATTAATAGCCATTCCTGTAAGTAACTCCTTTCTGACACACTATTCTTATACGCAACCTATTAATGGATTTGTCTCTTTAATTGGGATTCTCGGTATGGCCACCGCTCTGATAGTTTCACAGCGTCATAGCCCTGTAACAGTCGTTCTGTCTTTAATGCATTGTTCTAATTTTAGCTGCATAAATTTATTCTGTAACTGCCCCCTGTAACTGTAGTTCTGACTCCAGTTAACTGTTCTTATTCTAGCTGCATGATTTTCTTCTACAACTGCATCTGTAACTATCATTTTCCTTCAGTTAACTTTACTTCGGCTTGCACCCACGAAAACACAACATGTCACGATATCGTGACACTTTTCACCTTCATACACTCTTCTTGGCTTGCACCAGCGAAAATAGAACATGTCATGAAATCGTGACACTTTCGCTGCCTTGAGCTCTTCTCTGTCTCTTGCCCATGAAAATGGAACATGTCATGAAATCACGACACTTTCACTTCCTTGCACTCTTCTCTGCTTGCATCAATGAAAACAGGACATGTCACAAAATCGCAACACCTTCGCTGCCTTGAGACCTCTTCTCTGGCCCCCATGAAAATGGAACATGTCACGAAATCACAACACTTTCGCTTCCTTGCACTCTTCTCTTCTTGCACTAGCGAAAACATGACATGTCACGAAATCGTGACACTTTCGCTTCCTTGTCTCTTTTCTTGCCTTGACCCCACAAAAATAGAACATGTCACAAAATCGTGACACTCTCGCTTCCTTACTCTCTCTCTTCTCTTTGAGTCATGAAAACGTGACATGTCACGATATCGCGACACTTTTTCTCCTTAGTGCTTCCTCTTGCAAATTATCATGAAATCGTGACACTTTTCCTTACGAGCTCCTTCTCTCAAACATGTCATGAAATCATGACACATTTTCGTCCGTACTACCTCTCTTGCAGATTGTCATGAAATCGCGACACTCTTCTTTGCAAGCTTCTTCTCCCCAAACATGTCACAAAATTGTGACAGTTTTCTTTGCTTGCACCTTCTTTCCAAACATGTCGTGAAATCATAATAGTTTTCTTTTCCTGTGCCTTCTCTCCAAACATGTCGTGAAATCACGACAGTTTTCTTTTCTTGCGCCTTCTTTCCAAACATGTCACGAAATCACGATAGTTTTTCTACTTGCCTTCTTTGCTTTCAACATGTCGCGAAATCATGACAGTTTTGCTACTTGCCTTCTTTGCTTTCAACATGTCACGAAATCATGATAGTTTTTCTTGTGCTTTCTCTCTCTTCCAACATGTCGCGATATCATGATAGTTTCTTTTCTTTCTTCTTAACATGTCGCGATATCGCGACAGTTTCTTTTCCAACTTCTCAACATGTTGCGATATCGCGACAGTTTTCTTACTTGTCTTTTTCTTTGAGCTTTTACCTATGGGCCACTTCGGTCTTCTTAGAAATTCATTGTGCATGCTTTGACTGACCTCTGAACTCCTATCCACTGTATCAGAATGTCTTCTAAACTTTCTGTCCACTGCATCAACCGATATATCTTTTTGTGTTGACAACAATGACAATACTTTGGCTGCACCTTGCTCATCAATGAACTCCTGTCCATTATACTTTGGTTGCACCTTGCTCATCAATGAACTCCTATCCATTGTACTTTGGCTGCACCTTGCTCATCAATGAACTCCTGTCCATTGCATCAACTAATCAACCTGACTGTGTTGACAACAATGACAATACTTTGGTTGCACCTTGCTCATCAATCTCCCCCTTTGGAATTGTTGGCAACACACGTAATTGTGTGCAATTACCTGTAATTCTTCTCCCCCTTTGACAATAATACCAAAGGGCAGCTGCAAAACTCCCCCTGAGTCCATGCACAACATTCTCAAGCAAAAATTATTACAGTTAGCAAAAAGCATAAACATGAGCAATATGATAAACATATGCATAAATGCTCCCCCTAAGAATTTGAACCCGATGGCTAGTCAATTCTTAGTCTATTCTTGGGAATATGTGACCACTTCATTTCACTTTTTGACAACATCATGATAAGCATAATAGGCATCAATAATATCAATAATGTGAGTAGCAGCAATAACCAGTGAAAGACATCATCACTGTCAACTTCACCAACATAAAATGTGTAAGAACATGGTTGGACTACTGTCTTCTGAGTACCAACCCTCTGTTGCTCTGCAATCTCAAACTTGTCCACTATTAGTGAAGGCATACACTGATTGTATATAACCAACTGTTTGTTCTGCAATGCTGGCAGCATCTGCAAATGCATCTTGGATATTCTCAACAAGCTTGAACCTAATGTCAGCTGTTTGTCTCTCTCTATAGTGAGAATCCAGCAGACTACCTCAATCCACCCAGCCACAACCAATTTTATTCTTCTCAACCAATTAGGGCTCTAACAACAATGCTTATAGACAAGGTTTAACCAACATCATTCAACTCAAGATTAACCTTGAAGCATTCAACCAATCACTACATGAAAAGGAAACTAGTAGACATCCTTTTCCTTCCAAAGGTATTTGAACAAGACAACCACCAACATAAATCACCAATGCAAAGAATAACTTGCTCAAATCAATCTCAATGGAGTAAGCCCAAATCATGTATCAAGTAAAGCATTAAATTGATCAAGACAACCTCTATGAAAGCAACTCAAAAATTCATCACCAGGCTGGAAATCATCTGGCTACTCATTATAAACCTCTTCTTCAATCTTCCCATTCAACATGTTGGTTTCACATCTGTCAACAAAATTGACAAGTGACTCACACTTGTACCAACTTTTGTCCAACACTGTACCAACACTGCAATTTTACTGCCAACTCTGTGCAAGCATCAAATACTGTACTGCAGCACAACCAAATTCCTTTTTATATTTACAACCTGATCTGAGTTTTCTATAGTTACTACAGATCACACCTTACTTTCAACTATGCAAATTAGGAGAAGACATTTTGACAAACACTTTATGGCCAACCATAGTGCACCTTACTCAACCTCATACTTCTTAACCTTGGATTGGCATTTTATCAACAGTTAAAATGAAACTGTCTGTGAATTAACTATATTCACCAAGGCGTCATGAAAGATCTAACAATATTCACATCAAAGTGTAGAACAAGTACACATTGCTTTTATCAAAACACAAATACGCACCTAGGGCAAGCATTCTTCATCTGAGCAAATTATCTGGACTATTATGATTCATAATTTTGAAAGTGGCAGTAAGAATCATCACCAGTACAACAATGACATATAGCAAAATTACCAATAAAGACAACTCTCAATTTAATCACCACCCTTCATGGCACTACCACAAATAACTGTATAAACAGAAAACACACTGTTGACAGCTATACGAACTCCTCGACTACTTTCCTTTCATCCTCAGAAAACCAAACAAATACATAGGAGCATTAAAATAAAACTTTAACATTGCTCCCCCTGAGGATGTGCTACCTGGAGTTGCTTAGAGCAATGGCGGAGTAGCCTCCTTCAGTCCAAGGAGACACGATTTCCTTTCTTCTATCTTTCTCCAGAATTTCTTGAACTTGGGCTTGAGTTTTTCAACTACATCCCCATTTTGCACCTTTTCATGAACTTGAACATTCTTCTTGCGCAGTTGTTTCTTGTGCATCCTTGATGGTTGATTATTTTCCTTTCTTTTATGCACATGATATGTTCTCTGCCTATGTTGCCCTCTTTTTTTATGATGAAATCTAGGGTTTTGCCTTAGATTAGATACAAAAGTGCTTGGATAGAACCTTGCTATGTGCCCTTGACCATTACATTTAAAACATTGCACATGTTTTATTCCCTGTCTGCATTGCATTCTGTGTGTATGATGAAATCTATGGTCTTGCCTTAGATTGGATATAGAAGTGCTTGGACAAAACCTTGCTATGTGCCCATGGCCATTACATTTAAAACATTGCACAGGGTGTTCACTCAAGAAAGCAGATGTGTTTTTATCAGCATAAATTTTTGATCTATTGTTCAGTCCACAATAAATTGCCTTGTGACCATAGCAGTTGCATTTAGAATAATAGCCATTAAAAGCATTATTATTAAAAGAGTGAGAGTGAGAGAACCTCTTTTTTTGTGGTTGCTTTGCTATAGATCTTCTTTGATATTTTCTTCCTTTTGAAGATTCAGCTTCAAACTTTTCTTGCTTCGATCCTTCAGCAGTGTGGACTTCTTCTCTGCATTTTTGGAAGATGAAGGTTGTTCATCTTCATATCCAAGACCAAACTTAGCCATGGAGCTTCTTTGTTGCTTTATCATTTTATCTAGTAACTCTGTGCTCTTCTCAAATTTGAGATTTATATTGGCCTCTTCTAGTTGTTTCTTCAATGAAACAATCTCTTCTTCTTGTTGGTAGCAAACAGTCTCTTTCTCATTGATTTGAGACCTGAGAATATCTTCAATCCTTTTGTATTATTCTACTTGCAGCTTTAGATCAACAATAACTTTGTTAGATTCCTCTTCACTTGTGCTGCATACATCATCCAGGTGTGTCTTCAAGGCTTCTTATGATTTCTTGGCCTTTTGAACTTGTAGGAAGAGATCTTCAATCTCATCCCCATATTCTTCTAACTTCTTGGACATTTTTTTGTTCTTTTTCTTTTCTATACTCAACTCTTCAAGTGTAGAGATCAACTCTCCTTCAAGATCTACTTCAATCTCAAGATTTTCATCACAAACTTCAGGATTCACTTCTTCTACCTTCTCTGGTTCAATTTTCTCTTCCACAAGAACTAAAATTGGTTGAGATGCCTTTTTGGAGGAGGATCTATTCTTCTTACCCATTGTGTACTAATCCAAGATCAACCCTAGCTGATTTAGCTTGTTCAAGAACTTGGCTCTGATACCAATTGTTAGTATTACAATGGCACTGAGAGGGGGGTGAATCAGTGCAGCTAATTAAAAACTTAAATCTTCATCTCTTAATTCAGAACTAATGAATGCTTAAAACCAGATGCAACAAGTGTAACAAGATAGCAACACATAACACAAGATTTAACGAGGTTCACTAGTTTTGGCTACTCCTCAAAAATAGACTGCTTGGACTCCCATCCAAATCTAGCCTTTGCAAAGCACCAACTTCACAATCAGTTTACCAGCACCCACTAGAAGGAGCACCAACCCCTGATTCCAAGCACCAACTTGGACTTCTATTTTAAATCTTGATTGACATAAAAATGCCTTTTGTGTTACAAGACCCTCACTGGTCTATCTTAACTCAAATCAATCTCATGGAAGCATAAGGAGAATTGTTAGAGACTCAATATATTCTTTTTCTAACTCTCAATCTCAACTCCTTGTCCACAAAGCATACACTCTTTTATAGCTCTACCTACTGCACACTTACAACCCTTTCTTATGGCTTGCTCTTGTAGCTCTCATAGCTCTGTACTTCTTACAGCATTCTTCCAGCTTTGTAACAGCCCACAACACTATCCCTCTATACAGCAACACTCTTTCCTCATCGCTCTTGTCTCAACAGTGCTCTATTTCTCTACACAATTTCTCTCTTTGGCTTCTCTTATATGTCTCTACCCACACAGAGCTCAACCTAATGGATCACTCTTACCGCTCTGCTTACTGCACTCTGATAGCCTTCTCTGCACTCTGACAGCCTTCTCTGCGCTCTGATAGCCTTCTCTGCTCGCTTACGGCTCTGACAACCTTATCTGCTCATTTACACAGTTCAGAGCTCAACCCTAATTCTTAACTTATATGCACATTCTTACAGCTCTCTTCAACAACCTTTTCTCAGCACATATATTATTTTATCAGTGGCACCTTCCCTCTTTATGGCTGCACATTTTTCAATTTTGAGCGGCTCTTATACTTCTGCATGCAACTGCCATTTTAAAACAATATTTTTCATCTTGAAACCCTAAGTCTTCTGTAACTTCCATAATCCCGCATGCAGCCTATTAATAGCCATTCCTGTAAGTAACTCCTTTTTGACACACTATTCTTATATGCAACCTATTAATGGATTTGTCTCTTTAATTGGGATTCTCGGTATGGCCACCACTCTGATAGTTTCATAGCGTATGCACTGTTCTAATTTTAGTTGCATAAATTTATTTTGTAACTGCCCCCTGTAACTATAGTTCTAACTCTAGTTAACTGATATTATTCTAGCTGCATGATTTTCTTCTGCAACTGCATCTGTAACTGTCATTTTCCTTTAGTTAACTTTACTTTGGCTTGCACCCATGAAAACACAACATGTCACGATATCATGACACTTTTTGCCTTCGTACACTCTTCTTGGCTTGCACCAGTGAAAATAGAACATGTCACAAAATCGTGACACTTTCGCTACCTTGAGCTCTTCTCTGTCTCTTGCCCATGAAAATGGAACATGTTGCAAAATCGTGACACTTTCACTTCCTTGCACTCTTCTCTGCTTGCACTCAGTGAAAACAAAACATGTCCCAAAATCACGACACTTTCGTTGCCTTGAGCTCTTCTTTGTCTCTTGCCCATGAAAATGGAACATGTCACGAAATCGTGACACTTTCGCTTCCTTGCACTCTTCTCTGCTTGCACTAGCGAAAACATGACATGTCACAAAATTGTGACATCTTTCGCTTCCTTGTCTCTTTTCTTGCCTTGACCCTGCAAAAATAGAACATGTCACGAAATCATGACACTCTCGCTTCCTTACTCTCTCTCTTCTCTTCGGGTCGCAAAAACCTGACATGTGATATCGTGACACTTTTTCTCCTTAGCGCTTCCTCTTGCAAATTGTCGTGAAATCATGACACTTTTCTTTGCGAGCTCCTTCTCTCAAACATGTCACAAAATCGTGATACATTTTTGTCCGTACTGCCTCTCTTGCAGATTGTCATGAAATCGTGACACTCTTCTTTGCAAGCTTCTTCTCCCCGAACATGTCGTGAAATCGTGACAGTTTTCTTTGCTTGCGCCTTATCTCCAAACATGTCATGAAATCGTGACAGTTTTATTTTCTTGTGCCTTCTTTCCAAACATGTCGTGAAATCACGACAATTTCTTTGCCTGCACCTTCTCTCCAAACATGTCATGAAATCGTGATAGTTTTCTTTGCTTGCGTCTTCTTTCCAAACATGTCACAAAATCACGACAATTTTTCCACTTGGCTTCTTTGCTTTCAACATGTCACAAAATCACCACAGTTTTGCTACTTGCCTTATTTGCTTTCAACATGTCATGAAATCGCAACAGTTTTTCTTGTGCTTTCTCTCTCTTCCAACATATCACAATATCGTGCAAGTTTATTTTCTTTCTTCTTAACATGTCACGATATCACGACAATTTCTTTTCCAGCTTCTCAACATGTCGCAATATCGTTACAGTTTTCTTACTTGTCTTTTTCCTTTGAGCTTCTACCTATGGGCCACTTCGATCTTCTTGGAAATTCATTGTACATGCTTCAAATGACCTTTGAACTCCTATCCACTGTATCAGAATGGCTTCTAAACTTTTTGTCCACTGCATCAACCGATCTATCTATTTGTGTTGACAATAATGACAATACTTTGGCTACACCTTGCTCATCAATGAACTCCTATCCATTATACTTTTGTTGCACCTTGCTCATCAATAAACTCCTTTCCATTGCATCAACTGATCAACCTGACTGTGTTGTACTTTGGTTGCACCTTGCTCATCATACTCCACAAGATAATCTCCTTATAATATTTCACATAGAAATAAGGATCCTTATCCAATACAATGATTACTTTGATCTGCTCAAAGCTAGGCAATATAATGATCTACTCAGGTAGGCAATCCACTGATCTGCTCAACTAGGCAACACACTGATCTACTTAGGTAGGCAATCCACTGATCTACTCAGCTAGGCAACACACTGATCTGCTTAGGTAGGCAATCCACTGATCTTCTCAGCTAGGCAACACACTGATCTACTCAGGTAGGCAATCCACTGATCTACTTAGCTAGGCACTCCACTGATATGCTCAACAAGCTCACATAGAACTTGTCCAAATCTGCTCAACAAGCTCACACAAAACTTGTCCAAATCTGCTCAACAAGCTCACACAGAACTTGTCCAAATCTGCTCAACAAGCTCACATAGAACTTGTCCAAATATGCTCAACAAGCTCACACAAAACTTGTCCAAATATGCTCAACAAGCTCACACAGAACTTGTCCAAATCTGCTCAACAAGCTCACACAGAACTTGTCCAAATCTGCTCAACAAGCTCACACAGAACTTGTCCAAATCTGCTCAACAAGCTCACATAGAACTTGTCCAAATATGCTCAACAAGCTCACATAGAACTTGTCCAAATATATCCCAAAAACTATCCACAAAGCTATCCAAAAATCTATCCCAAAAGCCTTCTCAAAGGCTCAATCAATCATACTCAAGTAGTACTCAAATCTCATCACAAAAATCTATGAAGGTAAGGCTCAAAGATGAACTCAACAATGAATGGTAATACACTCTTCAAAGGATGACAACTATGATCCACAATGATCTCAACTCAAATCAATCTCATAGAAGCATAAAGAGAATTGTTAGAGACTCAATATGTTCTATACTCAAATCCAATATCTTTCTCAACTCAAGGCAATCTCATAGAAGCATAAAGAGAATTGTTAGAGACTCAATATGTTCTATCCTCAAATCTCAATCTCAACTTAAATCCAGAATATAGAATAGTTTGTTTCATGGAACTTGAACAACCACTTCACACAATCACTTGACTAGGCTCAAACAACTCTTCTCAACCAACTACCACAAGGAACAACTCTTTCTTACAAACCCTAGTCCAAGCATGTATCAACCAACTCAAATGTTTCCAACAATGCTCAACCACAAATCTCACATAACAATGATACTCATGTTCTTCTCAAGTTCAAGTTCTTTGCATAACCAATGGGCTTCAACAACAATGCTAATAAAACATTCTTCACATAACAATGATACTCATGTTCTTTTCAAGTTCTTTGCATAACCAATGGGCTTCAACAACTATGCTTATAAAACAAGGTTTAACCACAACTCTCAAACTAGAAAACCTTGAAGCATTCAACCAACCACTTTCAAAAAGGAAACCACAATCAATCCTTTTCTCTCCAATGATATTTCAGAAATCAACCACCATAATCAATCAATAGGAGAATGTGCCCATACCTTTTATGAAGATGAAGAAACCCCTTTGGAAATCTGCCACACTCAACACACTTTGAAAAAGAACAAAACAACCTTCACTTTGAACCCCTTTACAAAAATAGAAATATCTCTTTACATACACCTTATTTCTCCATCTAATCAAGTTAATCAAATAGCCCTCGAAATAAGCTTTCCAACGATATATAATATGGTATACTTCTAAAAGAGGAAAACACCAAAAATTTCTCTTTTTCTAAAAGTGCATTTCAACCCTTATATCTTGCCTTCCAAGTAAATAAAAATTTAATCAAACATTATTCCCTTAGCATCACCTTATTCCTCCAACATTAGGCAATAATAAAAAATATTCAATAAAATGTTTACTTACCTCTTAGAGGGAATCGAACCCTCGTCACTGCCCACTCAACACCACAACCATGGTGCCAAAGACCACGTGAGCTATCTGCTCACATAGGACAGAGAGCAAAAATGCTCCCTATATTTTGCTGCCCTTGCTCATGCCAAAAACGTGCGCCAAATGCTCTTCTTCCACACTCTACGAAAATCGAACCCGGTGGGAATCGAACGCATGCCCTATCGCAACCAAAAACTCCACGCTTCCCAAGCTCACCGTTGGACCACACTGTCACATCGAAGGATTTTAGGGCTTCCACTTTTTGTTCTCTTCGTTCGATGCTTAGACTTTTGAATCGAAAGCCTTTGCATATATATATGCAACCTTCCTTTAATTTCACATACGTCGGCACATTTAATTATTAATTTCCTTTTGATGGCGCATGGTTTTTATGACGTCGACGATGACTTTAATTTTAAATTTTAAATAATTAAAATTTAAACTAAATATTTAAAATTAAATATCTCCATCACCGGGGCACATTTTTCGATGAAACGAAAAGCCAACCTAGGTTTTAAGAAAAACCCATTTCAAATCTGCCATCCATGGTTTTAAATAAAACCTTTTATTTTGCCTACCTTGGTTTTCACAAAAACCCTGTATATATCCATGCTCTCCAAAACTCAAAACTCAAAGTGATCCATGTGACATCAATGACAACATAAAATACCTCAAATTTCCAACAATCTCCCCCTTTGTCATTGATGGCAACACCTCTAATGCAAATCACCACAGTCACTACAAAAACCATTTTTGAGAATCAAAGCTGCTCCCCCTGACTCAATACTCTCTTTGGAGGCTGCTCCCCCTAACTCAATGCTCTCTTTGGAGGTTGCTCCCCCTAACTCAAATCTCTCTTTGGAGGCTGCTCCCCCTAACTCAAATCTCTCCCCCTTACTCAAATCTCTCCCCCTTTGACATCAATGGCAAAAGGGACACCTATGGGGCTAAAATATATGACTCTTAAGCTTAGCCCCCTTACCACCTTCTCTCTTGAGGTGATTAATTTTGGGGTGGGAGTACTTTTACTCCCATATTACATTGTTTCTTTCCTCTATCAACTTCCTTCCATGTTTTTCTGATATCCTTCTCTTGATGAATTACTTGATCTTCTTGTCTAGAACCTGTTTGACCTTCTTGCCTTGAACCTCTTTGACCTTCTTGCCTTGAACCTATTTGGAATTGAGTCCTACACCATTTTGCAATATGTCCAAAGTTATTGCAATTAAAACACTTGATATTGTAGCCTTTGGATGGTGCCCATATCCTGAATATTTTCTTGAAATAATTTCCATATCCATTCCTTTCCTGAACCCTGTATTGTGAAGCTCTATTTTCATGACCATTATGACCATGACTTCTGAATTGTGTAGCTCTAAAACCAAAACCATTTTGCTCATTTTCTTTGCACTGAGAAGCTCTATGACCAATCATGTTGCATAAGAAGCAATGTCCCTGAAAACCATACCTTCTTCCTTTGAAGTTTCTTCTAGCAAAATCAAACTTCTTTGATCCATGGACCCTGTAGTGTATAGCCCTGTGTCCAAATCCATTACAAGAAAAACAATGTCCTTGAAAAGCCCTTTGTTCATGCCTTAGTTCCTCATACCTTTCTTGACCATTTTCCCTATGATCATTTTCAACTTGTGCATTGCATCCTTGAACCTTCTTTGTAGTATCTAAATCCTTTTCCTTAATTTCTTCCTTGCTTTCCTCTTCAAGTATTTCTTTTCCTTTTGAACTTGATTCACCTATCTCAAAACAAGATCCAAACTGAATATTTGGAGCCATAGGAACTTTGGAACTTTCTTCATAAAACTTAGGTGCTTCCTTGCTTTCATATTTTAGAACTTCCTTTCCTTTTGAGTGTGATTCCCCAAACCTGAAATATGAGACCTTTGGTGCTTTGGAATCTTTCTCTTCTTTCTCTTCATTTGTGTCAAGTAGCAAATTGGCATCCATATTTATTGTCTCTAAAATACATGTTTCCTTCTTAGTGAAAATATCTTGACCTTTTGAGTCATGTGATGGATCAAACTTCTCACGTATGGAACATCTCAATTCTTTTAGATTCTCCTTAACCTCTTGTAGTTGCTCATGGATCTCATTGAAATCTTCATTTAGATCAACTGAGACATCTATCTTTCTTACACTATTCTCTTGTTTAACTTCTTCTGCTTGGAGTGAATGTTCTTCTTCTACTTCTTTTATCCCATAGAAAAACCCTTCTTCATCTTCACTATCACTAAGATCATTATAATCTTCTATAGCAAACAAACTCTCAAGATTTCTTTGACCATGCCTATTTCCTTGATGTGTCATCTCATCTTCACTATCATTGAATCCATTGCAATATCCTGATCTGTGATCTCTTTGACCACACACAAAGCATGTTCTCTTTCACCTTCTATTCCAAGGAATAGATGTTCTTCCTTTTCATCATCTGACTTGTCTTTATCACTGTGATCTGAGCTATCACTTGCTTCTACAATGTAGTAAGATTTCTTTACCTTACAAAAAAATTTCTTCTTCTCATACATGTTTTGCTTGTATCTATCATCTTTGTCATGCTTATGCTTTCCATATTCTTTTCTTTTATGACCCTATTTTTCATCATCACTATTTTCTTCATGTGGACACTTGTGTGCATAGTGACCAAGATCACCACACTTGTAGCATCTGACTTTCCTCATATCCCTGAAATTCCTTGAGTCCTTATTCCTTTTGATGAAGTTAGCTTCCTCATCATTAACTAGATCTCTATCTATCTCTGGAACCTTCCCTTTATCTTTCTCTGAAGCCTTGAATGCAATCTCTTTTATTGGAACCTGATGCTTACTCACCCTCATCTCATAAGCTGTGAGAGTTCCTTGTAGTTCTTCCATTGTTAGCTTGTTGATATCCATTGTTTCTTCTATTGCTGAAACCTTTGCATCATACTTCATGGGAAGTGATCTCAAAACCTTTTGAGTAACTTTTGATTCTTTCATCTCAAATCCTAGGCCTCTCATGGTGTTAGTAATCTCATCAACTCGAAGTAAAAACTTTGCAATATCTTCAGAATCTTCCATTTTCAATTCCTCAAATATTTTTCTATGAGTTTGTAGTTTTGACAACTTTACCTTGGAATCTCCTTCATAAGTATTCCACAACTTGGTCCACATTTCATTAGCTGAATTACATACCATGACCTTTGCAAAATCTGTCTCACGTAGCCCACTCAAAATATAATTTATTGCCCTTGCATTGATCTCAACCAATTTCTTGATAGTCTTATCTACCTCGGGATCACCTTCAACCTTATACTCTTTTTCAACCATCTGCCATACCTCATATCCCTGTGATATCAAGTAGTTCTTCATTCTCATGCTCTAGAAAGCATAATTGTTACCATCAAACAGTGGTGCCTTATTTGTAGATGATCCATTCTATGAAGCCATCTGTGTTCTTGTAGAATCTACCCTCAAGCTGTTAGCCTTTTCGAAGGAACCCGCTCTGATACCAATTGAATAACACAAGCTTATACTGAGAGGGGGGTGAACAATATAACACCCACTTTTTACTTTCTTTCCAAACCAATATCAATTAATGTCCTTAATTGCAATAACCAAATATAGAAGTGTGCATTAATAACTTAGATAGCAATAGTAAGCAAGAGCACAAGTCACCACACACAATTTGAGACACAAGATTTAACGTGGTTCCCCCAATGTGGGGTACTCCACAAGATAATCTCCTTATAATATTTCACACAAAAATAAGGATCCTTATCCAATACAATGATTACTTTGATCTACTCAAAGCTAGGCAATACATTGATCTACTTAGGTAGGCAATCCATTGATCTTCTTAGCTAGGCAACACACTGATCTACTCAGGTAGGCAATCCACTAATCTGCTCAGCTAGGCAACACATTGATCTACTTAGGTAGGCAATCCATTGATCTGCTCAACTAGGCAACACACTAATCTGCTCAAGTAGGCAATCCACTGATCTACTCAACTAGGCAATACACTGATATGCTCAATAAGCTCACACAAAACTTGTCCAAATATACTCAACAAGCTCACATAGAACTTATCCAAATCTTCTCAACAAGCTCACACAGAACTTGTCCAAATCTGCTCAACAAGCTCACACAGAACTTGTCCAAATATGCTCAACAAGCTCACACAGAACTTGTCCAAATCTACTCAACAAGCTCACACAGAACTTGTCCAAATATGCTCAACAAGCTCACACAGAACTTGTCCAAATCTGCTCAACAAGCTCACACAGAACTTGTCCAAATCTGCTCAACAAGCTCACACAGAACTTGTCCAAATCTATCCCAAAAACTATCCACAAAGCTGTCCATAAATCTATCCCAAAAGCCTTCTCAAAGGCTCAATCAATCATACTCAAGTAGTACTCAAATCTCATCCACAAATCTTATGAAGGCAAGGCTCAAATATGAACTCAACAATGAATGGTAATACACTCTTCAAAGGATGACAACTATGATCCACAATGATCTCAACTCAAATCAATCTCATAGAAGCATAAAGAGAATTGTTAGAGACTCAATATGTTCTATACTCAAATCCAATATCTTTCTCAACTCAAGGCAATCTCATAGAAGCATAAAGAGAATTGTTAGAGACTCAATATGTTCTATCCTCAAATCTCAATCTCAACTTAAATCCAGAATATAGAATAGTTTGTTTCATGGAACTTGAACAACCACTTCACACAATCACTTGACTAGGCTCAAACAACTCTTCTCAACCAACTACCACAAGGAACAACTCTTTCTTACAAACCCTAGTCCAAGCATGTATCAACCAACTCAAATGTTTCCAACAATGCTCAACCACAAATCTCACATAACAATGATACTCATGTTCTTCTCAAGTTCAAGTTCTTTGCATAACCAATGGGCTTCAACAACAATGCTAATAAAACATTCTTCACATAACAATGATACTCATGTTCTTTTCAAGTTCTTTGCATAACCAATGGGCTTCAACAACTATGCTTATAAAACAAGGTTTAACCACAACTCTCAAACTAGAAAACCTTGAAGCATTCAACCAACCACTTTCGAAAAGGAAACCACAATCAATCCTTTTCTCTCCAATGATATTTCAGAAATCAACCACCATAATCAATCAATAGGAGAATGTGCCCATACCTTTTATGAAGATGAAGAAACCCCTTTGGAAATCTGCCACACTCAACACACTTTGAAAAAGAACAAAACAACCTTCACTTTGAACCCCTTTACAAAAACAGAAATATCTCTTTACATACACCTTATTTCTCCATCTAATCAAGTTAATCAAATAGCCCTCGAAATAAGCTTTCCAACGATATATAATATGGTATACTTCTAAAAGAGGAAAACACCAGAAATTTCTCTTTTTCTAAAAGTGCATTTCAACCCTTATATCTTGCCTTCCAAGTAAATAAAAATTTAATCAAACATTATTCCCTTAGCATCACCTTATTCCTCCAACATTAGGCAATAATAAAAAATATTCAATAAAATGTTTACTTGCCTCTTAGAGGGAATCAAACCCTCATCATTGCCCACTCAACACCACAACCGTGGCGCCAAAGACCACGTGAGCTATCTGCTCACATAGGATAGAGAGCAAAAATGCTCCCTATATTTTGCTGCCCTTGCTCATGCCAAAAACATGTGCCAAATGCTCTTCTTCCACACTCTACGAAAATCGAACCCGGTGGGAATCGAACGCATGCCCTGTCGCAACCAAAAACTCCATGCTTCCCAAGCTCACCGTTGGACCACGCTGTCACATCGAAGGATTTTGGGGCTTCCGCTTTTTGTTCTCTTCGTTCGATGCTTAGACTTTTGAATCGAAAGCCTTTGCATATATATATGCAACCTTCCTTTAATTTCACATACGTCGGCACCTTTAATTATTAATTTCCTTTTGATGGCGCATGGTTTTTATGACGTCGGCGATGACTTTAATTTTAATTTTAAAATTAAAATTTAAATTTTAAATAATTAAAATTTAAACTAAATATTTAAAATTAAATATCTCCATCATCGGGGCACCTTTTTCGATGAAACGAAAGGCCAACCTGGGTTTTAAGAAAAACCCATTTCAAATCTGCCATCCATGGTTTTAAATAAAACCTTTTATTTTGCCTCCCTTGGTTTTCACAAAAACCCCTGTATATATCCATGCTTTCCAAAAATCATAAATGCTTATTTAGAAAACTTTGGCCACCAAAACTCAATGTGATCCATGTGACATCAATGACAACATAAAATACCTCAAATTTCCAACAATAGCTAAATATCCTAATGATTGGACAAAGAATATAAAGAATAGTTTGGTGCCATCAAAGGTGGTAGTGATCAATTAAGTGGCCATTAATATCCTTGGGCTTGCACAAATGATGCCTCCTCAAGATGTAAACTATTAGGCCCAACATTTTCTTATGAGTTATAATAATAATACTTAAGTGAATTAGGGTCAGAATCAGTAACATCACCCTAGGTGATAGTTTACATCCTTCACTGAGTCAATGTACTCCCTATTCAATTGTTTGTGCACCACCAAGCTAGTTAATTTACCAGAAATCAAGCCTATAGACCCGAATACAAGTAAACCAAAGACTATGGGATGTCTAGCTATGCTTTCAAAAACATAGTGAAAGACATGATAGAGAGGAACAGACTCCAAGTAGATAATCCTTTCACCCCAAATAATCACCAAATGGGGGTTTTCAAATATCCCTTACCTAATCATGAGGTACAAGAAGCTCCTATGAAACCAATGATTGAGGTCACGATAGCACCTCCATTGCAAGGGTATGTCGAGATGATGAGTATTGTGACTAGGAATAGATGTTGCCCAAGTCAAGTTGCACCACTTGCAGCTTCAAGCAATATTCCATCTACATAACAATATTTCCCACCTCTAGTACAAAGCCTTCCACCTAGGCTAGTAGTAACAATAAAGAGTAAGCTTACACAAATATTAAGGACCACATCAGCTAGATTATCCATTTACGAGCTCATTCAACAATCTCCACCTCATAGAGATGCTCTAATGGATATTCTCAAGTCAATAGAGTTGCAACCCTAGGATTTTGATTCCTTCATCCATTTTATGGGGCATGTGCAACAATGTAAGGAACCAATGATCATATTCCATGAGCACGAACTCAAAACCATAGCAATTGATGCGGTGGACCCTCCTCTACATATCATTTCATGTGTGAATAACATATTGTATAAAAGATTTTTGATAGACACTAGTTCATCTAGCAACATAATAACCACTAGTACCTCGAAAGACCTAAATCTTCCAACATATCATATTGTAGCATCCAATTACACCCTTCGAACATTCAATGATACGATTTGGTCCACATTAAGAACTATAGTCCTACCCATCCAGGTGGGATGTAAAACTATATCGATACTATATCATGATTTGGAGGGTGCCATGGCCTATAATATATTGCTAGGAAGACCTTGGATTTGGGATATGAAGTGTGTCCTATCCATTGCTCATCAATGTCTCAAATATACTTGTGAATGGCAGGTGCACAGAGTCTCTGCATATCTAGATCCCTTTAAGTATTGTAACATGGTGTAGTAAATTCCTGAGTTGACCTTACCATCAACTCATGTGGAATTCAAATTGAACACATATATTCAAATTCCACTTCCCCCTCCATTTCCTTTAATTACACCATTACCATCCTCATCCAGGCCATCCTCATCATTGGAAAATTTAGAGATACCTTCATCATCGTCAGATCCTTCATAGAGGAACATATTGAAGAGGCCAATCGATGAGATCCCTCCTATAATATCTACCATATCTATAGAATATAATCCTTGTCTACAAGATGAAAAACCATATTAGGAGGTTCAAATTGAGTTATCTCAAGCCTCACTTCCATCCCCTACACCTTCACCATCCTAGGTTACCATCAAGATGTCTAGTACAGGGATAGGAGAGTACATAGTCAAAAATATCACAACATGTCCATCTATAAAGAAAGTGCAAGATATGGGAAGTCCTCATCTCCCCATAGGTAGCATTGTGCTTCTAGGCATACCGCCCAACAAAACAAATTTTGTATATGGGGTATCAAGTATGGAACATTTCCAGTTCCTCCACAAGAAGATGATGATGCATCCTTCTTAGAGGATATAAACTACATGTGAAATCCTGATTTTATCATGTTATATCTTCATCGCTATAACTGGCATGGTTATATATTAGGGCTATATGAGCAAGGCACTCGTGTTCCATGTCAGCCCTAATATTAGCTACCATATGATAGATATGGTTTAGGACACAATAAACCAGTACCTTTATAAGTCCTCATAGAAGGTCTAGAACACATATGTTTGAATTATATGGATGAGTTAGCACGTGATACCTATGCCAAACTAAATCATGTCTATTCATTGGGAGAATATTTTACCATAAACATGGTAGATCAAGGGTTATCTAGTGATGTCACTCAATCTCATGAAGTGGGAGAGAGTTCACATACCCTACAATATGATAGTGAGGAAGAGTATCAAGGAACTCCTCAATGAATGGACCTCAAATTATGAGGAATACTATGGCATAGTTTCCATAAATTATCCTAGTTAATATGAGGAATATGAGAGAGTTGTCCCTTTGGAAAATGAAGAAAATTTCTATCTTCACATTTTCCCAGTACATCCCATATGGAGGTAGATTTTTCCACTTTAAGAGAAATATCATCACCTCCCTCATCAGCCACTACCATTCATTCCATTTCCACCAGAACCACCCTCATGAGCTTAAAGACAACATCAGATAGACTCATTCACCCATGGAAGGGAGATCATGTATCCATCAACATGATTTCCATAGATCTAAGTGCACCATTGAGAGATCCGAATAACCCATCGAAGCCATTGCACCTCGATGTTGAGGCAATTGACTTCGATTAGGGATATTCTACCCCATATCCATTATATTTTTGGTCTTATGAGGAAATGTTACATCAATTTCATTTTTCTCCAGGGACTACTCATAATGTTTGTCATGTTGAGGTTGAGCAAGAGATGCCAATTGAAGGTGTAAACCCAACTGATGACATCCATTTAATCCTTATTCCACATCAATTAGAATACTGATCGCATATGTCAATTGAACCAATAGTTGAAAATGATATCAGTACAAATCTTGATAATCCTCATAACATCAAATTATGGGAAGGTTTATCCCCTGATGAACAAGATGATTATATAAAGTTATTAACAGAAAAGATAGAAGCTTTTGCTTGGAATTATAAATATATTCCAATACTAGATCCTAATATGGTCACGCATAATCTTACATTGGATCCAAATGTCAAACCAGTCAAGCAAACGTTGCATAATATGCATCCAAAAATCACCCTGATGGTCAAATATGAATTGCAAAAACTATTGGATGTTGAATTTATTATATCAGTAGATTATCCACCATGGGTTTAAAACATGATCCCAGTCAAGAAACCCTATTGGAGGATTTTGCACTGATTTTAGAGATCTCAACAAAGCAAGTCCTAAGGATGAGTTTCCCTTACCAAAAATTGATGCATTGGTAGACACCACAACAGGACATGAAATGTTATCCCTTATGGATGATTTCTTTATATACAATAAAATTCATATTAATATAGAAGACTAGATCAAAAAAATATTCATAATACCTTGGAGGAAATTTTGTTATAAGGTCTTGCCTTTTGGCTTTAATAACGCTGACACCACTTACCAACGAGCCATGACATATATCTTCCATGACTACATGCATAAGATTCTAGAAGATTACATGGATGATTTACTGGCCAAAATATCTATTATGCCATGAGCATATCAATGTATTGTGAAAGGTTTTAGATTGTCTCATTGAGCATAATGTTAGCCTAAATCCCTAGAAGTGTGTATTTGATGTCACATCTGATAAACTCTTGGGATTCATAGTCTCAAAACGAGGCATAGAAGTAGACCAAAGCAAGGTCAAGGAAATTCTAGAAATGCCTCCCCCCAAAACTATCAAGCAATTACGTAGCTTGCAAGGAAAGGTGACATCCATAAAGTATTGCATAGCACAATATCAGATAAGTGTCAACCCATGAATAAGTTGCTACACAAGGGGGCCTCATTTCATTGGGACTAAGAATATCAAAATTCCTTTGACAA
Organism: Wollemia nobilis; assembly: GCA_028583015.1. Taxonomy (NCBI): domain Eukaryota; kingdom Viridiplantae; phylum Streptophyta; class Pinopsida; order Araucariales; family Araucariaceae; genus Wollemia; species Wollemia nobilis. The sequence goes on from JAQPPZ010017070.1 coordinate 2,222,522, forward strand.
TATTAAGAAATATCTAGCTTCACCACCAGTATTAGCTCCTCCATGACCAGGAGTAGCATTCTATCTTTACATCTCATTTACTGAGCTTGCATTAGGCACCATGTTGGACCAAAATAACAATTACATAAAGAACATGATACATATTATATTAGTCACACCCTGGTTAGCTATGAGGTAAAATATGCATATGTTGAGAAGTTATGCTTAGAAATCATCTTTGCCACTAAAAAGCTATGCGATTACATACTCAATCATACCATGTATGTAGTTTCAAAAGAGAATCCATTACGTTACATTATGAGTCAAACTTGTCATAGTATTCGCACTGCAAAATGGATTATATTATTGATAGAATTTTACCTAGAGTTCATTGGATAGAAATTAATTAAATGATAGCTCATTGCAAATCAAATAGTAGATGCTCCTCTCCAGGATGACCAACATATTACTATATATCTTCCTTATGATGGAGTTTTTCATGTATCAGAATCACCAGATCCTGAAGAGCCTAAGTCACTCGCTAACATAATTTTTTTTTCTATGGTTCTAAGTGTGAGCAAGAGGGTGGTGTGGAAATTATGTTTTCACATTGCAAGGGGCTCCAATACCCCTTTCATTTAAACTCAATTTCCTATGCACCAATAACAATGTCGAGTATGAAGCTCTTCTAATAGGCCTTCAAATAGCAATCACCATGAAAATAACAAAGTCAAATATTTTGATGATTCCTTGCTCATAGCTAATTAGGTCAAAGGAATATTATAGTATAGGTGCCCAGTATTGCAAGCCTACAAAGCCCTAGTGGAAATTTTTTTGGCAAATTTTGAATGGTATGATATTGAGGCACTCCCTCGTTCATCTAACCATTTTGTGGATACAATGGCCTCCTTAGGCTCTTTAGTCCCATAGAACCCGTATGATGATATCACGACCATTCAAGTTAATATGCTATCACAATCTATGATGAAGCATGATGAGATTAAATCTACACCAGAAGTCCACATGATTCAGATTGAACCTTCATATGAATGGTTCTCTCAAATACACAATTATTTGAATAATTTCACTTGGAGGACTTTGTTCCCTAAGAATACTTTTGATACTAGCACAACACTATATCTAGAAGTTTGCTCTCGATTAATATTTGCATGAGGGGAACATCAAAAGGATGGTACTATAGATACCTAAATATTGTCATGCTTAGGGGAGCTACTTACATAGACACACTCATAAGATCATAAGACATAATCTTGGACTTTCCAAGCACCAATAGTGGTTCTCACCACTCATTTGGGGCCTTTTTAAGCCATCCAAGCTTGGCCGCTCAAGATAAGAGCAACCAAGTTATAACCACTCAAGCCTATAGCGTCCAGACCTAGACACTACAAATGAAAATGACCAGATCATAGCCACTATAGATGATAGTGACTAGGCCATAAGAAGTGATTTACTGACAAACAGGCCCAATATCGGGTGGAAGTGGCAGTCTACATGCAATAAATGTGAGCGGGAGTTACTTTGCATTCCTTTTCATGACCAGTTCACATAGGAGACTTGAGTTTGCATTTAGACTTAAGTTAACTGACCTTCAACCATAAAAAAAGGATAAAATATTCTCATGCTAATGAACAGTTCACATAGAAGACTCAATTGGGTAGTTATATTTTAGTTAACTGGCCTTCAAATATAGACAATGGACAAGATCTTCTCATGCTAACTTGCACTATGCATGAGAAATTCATTTCTAGGGCTTGGACATAGACCTAGGGTTTCATGCTATAAAATGTGCAAGCCTAAGAGCACCAAGGCAGATAGAGAATCTGATCATATCCAAATATCCTTTAATATTTTATCATATAGAGAATAGAGACCCGAATCACATATAGAAGATAATTTTAGAGAGAGTTCTCTTTGAGATCACATGTGCGATAAAGTGTTGACAAATCAAAGGGTATAACACCTACTTTCTTCAACATCAGATCATAGTATTTGACCCATAGCTTTGGGGTAAGGAGAGAAAGGTTTTCTTTAGTGGCCACTATATTGGATAGTGGCATGCAGGCTTGTCTTAGATAGACATAGCATATTTTATCTTATTTTCTTATATCATTAGCATAGATTTACTTGATTCCATGGTATTATTTTATCATATTTTTGTTACATTCTTTGATTACTAACAACCTCATCCAAGGAGGAAATCTCAAACACCTAAAAGTGTGTTGTTTTTTCATTGCTTGTAGGGCCATAGGTACATCGGATGAAGGTTACAACATACGAGAGCAAAAGGGATCCCTCTAGGAGACAACTCTAGAGAAGGAGGAATCTGTAAGCCCTCATACATTTCCACGTGCAAAACTAGGAAGCTTTTATAAGCACACCACCTCTTCATGAAAGGGGCACTCCTTGCCCACTTGTAATTTATAGTATCAAAATAGGTATCCTTAAGAGGGACCGACATGTAACCGAGCTTAAATATCAATAAAGAGATCCGTATTTTGTTATTTTGTGTTATATGTTTTTTCCTCTTGTATTTCCATTTTATCTTTGGTATTTTAAATAAGCATTGCAAGTAGGATTTTAGAAAAAGTACCGGTGCACGCATTCCCAAGGTCGCTATAGATGGCAATCAAGGTGGGACGACCACTAATTTTTCATTTTTAACCAGAATACTAACTTAATTTTGTGTACAGGTCTAGCCACTCTAAGCTATAGTGGCCAAAAACTAGCTTCTCTAAGCTACAGCGGCCAAGAACCAGCCGCTCTAGTCAACAACGGCCAGGACTGGAGTGCAACAGAGGTCAAAACATCGACTCTCTGAGCTAGATCAAAGGTAGGTATAGCATTTTTGATGTTTTACAACTTTTTGTCTGCTTTTGTGTGTTCAAAATAGAGAACTTAAAGAACATTTATGTTTGGAAATTGAAAGAATAAAGAAGAAATAATTAAGCATTTCACATATCTTACATCTTCTTTTAAATTTTCTACTAGGTATTACTAGGAACAGTGGCTTATGCCTAAAAATTTTGCCCTATAATCCAATGTGTTAGACATTGTATGTTGTTTGCTTGCTTTGAGGCCTTGCTAGAGGCCATAGTTGCACGAGATAAATTGTGCTAATACAAATCATAGTAGTTCATGCATCTTTCTGACTATTGAAATGCATTTTTGCACTTAGGCATATAGGAAAGACTCATTGTTGCTATATGATGTACTTTATGTTATGCAAGCTTAAAATGAACACCACACATGCATGTCTCATTTAAACATTGGAGATTTGGATTTCATTACCAACCTTCAATTCAGTTCAGTGACATTGGAATTCATCTCCTTCCACTGGTTTTCCCCCTAGAGCTTCCTAGAAATGGATTGGAAAACTTACTTATAGTAACACTAAGTTACTTGTGTTCAAATTGTCTCCCACTATTGGAACAATCATTGGTTCAAAATGGAGGATCTAGGCAAACCCCCCATTGGGTCTTCAGTGGTGTACCCTAGCTTATTTTGATAAAATCATGTTTGGCATGAGTGTACTTTATTGTCACTATGGATGAGTCTTCTCATTCTTAATATAATAAAAAGAGCAAAGAAATCAAGAGAACAACACATCAAAACACATCAAACAGTTTAGGGCACACTCAAATTGGTAATCAAGATAAAAAAATTTTGGAATTGTGTGGTCATTCCTAAATTGCAAACTCAAAAGATCAAGTCATAAAACAACATGGTTAAAACAATAAGTAAACACCCTCGGTCTGATGCCAAGGGAGAGACAGAAGCAATTCATACCCATAGGAGGAGTCATAGTAATATTGAACAACCTACCCATAATACCGTGAGATGTAGCTCCATGAGCCTAAGGTGTGATAACTCAAATCTTGGGGGATCTCCCTGAGAAACCCCAAGTAAGGAACCACATCATGGAACAAAGTCACATAAACAAAAAGAGGCTTCATAGCCATCCTCATCAAGGAGACATGATGAGACATCAAGGGCCTCCTCTAAACACACAAAAAAATCTCAAAGACATGAGGACACTTCAAGGGATTCCTCATCACATGGACATAAAGAAGGTTCTAAGACTCATTCTTCACATAAGGATGAGTATATTGCCACATATCCATCCACATGGAGAAAACATGTCACCACAAAGCCCTCTTCATTAAGAAGACAAACAAGAATTGCAACACCTCAAGACTCACAAGAAACATATAAAATAGGTCTACCCACTGAAGGGCAGGAAATTAGAGCTACATCTAGTCATGGGAATCATATAGAAGAAATACTTCACACAAAAGGAAATATTCTCATAGACTATGACCTCATAGGAGTAAATGGCACCCCACGAGACCAGCCATGGAGAACGAGACAACCAAACAGGTTGGATCAATTTCTTACTCAACCAACCCAAAGAATTATAGTTACTAAGAAATCTAAATCTAGAAGCTCACGAACTGTGACTTCTAAACATACCTCCCAGTCTGGAGGTACCTTAGAGTGACCCCACAGAAGACGTGTAGAGTATGATCATAAGGATATTCAACAGTACACTGAATAAGTCACATTAACTAGAAAGAGTATGGGTATAGTAGAAACACCCTCGAGGAATCTGTGAGTCAAGACTACAAGAATAGATTCAGACAAACATGAGTCTTCTACAAAAACATAAAATAACCAAATGAGGTGGTTAGAAAATATATTATGCAAAGAGTGAGAGTTAGTGGAAGCTATCGAAAATGAGAAACAAAGAGAAAGACTCTTGTTCCAATATGAGCAGTGTTTAAAAGAGCAAGCTGAGTAGCTAGCTCTTCATAATTTATAGATAAATTGTTGTGACCACCAAAGAACAAGACATGTTTACTCACCTAAGGAAAGTCACACTAGACAAGATATCCCACAATGAAACCCCCCACAAAATCATGAACAAAATCCAATTAATGAGGGGAGGGCAAACATAACAAACCAAGATCACAATCCTAAGTCCCCTCATAGGAGGGAGGAAAATAGAATAAATCAAATGGATAGAGAGTTACCTCCATGGCCAATGTGAATAGGTTTACAAGAGGAGTAAATCCATGCATCAAAGGCATTTCAAGAGCTTGCTGAAAAGATGAAAACCTTTGAGAAACAAGAGGCAGTTGAGAACTCACCAACATTGAGAAAGATACACAATCAGCCATTGTGCCCATTAATCCCTAGCCCTTCATATCCTAAGCACTTTGAGATGCTTAGGTTAGATAATTTTAAAGGTGAAGAGGATGCACAAGAGCATGTCACCAATTTTATCAACGTTTATTTTCATCATGAAAAAAATGATGCTCTCATGCTAAGAACATTCGTAATGACATTTTCAGGTGCTTCCACTCAATGGTTCAACCAACTACCTAAGTATAGCATAACCAACTTTGAACAACTAGTAAACACATTCTTTAAGCGTTTCTCCTTTGGTGCTAAGAAGAAGGTGAACCTTTCAGACCTGGTGAACCTAAAACTGTATGATGATGAGCCAGTAATGGATTATGGAAATAGATGGAGAAAAATCATGGAAAAATTATCATTCTCCATTCCCACAGAAGAGATCATTCGTATGTTTACCAAAATTTGTTCTAAACATATATCCCTCTTGCTACAACTCCAACAATATCCTTTGTTTGAGGAATATTTGGCACAAGCCAAGCTCATTGAAGAGATAAAAGTAGATGAGGGAACCATTAATCTCCAAAATAAAAAGGAGTGGAATAAGAATGGTAAGAATGACAAGTACAAGTAGAAGTAGAGTAACCCTGCTCCAATAAATCAAGTCGTATTAGTGACACCCAACGATGGGGGTGCACAACCACATAAATATCAAGCACATCCCCCACAAGCCAACTACGACCAAAAGAACAATCAGGGAAGAAATTAAGAATGCAATCCACCTCATTATTTCATGCTTTTGATATAATCAATGCAATCAATATTTAATCAATTGAGCGAGTCTAGGAGGATTATATTTCTTGATATACCTTATGTAGATCCCAACCATCCTAAGACAAAAGGATATAGGGAAGATTAATTTTATCCTTATCATAGGATACTAGGGCATGACATTGAGGCTTGCATCAGGTTTAAGCATCAAGTGCAAAACATGATTGATGCGGGAGAGCTCAAATTTGACAACGCACTAGCTCTTGATAATAGAGACATGGGCATATACAAAAACCCATTACCCAATCATGAAGTCCCTTGAGAGTAAGGGGCCCAAGTCAATCAGGTTTGATCTGACATACCTACCCACAAATGCATTGGGATGATTGAGATCATTAATATAGCAACAAGGACTAGGCAGTATGGTCAACTACAACTTCCTATAGCTCCCATGAACATCCCAACTGCTCCTAGGCAAAGGTAAGACAACCTTCCATGTCCACCAATGAGACCTATGGTAACTATTCGGAGTAGATTGGAGCAAAACCTACAGATGACTCCAACTAAGTTATCCATCTATGAGCTCATACAATAGTCCCAAAAGTATAGGGAGACTATAATGGAGATTTTAAGAAAATTTGAGCTTCAACAGCAAGATGTGAATGCATTCACTCACTTTGTGGGATAAGTGTAAGAATGCAAGGAACCTGTAATCCGATTCTATGATCATGAGATTAAGATAGTTTATGCTGCCTTACTAGACCCCCTGCTAAACATTGTAGTGGCCATCAATAACTTACCATTCAAGAGGGTTTTTGTTGATACAAGTTCATCAATAAACATCATCACAAAAATTGCAATAGAGCACCTCAAGATACCGAATACCAATATCATTCCAAGAAATTACACACTGAGAGCTTTTAATGATGCTTTATGCAATACTATGGGAATGATAGTCCTACCCATAAAGTTGGGTTACAAGAACATCCCCGTGATGTGTCATGTCTTGGAAGGTGCTATGCAGTACAACATCCTCTTAGGGTGCCCTTGGATAAGGACCATGAAGTGTGTGCCTTCGCTCTTGCACCAGTGTGTCAAGTATGTGCATGAAAGCAAAGTACATGTGGTTCTGGACGATAAAAATCCTTTTAAATACATTAATCAGGTGGATATTTTGGGATAATTCATGATACCTTCTACTCACCTATACGTGGCACCTTCATCCCCAACCACACAAGTTGATAAAAAATAAAAAGGGGTAAGAAAAGACCCAGGCACATCAACACCTTCTAGTGAATTCAAGATAGTCAATGCTTCTAAAGTACCATCAACATCAAAACCAAAAGACAATTAGAAGATAAAGGCCCCGTTAGTTAAGGAAGAGAGGCCCAAAGAAGTGCTAACTATAGCCATTGCTGAAATGCCAAGTCCTATGGACGAGGAAGATCCTCAATATCAAGATGAAGATATTGATTATCACCTTGATTCACCAGTATCATCCATGGGGTCATCCATGTTGCATGCATCAATACATTTGGCAAGTATAGGTATAGGGAAATATCGTAGAACATCACTTTTATGCCTATCATTGATTCTGCATAGGACATAGGGAGGCATAAAAACTTGAGGCCGCTAGTAGGAATAATGGTTCCACTTGGAATCCCTCCCAACCAAACCAATTTTATCTATGCCGACCTGGACTGCTCTCATAAGTCTTCAGATATAGAAGGAGATGGTGATGAATTATTCACATTCAATGTTTATTACCTCTCTAATCCTGATTTTTATCTATGCTACTTTGAGCATTGCCATTGGCATGGCTATGACCTTGGTGTATATGAGCAGGGGCACAGGAGGCATTACGATCTAATATATCAGCTTTCTTTCAATAGATTTGGCTTAGGCTATTATAGCAGAGGTCAAGATGACTCGCTTGTAGTGGCATTGGAAAGATTAAGCATAGGGTTGGGAGAAGATATTGATTTCATTCCTTATCACCCCTTGAGAATAGCAAACTTGAGCAATAGACAAGTGGCCACGGTAAACATACCGCCTCTAGAAACTTATCATCCAAACACCTCAATTGATTCCACCCCAATAGGGTACAAATCATGGGATGAGGAGAATGGATATGAAGCAAGTGATGATGAGGCACAACTTGGCTTAGCCTATCAAGGGACTCACTATTTACAAATGTTCACATGGTCCCTCATGAGATTGAATACACATCATATGAAAGTGACTATGAATCAAAAGACTCAATAGAAAGAGCTTACTTAGGCTTAAGCCATCAACACCTAACTTTGGGGCAAGAGACAAATGCAAATGGGTTCTTCATAAGTGATGAATAATATGAAGATGAAACAGATATGGTCTACTTAGGGCCAAGACATGAGCCCTTTGTCTTAGGGCTGCATACCAATGCTAACGGATTCTGGATAAGTGATGATGACTTTGAGGATGAGATCAAGATGGCTTATCTTGGACCTCACCACTTGTGCCAAGTCAACGAGCTAGTAGAGAGAGAGGTGACACTTCATGCCATAGACCCTCAACTCCAATTTTTGGGAAGACCTGTTGACCTAGCTACCATTCATTGGTTAATTCCCCTCCACCTACATTCAAAGAGTAGTTAGAGCCCAATGATCCTATTGTCTACCCTACTCATAGGCTAGATCCATAAATTCCCATTCCTCCAGAACCTCATCATGAGTATGGAAGAGAAACCCCTAAGACAAGATTACACCCATGTGGTCCTAGAGATTTCATCCCATCCATCAACATGATCTCCATCAATTTGACCACTCCACTTAATAATATAGTAGATCCTACCAAATCATTGCTTCTTGATATAAATTCTATTGATTGGGATCACACTAGTTCACCCATAGAGCCAGAAGACCTCTTCCCTAATGAAGAGATGTTATAGCCATTCCAATTTGCATCAGGTTATGCATATGACATCTTCCATGTTGGTTTGGAACCTGAGTCATTAGGTCCTATAAATCCCATCGATGACATTCATTTGATACCCATGCCTCATCAGCTAGAGGATGGGTCACATATGGCTATAGAAGTAACTTTCGAGGTAGACATCAATGATGATCCTACCCAACAAAAGAAAGTCAAGTTTGAAGAAAGTCTATCTCCACAGGAGTCTATCTCCACAGGAATAAGAAATCTTGATTCCTCTCCTTAAGGAGAGGCCAAATATTTTTGCTTGGAATTACAAAGACATGCTAAGGATAGATCCAAAATTAGTCTTTCACAACCTTTCATTGGATCCCATGAAGAAGTCAGTCAAGCAAAAACTGATAGTAAATAACGAATTGTAAAAACTACTAGATGCAGTATTCATAGTTCCCATCGACTACCTTGAGTGGGTGTCAAACATGGTATCCATAGGGAAACTTGATGGAAGAGTCTGTATCTACACATATTTCATAGAATTGAATAGGGCAAAACTAAAGGATTCATTATCATTGCCAAACATAGATGCTCTTTTAGATGCAACCATAGGTCATGAAATGCTCTCCTTAATGGATGGTTTTTCCAGATACAACCAAATCCAGATTAAGCTCGAAGATCTACACAAAATTGCTTTCATTACTTCATGGGGAACATTCTGTTACAAAGTGATGCCATTTGGTCTCAAAAATACTGGTGCCACATATCAGCGGGCCATGACATACATATTCCATGACTATATGCATGAGATCTTGGAAGATTACATGGATGACTTACTAACCAAGTCTCTATTGTGGCAATAGCATGTCAAAGTCCTTAGACAAGTCTTCGATCGCCTCATAGAACACAATGTTCGATTGAATCCTAAGAAGTGCGTATTCAACATAACTTCTGGAAAGCTTTTAGGATTCATTGTATCCAAGAAAGGCATCGAAGTAGATCCTACAAAGGTAAATGCTATACTAGAAATGACTGCCCCTACCAACATTAGGGAGTTGAGGAGCCTACAAGGCAAGATAGCATCCATCAAAATATTCATCGTGCAATTATCAGATAAATTCATACCTATGAATATGTTGCTATGCAAGGAAGTCCCATTTAATTAGGAATAAGAATGCCATCAAACCTTTGCAAAGATCAAAACTTATCTAGAAACGCCACTAGTATTGGCTCCACCAAGACCAGACATACCATTTTTACTATATATCAGCTACTGATTTCACATTAGGCACCATGTTAGCCCAAAATAATGCACAAGAAAAAGAGCAAGCCATATATTACGTTTGTCGCACCTTGGTGAGCTATGAGCTAGGATATGCCTATGTCAAAAAATTGTGTTTAGCAGTGGTCTTTGCAACTTGAAATTTATGACACTACACGTTGAGCCATACGACCTACGTCATATCAAAACAAAATCCTTTGTAGTACATGATGAGCAAGACATATCACAATACATGTAACGCAAAGTGGATCATGCTATTGATGAAATTTGATCTAGAGTTCATAAGCCAAAATTCCATCAAGGGACAAGTCATAGCAGATCAATTAGAGAGGCACCTCTTCAGGATAACAAGGCTCTCACCATAGAGTTGCCTGATGATGCGGTATTTGCATTATCAGATCCACTAGAACTTGAAGAACCTAAGAGAGAAAAAAACATGTCATTTTTCTTCGATGATTCAAAGTATGAACAAGGAGGTGAAGCGGGGATTGCCTTTATCACATCGTGTGATGCTCCATTAACCTTATCATTCAAACTAGACTTTCTATGCACAAAAAACAATATAAAATATGAAGAATTGATCCTAGGACTCCAAAAAACCATAGCAATGGGCATTAAGATATTGAATATCTTTGGTGACTCCTTGCTCATAGTAAACTAGGTCAAAGAACTCTTCCAATGCAGGTGCCCACTCTTGAAGACTTACAAGGAACTTGTTGACAATTACTTAGCCTGGCTAGAATGGTATGACATCGAGGCAATCCCTCATGTCGAATATATTTGTAGACACTATGGCCTCTTTGGTATTCTTAATCCCTTAGAATCCATTTTTAGATTTTATAATCGTTCATGTGAAAGTGCTTTTTCACTCAGCAATATTCCATGAAGATTTTAACAATCAAGAATAAGTCAACATGATCAACATCGAACCAAATCAATATTTGTCCTTCATAGCCAGATGTTTCTTGCAAATAACACCTTGGGGGTCGTTGATCTCCCAAGGACCCATGGAGTGTGGTGAGACCATATACCATAGAGTTGTTCCTCAATCCATGTTCACTACCTCAAAAATGTAGAAAGAGCAAGTTGTATCTATTAGGATTGGCTTTCCCAACTGCAGGACTTCTTGAAGCTCAGAATAATGCCTCAAGGTTTGTCACATACTGAAAGGTAAACATTTAAACAAAGAGAAACAAGATACATTTTTCTAGGATAAATCCTTTAAATACGAGGATATGATGTAGTATTGCTCTGTTGTCCTGAGCCCCAAGAAGCATCTTGGGTAATTTTGCAAGCTCACGATGGAATGTGTGGAGGCCATTTTAGTGGCATGGCCATCGTTAAGTGCATCTTGAGAATGGGTTACTATTGGCCCATAATATAAAAGGACTATTGCAAATATGTCAAGAAATATAGTAACTACCAACATCATGCAAATCTAATGCACTTACCATCACAAGCTTTGCAACCCATCCAGGAAACATGGCCATTTTTGCAATAGGGACTATATTTGATAGGGAAGATCTCACCCTCATCCTCTGGCAGACATAAATTCATCATAATGGCCACATAATACTTCACTAAATGGGTAGAAGTGATCCCCTTAACATCAACAACTGGACCAAGGATTCTGGAGTTTATACTCCATAATATCATAAGTCATTTTGGGGTCCCTTCTAAGGTAATATCGGATAATGGGCCATATTTTAAGAATAAAAATGTGCATGCTTTAATGATCAAATATCATATTCAACAGAGTTTTTCAACGCCTTATTATCCGCAAGCAAACGAGTAAGTAGAAGCCTCAAATAAAATAATAGTCTCCATTTTTAGGATAGTGCAAGAAAATCACAAGGATTGGCACATACAATTGCCTCTTGCACTATGGGCATATAGGACTAGTATAGGACGCCCATTGGGGCAACACTATTTTCACTAGTATATGGCACTGAAGCCATCATGCCTCTAGAGTTGGAAATATTGACTCTACACATAGCACTAAAAGACTTCATAGATGATGAAGCTAAATGGAAAGGCCACCTTGATAAATTTATGCTTCTTGATGAACACTGAGTCAAATATTTAGAGAATCTCAATGTTTATCAAATATGCCTTATGCAAGCTTACAATAGTAAAGTCCACCTAAGGGAATTCAAGTTTGGAGATCTAGTACTCAAAGAAAACCAGTAGAATTCAAATATGTCGTCGCATCTGTGAGATAAGTTCACAATAAATTGGACAGGTCCATACATGATTTCATAGAGAGTTGGGCCTGGAGCATATCGCCTTATATAATTATATGGTGTTTAAGAGCCTGAACCTCTCAATATCATTCACTTAAAGGTATTTTACACATAAAAATAGTCAAATATTTCATAAAACACAAAAACATTCAAATATGTTAAAAATAAAAAAACATTCAAATATGTTAAAAATAAAAAACATTCAAATATGTCAAAAACACAAACAAATCATAAAAGCATAAAATTTCAAAAATACAATCAAATCAAAGGCTCCAAGGGTAATTCATATCACTTGGTCAAATAATCAAATCAAAGTCTCCAAGGGTAATTCATACCGCTTGGTCAAACAATCAATTCAAAGGCTCCAAGGGTAATTCATACCGCTTGGTCAAACAATCAAATCAAAGGCTCCAAGGGTAATTCACACCACTTGGTCAAACATAAATTCAAAAGGCTCCAAGGGTAATTCACGCCACTTGGTCAAAAATCAAATAAAAAAATATCCAAGGGTAATTCATACCGCTTGGTCAAAATCAATAACAAAATCCCCAAAGTCATCATTAGCCCTTTGGTCAAATTAATCAAAAATACAAAAGCAACATAACATAAAAAATACAAAAACATCTGCACTTCACATTTTGCATCCACATCATTGCATTGCATGTTTGCATACATTACAAGATATGTCATGAGAGTCTTAAAAGTGATACCACAGTTTGTCGCACAAGTCATTCATATCCATATCTCCATCCATGTGTGTAATTATGTTTTTCAACACAACCATTATTTGTTGTTATACATAATATACTAAGTCTTTTCGGTTAGCAACTTTTGAGGAAAAGAATTTTGATTAGTAGAAAATAATTCCTAGCTATGATAAAGCCTTGGATATTCAAGATCTCGTCACTAATTGAAAAATTAAAATCCTAGCTGGTACAAGGAAAAGATGAAAGCTGCAAAGTGGTCTAGGTTACCTCAAGTGAAAAGGATTATCCTTGTTTATCCCCCTATGCAACCGGTTTAAAGGTGCTAAGAATTGGCAAAAGAACAAGCTTTACCCTATCAAAATGCCTTGCTTAAATCAAAACAAGAAAAATCCCAAAGCAAAGTACATATTCAAAATGCCAAGCATAAGTCCAGATTTCAAAGAAAAAATTGGATACACAAATCATATATTCAAAATACAAAAAAAGCAAGCTCAAGAAAAAATCAAACAAAAATAAACAATGATTTTCATCACTCAGAATGAGAAAAATAAATAGTGATTATCATCACTACAAAAAAATCCTCGCTCAAAGAAAAAATCAATAAAAAATAAACCATGATTTTCATCACTACATATAAGAGAAAATCCAAAGCCAAAAAGAGCCAAAAATAAGGGAATAAATATTGAATCCTTGGAATTCTTAGCATTGTACAAAACTGGAAGGAGAAATCCTTATGCATGACGATATGTCTATTACAATTGATTTATGCATTTGTGTAGACAAATTTTTGAATGTGGATGAGCTAGCTTAGGTAACCAAATATTACCTAGTGGTATAGTCCAACTAAGTCCAACATAAGGATGAGATGAATACTTGAGAATCCTCGATCTTAGCAATGGGCTATAAGAATCCCGCCTGACATCGAAGGAAATTTTTGAGTTCTAACTCAAAATATACAATCACATGCACACATAGAGATCATGAAAAACTAGGTCCATGGTAAAAGCATTACTTTTCAAAAGTCTAAGTGGTAAGTAGACAGTTGTTGATAGGGGAACTAGAGTGTTTGAATCTATGAAAAACCCAAAAAAAAATTTACATAGCAACAAATCACAACATCATTCACACAATCATATTCCTTATAAGATTCTATAAATTAGAGGTATCAACATAGTAGGACAAATACCGCATATATATTAGAAATAGTATATAGATGACCACTGACTACTTTATATCTTTTAATTTTTAGAAACTTATTAAGAAAATACATTACACACCATTACATATCGTATATGAATACTTAATCAATTCTTATGATAGAAGTGATTATTTAAATTCATGTTTATTTTTAAACTTTCTGTGGTATCACCCATTAAGATTGTCAACATCATATGCATTTTGTATGTTTTAAATGATTAGAACATACAAGTTCATTTATACCATTCAATCACATGAGTTATATGCATATAATTAAAGCAAAAATTAAACATGCATTTAACAATAACATTTGCATCCACGAAAACAAGTCATTAATCATCCATAAACCACATCATAAAACATATAGGCAATATCCATTTGCATACCATAAATTCATCATTCATCATCAAAATACATTGCATCATATCATCAAATCATATAAGCATCTACACATCCATCTAAGCATCTTCAAATATCATCTATCATCTAACATATTCATCATATCATCATAATACCATCATCCCATCATATCATAAAACAAAATAACAACAAAAACATAAGCAATAAATGATACACATAATGAGTCATAAAAGGTAAATCTATCATAAAAGTATGTGTATCAAGTCCAATGGATATACAAAAATACCCATTGGCTATATTCATGTAGGTTTTTCAACCTCAAAAATTAATCAAGGACCAAGTAGAGAATTAGTCAAGTGTCGGGCCTAAGCCCCATGCACCATCTCCTCCAGTACCACCTCCCCCTATTGCGGTGTCGTGATTCGAGTGACGTGAGCCTCTAGGTATCTCTATCTGAGATCGGGTTTGCTAGCTAGGACAGGTGGAAGACTACCCTGAGGTAAAGCATCCATTGGCTTGTGAACCACCTACACCTATTGGATCCTTAAGGACAATCCCATGCCTCCTGAGCTGCATCTGAAGGAGGGTAACATGATCTGTAAGACCCTGAATCTGAGCCTCATGCTCATCCAATAAGGACTAAAGCTATCCCACATCTTCCCCTGAGCCTATTGTTATAACCTCTTATGGTGTATAAGTAGGAATAACAAACTACATCTTGACATCACCACCACCAATAGTAGCCTATAAAGCCTATATTTGTGCTATGATCTACTCAATCATAACATCTCACCATTCTACCTAGATATTAGTAGCCTGGAGATCAGCCTCTATCTTGTGCAACTATGCTCTTAGAATAGAGTCTCTCTCCTTGAGCTCTAACTACGCCTCCTTAAGAACATCAGGATCCTCTACTGCCACCTGCTCTATCGACTAGCCCCATACCTTGGTCTTGGCTTGAACTCTACATCCTACCAGATCTGCGCCATCACCCCTTCCATCATCATCACACCCTATACTATCAATTCCATGCCACATTTGATCACCCCACCATTGAGAGTAGGCCTCTATAACTCCCCAAAACACTATAGGGTCTATGACTGGGGCATCCTCCTCATCTGTAAGCTCTGTGACCTATCATAGAGGTAGATCCCTCTTTTTTGTGAGGCACCTATACAATAATGGTACCAAGGACATATCCTGCTGCAATCCATACTGACTAAGAACCCAAGAGTAGAAGAAATACTCCTGGATGGTAATATTACGACCAATGAGCCATCGTTCGCACTGTGTCTTAGTAGTAAAACTAGCTGGATCATTCCAACCTGGACACTCATAGTATAGCCACCACATGATATCTCTATCCAATAGTCTAGTAAAAGCATCAGTATAGTGGGACAAATCCCTTGCAAAAGTGTAGCTCTTACACTCCTCATGCTATCGAGCCCATATAGTAGCATAGCACTATGTTTGAGCCTTAATAGATGTAATCTCAGTTGGGAGCCCCTTAGGGCAATCTATCTTAATGTGCTCCCATCCCCAAACCTGTAAGAGAAAACTACAAGCAATTCTGACGCATCCTTATCGATGAATGTGGTACAACTCATTGTAGCACTAAGCCAATATAGATCAATCCCATGCATAGATGATAGGCTCCTTGCTATCCAAAATGTCTTGCACCATCGACAGGAGGTTCCAAGGGAACCTCAAACCTGAGAAATCTGAGACAAGAATGTTGTTGATCACCATCAACATAACATTTCTCGTTGTGAAAACCTGAGCATCATACCAAGTCTTGATAGATACTCCCCCATAGTATCCTAGAGGACCTGTGTAGAGCGTGCTCTAAAAACCTAAGCATAAACAACCACTTGATCAGTAGTGGCCGATGAAACAATGGGCACCCCATCGAATGGGATCCAAAAAATCTTGTAAACGTCCTTCGATGTGATAGTCATCTCACTAGGTGAAATATGGAAGGTTTTGGTCTGTGGGTCCCAACGATGGGCTAAGGTCGTAAGATATGCTTGATCGGCCATAATGTGGGGCAACCTAATAACGTACTATAACCCATAAGCCTTAAACCACTCCCAGTCAGTGTCATCAAATCCAAGAAGCAAGTCCAACAGGAGCTTCGGGTCCCAAGCCCGAGCAGTGAGGATCTTAAAAAAGTAGAATAAATGTAAAATATAACTACAATGCATCTAAGGCATAATTCACAATAAACATGAAAATGGTGCAAAAGAGTATGAGTTACTCTAAATCTAAGCAAGAAAAGAATAAATTGCACCTAAGCAAAGCAAAAATTCAAAAAAAAAATCATAAAACCAATACACAAAATGCAAAAACAAGGCTTAAGCTTTAGCCACTATCGCCTACAAGTGACTGAAACCTGTCTGCTGGAGGTAGCAGTGGCCACAGCCCAACTGACAAATATTTGACCATTGGGATTCAAGTTTGGTTGCTGTGAGTGATAGCAGATTAGAGATGACTGCTCTGAGCGACAACGACCAAGGGGCAACACGGCAAACCCGTGAAACCTTGGCCAAAAAATTTGACAAAATAACTTAAGCAAAATAACAAATGGAAGGGAAGCAAACAAATTGGAAGGCAAATTTTCCTACCCAAGCATCAAAACTAAGCTAACTTTGAGAATGCCCATAATGGCGACAGCAGGGGAATAATGGAAAATTTTCAAAAACCCTATGCTAAATCCATTGAAATATTGTAAAATTGGGGACCAACCCACCATGGCAAAAAGGAACCTAAGCCTAGTTATGAATTTTTTTCGTTGCCAGCAAATTTAGTGATGTTCATTTTGCTCATATCTTAGTGGAGTTCAATTTTACTTAATCAAATAAAAGAGAGCTAGGGTTTTTAAGAGAGATACCCAAGAAGCTTTGACTCCTCCAATAGCTGATGTCTCACCCCATGTAGCCATGTCCTTAGCACCAGCAAGTTTCAAAGTTGCAATCATCACTGCTACACCAGAGCTCTAAAAATAGAATCTTCAATAATAAAAATGATAGCTCAAAACCCTAGAATTGCAAATTTTATATTTCCTTAATTATGCCTTGGCCGCTGCTGATGTCAGTGGCTCGAGCTTCTTAGATGTTCAAGGTGATAGCAGCCAAAGACAATAAATCAGAAGCTGCTAGACCTAACAGTGACCAAGTTCACATATCAAAGTAAAGTAGTTCATGCATTGAGGGAATACCAAAAACATAAAATAATCACACTTTTATGGTTTAGGATCATCATAATGTTTAAAAAAAAAAATCACATAAAATCACAATCTCAAGCAGGACTCGTATCCATTTACATACTCTATCCACTCGGTAATTGCAATGATTTGTACTCCATGTATTTTGGTGAGATGAGTAGGCAACCATAAGGCCACTTGGGGCAAAAACAACTCATTTTGGAATTATGATGTCACCCTTCAAACCCAAAGAATATCAAGATGGTCGAAATTCTCCACAGGTGCGAAGGGGTCATTCTAATTCCCCTATGACATCAAAAACATTAAGTCAAAGTGATACAATCTAGGCATGAACAGAATCACTCATCCTAACTCCCTAAGAAGGCTATTGATAGTTGAACTGCTCCTCGGGATAGGGATGGATGATTATCATAAGAAATTGGAGTCACACTTGAATGTGGGATTTCCCATTAAAAGCAACAAATTCTAGAAAGGAACCATATTAGTCATATTGGTCAAGCGACTTGTCACTTCAATCATTGTCATTTCTTCACGAATTCATTGTGTGAAGAGGTAGTTCAAAACTTCAACATAATCATAATCAAAATAAAAAAAATATCTCTTGATCATAGGAAAATCATGTTCATCCTTTGAATCATTGCATACAATAATCACAAATTTACCTTATTTGCTAGGAGCAGACATGACATCTTCAATTGTAGCTCTCCTATTGGTCAAAATTGTTGTAGCAGTTGAAGCTACCCGATTGATTTTGAGAAATGAGTGCAATTTAACATACAAAATCCACTAAGCTAAGTCCTCTAAATTTTGAGGAAATGATTCAAGGGGTGTGTGTCATATTGCATGATTGGGCCATTCGGCATTGATCAGACCATTGATCACCATACACCCTACAAATGGATTAGTCTACATTATTTCCTAGCATTGTGTTTTCCACATAATACATCACAAAAAGGGGCATCTGTAGACACCTAAATCATGTCATGCTTAGGGGATCTAGTTACATAGACACACTCATAAGATCATACGACATATTCTTGGACTTTCCAAGCACCAACAGTGGTTCTCACCACTCATTTGGGGCCTTTTCAAGCCATTCAAGCTTGGCCACTCAAGACACGAGTGACTAGATTCTAGCCGTTCAAGCCTTGAGTGGCCAGACCTAGCCATTGTAGATGACAGTGAACAAATCATAGCTGCTGTAGACAACAATGACTAAGCCATAAGAAGTGGTTTACCAAAAAATAGGCCCAATATCGGGTGAAAGTGGCAGTATACATGCAATAAATGTGAGTGGGAGTGACTTTGCATTCCTTTTCATGACCAATTCACATAGGAGACTTGAGTTTGCATTTAGACTTAAGTTAACTGACCTCCAAGCATAAACAAAGGACAAAATATTCTCATGATAACAAAAATTTTGCATAGAAGACTCAAGTGGGCAGTTAGATTTTAGTTAACTGGCCTTCAAATATAGATAATGGACAAGAGCTTCTCATGCTAACTTGCACTACGCATGAGAAATTAATTTCTAGGGCTTGGGCATGGACCTAGGGTTTCACACTATAAAATGTGCAAGCCTAAGAGCACCAAGGAAGATAGATAATCTGATCATATCCAGATATCCTTTAATATTTTATCATACAGATAATAGAGACCCAAATCACATACAAGAGATCATTTTAGAGAAAGAGTTCTCTTTGAGATCATGTGTGTGATGAAGCTTTGACAAATGAAAGGGCATAACACCTACTTTCTTCAACATCAGATCATAGTCTTTGACCCATAGCTTTGGGGCAAGGAGAGCAAGGTTTTCTTTAGTGGTCGTTGTCTTGGATAGTGGCTCATAGGCTTGGCTTTGGTAGACATATCATATTTTATCTTGTTTTCTTATATCATTAGCATATATTTACTTGATTCCATGGTATTCTTTTATCATATTTCTATTACATTATTTGATTACTAACAACCTCATTCGAGGAGGCAATATTGGACACCTAAAAGTGTGTTGTTGTTTCATTGCTTATAGGGCCATAGGTACATCAAATGAAGGTTACAACATACGAGAGCAAAAGGGGTCCCTCTAGGAGATAACCCTAGAGAAGGAGGCATCTATAAGCCCTCATACATTTCCATGTGTAGAACCGAGAAGCTTTTATAATCACACCACCTCTTCATGAAAGGGGCACTCCTTTCCGACTTGTAATTTATAGTATCAAAATGGGTATCCCTAAGATGGACCGACATGTAACTAAACTTCAATATCAATAAAGAGATCTATCTTTTGTTATTTCGTGTTATATGCTTTTTTCTCTTGTCTTTCCATTTTATCTTTGGTATTTTAAATAAGCATTGCAAGTTTTTAGAAAAGGGACTGGTGCATGCATTCCCAGGATCGCTACAGGTACAGTTTATATAATTGAGGATTCTTTAAAATAATATTGGGCTACCCAAATAAAATACTATTTAAAACTGGGAAGTATTCCTTCTAGATTGTTGCATGCTGCAAAATGAGCATTTAAGAAAAATGCAGCAAAGTATGTCTTACTAGGAGACATAATGTATCGATGAAGCTATGGGGATATTATCATTCATTGATTAGACTATAAAGATTTAGCTTGGGCCATTTCCCAAGCACATGATAGTACATGTGGTGGTCATTTCAATGGCATGGCCATTGCAAAACACATTCTTCACATGGGCTGTTATTGGCCAACTTTAGAGCAATATTGCTGCACTTATGTGAATGAGTACGTAAAATGTCAACATCATCCAAATTTGACACACGTACCTTCACAATCCTTACAACTGATTCAATTGGTTTGGCCATTTGCATAATGGGGGTTTAATTTAATTGGGAAAATCTCACCTACCTCCTCAAGACATCACACATTTATCATAATGACTATTGAGTACTTCACAAAATGGGTGGAAGGAATTCCCCTTACCACAATGACTGGACCTCGCATTGTGGAGTTCATGCTATATAACATCATATGTCATTTTGGTATTCCATCCAAGATAATTTTAGATAATGGGACACCCTTTAAGAATAAGGATGTGCATGCTTTAAAAATGAAATATAATATACATCACAATTTTTCTGTCTTATTATCCACAAGCTAATGGGCAAGTGGAGGCATCTAATAAAATAGTAGATGCAATCTTAAAGAAAATTGTTAAGAAAAATTATAAGGATTGGCATAATCAATTACCACTTGCCCTTTAGGACTATTGCACTAGTATTCAGACTCCCACTAGGGCAACTTTGTTTTCACTAGTGTATGGTGTTGAGGCTATCATACCTTTAGAGTTAGAAATCCCGTCATTGCACATCTCCATGCAGGAGTTCATCAATGATGATACTGCATCACAAGATCATCTAGATCAACTAACTCAGTTCGATGAACGATGCGTCAATGCTCTTGAGCATATACATGTTTATCAAGAGTGCCTCAAGAGAGTGTACAACATGAAAGTCCACCCTAGAGACTTTCAGGTTGGTGATTTAGTTATGAAAGAGAACCATCAAAACTCAAATTTTCCACCCCATCTACAGGATAAATTTGTGGCAAACTAGTTAGGTCCATACATCATTACTAGTTAGATTGGACCTGGAACTTATCTCTTAGCATCTATTGAAGAAAGTGAAGAACCTGAACTATTTAATATCAATCACTTGTGGCATTTTCATACTTAGAGCACCATACCCACCCTAAAATACCCCTAGGTGGTCTACGACCATATAGGTCAACCTAAAATTCTCCTAGGTAGTCTATGACCATCTAGGTCAACCCAAAATGCTCCAAAGATGTCTATAAGCCCTTTGGTCAACCTAAAATGATCTTAGGTGGGCTATGAACATCTAGGTCAACCCAAAATGCCCCAAAGGCATATATAAACCCTTTGGTCAACCTAAAATGCTCCTAGGTGGTCTATGACCATCTAGGTCAATCCAAAATGCCCCAAAGGCATTTATAATCCCTTTGGTCACCCTAAAATGCTCTTAGGCAATCTATGACCATCTAGGTCAACCCAAAATTCCCCAAAGGCATCTGTAAGCCCTTTGGTCAACCTAAAATACTCCTAGTCATTCTATGAACATCTAGATCAACCCAAAATATCCCAAAGGCATCTATAAGCCCTTTGGTTACCCTAAAATGCTCCTAGGTAGTCTATGACCATTTAGATCAACCAAAAATGCTCCAAAGACATCTATAAGCTCTTTGGTCATCCTAAAATGCTCCTAGGTGGTCTAAGACCATCTATGTCAACCCAAAATACCCCAAAGACATCTATAAGCCCTTTGGTCAACCTAAAATGCTCCTAGGTGGTAAATGACCATATAGGTCAATCCAAAATGCCCTAAAGACATCTGTAAGCCCTTTGGTCAACCTAAAATACTCCTAGGTGGTCTATGACCATCTAGGTCAACCCAAAATGCCCCAAAGGCATATATAAGCCTTTTGGTCACCCTAAAATGCTCCTAGGCGATCTATGACCATCTAGGTCAAACCAAAATGCCCCAAAGGCATATATAAGCCATTTGGTCACCTTAAAATGATCCTAGGAGGTCTATGACCATCTAGGTCAATCCAAAATGCCCCAAAGGTATCTATAATCCCTTTGGTCACCATAAAAACACTGCTAGAAAGTCTACGATTGTTTATGTCACCCCAAAATATCCCAAAGGTGTCTATAAGCCATTTTGTAACCCAAAAAGCCCCAATGGAATTCATTAAACCCATTGGTCAACCTGTATATACATATGTATCTATAAAAAATACAAAACAAATCATTAAAACCTCAAAAACACAAAAATATTGCATTGCATTAAATTTTTCATCATTGCATTTCAAACATCAATTGCATTAGGCATATACACCATTGCATTATGCATTTTTAGAAATTGATCATACATGTCTAGCATCAAGTCTGAATACTAGGCATCTGTTAAATTCACTGTTATCATATGTCAATATTACCACCTATTTACATTACACTTATCATTTACATTTACACTCCATATTGTATGTCTCTTTCACGTCACTTAGCCATTATTCATAATACATAGTTAAGGTTTTTTTGTCACTCATCCATATCTAGTTTTCTTCTCAAATTTTGTATAAAGCTATCATGATTTTTAGAAGGTATAATCCTACTTACATCATACCTTGTATACATCAAAATCCCAATACTTTTTCACATTAATAAATCCAAAGTTTAGCACAAGGAAAGCTGAACCTAGAAAGTGGTCTAGGTTACTTTAAGAAAAAAAATTTATCTCGCTCACCCCCTATGTGAATGGTTCAAAGGTGTTGAGAATTGACAAAAGGAAAAGTTCCTCCTTACCTAGGAAATCAAATTCCCTTGCCTCACACCAAATTAGGGAAATTA
Organism: Wollemia nobilis; assembly: GCA_028583015.1. NCBI lineage: Eukaryota > Viridiplantae > Streptophyta > Pinopsida > Araucariales > Araucariaceae > Wollemia > Wollemia nobilis. The sequence goes on from JAQPPZ010017070.1 coordinate 2,245,742, forward strand.
TCCAAAATGAAAAATAAATAATGATTATTATCACTTCACAATATGCAAAAAGAAGGTCCGAGGTGTAGACCAATTGGTTCATCCAAAACCCATAAGGGGGCGGAGGTCCAAGGTTCAAATCTCAGGCCTCTCCGGACTAAACACTTGTCCCTTTCCTATTGCTTTTAGTGGCATAAAAGGTTTAAAATGATTGTGGCATGGTGGTTATAGGGGCGGACTGTGCAAAGATCTGTGTGGCAGATTCTAGGGCAAACAGCGCATAATACTATGGAGGCCATAAAAAAGCTGGACAACCTGCTCGGATTCGTGGCGGCTACCGATTCCACCATGTAAATTCAAAAAAAAAAACAATATGCAAAAAGAAACAGTGGTTGTTACCATTAAGAAAAAGTAAAATAAGTAGTGGTTCTCACCACTACCAAAATTCCTTGCTCGACAAAAAAAAATGAGCAAATCCCTTGAAAAATTCAAATTTAAAATAAAATAAGGGAGTTTTGAACTTGAATCCTTGGAATTCTCGGCATTATATAACCATAAGGTGATCCTCATTACAGGTTGGGTGGCATCAAGCCCACTTGGAAATGGTGGTATCCTTACGCATGATGATATGTCTACCACATAAGCAATTTGCTTGTATACAGACCCATTTTTGCATGTGGATGAGCTAGTTGTTGGTAGCCTATACTACCTAGTAGTCTAATCCAACTAAGTACAAAACTCAGGATAATGAGACTCCCAGGGTGATCTCTAGTACAGATGGGCTGAATAAATCATGTTTGGCACTAGGGTAACTTTATGCATTATCATAGTAATGAAATCAAAGGCACACACAGAGATATTGGCTATCTTGGTTATCTTAGTAGCTTTATACCTTGTTTAAATTCTTGTATGGTTATTATACAACTTTTGATTAGGTAACTAGAGTTTTTGAGTCTCCTAAAAATCCCAAACATATCATAAAACATTATACTATCCATTACAATTTATACCATACCATCACATTTTTCTTAGTATACATTTTCACAAGCCATTTACATAGTATCATGATCGCACTAATAATGAGATAAATTTTCTATAGTCTATGGTGCTAGCATATAATATGTCAAATATTCATCATAAATCCATCATACAAATTAAATCAAATCATCCATTTCATTGTGCATTTACATATCTACATATCATCAAATCACATCATAGGAAAAATACATGCATACATGTTAAATATCCATCATAACATCATAAAGCAAATATAAGCATTGCATACATTTCATAAAGTAGTAAAAGCATCACATGATGATAACATAAAAATACATACACACACACACACACACACACACACACACACATATATATATATATATATATATGAAATCAAAAGATACATCATCATCCATATACTACCCATAGGCTACAATAAAGTTGGTCCTTAGACCTCATAAAACCCAAAATATCAAAAAGATCCATAAAGTCTCAAAAACCATGGTCACGCAATACCGATGCTATGACTCTCACCCCTACCCTTAGTTGGAGTTTACCGCAAACTCTCATATTTGCTACCACTTGTTCTTTTTGACCTCTAAGTAGAGCTAGGAGGCACCATCAATATAGATGACTATACTATACCACTTCTCTGACTTTGGTGTGATCCATTGATAAATGAGTGGTCTAGTATGTGTCCCTTAAGGCACACTATCTAATTCTCCAACTCATCAGTATAAGCCTGATCCTATCGACAATGAGTATGGTAGGTCACCACTAGATACTGAAGCTATACCATCTCATCCCACAACCTAGCTACCTTTCCACTACTAGACCCCTCATGTCTAGGGCTCCATGCTCCAACTGGTGCTTGTAGAGTAGCTATCAATGTGACATGCCTATCCATATCAACTTGAACTCTCTCTCTCTCTTGTTGACCTTTGATAAGCTCACCCCTCAGCTCAGTAATCATTACATCTCAAGATGCCAACTATGCCTTCATCCCCTGATACTCAAATTTAGTCTCACCCAAGTCACCATGTAGACCCCCTAAGTCTAGAAGATCCACCCACTCATTCGCTACATGATGATGTACATGTCGCTCACCCACCTGTGCCTACATCCTCATCATTTGGAGAGTCATCACGACCCTCCTCCTCTATAGCATCCCCAGGTGCCTCCTCTACCATAGTAGCTATAGCCCTTCCTAGTTTTTCCTCTCCTTACCACTATCATGTCACCCACCATGAGTCATACTCATCTGTAGTCCTGGTATCATCTACCTCAGATATATCTACTACAAGATATGACTCCTCTTCCAAGACCTCCATTGTAGGCCAACTAAGAGTCCTCTCAACACTAAAAAATGATATATCATCAAATCACTAGGAAAAACTTAGCGTAGCTTGAACTATTGTAGGACTTAAGCATAAGGGAATTACTCTCGCTCAGTCCCATGTCACCCAACTAACCATCTAGCTCACCTCACACAGTGCAGCTGTGTAGTAGCCTCAGTCCATACTAGATAATCTCCATAATATATCTAGGTAATATACTCTTCCCTAAGTCATTTAAAGGACTCTACATAGTGCTCAACATCACCTACAAAGTGATGGCTCTACCCTATCTCCTAATCCCTCTTCTATAGTATCCTATAGCCTATTTCCCTATCAAGAAGTTGTGCTCAAGTCATCCAAGGTAATCCCTATGATCAATCAACTATAATATGTTTTCATACCCAAACTTGTAGTAGAAAATTACAACCCAATACCTTCCACCTACAAGATCATATCTTATATAGATCATCATATAGCTATACCAATAATTTAGGATCCCAAGCCATCACCATAGGCTCCTCCTTAGTGCACTCCACAAGTGTAAAAACCAACTCTATAAGGTTCTAGGGGAACCTGGCTCCTGATGAGTTTGGTAGCAACATGTTGGAGATCAAAGTTATTAGTAAGTAATATATAACACCTAATACATACACCTCAAACCAGGACTCTACTAATATCCCTCTATTGAGTAGGTCACTCACTGCCTCCTCCCAGCATCCCCTAAAGTACCACTATAGCATTGAATATTTTTAGTCTCTTTGAGTGGATATGATAGGGTGCCCCTCTATTAGAATTCATAATATCTTATAGAAATTCTCTAAAGTCACCATCATCTCCCTTGTAGGTTGGTGGAAGGTGTTGGTGTGTGGATCCCAAAGGTCTATCAAATATGTCAAATAAGTGTGGTCACCCACCATTATCTCCAATCGTGTCACATGATTAAGGTCAATGGCATCGAGCCATCACAATTCATCCTCTATAAAAATGTCCCTAGTGACCTAAAAGATATTCATAACTTGGTACCGACTCTTCACCACCTGACATAACTAACTAGGTGTCAAAAATGCCCTAAAAACACATTAAAAAGTCCAAAAATGCCAAAAAGAATTGACCAAAAAAGGGCCCTTTTTGCCCAGTTTTATGACCATCCCACCTAGGGAAGGCCCCCAATTTGGTAGCCATCCCACCAAGGGACAACCACCCATGACCGTACCACCTAGGGACGACCCCCAAAAATGGCTAAAATTGGGTCAATTTGACCCCTAAAACAACCCTAAAAAATCAATAAAACAATAAAAAATATATATATAAATGCATCTAAGATACAAATAAAAGCTGGTATTCCTACATTGTACTATTATTATGGTTCCTTAACCATGATTTAGTGTATTGCATGAAAAAAACATCAAAAATTATGATTTCACATTAAATAAAGATGAGGAAATGCAACTTGTACTCATATCACACCGACTCTACCACTCAGTAACCACTGTGGCTAGCTCATGGTTATGGTTAGATGTTTTTTCAGTTATCCACTTCAAAAAATCACACTCCTACTCCTCACCTCTCAAATTCCTAAGCCAAACATGCACAAATGAGCTCATTAGCCTCATTTTGGGCTTATATAGAGGCAAAAATACCATAGTTTCTCCTAGGTGGTATGGTAAAATATTAGGCTTACCATCACACCTAGGGATAGCCATGGATAGTGCAGCCATCCCACCCAGGGACAGCCATCAAAAAATCCAATAAAAATAGCTAAAAACATCAAAAATATGGCCAAAAACCCACCAAAAATAGGTCCAAAATGGTTCAAATTACCAAAGGATCAAGATTAAATCCAAAGTATGTATGGATGCTTGGAAAAGTCTCTATTTCACTCTCCAATAAGGCTATTATATCTGGACCACTCCACAGGAATGAAATTTGTAGGCTCTCACTTCCATAAATCATAATTAAAATGATCAAAATCCTAGTAGAACAGGTATATCATATAATGGGAAAAAATGGATGGCTACCCAAATTAAGTCATATATGTCAAGTGAATTTTTGCTTTATAATTGTTCATGCCCTCATAGAATCATCACTTGAGGGGGTATTCATAACAATCATTTAATCCTTGAAGCCTTGGTAATTGACCCTTGAAAAGGCTTACAAGAAAATAAGGCACCAAGACCTAGTATACCCTCATCTCCCTAAACTGTCACTATAGTGCAGCTGAAAGGTATACCCAAAAATTAATCCTTTGACTATGTCAAAAGCAATGATTCCAATAATTTATGTTATTTTCATAATGGAGGCATATAAATTTGGTTAGATTATTGAATATCCTCAATCATTTAATGATTTATTCATCTATTTTTGCTCAGTGCTCTGTTGCACACATCACATCTCAAAAAAGGGTATCTATAGACACTAAAATCATGTAAATCAGATAAGACTACTATGAACCACTCTTATCAACATCATATGTCCCAATTGGACAACCTACTAGGGTTAATTATGGCTCCTATACACTTTTTGGAAGATATCCCTCAATTTTGGGAAATTTTGGGCCATGTACCCATGATCGTACCACCCAGGGATGATCAGAGTTCATGACCATCCCACCCAAGGACGACCACATTCAACCATCCCTGGGTGGGTGGCCATGGTCCAGACCCTCCAAAAGTCAAATGGGAAGAGAAATGACAATAGATTCTTGCCATATTCCTTGTACAATCATCCAAAATTGATTTTGAGGCTATCATGGACATCAAAACCTGTAAATTGGAGGTCCCAAATAGGCAACCTCTTCGCTCCTAAGCATGACAAGGGAATGGACAAGTGGCAACACTTGCCCTGCATGCCATAAATTTTCCCTTTTGCACATTTTCCTAATTGGGCTATAAATTGAGTTTCTCTCACCCAATTTCAAAGGATATGAATCAAAGCATTGGTCATGAAAGTGTTGCTCACATTTTCCCTCACATTTCACCAAGTATTTTCCTTGAAACCCTCTTCATTCAAAGGCACATTTAGGAGCATCCCAAAATATTCCAAATCCATTCCAAAACCTAGCAAATTGGAGAGTAATTTGAGCAAATTTTTTGATGAGACATTTTAGAGGGTTCTAAACTAGATCCCTTTGAAATCGGTGGTAAAAACAACCCAATTTTTTGAGTATCCCACCTGAGGACGAAAAATAGTCTTAGTTGCACCTAACGAGGATGGCCATTAAATGGCTAACAATTTTGAGAAAATTCCACCATATATCATTTCTAAATCATTATAATAGCCTTACATTCAATTTTGGTTAAGTTTTGAGTAGTTTTGATGGGTCAATTTAGGTTTTTGTGATTATAGGTTTAGTTGTCCCTGCCAGGTATAACCACAGTTTTTGATCACAATTATTTTCCATTTATGCTCAAATATTCCCAAAATAATATTAATAACATCATACTATATTTGCAAGTCATTTGGAGTTGTTTTGATTTGTCACAAATAAGTTTTATTCTTTCTAGATGCATACTTTCTATGAGTTTCCTAGTTTTTAATCACTAAACGCATATGCTATTAACTCTTTTCAATATATTGTGTGTAGGTGCAGGTATTATAGGCATGAGGGAGGATCTAAGAGGTATATTACAAGAAGCCCAAGATTAGATCTCAAATGTGGGTTATGAGAAGAACATTGAAACACGCCATTAAGCTCTTGGAGGGATTTGATCCCTTTATAAATTGTAATTTGAAATGTATCAATATATGAAGCCCTCAAAGGGGATGTATTGTAAACTTATTCATTGATGGATTTATAAATACAAGGAGATAAGCTTTCTTCAAACTTAACTTTATTTGTATTAGAAGGATCATCAATGATGTCCACTTTGAAAGTTTACTTTATTGACATGTGTAACCCCTCTTTGAGCTGGTGAGGAGTGGGGATCAAGTGGATGTCATTCACTGATTTTAAAGGTTCAATTGAATCATGGTTAAAACCAACATGATAAAAATCATGTACACAACTTGGTGCAAACTGAAATGGTTGTAACATTTCTTTTTTGGGGAAGAAATCCTCAATCTCTAAGGGTGAATCAGTATGATCCCAATCAATAACATCTAAGTTAAGACACAATGGTTTAAAAGGATCGGTTGGGTTGCAAAGTGGAGTGGTCAAATTAATGGAGATCATGTTTATGGACAAGATGGAATCTCCAAGACCATGCAAGTGTAACTCTGCATTGTTAACTTGCTTTCCATACCTAAGATGTGGCTCTAGGGTATGGGTATCTTAGGATCTGATTTATGAATAGACGAGAAGATGGGCTCATTAGGATGAAGTATCTCTCTAAATATAAGAGAATCAGGAAAAACCATATGATGTGTCACGTCAAAATTGGTCGGTCTTCCCCTAAGGTGAGGGTTAGGATATACTCTGTGATACATCTCATATAAGTCAAATGGTTAATTGCAATGGTGCAAGTAGTGAGGTCCAATGTAATACCTCTCAGTTACATCTTCATAATCACTATCATCTATGAAGAATCCATCATTCATACCCATTGGTTTTGTGAGGTGACATGAATGTTGAGGCCCTAGATAGGCCAATTCAATCTCATCCTCAACCTCATAGTCACTGTCATCTATGATGCATCCATTCTCCATATTAATTGGCTTTATTAGGTGATGTAAATGTTGAGGCCCAAGGTAGGCCCATTAAGTCTCATCCTCAGCATCACTATGATCTATGATGTATTCATTCTCTTCTTGCTCATAACCATAGCCTGGTTCTTCCTCCCACAGGATAAGTCTTGAGGGGCTTGCCTTGAGAGAGAAATTTTGATGGTACACAGTAGGTGGTTATATAGTAACCATGGTTACTAACCCGTCATCCATGTAGCTTATGTTTGGGCTATAGGGATTCTATTCAAGGTATTCATTAAACCCTAAGCTCATCCTATATAGAGATGCTTCTAGTGAATCATCATAGCTTTGAATATGATATCCTAGGATAGACCTATTAGTAGGTAATTGATATTATGGTTCAACTAGGTTTCATCACCCTTGCTCATATAGACCTAAACCATAGCCATGCCAATGGTTGCATTCAAAGTATCTCAGAGAAAACTTAGGATTGAACAAGTAATGAACATTTGTGGTGAACGACTCATCCTCATCATCTTCAATGTTTGAAGTTTTATGGGCATATTCCAACCCAACATAAATTAAATTGGTATGATTAGGGGGAATCCCCAATGGTACCACTATCCCTATGGACAAGCTTGGGACTCTTGGTCATCCCATGTCTTGTGCTGACTCAATAATTGGAGTGAAATTCATGAGCATGTAAACCCACAAAAGTGTGGAGATGAAACCCACACCTAAACAGGGAGTACAGGTCCTTCCAATCCTCACCCAATACTCACTTGGTCAGTGTCATACCCTCCGAAGAGAATTTCATGCAAATTTTACAAGCTACGATGGATATTGGATCCAGTGGCCAAATAGAATGGGTTTGTGGGATTTGAGCCAATGGATGGATATGAAACCCACTTTCATTGAACTCTACTAGTGGTTGGTGATGAAATCCAACTCATTAGTGTTTAAATGAAACATGGTGTGTGATTGTTCCTTTTAAATTTACATAAAGAAATAGATGCATCATGAAGCACTCATGCTTTTTCCTATATGCCTAAAAATAAATATTTCACTTTAAGAAAATGCACATCTAAACAACTGCATGATTTTCATAGAATGCAATATTACTTATGAAGTAATGGCATCTGGTTGGGCCCCAAGCATGCAAACTCTACAAACAATCTAGACCATTGGAGACTACGATAGATTGAAATCAGAAGTCTGATGTTCCTAGTAATGGTTGGTAGTCTTACAATGGCACTGAGAGGGGGGGTGAATCAGTGTAGCTATTTAAAACTTAAAACTTTAACTCTTAAAGCCAAAACAAATGAATGCTAAAAACCAGATGTAGCAAGTGTAACAAGATAGAAACACATAACACAAGATTTAATGAGGTTCACTAGTTTTTGCTACTCCTCAAAATAGACTGCTTGGACTCCCATCCAAATCCAGCCATTGTAAAGCACCAACTTTACAATCAATTTACCAGCATCCACTAGAAGGAGCACCAACCCCTAATTTACCAGCACCAAATAGAAGGAGCACCAACCCCTGATTCCAAGCACCAACTTGGATTTCTATTTTAAATCTTGATTGACATAAAAATGCCTTCTGTGTTACAAGACCCTCATTGGTCTATCTTAACTCAAATCAATCTCATGGAAGCATACACTCTTTTACAGTTCTACTTACTACACACTTACAACCCTTTCTTATGGCTTACTCTTGTAGCTCTTCATAGCTCCATCACAGCACTCTTTATGCTACACTCTCTATGCTGCATTCTTTATGCTGCACTCTGCTGCACTCTCTATGCTGCACTCTCTATGCTGCATTCTTTATGCTGCACTCAATCTGCTCCATTTCAACCGTGCTTTGTATTTACTTTTTCATAGCTCTTTTTCTCTATTCTGCAACACGCTTCTTTCTGTACCCGCACAGAGCTCAACTCTCTCTTACAACACACTTTTACAACCTACTTTTCTCAGCACATTTTCTCTCTATTTTTGTGGCACTTTTCACTATCAGTAGCACGCTGCTCTTTTTCTTCACGCACGGAGCTCAACCTAAATTCTTCATACAAACCTACTTTTATAACCGTGTTCTCTTTCTATTTTTAACTTCTATATTTTCACATGCAGCTTATTAATAGTAACGGCTTCTTTATTCTCCCATGCAATCTTATTAATAGAACGGTTCTTTGAAACGTTTCTCTGTTCGACTCTCGGTCTTCTTCTAATGGCTTTTAGTAACCACTGCTGCATGCAATTTCTTTATAATGGCTCCTGTAACTGTAGTAAAGACTTCTATTTACTATCACTGTAACTACCCCTGTAACTACTGTAATTACTTCAGATCACTGTTCTTCTTTTAGTTGCATAATTTCTATCAGTAACTGCACCTTTAACTATTGCACTGACTTCAGTTAACACTTCTAATATTGGCTACGTGATTTTCTGTGCAACTGCATATGTAATTGTCATTTACCTCCAGTTAACTTTAATTCAACTTTTATCCATGAAACTATGACATGTCGCGATATCATGACATTTCTACCCCTTTGACTTTTTCTTGGCAGTTGACCACGAAAACATAACATGTCGCGATATCGTGACACTTTCACCTTCTTGTTTCATAGTTCAGCTTGCATCCACGAAAACACATGTCACAAAATCATGACAATTTTTGGTTCCTTGTCCACTTCTTCGCTTGCACCTGCGAAAACTAGACATGTCACGAAATCATGACACTTTTTGCTTTCGTACACTCTACTTGGCTTGAACCAGTGAAAACTCGACATGTCATGAAATTGCGACACCTTTCGCCTCTTGCTTCTGTTCTCGGCTTCAACCAGTGAAAACTTGACATGTCATGAAATCATGACACCTTTCACCTCTTGCTACTCTTCTCGGCTTCAAACAGTGAAAACTCGACATGTCATGAAATCGTGACACCTTTCTTTGCCTTGAGCCTTTCTACCTTTCGTCCGCAAAAATGGAACATGTCGTGAAATCACGATAATTTCGCTGCCTTGTGCCTTTTCTTTCTTTGGCCAGCGAAAACGGAACATGTCACAAAATCACGACATCTTTCTCTGCCTTGTGCCTTCTCTTTGACCCTGTCGTGAAATCGTGACACTTTCTCTCCTTGGCACTTTCTCTTTGATCCTATCGCGAAATCGTGACACTTTTTCTTTGTGAGCTCTTTCTCTCGAACCTGTCGCAAAATCACGACACTTTTTCGTCTGTACCATCCTTCTTGCAAATTTTCACGAAATCGTGACACTTTTCCTTGCAAGCTCTTTTTCTCAAACATGTCACGAAATCATGACACATTTTCGTTCATACTGCATCTCTTGCAGATTGTCATGAAATCATGACACTCTTCTTTGCAAGCTTCTTCTCCCCGAACATGTCACGAAATCACGACAATTTTCTTTGCTTGAGCCTTCTCTCCAAACATGTCACAAAATCATGACAGTTTTCCACTTGCCTTCTTTGCTTCCATCATGTTGCGAAATCATGACAACTTTCCTTATGCTTTCAAAACATGTCGTGAAATCATGACAGTCTTCCTTGCACTTTCTAAATATGTTGCAAAATCGTGATAGTCTTCCTTGCACTTCCTAAACATGTCACGAAATCGTGACATATTTTTCTCTCTCCTCTTTCTCTTCGCTTTGGATCACGAAAATGAAACATGTCACAAAATCATGACAGTTTTGCCAGCATTATCAATCTCCTCCGATATGTCATGAAATCGTGACAGTTTAGCCTGCATTTTATCTCTCCTCTGATATGTCATGAAATCATGACAATTTTTGATAGCAATTTATCTCTCCTCCGAGATGTCACGAAATCACAACAATTTTGACAACACTTTCTCTCTCCTCTGATATGTCGCGAAATCATGAAATTTTTTTATAGCAATTTCTCTCTCCTCTGAGATGTCACGAAATCACAACAATTTTGACAACACTTTCTCTCTCCTCTGAGATGTCACGAAATCACGACAAAAAACATGTCGTGATATCACAATAGTTTTCTTACTTGTCTTTTCCTTTGATTTTTTGAATCTGGGCCACTTTTGTATTCTTGGAAATTCACTGTACATGTTCTGACTGACCTTTGAACTCCTCTCCACTGCATCAACTGCATCAACTAATTTATCTGTCTGTGTTGATAACAATGACAATACTTTTACTGCACCTTTCTCAACAATGAACTCCTATCCATCACCTTGTTCATCAATCAACTCCTATCCACTCCTTTCCTTTGCATCAACTGATCAACCTGACTGTGTTGACAATAATGACAATACTTTGGTTGCATCTTGCACATCAATCTCCCCCTTTGGAATTGTTGGCAACACACGTAATTGAGTGCAATTACCTGTAATTCTTCTCCCCCTTTGACAATAATACCAAAGGGCAGCTGCAAGACTCCCCCTGAGTCCATGCACAACATTCTCAGGCATAAATTATTACTGTTAGCCAAAATCATAAATATAAGCAATAAGATAAACAAATGCATAAATGCTCCCCCTGCATATTTGATCCTGATAGCTAGTCAATTCTTAGACTATTCTTGGGAATATGTGACCACTTCAGTTCATGCTGTCTTCTGGGCCTCAACCCTCTGTTGCTCTGCAATCTCAAACTTGTCCACTTGAAGAATCCTAACTCAGATCTATCTTCAACTATGTTGGCTGCTGGATCTCTATCCATTGAGACTCTGTCCTTTGTACTCTATCATAGGCTCACTAAGAACCTGCTTAACAAGCTCACATAGAACTTGTCCAAATCAGCTCACAAGTCCTCACTAGACCCTGTACAAATCAGCTCACAAGTTCATCAAGAAAAACTTGCTTAACATGAACCCACAAAGAGAATTGTTAGAGACTCAATATGTTCTATACTTAACTCCCAATCTCAATATCACCTCAATATCAATCTCAAAAGAATAAGATATATGTAGTATGCTTTTCTCAAGAACATGAAACATAACCCAACAATTGCCAACCATGCAATAACTCATCTAACAATGATACTCATGTTCTTTCCACAACCAATATCTTTTCTCAACCAATTAGGGCTTTAACAACAATGCGCTTATAGACAAGGTTTAACCAACATTATTCAACTCAAGATTAACCTTGAAGCATTCAACCATTCACTACATGAAAAGGAAACTAGTAGACATCATTTTCCTTCCAAAGGCATTTGAAAAAAACTGCCACCAACATAAATCACCAATGCAGAGAATAATTTTCTCAAATCAATCTCAATAGAGTAAGCCCAAATCATGTATTAAGTAAAGCATTAACTTGATCAAGACAACCTCTATGACAACAACTCAACCATCAATCTCAAAATAGCCAACTAAGGGTTTCACCATCTCAATGCAAGTAGCAAGACTTGCTAACATAAACCCTAGTGCAAAATGCTTCCTCTTCCTCAACCAGAATTATGCATTCACCCAAAGAAAACTCATCAATTATTTTAATGCATAAACAATCTTCACTATCCAGAAACTGGGATTTACACCAACAAGAATACCTAGTAGACAACCTTTTACCTCCAAACTCAATTTCAAAAAATACACCATCAACAATATACATGGAAGAAGTTGCCCATACCTTTGTTTGAGGAAGAAGAGAATAGTTCTTCAACCTGTTACCAACACCACCCTCAACTTTGCCACCAAGTTAGGGTTAGATTATAAAAGTAACCACAAAAATATTTATTCCATTAAAACACCTTATGACTCCAATCCTTAGAAGTCAGCTATCAAAGAATATATAAAGCATACAAACAATATATCATTTTACACCTTACTCAAACTCATACTTTTGGACCGTTACCTCTAGCGTTGGAACCTCAATATACATGTAGTCATCAACTCTCGGTATTCTGCTTCCTTAGGTAATATCTCACATTCCTCAAATAATGCAAGACCTTCTTAGGTGCATAGGCATCTTGTCCTCCTAGGCGCTTCACTACCTGGGCGCTATTATTTCAACGTCTCTGCCTTGCATGTGCCACTTGGTACTCTTGACCAACTGGGTGCAGTGCCATTGTTTGCTTTGACTCTGGCATATCTTCCCACCCAGAACATGGATTCTATTTTACCTATAGATTGGGAATGTTACAGGCTTCAAAACCAGCACCTGCCAGCTTATGCTTCCATGATACGTCGACTTGTGCTGCACGTTCTATCCTAGATAATGCCTATCAGCTGCTGCATCAATAACCTAGCTGTTCACCATGTTGTTCTGCTGAAGCACATCAGATTGATACTATCTCCACAAAAATCTACATGAATTGAAACACATTCTAACAACTATACGACAACTCCCCAACTACTTTCCTTTCATCCTTAGATACCCAGAAAAGTACATAGGATCATTTAAAATAAAACTTTAATATTGCTCCCCTTGAGGATGTGCCACCTGGAGCTACTTAATGCAGTAGAGGATTAATATCCTTCTATCCAAGGAGACACAAATTCCTTTCTTTTGTCTTTCTCTAGAATTTCCTGAACTTGGGCTGGAGTTTTTCAACTACATCCCTATTTTGCCCCTATTCGTGAACTTTAACATTTCTCTTGCGGGGTTGTCTCTTGTGCATTCTTGATGGATGATTATTTTCCTTTATTTTATGCACATGATTTATTCTCTGTCTGTATTGCATTCTTTGAGTCTGATGAAATCTAGGGTTTTGCCTTAGATTAGATACATAAGTGCTTGGATAGAACCTTGCTATGTGCCCCTGACCGTTGCATTTAAAACATTGCACATGTTGTATTCCCTGTCTGTATTGCATTCTATGTGTATGATGAAATTTATGGTCTTGCCTTAGATTGGATACAAAAGTGCTTGGACAAAACCTTGCTATGTTCCCATGGCCATTACATTTAAAATATTGCACAGGGTGTTCACTCAGGAAAGCATATGTGTTTTTATCAGCATAACTCTTTGATCTATTATTCTGTCCACAATAAAATGCCTTGTGACCATAGCAATTGCATTTAGAATAATAGCCATTAAAAGCATTATTATTAAAAGAGTGAGAGTGAGAGAACCTCTTTTGTTGTGGTTGCTTTGTTGTAGATCTTCTTTGATGCTTTCTTCCTTTTGAAGATTTAGCTTCAACCTTGAACTTCTTCTTTTCTGCATATTTGGAAGATGAGGGTTGTTCAGCTTTAGACTTTTCTCGCTTTGATCCTTCAACTGTGAACTTTTTCTTCTCTGCATTTTTGGAAGATGAAGTTTGTTCAGCTTCATATCCAAGACCAAACTTAGTCGTGGAGCTTCTTTGTTGCTTTATCATTGTATCTAGTAACTCTATGCTCTTCTCAAATTTAAGATTTATATTGGCCTCTTCTATTTGTTTCTTCAATGAAACAATCTCTTCTTCTTGTTGGCAGCAAACAGTCTCTTTCTCATTGATTTGAGACCTGAAAATATCTTCAATCCTTTTGTACTGTTCTACTTGCAGCTTTAGATCAACAATAACCTTGTTAGATTCCTCTTTACTTGTGCTGCATACATCATCCAGGTGTGTCTTCAAGGCTTTTTCTGATTTCTTGGCCTTTTGAACTTATAGGAAGAGATCTTCAATCTCATCCCCATATTCTTCTAACTTCTTGGACATCAATTTGTTCTTTTTCCTTTCTAAACCCAACTCTTCAAGTGCAGCGATCAACTCACCTCTTAGATATACTTCAGCCTCAACCTCAAGGTTTTCATCACATTCTTGTTCTTCTTCAGTGTTTTCATTGCATACTTCAGAATCCACTTCTTCTACCTTCTCTAGTTCAGTTTTCTCTTTCACATGAACTAAAACTGGTTGAGATGCCTTTTTAGAGGAGGATCTATTCTTCTTACCCATTGTGTACTAATCCAAGATCAACCCTGAATGATTTAGCCTAAACTAGGAAATTAGCTCTGATACCAAATGTTAGTCTTACAATGGCACTGAGAGGGGGGGGTGAATCAGTGCAGCTATTTAAAACTTAAAACTTTAACTCTTAAAGCCAAAACAAATGAATGCTAAAAACCAGATGCAGCAAGTGTAACAAGATAGCAACACATAACACAAGATTTAATGAGGTTCACCAGTTTTGGCTACTCCTCAAAATAGACTGCTTGGACTCCCATCCAAATCCAGCCATTGTAAAGCACCAACTTTACAATCAATTTACCAGCATCCACTAGAAAGAGCACCAACCCCTAATTTACCAGCACCACCTAGAAGGAGCACCAACCCCTGATTCCAAGTACCAACTTGGATTTCTATTTTAAATCTTGATTGACATAAAAATGCCTTCTGTGTTACAAGACCCTCATTGGTCTATCTTAACTCAAATAAATCTCATGGAAGCATACACTCTTTTACAATTCTACTTACTGCACACTTACAACCCTTTCTTATGGCTTACTCTTGCAGCTCTTCATAGCTCCATCACAACACTCTTTATGTTGCACTCTCTATGCTACACTCTCTATGCTGCATTCTTTATGCTACACTCTCTGCTGCACTCTCTATGCTGCACTCTCTATGCTACATTCTTTATGCTGCACTCAATCTGCTCCATTTCAATCGTGCTTTGTATTTACTTTTTCATAGCTCTTTTTCTCTATTCTGCAACACGCTTCTTTCTGTACCTGCACAGAGCTCAACGCTCTCTTACAACACACTTTTACAACCTACTTTTCTCAGCACATTTTCTCTCTATTTTTGCGGCACTTTTCACTATCAACAGCACACTGCTCTTTTTCTTTAAGCATGGATCTCAACCTAAATTCTTCATACAAACCTGCTTTAATAACTGTGTTCTCTTTCTATTTTTAACTTCTATATTTTTGCATGTAGCTTATTAATAGTAATGGCTTCTTTATTCTCCCATGCAATCTTATTAATAGAATAGTTCTTTGAAATGTTTCTATGTCCGACTCTCGGTCTTCTTCTGACGACTTTCAGTAACCATCGCTGCATGAAATTTCTTTATAACGGCTCCTGTAACTGCAGTAAAGACTTCTATTTACTGTCACTGTAACTGCCCCTGTAACTATTGTAATTACTTCAAATCACTGTTCTTATTTTAGCTGCATGATTTCTATCAATAACTGGACCTTTTGTAGCACCCTAAAATTGGCGCAGTAAAATTGGAATAATTACATTCACCTTAGTAAATAAATTTAAATTCAAATTTAACCTCCCAAACCGCCCGTTAACCATCGAGAAACCTGTTTCCTCATTTTATGCACCATTTTTAGCAGTTGTTTTGATCGTTTGACGATATCGTCTCCGATCAGACGATATCACCCCAGATTTGACGATTTTGTCTGGACTAGAACGTCCAGACGATTTCATCGCAAAACTAAATTTGCATAGTTGGAATCCGTTCCAACGGGTCTCCAACTCGGGCGTAAGCGTGTCCGCGCCGTTGGGACCCTTCCCCCGTTGGAGATCTCCCAAATTGGGATGATCTCCAACCTCCCAACAACTATCCTATGCCTATTTAACTCTAAGACTTTTCCCTCCCCAACCCCTGGCTGAATTTTTATGCAAATTGAACCCTTATGCTCTAAAACATCGTAATTCATATTTTGCATTAGTCCTATAGTCATTTCATTGTAGGTACACCACTGGTTTTCAGCCGGAGCCAGCACCTATCGCAACCGACGAACCTGTCAAGATCGGAGGCGATCTCGTCAAATTCGAGACGATCTCGTACTGATGCGAGACGATTTCGACTGTAGCACACATCGAGGCAATCAGTGCCTGGAGTTTGCTCTTCTGTCTCTTTTCTCTGTCATTTTATGCTATAAATTAGATTGTTTATTCAGTTTTTATACTATATTGCATTTGGAGTTCACCCATTTTGTCTAGTTTGCATATTAAGATCATATTCTGCTATCTAAACACAGTGATTTGCATTTACTTCTGTTCTTGTATATTGTTCAACACTCATATTACTGTTTCATATAGTTTGCCCCTGTTTGCAAAATAGAATTTCTTGTATTTCGCATCTGTTTGTTGTTTTGTAGGTCTCTGATGAATTCGTCTGACGAATTCATCAGATTGCAGACGATCCTGTCAGTTTAGACGATTTTATCAAATTGAAGGCGATTTTGTTGAATTGCAGATGATCCAGACTGCTTCAAGCTTCAGAAACTCCATCAGACTTCCGGATCAGGTAATCCTCATTGGCCTCCCGCAAATTCTCTGTTTCTGTTTTCCTTTCTGTTTTTTGTATGCATTTAAATTGCATTTTCATGTAGTTTAAGTTAGAATCATTCGGCCAAACCTAGGATGAATGTTTAAAAATAAAATGAACTCATCAAAACTCATTCCCAAAACCTAGGCGTGGAAACTGCCATCAAATGTTTCCTGGTGAACCCACCATCCGTCGAAAAATCACCAAAATGCACCTCCCTTGAGAGGCGGGACCTTCGCAAAGTCCTCTCGTCCGAGGTACCGCACCATCCTTTTCCCATCCTCCTTCCGGGCGCGGATCCAATAGCCTAAAGGTAGGGGTGCAAAAAATTTGGAGCGATACATTTTGGTGAACCCGACGTGAATGCATCATAACCTTTTGAACAAAAAAAAACAAAGACAAAAAAAAAAAAAATTATTAGAACAACTAAAACTTAGATGCATTTTAAAACATTTAAGGTTCAAAATCATGTTTAGATGGTAGCTCCTAAAAAGAGGTTAGCAAGCTACTATAAACGTAGTAAACCAATTAGCGGCCATAGAAGTTAATTCTGTCCTTAGTGTCCCCGAAGCAAGTAGAAATCAATCCTTGTGGGACGAGCTTATCAGAAGACTTAGTATCATTTCATCTAGGTCCACACAACTTAAACAGATTAAGAGGCTAGTCTTGGATAGAATCCTGGATCCTCATCAATTAGTGTTCTATCATGAACTTCAGAGAGCTTGCCATAGGTGGTTAGCCTATAGGAGAGCTTTAGTATCTTCAGAGTTGTTCAGCTTCGAGGAATACCTCGAGAATGCAGACATTGTACACCGATTCCTAGGCCTTGTAGAGGACCAAGAAGTTGTTCTCACAGATAGGGAAATATGGAGTAGAGTTTCACGAGCTATGCTATATCGAGAGTATTGCCATGAGCTTTACTTTTATCAACCAGCATCTGAGATAGACAATATCACCATAGCCCTTTTCATCAAATTCTTAAAAGAAAACTTTCAATTTGAAGAAGAACATTTCATGACCCCCGAACAGCTTGAACCTATTAATGATATTCATAAATTATTCATAGAAGATTAGTTCATCTACTTTCAGCCTTATTATTATTGTGTGCATTTATTGTTTCATTTGCTGTCTTTATTATATTGTTTCAAAGAAAAACTAAAAATCAAAATCAAAAAATCAAAAAACATAGTAAAAAACTTAAACATTTCATTTACAATATTGCATTAGGTATATATAAATATATACCTTTTAATTTGTTGCAATATATATATATATATATATATATATATATATATATATATATATTTGCTGAAATCAAAACTTAGCACCATGACTAAACTTAGGAATGGTAAAGAAATTTTAGGAGAAGGAGAAGATTGGCTACAAAATACAACCGAAAACCCAAATGTCCTTCTTGGAGATACAAATCCGGAAGGTGAAACTCTAGGTCAATCAGATGAAGACTTAGGTGAAGATAAGGAACAAGAAGGAAGTGTTAAAGAATCTTCATCCCCTAGAATAGCTCCAAATGGAGGCATCACTTTTGACAACGCAGAACATTTTCAAAAATTTCTTAATCAACATATCGACGTCCTTAATGTGGTCGTCCGTATTGATAAAGGGGAAATTAGTGATGCTCAAACAGCCTTAGAACGGGCGCTTGATATGCAAACTAATCCCTTGTCTTTCATTGATCAAGAAAGTGATAAGGGTGGACCATCTAATGCGAATATGGTCACTATAGCCCAAGCCATGACCAAACAATAGGTCACCCAACCTCCTAAGCAACTTTTTGCTCAACCTAAAATCACTCCCGCACAAAAGAAAATTCCCTTCACTACTTCCTTCCTCCAAACAATTGAGCAAAATGCTTTAAATAGACAAAAATCTAAAACAAAGCCAAATACAAACTTTCAACAATCTACAATACAACACAATCCAACTTCAAAACTCCTCCATAATATTTTTCCTACCAATGTTTTACACAATAGTAACATGGCATCTAATCTGCATGTTCCTCCATCCTACGCCCATAACACTTATGTCAATGCCCCACCGAATCAATATGGGGGGCAAACTAGTAGTTTGGAAGCTATGGTGAAACAATTGGCTTCACGTATGGACCAGATAGATCCCTACCGTCCCTCGTATAATTATCGAGAGATTTGTAGCCAACCATTGGATCCCATAGTGGTAGCTCAACCATACCCTAAACATTTTCCCATGCCCGTCCCGCCTATCTATAAAGGAACCGAAGATCCCATAGAACATCTTCGCATGTTTAGGATAGCATGTCACGACATATCGCATAACGACTTGCTATTACTAAAAATGTTCCCCAAAAGTTTAGGTGGAATGGCGTTAGAGTGGTATTATCAATTGCCCACTCATTCCTTAAGAAACTTTGAAGAAACAGATGAGTCATTTGTTCATCAATTTAGTGCCTACATCGAGAGGCATGTAACTATTAAAGACCTATACAATTTAAAACAAGATAAAGACGAATGTTTTGCTGATTTCTTAGCAAGATGGAGACAATTGATAGGAAAACCGCACTTTGTGCTACCCTATAGGGAAATGTTAGACATTTTCATTAACAATTTACAAGAACAACTTTCTTATGAGCTATCAACAACTACTTTGACTACCTTCGATCAAGCTATAGACTTAGCTCGAAGAGTAGAAGATGCCCTCATTAGGAGAGGCCAACTTAGAAAGAAGGATGATGAGAAAACATCTAGAAATCAATATAAAAACAAACAGAGTTGTCGGTGATGGAGTCATCGACAACAGTAAATGTTGCTAATGTCAATGCAACAAAAACAACAAAAAAATTCATCTTGAAACCTCCCGATAAGCCTCCTCGAGAGTTCACTAGATTAAACCAACCTTTATCAACTATTTTACCTCAACTTCTTGAAAGAGGTTTAATCCAACTGCCAGCTATCCGAGAACCTGACCCAAGCATACCCGGATATAGAGCTGATTTGCACCGTGATTTTCATAGAGGTCCTGGACATTCTACCAACGCTTGTAAGAGATTGAAACATAAAATACAAGATTTGATTGACAATAATGAAATGGAAGTGCAAGCCTTCCAACCTAAACAAAACCCTCCTAATAATACCCAAAAGATTGTTCCCCAAAATCAAAATCAGAATGCCAATCAAACTTTAGACATATTTCAACACCCTTTACCAAGACATGGTAAAGAGGTAGCCAATCAAATTGAACATCACAATGTTCCCCCTCCTACCCGATATGTAGGAACCATTAGCGGGCAATTACCTATTCAGGACTCTCACACATTCGACACAACCTTATCCCTGGTTACAACCAGGCCCTTACATAATTTTCAAACTTCTGATTCTAGCGATATAGAGTCAGATAGTGAGAGTGAAGTAGACACCATTCAATCGAATAGTTCTGAAAACGAATCAGATCCTATTCAACCTATCACAGATGCTAATGTTCCAGAAGAACCATTTCCCAGAAGAGTCACTACTCGACCTTCTTCTAATGAAGTCCTTCCTTATGAACAAGCCATAAATTCTCAACCGAGACCGTTTCAACGTCGTCACTATAACATTGTAGGTACCATCGGAGTCGTCACCCGACAACAAGCTCAAAATCCCCAACAAGAACCAAACCAGAACGATGGATCAGCTCCATTTGTTCTGAAAAATCCTAATAAAGGAAATCATGCTCCTATTGTTCAAACTAAACCCCCTTACAAGCATTAATGAGCAATTGTCTAATACCACCGCCAGAATCTCCCTTTTAGATTTATTAAGATCCTCCCCCACCCATAGGGATGAATTGATGCTTACTTTGAGCCAGATGATGGTACCTCAAAACATCCAACCCGAAGCTATGGCCAATACTATCATCACGCGAGAGATTGATTGTATTGACTTTCGGGATAAAGATATCCCACAACACAGTTTACACAAGGATAATCCCTTGTATATTACAACTTTAATTGGGGATGTAGCTATCAAACGAGTCCTGATTGATAATGGCTCATCTCTAAACATCTCGCACCTTTGACTTCTACCAACGATTTGGTTTTAGAAGTGATGAAATGAAGAAGACTGATATGATTATCAAAGCCTTTAATGACGAAACACAAGAAACGTGTGGAGTCATTACCCTCCCATTGCAAGTTGGTCCTAGAACCCTTGAGACAATCGTGTTCATTGTACATTGCCCAACGATCGTACAATATACTTTTGGGTCGCCCTTGGATTAACGCCATGCGAGCAGTCCCATCAACTTTACACCAATGTGTTAAGTTTGAGTTTAAAACTCAGCTTGGTCACTATTCATGGTGACCCTAGACCTTTTGATATGTGTGCATTGGCGGAACCAGCTTGGAGTGCAATTTTGCCCCGCTTCCGTCATCCACATATCCTAGTTCTTCTTCATCTAAAACTCGTGAAATATAAACCCATCACTTCATCTATTCCTCCTCCATTAACTTCATCTTCCCATCTAGATCAACCACCTTCTAAACAAATTACTGTAGAACTTCAAAAAGCTCTTAAAACTACAACCAATTCTTCAAGTTCTAATCCCATAAATTCAAAACCTTCAGACACATCTATCATACCTTCCACATCTCAAGACATAGGTAATAAGCCTTCTACATCTTATGCCCTTTCTGATGATCTTTTACCAGATTTATCTACAACCTTAATATCAGAAAAAATGAATGCTTTCATGCAAGATTCAGACCTTTTAAATCAATTGCCGCCATCTCCTCGTACTTTGGGCCTCCCACAACCTATGGGAAGTACTTACCAAGTCGGGAGTTGTGCCTTCATGTACAAAGGATATGACTGGGGAAGAATCCCTCAGAATACCAAAACCCATCATGATGGATATGCTCGGTGCTATTTTACCAACGATTATATTAAAGCTAAACCCATGATGCTTAAAATGGGATATAAAGGGAAAGGCTTAGGACCTTTCCAAAATGGCATGAAAGAACCTTTCGAGGTAGAACCATGGCCTGCCCGATGTGGTGTGGGCCTATTACCTAGTAAGGGTCAACCCTTTCCTTTTGAGGATGATGATCATCTCATATGCTATCAAGACTATTTGGATAGACATGTTGATTTACCTCTTAAAAATCCATCATTTTCATGCAACATGCTATCCATAGCATACCCTAAAATGATTGCTGACCCCGATGAAGAGTTGGAAGGAGATATCTTCCATGATGTCTCTGTTGAAGAGATGTTGTACAATGAGTTTTATTTTGATGGTTCTATACCAACCATAGCTCAACTTGAGGCCGCTGACCCTCAGAACGAATTATCTAAATTAACTTTACAAGAATTACAAGAGCTGGGTGTTTCACCCGCCCCACCTAACTTTGAAAGAGATCTACACATGGAGGTAGAAAATGTCATTAAAATTAATATTGGAACTGAGGACAACCCTCACATAATCAACATTGGAGCAGAACTAAGTCAAGAAAAACAAGAACAATACATTGCATTTCTTAAAGAGTATGAAGATGTCTTCGCTTGGACATATGAAGATATGCCAGGTCTAGACCCTTCTGTAGTCATGCACCATCTAGTGGTCCATCCGGATGCTAAACCTGTTAAACAAAAACTTAGAAAAATGCATCCCAAAGTGGCTCTGCTAGTCAAAGGGGAGTTAGAAAAACTCCTTAATGTTATCTTCATACAAGCTATTGATTATGCTGAATGGATCTCCAATGTAGTTCCAGTCACCAAGAAAGAAGCCACCAAAGTTAGGGTTTGCACAAATTTTAGAGATATTAACGCTGCATGCCCTAAAGACAACTTTCCTCTTCCAAATATGGATCAAATTATTGATTTTACTATCGGAAGTGGGATGATGTCCTTAATGGACGGATTCTCCGGCTATAATCAGATCAGGATAGCTCCTGAAGACCAGGCTAAAATAGCCTTCATTACCCCCTGGGGTACCTTTTGCTGGAAAGTGATGCCCTTTGGCCTAAAGAATGTCGGGGCAACTTATCAACGGGCTATGACCTACATCTTTCATGATATGATGCATGATATCCTACATGATTATGTAGATGATATTATAGCGCGCTCTCTTATTGAAGATCATCATTTAGATGATTTAAGAAAAGTTTTTAATCGATTATGAGAATATCTCATTCGATTAAATCCAGAAAAATGTATATTCGGAGTTAAATCCGGCAAGTTATTAGGGGTTTTAGTTTCTTTACGTGGTATCGAAATTGACCCTCTCAAAATTGTGGCTATCACTGATATGCCCGCACCCACTAATATATTTGAATTACGAAGTTTACAAGGTAAACTTCAAGCTATCCGTCACTTCATTGATAAGTCGGCGGACAAAACTGGTCCCTTTCTTAAACTCCTTAAGAAGGACGTCCCCTTTAATTGGGATACAGAATGTAGAGAAGCTTTTGAACTTCTCAAGCAATATCTCCTTAACCCTTCGGTGCTTTCATCGCCTAAATCTGATCGCCCATTTCTTCTATATATTTTTGCTTCAGATTCTGCCTTAGGAGCTATGTTAGCTTAGCTTGATGATGAAAAATGAGAACGTGCTAATTATTACATTAGCCGCACCCTCATCAGTTATGAAACCCGCTATACAGCATTAGAGAAGTTATGTCTAGCAGTCATGTTTGCTACGCAAAAACTATGACATTACATGCTTAGCCAAAAAATGTATGTCATTGCCAAATATGATCCTTTAAGATATCTCATGAGTCGACCTTATTTATTGGGTCGCACAGCCAAGTGGGTTCTTGCTCTAAGCGAGTTTGATCTCACCTTCATAGGACAGAAGTCTGTTAAGGGTCAAATCATAGCAGATCAATTAGTCGCTGCACCCTTAGAGTCTACTCATCCCCTCATTATCGAGTTTCCTGATGAATGCCTTCAATTAGAGGCAGACCTTGTTGAACAATGGTCCTTATACTTTGATGGAGCCCGATGCATGAGTGGGGATGGTGCGGGTATTATTTTAATATCTCCGCAAAAACATCTTATTCCTCTGTCCTTCAAACTAACCTTTGCTTGCACCAATAATACTACTGAGTATGAAGCTCTAATCCTTGGATTACGAGCTGCTTTAGTGCTTAAAATTAAAAACCTCTTAGTTTTTGGGGATTCCCAATTGGTTATAAACCAAATTAATGAAGTTTATCAGACCAAAGATGATAAAATTTGCCCATATAAGGCCTATGTTTTACAACTAATGGCCTTGTTTGATCAAGTTACCTTGGAAGCCATTCCTCGAACTAGCAACCGTGCAGCCGACGCCATGGCCGCCGCTGCATCTCTCTTGCCCTTGGAGTTAGACGACGAATATGCTACTATCATCATTCGTCGACTCCAGGAACCCGCTTCACATAAGTCATGCTTAGAGCCTTTGGATGTGTTTCTAATCAAGGAAACTACTCCTGAACTCTGGTATACAGACATATTTGATTTCCTCCAAAATGGGACTTTCCATGCTAATTCTAATCGCAACCAACATCGGTTATTACATCGACGAGCAAGTCGATTTGTAATCATTGGCAATACTTTATATAGGAGATCTTTTGAAGGTATCCTATTAAGATGTCTAAATTTAGAAGAGTCTAAATCAGCTTTGAGTGAAGCCCACGATGGATCTTGTGGAGGACACTTTAGTGGTAGCGTCATTGCTAAAAAGCTCCTTCGGATAGGATACTTTTGGCCTACCATGGAAACGGATGCACATGAATATGTGCACCATTGCGACAAGTGTCAAAAACATGCTGACCTTGTCCATGCGCCTGCACAAGAGCTGCAGGCTATTTCTTCTCCTTGGCCCTTTTCTAAATGGGGCTTGGATATTATTGGTAAAATTAATCCTGTGTCTTCTGATGGACATAAGTTCATCATAACCGCCACCGAGTATTTCACGAAGTGGGTTGAAGCTATGCCTTTAGCTTCCCTGCACCGGTTCACGTGTCTCTAAATTCATTTTTAATCAAATCATCTCGCAGTTCGAAATTCTTGCAAATCTCATCTCTGACAATGGAACTCCATTCAAAAATAAAGATGTTAAAAAATTATGTCAAAAATATAAGATTCAACATCGCTGGTCTACTCCCTATTATCCTCAGGGTAATGGTCAAGCAGAATCTTCTAACAAAACTCTAATCAAAATTCTCAAAAGACTAGTCAATAAACTCGGCCGTGATCGGCATATTCAATTATATCCAACCCTCGGGCTTATCGAACTAGTGTTCGAACCCCCACGGGCACTTCACCATTTGTTTTGGTATATGGTGCCGAAGCAGTTTTTCTATTTGAATTAGAAGTTCCTTCTTTGGCTCTACTACTTCAAGACACCAAAGTAGGAGATGAATATCGTGCTGGTAGACTCAGTCAGCTGGAACTCCTAGACGAAAAATGCATCAATGCTTTAGAGCATCTCCGTGCATACCAAAACAAGCTTAAAAGAGCATATAATAAGAAAGTTCGTCATCGATCCTTTGAGATTTGCGATCTTGTTCTAAAAGAAAATCAAAAGAATACGAATGCAACCAAAGACCTGAAACGTAAATTTGAGCCCAACTGGCTTGGACCATACATCATTACCGCAAAATTTGAATCAGAAGCATATAAATTGTCTACCTTAGATGGTAAAGAACTTAAAGAACCCATGAATATTTTACATCTCAAACGTTATTATGCATAAATTTGATTATTTCATCCATGTATATATTTGTTCAAAATCATTATCTTGTATTCCTTTCACTTTATTCAAAAACCTCAAAAACATTCATAAAATCTTCAAAAATCTTCAAAAATATTTATTGCATTTATTTTGTAAAGTTCCTTTTGCTTTAAAACAAAAATCAACATAAAAATCCAAAAACAACTATATGCTTGACTCTTTCGAAACCAAAACAATATACAGAATAAAGAGAGAGTCAACATTCTCAAAAATTTCTCAAAATCATTATTTTCTTACAATTATTGCAGTTATATGTTTCAACTTATTTTGGATAAATTAACATTTATTTTGAATCCCTCACTTGCACACTCACACAATAAATATCTTGATTTTATCTGGCATGATTACTAATCTCTCTTATATCAAAGTTCACAAAATTCAATTAAATAAAGTTTGAGCATAGAGAATTGATCTTGTTATTTACTTAAACCAAGCACATCTTTTCACAATAAAATGATTATATTTGTAATTTCCATGTTTTGCTACATAGTAGAACTGATTTCTTGGGTGAAAAGTTTCCCTGCTATCCTATCATGCACATGGTCTAGAATCTTTGAGAATTGGCAAAAGGACAAGCTCACCCCTACCCAGAATAAAAATCCCTTGCTCTACAGCTAATCCGAGCAAGTATCCCTAGCAAAGAAAAAGAGAAAAGAAAAATGTTATGAAAACAATGTTACAAGCATTATCAAGCAAAAAAAAAAATAAGCAAAGTTCAAAAGAAAGCAAGAAAGCAATAAAATCCCTTTCCCTACCCTTTGAAAAGAAAAGAAGGGTTGATGAGCTTGAATCCCTGGAATTCTCAATTATTCAAAAACTGTGAGGTAAGCCCCATAACAGGTGGTTTGTGCCCAACCTGCTTGGCCTTGGGTAACTCCTAGCGTGGCGATATGTCTGTCACATTAGCGACCTTATTTTGTACAGAACTATGTTTGCTTACGGATTAGCTAGCTCCTGATAATCTGATCTACACAGTAGCCTAGTATGGTTATATGCATCTACATCATGGTTAATGAACACTTAGTTGGTTTATTCAAATCACTTGTATCATAGTATCTTGCTCAAAACTGGTAACTGAACCATACAATTACACACACATTTGTATTTGAGAGATTTTGTCTATCATTATGATAAATCAAGATTGGCAATGAATTCACTTATGCACATGGGATTCCTTATAAATCTAATTTTTGTCTTCAAAATACTTTGAAATATTATTTTGCAACTTGTTTGGAATAATCAAGTACAATTATTTAACAACATATCATATATATCTTATCGACTTTCGTAACGATGGTATAATTCCAAAACCAAAATTGGAATTTTATGCTTAGCGCAAGTCCTCATTTTCATCTTTTTTGTTCATAAAAAATCAATCATGTAATAAAACTATCCTTTCTTTGATCTTCACGATGATGGTATACGTCTATACCTACATGTTCTATGCCTAGCGCAAACCATTGTAACAATATTTTTTCCCAATTTATCAAAATTCATAAAAACCATATGACTTCATTTTATTACACCAATTATTCTTTTCAAAAGCAAACACATTTTTATTATTTCATATCATTATGTCAACCTTTGCATTTTGCAATGATGGTATAATTCTTAAGGAATGATTCAACAAACTTTATCACACTTAGGAATTTATGCCTAGCAAAAATTATTTTACAATATTTCATGCATAATATTTTCATGGAAATCTAAAAACAAACCATCATCATCATCATCATTTGCATCATCACAACAAAGTCTTAAGACAGTCTCTTAAGCACTCTTTTCTTTTAACAATATTTCTATCTTGGGACTAGCTTGACGACCGAGTGAGCAGCGACTCCATGAAATGGTCTATAATAGCGACAATGTCCTTTGAAATTATTGTTAGAAATCTCTTTTTATTTTTATCACATTTCATTACAACCAATCAATTTGTTACATCAGATTATTTCATTTAAAATATTTAAAGCATGACATCCAAGTTATAATTTTTTCCAAAACGACATAATTACATGACTCATCAATAAAATCATTACATCAATCAACTCAATCAATCAATCAAACATAAAAAGCATCATAAGCATCACATAAGACAAGTCATATGATAAAAAATATCTCATCTATATATATCAATAGAATATATACATCATCAAAATTGGATTGGTATGCCACAATCTATACCTCGGCATACTCAATCCTCTATCAATACAAGTATAATACAATATCAGTGGCAGTATCCCGCCATCTAGCCTCGAGAGCCTCTAGAGCTCTCGACCTCATCTCCTCCCCCGCCCTGCGGAGGACAAGGTGGTCCCATCGCAGTATGTGTGGTACTACGAGTCCTCGTCATCGATCGAGATGAGCTCCTCATCGACCCTGTCCTGATAGGATCTGCTATGGCAGGTGGCAGCTGTACCCTCTGGCCCTCTGGCACCACCTGGTAGTATAGCACCTGATAGAATGCGGTCTGAGAAACCGACCACAGCAGCTCCTGAGTGCTTACCCCTCCACCTCGTGCCCTGAGACGAGCATTCTCGTCTCGTAGCTGTGACACCTCAGCCTGGTGCTGTGCAATTGCATCCTGTAACATCTGCACCTGAGCTCGCAGATGATCTCTCTCCGCCCGGAGAGTAGCCATCTCGCTACTCTCTCCAATGTCCACACCCTTGCCCTTATCGGGCGATGGTGGCCTCTATGGAGATGGGGGTCTCGCCTCCCTCCTCTCCCTCTCCCTCTGTCGCGGCCTCTCCTGTGCCTGTGGCATCCTCTGCTCTCCTCTATCGTGACCCCGAGATGCCTCTACCATCGCCTGGCACTGCCTCCTTATTCGACGCACAACTGCGTGGATCGGTCCCTGAGCCCTCATCATTCGAGGAGGGCGGATGCCTACGTACCAGGCATCGTAGCCATCGGCTACCCCTACATCGTCCCCATCCACTGGCTGAATGGGGACATCGTCCGTGTCTTGACTCCAAAATCACTGCATATCTGGAGCCCCGTTGACTGTGGTGTTATCCCGTATAGTCCGAGAAAACTCATAATCCCTGAGAGATGGGATCCCCTACTGTAGACCGAACTGTCGCAAAACCCGGTCATAGTGGTGGAGCTCCACCTCTCCCCTATCCATCCATAGCTAGTAGACTCACTTGATGCGAGCCAGCTCCTGTGCATCCTCTAGCCACCCTGGATGCTCTCTCCATGGCCTCCAGGTGATCTGGTCTGGGACCAAGTCATCCAGTAGTCTCCGAGACACCGATAGGTCGATTCGTCAATATGCCCCTCTCTGGAGCCACTAGTAGAAGACTCGGGGCCTCTCCCCATCAACCCCTATCAGTGGAAGCCCTACCGGCCTCCGCATCGCAATGTGCTCCCAACACCAAACCTGTAGGAGCGATGTCATAACCAGACATCGGCCGCCCTTGTATACGACCCCATGTAGGATCCTATACAATCGGCATAGAACAAAGCTGCCCCAAGAAAATTTGTAGCCATGGTCCCGCATATCGCAGATCACATCTACGAGCATCCATGGTACCCTGCATCCGCTCTGGTGGCACAGAAGAAGTCCACCAACCACCCTAGCAAAAACTCGTGTCAGTGTAGATTCCCCAGGCATCTAGCGCAATGCCTCGATGTTCACTCCGCCCTTCTCCAGGGTGAAGCTCGGGTCACCGTAGAGTCGTCCCATCGTGTGGCCCTGATTGGCCGTAGGTGTGATCATCCTCCCTTGTATGGGGATTCTAAGAATCCTCCATACATCCTCTAGTGTGGGAGTCATCTCCCCTGTCGGTAATCGAAAGCATGAATAGCCCGGTACCACCTCTCGCTAGGGCCGTCAGTAGCCCCATGTCAGTAGAAACTTGTGGCATCTCTGCCACATGTAGTAAGCTGGCCTGTGCCAGCTGATCTCGCTCTGCCTATGATAGAGCAGCCAAGTCATCTCTTAATCCTCCATATTTCCACTCTCTGCTCTTTAGTAATCCTCTCTGCAAGCATAAACAACCAAAACAACAAACAATCATTAATAACAATTTTAGCAATCAATAATGCAACTTAAAGATCAAAATTTTGCAATTGATGATATCGCCCACTATTGGCCGATATCATCCAAAATTTGAGCAAAATTGTCTTCGATTTCGCGTGTTGAAATCGTCTCTAATTTTACGAAATCGTCCCTTTTTCACCGATTTTGCCCTTGGGCAAAATTGACAAACTTGAGACGATTTCGTCGAACTAGGGACGATTTCGTCCGGATGACGTCGATGGCCAAAAATGGCCGCGATGCTCAAAATTCATCTTAAAATCTATCTACAAAGCATGTAAATTCAAATTAAATCAATCTAAACTAAGTTTAAACCCTTACCCGTAGACCGCGACGGACCTCTGCAGATCTGTGCGCTGTCTCTACCATTTTTGCTCCAGAGCTCTAAAAATAGTAAAATGAACAGTAACAATGAATTAGGGTTTTACCCTATTTTTCTTAATTTTATTCAAAATAATTCAACAATAATTTTTGCTTTTTCGTGTTTTTACCGCAAACGTTCGATTTGGGTAAAAAAACGGAGGGGGCACCATAGTAAGCTGTCGTACGATTCGACCAAGAATCGTCGCCTAAAAATGGGAATAATTTTTTTTTTTTTGCTTTCTCGTAGATCGAGAAGAACTCATATTTAACGCATTTTCTTCGAAAAATTTGCTAAAGAGGGGACAAAATGTAGCACCCTAAAATTGGCGCAGTAAAATTGGAATAATTACATTCACCTTAGTAAATAAATTTAAATTCAAATTTAACCTCCCAAACCGCCCGTTAACCGCCGAGAAACCCGTTTCCTCCTTTTTCGTGCCAGTTTTAGCAGTTGTTTTGACCGTTTGACGATATCGTCTCTGATCAGACGATATCACCCCAGATTTGACGATTTCGTCTGGACTAGATCATCCAGACGATTTCATCACAAAACTAAATTTGCATAGTTGGAATCCGTTCCAACGGGTCTCCAATTCAGGCAGAAGCGTGTCTGCGCCATTGGGACCCTTCCCCCATTGGAGATCTCCCAAATTGGGATGATCTCCAACCTCCCAACAACTATCCTATGCCTATTTAACTCTAAGACTTTTCCCTGCCCAACCCCTGGCTGAATTTTTATGCAAATTGAACCCTTATGCTCTAAAATATCGTAATTCATATTTTGCATTAGTCCTATAGTCATTTCATTGCAGGTACACCACTGGTTTTCAGCCGGAGCCAGCACCTATCGCAGCCGACGAACCTGTCAATATCGGAGGCGATCTCGTCAAATTCGAGATGATCTTGTACTGATGCGAGACAATTTCGATTGTAGCACACATCGAGGCAATCAGTGCCTGGAGTTTGCTCTTCTGTCTCTTTTCTCTGTCATTTTATGCTATAAATTAAATTGTTTATTCAGTTTTTATACTATATTGCATTTGGAATTCATCCATTTTGTCTAGTTTGAATATTAAGATCATATTCTGCTATCTAAACACAGTGATTTGCATTTACTTCTGTTCTTGTATATTGTTCAACTCTCATATTACTATTTCATATAGTTTGCCCATGTTTACAAAATAGAATTTCTTGTATTTCGCATCTGTTTGCTGTTTTGCAGGTCTCTGATGAATTCGTCTGACGAATTTGTCAGATTGCAGACGATCTTGTCAGTTTAGACGATTTTATCAAATTGAAGGCGATTCCGTTGAATTACGGTACGATCCAGATCGCTTCAAGCTTCAGAAACTCCATCAGACTTCCGGATCAGGTAATCCTCATTGGCCTCCTGCAAATTCTTTGTTTCTGTTTTCCTTTTGTTTGCTGTATGCATTTAAATTGCATTTTCATGTAGTTTAAGTTAGAATCATTCGACCAAACCTAGGATGAATGTTTAAAAATAAAATGAACTCATCAAAACTCATTCCCAAAACCTAGGCGTGGAAACCGTCGTCAAATTTTTCTCGGTGAACCCACCATCCGTCGAAAAATCACCAAAATGCACCTCCCTTGAGAGGCGGGACCTTCGCAAAGTCCTCTCGTCCGAGGTACCGCACCATCCTTTTCCCATCCTCCTTCCGGGCACGGATCCAATAGCCTGAAGGTAGGGGTGCAAAATATTTGGAGCGATACACCTTTAAATATTGCACTGACTTCAGTTAACTCTTCTAATATTGGCTGCATGATTTTCCTGTGCAACTACATCTGTAACTGTCGTTTACCTCCAGTTAACTTTACTTCAGATTTTACCCATGAAACTATGACATGTCGCGATATCGCGACATTTCTGCCCCTTTGAATTTTTCTTGGCAGTTGACCGTGAAAACATAACATGTCGCGATATCGCGACACTTTCACTTTCTTGTTTCATAGTTCAGCTTGCATCCATAAAAACACATGTCGTGAAATTGTGGTAGTTTTTGGCTCCTTGTCCACTTCTTCGCTTGCACTCGTGAAAACCAGACATGTCGCAAAATTGTGACACTTTTTGCTTCTGTACACTCTACTTGGATTGAACCAGTGAAAACTTGACATGTCACAAAATCGTGACACTTTTCACCTCTTGCTACTCTTCTCGGCTTCAACCAGTGAAAACTTGACATGTCATGAAATCATGACACCTTTCGCCTCTTGCTACTCTTCTCGGCTTCAAACAGGTAAAACTCGACATGTCGTGAAATCGTGACACCTTTCTCTGCCTTGAGCCTTTCTGCCTTCCGCCCGTGAAAATGGAACATGTCATGAAATCGCAACACTTTTGCTGCCTTGTGCCTTTTCTCTGTCTTAGGCCAGCGAAAATGGAACATGTCACAAAATCGTGACATCTTTCTTTGCCTTGTGCCTTCTCTTCGACCCTGTCGTGAAATCATGACACTTTCTCTCCTTAGCACTTTCTCTTCGATCCTGTCACAAAATCATGACACTTTTTCTCTGCGAGCTCTTTCTCTCGAACCTATCACAAAATCATGACACTTTTTTTCCGTACCATCCTTCTTGCAAATTGTCGTGAAATCGCAACACTTTTCCTTGCAAGCTCTTTCTCTCAAACATGTCATGAAATCATGACACATTTTCGTCCGTACTACCTCTCTTGCAGATTGTCACAAAATCGTGACACTCTTCTTTGCAAGCTTCTTCTCCCTGAACATGTCGTGAAATCGTGATAGTTTTCTTTTCTTGAGCCTTCTCTCCAAACCTGTTGTGAAATCATGCCAATTTTCCACTTGCCTTCTTTGCTTCCATCATGTTGTGAAATCGTGACAGATTTCCTTGTGCTTTCAAAACATGTCGTGAAATTGCGATAGTCTTCCTTGCACTTTCTAAATATGTCACAAAATCATGACAGTATTCCTTGCACTTCCTAAACATGTCGCGAAATCATGACATCTTTTTCTCTCTCCTCTTTCTCTTCGCTTTGGACTATGAAAATGAAACATGTCATGAAATCACGATAGTTTTGCCAGCATTATCTCTCTCCTCTGATATGTCACAAAATCATGACAGTTTAGCCTGCATTTTCTCTCTCCTCCAATATGTCATGAAATCATGATAATTTTTGACAGCATTTTCTCTCTCCTCCGAGATGTCACGAAATCACAACAATTTTGACAGCACTTTCTCTCTCCTTCGAGATGTCACGAAATCGTGACATAAAACATGTCGTGATATCGTGACAGTTTTCTTACTTGTCTTTTCCTTTGATTTTTTGAATCTGGGCCACTTTTGTCTTCTTGAAAATTCACTGTACATGTTCTGACTGACCTCTGAACTCCTCTCCACTACATCAACTGCATCAACTGATTTATCTATCTATGTTGACAACAATGACAATACTTTTACTGCACCTTGCTCAACAATGAACTCCTGTCCATCACCTTGTTCATCAATCAACTCCTATCCACTCCTTTCCATTGCATCAACTGATCAACCTGAATGTGTTGACAACAATGACAATACTTTTGTTGCACCTTGCACATCAATGGCTAGTAGAAAATCTAAGATAATTTAATCATCATTTTTCCTTTGAATTTCTCTCTGTTTTCTAGTTAAAATAAAATTTTCTACTATATTCTAGAAATTAAACATAGACAAAGAACTAAAACATTGTAGATAATCCCACCAACTAGAAATCCAATTTTATTTCTACTCAGGCTATCTGCTATTGCATTTTTTCTGATGGCCACTATTGCTCAGGGTGACCATGATAGACTACTATCTTCAAAAGTGGCTAAGCTCTGCTATCCACTGTCAACCAGAGTGACCGCATCTACATACAAAAAAACTTAGTAAATCAGCAAAACAACATAAAATGTGGGTTTCCCCACTACGAGCACCATATTTACAATCCTAAAAAGCATACAGCTGAGCCATTTGCATCATTATATCAAGCATAAACTCATGAAATAATGAAAGACAATGAATTAACAAAACATAAAGTCTCTTCTTATTAATTCATACTAAAATTTGATTACAAATAGGTCCCTCTTAGGGATACCAAATAATTTATACAATTATTACAAATATGAAAAGCCCCTAATCAAGGATGGTGTAATCCACAGGCTTTTTAGATTCAACATGAACTTGCTCAAGGGCTTATAGATGACTTCTTCTCACTTACTTGGAGGGATTTCATACCAAATATACTTTGAATTTGTCAAGAACCTATGATTTACATTCAAGAAACAACATAGAATTATTAGTAGCATATGAGGCCTCTCATGATGAGGCTCTTTTTGAAGATTCTCTTGTAGTATGATAAATCTTGCAATAAATCATGAAAATATGTAAATATAAGTAAATATGCATGAATAACTAGGAAATAACCATACAAATGCAATGGAAAGGATATATTTACTCTAATATAAGTTAAAAAAGTAGAAGCAATAAGAAATCTATGCTAAAACTAAAGAAATTATGACTCAAACCCTAGTCATTTTTGCTTAGAGCAGTCGTGCCTGTAGGCCACTATCGAAGATAACAGCTGCTAACTGTGATATTTTGCCTCAAAAACCAGAGGTTATGACATTCAATTATTCATTTAAATTAATTTTCAATGGTTTCCTTCGTATCCAGAGGTGGATTGGTGGTGAAAATCATGGGGATTCACATCATATCAATGTGAATTTATGATGTATGCTTCTTATTCCTTTGAAAGTTCAATGGTTGGTCACAATCTCGACAATATACAAATGTGTAGCACTTTGACTCTCCTTAAGGGTTGTCAACTCACTCCTCTCTCAGATAGAGCTTCACTACATAAAATTTGGGATTTTTACTTGTTTCTAGGAGGGTGCATATGTAGGCCTCCCAAATTATAGATCTTGGCTTCTTGGAGAAGCTAAGATATAGATATCCATGAAACTAGTCATTAGGGGGGGAAGACCCAGTTCCAGACTCACATGGGAGTGGCAGTTAGGAGGAACTCTAGGATATTCATGTCCAAAACTGCTCGAATCCAATGCAATTTTAGTTATCATGCATGATTCATGCCTGCATTTATGGCCAATTTTATTTTAGATGCTAGCCACTATCCATAATAGTGGCTAGTCATAGCTAACCTAAGATTGAATGGTCTAGGTTTGCAACAACTCTGGTTGATAGCAGCTATGCTTGAACGTGTTAGAACTACCTCCAATGAGTTGTTAGAACCACTACTAGCTCTTGGAGAGGTCCAATATCAGTCATATGGTCTACAAATGTGCCCATATGAGTAGTCTCCTAAAAATGACACGTTTGAGGTGTCTATAGGTATGTTGAGAACAATATAACTTAGCATGTCATTGATGGAAATTCACTATCCAAGAATACCCCCTAATCATATGTGCAAGAAGTGTGAAATGGTATTGATGGAGTTGAATGGGTAGTGTGATTAAGTATTTAATGGTATCAACATGATTCATAGATAAACAATGAGGATGGAAAATCATGGGAAATACATTTGTGAAGTGGATGAAAGATAGAAAAAAAAATAAGCACAAGGAACAATCAGAGGAGACGAAAGAAGAAAGGTAAATTTTCAAAGGTATGTAGCCACTCAAAGCATGACCATACAACATTGATAAGGAAAAAAGGAAAATAGAGAAGATAAATTAAGTAAGAATGGAATACCAAATCAAGGGTATGTAGCCACTTGAAGTGTGACCATACAACAATGATGGAGAACTAAAAGAAATTGGAAAAAATAAATGAAAAAAACTAGCACTAAATCAATGGTATGTACTCGCTCAAAGCGTGACCATACAATTGTAGACACTAAAATCATGTAAATTGGATAATACTGCTAATGTGACACTCTTATCAACATCATATGACCCCATTAGGCAACCCTTAGGGGTTAATTAGGGCTCCCAACAACTTTTGGTAAGGTTTACCCTACTTTTGGAAGGTTTTGGGGCATATGGCCATGACCGTCCCACCCCAGGATGACCACAGTTTATGATCATCCCACATAGGTAAGGCTACCAAAAGTCATCCCTAGGTGGGACAGCCATGACCTAGACCCCTCAAAATTCAAAGATGAAGAACATAAGCTTATACTTAGAGCAGGGGTGAACAGTATAAGACCACATTTCCTTTCCTTTCCCAATAAATATTATGCAATGTAAATATAGCAATATCAATAGTAGTAATTAAATAAATGCACAAATCACCACACATTAGAGACACCATAATTTACATGGTTCACCCAATGTGGGCTATTCCATAGAGAAAATATTTCACCAAAATTTTCTCAATCAATCTCTTAGGAATCCTTTCCCTATTATAATGTTTATGGACCTCTGTCCAAAGGAGACACCAATACCCTAAACAAGTTTATGGATCTCTATACACAAGAGAAACAAATCTCCTAATATCTGCTCTAGCTAGTGATCCTCTAGAAGACATTTGCATCCACTACCCTTAGCAAATAGAACTCTATCCATAGAAGAAACCTATATTCCTTGCTCTAGTTGGATATCTCTATCCTCAACTCTATCACCTCCAAAGCTTTATCTGAAACCTATACTAAATAGAGTCTTTCGGTCTAGCACAAATCTTTCCCCAATATTTGTCTCTGTTCTAGAACAAACCTATACTCTAATTTACACCAAACTCTATCCTTGAATATGTAGTAAACACAGTCCTTCAGTCTAACATAAACTTGTCCTCAATCTCTATCCTCAAGCCTTAACTCAAGGCTTGACTCAATCTCAATTCAACTCTACTGGATATGCCCCAAACCTTAACTCAAGGTTTGAACAAATCAATCAATAAACTCTGATCTCAATTCTTCTCAAAGAATTTTATCAAACATGCTTTGTAAGCTTCCACAAAATCTCACACTAATATGTCCTAAAGTCCTCTCCATAACTTATCCAATCTTCTCAATAAGTCCTCACAAGAAATTATCCAAATATGCTCTCAATTTATTGTAAGATTCCACAAAAGCTTACCCAAATCTATCCACAAGTCTTATCAAAGACTTGCCTTAATTCCGCTCAAAACGTTCACACAATAACTTTTCCAATATCATAAAAACATAAAGATAATACTTATAGAATCAGTATGCTCTATACTCAACACAATGCTCAATCACTTTTAATCACTCTTTTAGAAACATACAGAGAATTGTTAAAGACTCAATATGCTTCATATTCACCTCAATACTCAATCACTTTCAATCACTCTTTAAGAAACATAAGGATAATTTTTAGAGACTCAATATGCTTCACATTCACACCTCAATTACTTTCTCAAATCAATTCAGAATATAGAATATTTTATTTTATGGAACTTGAACAATCACTTCACACATCCACTTAATGAAACAATCCTTTCTTGAAATTCCTAGTCCAAGTATATGAACACTCACTCAAATTGTTTCCAAAAATGCTTATCAACCAATCTCACATAACAATGATACTCACGTTCTTTTGAAACCCTAGTTCAATTTCTTCACTTAAAAACTCACTTCAACAAAAATGCTTATAAAACAACTCTCAAATAAAAATGATACTCATGTTCTTTTCAAATCCTAGTTCAAGTTCTTCACACAATCAATGGCTTCAACAACAATGCTTATAAGACAAGGTTTAAACAACAACTCTTTATTCTATAAAACCTTGAAGCATTAACTCAACACTCTCAATAAGGAAACCCTAATCAATTCCTTTTCACTCCAAACTTATTTTCTATAAAACCAACCAATCAACTCAACTATGGAAGAATGTGCTCATACCTTTTTCTTGATGATGAAGGAACCTCAAATATCTACCACAACCACAAACACTTCTTTTCCAAGCTCAAAGGAGTTAGAAGACACTAAACTCTCTCAAATATATAATGCACAATATCAAAACACATATACACCTTATCACTCCATCATAAATAAAGCATTCATCAACATATACAAAAATGATTAACCACATACACATTATGATCTCCCAATTAAAATAATATTTAATATAAAAAATATTGTCAATACAATCTCCTTTTCAACCTAACTCAATGGGAAAATGTCCTCTTAAATTTAATCACTCATCAATTCACTTTTTGATAAATCAAAAACATCACAATAACTTTATTTAAAGGTAAAGTTCAACACCTTATTCCTTCATTTAATCATAAACTAACAATTAAAATAAGCACCTTTAAAAAACCCCTTATAACTCCCTAAACCTTATGTTTACACCTTAGGAAATTAAAAACAATGCAAAATTTATTACCTCCACCTAGGTGAGAATCAAACCCTTGACACAGCTTCTCCCAATGTCCTAGCCACGATTCCAACCATCGTACGAGCTAGGCACTCATTGGGTAATGAAGAGCACAATGTGCTCTATGTTCTTCCCAATTCACTGAAACCAAAAAGGTCAACGCATCTCTTCCTTCGATGCCAAAGCACAACACACCAAAACACTCTTATCGAGAATCAAAAGCGAACCACTATGCACCCTCATGACTTAACTCGCGATCGCTTGCCAATAGGCCATGTGCCTTGGTGGATATGAGGGTTTTTCCCTCAATGGTCTTTAAGAATTTTTCTAGTGCCTTAAGAAAAATATTTGTCTTTTTCTCCACACAAGTATTCACCACAATACATGCCACTATTATTTCTTTCGAACGAAGGGTAAGTTCTATGCCATTTAAGCATATATTTTTTGTACATATTATCTCTAATAATTTTGAACATCGGTGCCTTCGTAATTTATAAATTATTTAAATTCTTTAGAATTTAAATTTTATAAATTAATTCTTAAGTTATTTTGGCTTATTAAAGCCCTCTTTGATTTTACCCCTTTGCATAAATAATATTTATTTATAAAATTTAAATTCAAATTGAATTTAAATATTTTATAAAATAAATATTAAAACCTCCTTTAACTTTTCAAAATGCTTCCTTGGGTTTTTATGAAAAACCTTTTATTTTGCTCATCCATGGTTTTAATAAAGACCCACCTTCATATGCTTCCACATAATATTAAAAATATTATGAAGCTCTTTTACCATTAACCTTTGCATTGTTCCTTGACATATTCCTTGACATCAATTATGACTTCATTCCTTGACATCAATGACAACTTTGACTCAAAATATCCAACAATATCCCCCTTTATCATTGATGGCAACCCAAATTCTTTTTACCATAAATTAACCTTTTCTTTATTCTGCTCCCCTTGGGACATTGCTCCCCTTGGCTCAATGCTCTTTTAAAAATTCTCCTCTTTAATCAAATACCAAATCTCTCCCCCTTTGACATCAATGGCAAAGGTTCACCTTTGGGGCTCGGGGCTAATAATGAGTCTCTTAGCTTAGCCCCTCCCCCACCTCCTCTTGAGGTGGTTAATTCTAGGGTGGGAGTATTTCTACTCCTATCAAGCACTATTATTTACCTTTATCCTATTTTCTTATTATCTGATCCTTTTGATTCCTTTGACTATTCCTTTCCATGTCCATGTTCCTGTTCATGTTCCTATTTATGTTCTTATTCATATTCAGGTTCCTATTCTCATTCATATCCATGTTCCTATTCATATTCCTATTCCTATTCATACTTAATTCTAGAATGTCTGATGTACACGACTTTGTTGTGTGACCATCATTATTGCACTTATAACACTTAATGTTGTTATTACTTTAAGGTGCAAATGTCTTAGGATTTCTCCTGGTGAAACCATATCCTCTTCTGTCATGAACCTTGCAATTCATTGCCTTGTGACCAAACTGATTACATGAGTAGCAATACCCATTGAAAGGCTATATGTTCCCATATACTTGTCTTTCATGTTTCTTGCACTATGAAGCGATGTGCCCAAACATGTGACATGAGAAACATATTCCATTGAAACTTCCTTGTCTTGACCTCATTGGTATCCTATTCTAATTGTTGTTCCATCTATTTATTCTTTGTGCATTGTTCCTATCCTTGCTAAAATTTTTGTTGTCCAAATCATCCTCATATGTCTCACTTTCTCTTACACTGTCTTCTTCTAAAGTTTTTTCATCTAAATTTTTTTCTCCTCCAGAACTTGAGGTTGACTTTCCTTCCCATTGTTTTTATTCATGTTCAAATCCAAGACCTATTTTGCTTGATGTAGGTCTTTGTATCTTGATGAAATTATCTAAATTCTTTGAGTTATTTTTAAATCCTTTTAGCTTGAATTTGGATTCTTCTAAATATTCCCTTAGTAGGGCTACTTTTAATACTAACCTTTCACATTCTACAACCTTTTCTTCTAGCATATCCTTGATTTTCTTTGTCTTAGCCTTTGATTTATCTAGATTCTATATAAGCATTCTTCTCTCTACATCACATTATTGAAATTGAGCTTCTAATTTAGAGTTGTGTTTTATTACCTTCTTTACTATTTCAAGAGCATAAATAAGTTCTCCCTTAATATCATATCCTTCTTTATTTGATTCTTCCTATATTTGTTTGCCTTTGTCCACATCTTTATTTTTTTTGACTTGTTTTCTATAGGATCACTTTCTTCTTTCTATAGATATATTAGAAGATTTTCATCCAACACTTCAAGTGTATCCTCATATTCATCATCATCACTGAAACTATAACCATTCCTTGTGCAACTATCTTCTAGATGTACAAAGTTACCAAATATAAAACACTTGAGAATTATTTGTGCCATTTTTTGGACTTCTTTTTCTCCATGTAGACACTAAAATATGGTAAATATGATTAATCACCCACAAAAAATGATCAAATTGGCATCATATGGCCCCTTGGGCAAACCTCAAGAGGCTTACAGTGGTTCTAGCCACTCTAGAAAGGTTTTTGGAGGCTATCGGCCCAGTTTTGGGAGGTTTTGGCACAAAATTCACCACTGTCCCACCTTGGAATAGTGGTATATTCCCACCATCCCACCCTAGGATGGTGGTGAGCCATCATCCCAGGGTGGGATGGTGGGCAATTTTGACAAAAAAAAAGTCAAATCTGGGCCAAATGGCACCCAAAAACTGCCATTTAGCATGCCATTTGGAGCATGCAGGTTAGCTTCATAATGGAGGCCCAAAATGGAGATTCTCTTTCCCATACAATGCATGCCTCCCGTTTGACAAGTGGCACCTCCTACCATGCATGCCCTTGCATGCCTTTTTGCACATGAGCCCCTTTGGGTTATAAAGTGGATTCAATATCCACACAAAATATAGAGATATTTGTTCTAGGATATGAAATGGATTGTTGCCAAGATTTACCCTCACCTTATTGCACCTTTTTGCCAAGGAGGTTATCGGGTGACTTCAAGAAGGTAATCTGAGCGTAACTTTTTCATCCGGGTGAATTTCTTCACCAAATTTTATGAAAAAATACCTTAGTTTTTTTAAGAACATCTTCTAGTAGTTTGGTAACAAAAAGTGGCCAGATTTGGTGGGTATCCCTTCCTAGGGTGCCCTCTAAATAGTTGAAGTCACCATCACCCCCCCGATATGAGGGTAAATTCTTAAGCAATTTATTTACTATTTTTAATTATTTATTTTCTAAATTATTCCATGATGCTACAATTCAAATTTCAGGTCATTTGGAGTTAAAATGAAGGAGTTATGGTAATTTTAAGTTTCCACAGGCTTGTAGGGCCCATCCGGGCACCCCAGTTTTATGCAGGTGGATCCGGGAACCAATTTGAAAATATAACCATATGGGTTGTATTAAAATAACAATTTATGTATACTTACCAAATTTCATGAGTTTTGGATATGTTTAGGTTTGGGATTCGCTTGTCTTCTCTTTCGTAGGTTGCAAGAAAGCGATGCATAATAGAGGGGTCTACGGATGCAATTTCTGATCTTTATTTGGTGATATCCTCCAAAAACATCCTATTTAACATCTTTGCAAATTTTAAAGTCATTTTTACATGTTTTAATATAGTTTTAATATATGCGCTATTTTACCCCTATGGGGATTGCATGTTTTCACCATACACCCTTGCTATTTGACCCCTTTTTGATTCCTTGTGTGTAGGTTCAGGTTATTAGAAGGAATTGTTAAGGAATATAAGACCTAAGATATCAGACATACAAGCAGCGGCGACATTGGCTCGCCCACCTCGATTGTGGGTATGCGGAGAAACATTGGATGTGCACCTTGATTCCGTGAAAGACTTGGTATTTGGGCACCCAATATTGCAATAATTGTATCATATTTTCAGACCTCAAGGGAAATTCTATGTAACCTTGGATCTGATCCAAAAAATTAATGATAAAAGACTTGCTTTGATTCATTTCCATTTTGTTCAGTATTCTTCCCTTTTCACATGCATGTTTCCTTTTTTTGATGCCCATGAGCGATATGGGGTAGATACACATATTTTTTTACATAATTTTGTGCACTATTTTTTCCTACTTCATTGGCAATCATGGTGGGACCCTTTTACCTTTTTATTTGGGTGAAAATTTGACCTCTTTCTTGCATTTTTTGCCCTTTTTGTGTTGTAGGTGCTCCCCTCCCCACCCTAGAACGGTGGTAGAGGCTTTATATGGCACACCCTAGGATGGTGGCTTCAATTTCCCACATTGGGAGGGTTGTGAGGATTCTACTCACCCAACCCTGGAGTGGTAGTGAAACAAATATATTTCTGCCCAAAAATTCAGAATTTGGAAAGCTCAAAATGGACAAGGTAAGTGCCTAAACCCTCAGTTTTTCTGCTACATTTTTAGAGACTATCAAAAATAAGTTTTCCTGCTTCATTTTCTTGCATATAAAGGTTAAAATTTACATTTTTCTTTTCTTATAACATCACATAGTAAAAGGAATAAGAAAAATCAAAAGAAATATAAAGTAGCAATGCATCTTTATGGCTTGATTGCTTGTGGCTTACCCAATGGGTAGGTTAGCATTTAGGGATTGCATCTATAAGTGACATTTGTAGGTTCTTTTTATTCTAGATTTTGAAATTAAAACATGCCTATTGCATGCATTTAGTGAATGATCATTGAATGCTTCTTTGCTTACTTTATTTGGATTAAAAGGAACCACACACACTTGCACGTTCCACTATAACATTGGTAAGGTTGGATTTCATCACCAACCCCCAATTTAGACTGGTGACATTGGATTTCACCTCCTTCCACCAGCTTGCCTATCTATTTATTAGATATAATAGGGCACTCTCTCAAGATGGAATAGGTCACTAATGGTCAAACTGCCTCCCACTATTGGAAACATTATTTCAGAGTGGAAGAGCTAGGCGAACCCCCTACTGGGATTTAAGCAGTGTACCCTAGACTCTTTTGAGAAATCATGTTTGGCACTAGTGTCCCCAGTAACCACTTTGGTTGAGTTCCATCATTCTAATTCCACAACAAGAGCAAAGAACAACAAAACACTGAAGCCGGTTTAGGACACACATTTAATTAGTAAAAATTTAATCATATTGTCTGCTTTGTGTGTTTCTTTGTTATTTGGGACAAAACCCTAACCCTAATTTTTCAAAAAATAGGGTTAAAAAAAAACAAGTAAAAATATACTTGTTGATTCTGCATCCAACACTTCAAGAATTGTGCAAAATGGAGCTATAACAAAAAATGTATTTTGATTTTATTTTTACTCTATTTTTGACCCCGAAAATAGTGAAAAACTGCACTAAAACAGTCATAGAGTGGGCTAGACAACTCCAAAACTTGAAAAAATTATTTTGTTGTCTTAGTTAGCCTATTGTGCACCTCTCCTAGATATTTTGAGTCCTAACTCTTCATGGTTAAAAATTTCCCCAAAATTCCTACAAGTGGGCATTTCCCCACAGGCCTCGGTTAGCCAAATATTCCAAAAATAAAAATTTTTGAACCAAAAATAAAATTTTGGAGACTTATCCCATTATGATCATCTCGTCGCACTGATCATTTTTATATATAACACTTATAGCATTTTTTGGAAGTCAAAATTTTCTTTAGTGTGGGTTTCCTTCAAGGTTTGCCTAGTCAATACATAATGACAACTATGCATGGCCGAGCTCGATCACGAGCTAGTGAAGTAGAAAAATTTAGGAGAGGCCCTGAGCACCATCATTATAGGTATGAGTATTTCCTCACTCCTGCATGGAGCCCTGATAGTAGTCACCTTCACTATTCTCCTAAGGATCTCATCATCCCTACACGACACCCTGAAAGTCATCGTGAGGCCCACTCCTCACACAGAAGACCCAACCACCAAAGTACCTCTACCAAGATAACATCAATGGGTTACCCACATGATCAAGTGGATTATTTCGTTA
Source organism: Wollemia nobilis (assembly GCA_028583015.1). Lineage (NCBI taxonomy): Eukaryota > Viridiplantae > Streptophyta > Pinopsida > Araucariales > Araucariaceae > Wollemia > Wollemia nobilis. The sequence goes on from JAQPPZ010017070.1 coordinate 2,290,359, forward strand.
TCCAAAACCAATTCCAATAAAAAACAAGATATAATAAACCTTCCAAAGGGCCTAGCAGGGAGGTCTACACTCCCTCTACATCATGGTCTTCACCACCTAGAACTCCCATCCAGCAAGTTTGAGCCACCCAGAGTAGGCCTGTGCAAAGTTTGCATGCACCATCAGCCAAAGTGACCATGAGTGAGCTTCTACTATAGTCCTCCAAATATTGGGAACCTTTCATGAGGGTCTTGGATTCCATGGAGGTACAACCTCATGACTATAATGCTTTCAATGAATTTATAGGATACATACTGTTAGCATACTTAACAATAGTTTGGCTATATCTCATTATTTAGCATATTGATTATTTAGCATATTGTTTCACTGTTACAACTTCGTAACAGTTCTGGTTGAGCCGGTGACTATTCCCGACAATTGTAACCTTATTTAATCTGCAGCTCAATAATACATTCTTGTTCGTAATTCTATCATGGCATCAGAGCCAGTGGCAAGATGAGAGGCTGGGGAGAGTACGCAGTTTTTTTTCTGAAGGTTGCTGCATTTTTCTGCTGGGAGGAGGAGCTGTGTTTGGCTAACAATCTGCGACGCAATTTTTTTTAAATCACGACATCGCGTGATTATTTGGTTTTATAAAAAAAAAAAAAAAAAAATTTCGCGGACTGGAAACGCAGCCGCGCAGGAGGCAAGAGGGAATCTAGGAGGTCCCATACGCCCCCCCACCCCCTGTCCACTCGACACGCATAGGAGGGACGTCCGCGCGCGTAGACGCAATCATGTCGCGACGCACAGCCACGTAGACTGTGCAGAGGAGGGAGCCCGCACAGCCACGCAGACTGTGCAGAGGAGCCTGCACGCGCTGCGGCGCCCCCCACAGCCCCCCCCCCCCGTCGGAAAAGCCGATGTAAAAAAAAAAAAAAATCAAACGCCCCCCCGCGTTGAAAGCGCTGAGATCGCGCGGCTGGACCGGGACGCAGGGTTGCAGAAGGAACGGGAGCGCGCGTAAAAGAAAAAAAAGAGAAGAAAAGCGCGACGGAGCCCGCTGCAGAGGAGGAGGAGGAACCAGGTGTTGAAAAACGTGGGGCTCCATTGATCCTTCCGGATCAGCCCGCTAGCTCACTTGGCAGTGAGTTGTGCGGTAAGGCTCAGGGAGCCTGCAGGTCGGGGGTTCAAATCCCGCCGACCCCCCCCAAGGTATAAATTTTTTTTTCAAAGTTATTTTTTTAATTATTATTTTTTAATTAAAATTTTTAATTTTAATTTTTTTATATAGTTTTTTAACTTTATAAATTAAAATTAAAATTAAAATTTATTTTTTCATAATTTTTAAAACTATATAAATTAAAATTATTTATTTTAATTTTAAATATATAATAATTATTAAAAATGCTTTGTTAAAGGAATTTTTTTTTAAGGGGGGATATTTTTTTCAAAAAATCAAAGGGGGATTGTGAGTAATTTTCTGAAAAAGCAATTTGGTGAATTGTAAAAGGTGCATTTTCGGCTGTGTCCGACACCTTGTGGGTTATTCTTGTGGGCAGTTTTTTATGTTGTATGTTGCATATTTCATTTTTGCACTATAACATTAAAAACTTAAAAGCAAATTCACTCCCTAAGTCCCCGGAATAATTAAAACCCATCCGTGCAATTTATTGCACTGCAGCGTTCGGTATTTGTGATACCTCTGGCCAGCACTTACAGGTAAAGCTGTCGTGATTTGGCTACTATATCCGTCGCCTAATATAGCTGCTACAACGACGTCTGAGATTGTTCTCTATAAATCGTCGGGGAGAGATAAGTTAGCCATTTTTGCATTTTTTTACTCCATCCACTACCCTTTATCGCACTTGTGTTTAGGCATAAATCCTGACCAAGTATTCTTCATAGTGTTTAGGGGAAGTTACGCCCCACGCATGAGAAGAATCTTCTATGGTAGGTGCCATCAACAAGGCGATTCCCTTTCAGTACCGCTTATGTTCCACGTATCGTATGATCTCTAAAACTCACCTATAGTACGTAAGGGCGGGTGATTTTTGTTGATCTTTCTAAATACCTATAGTTTCCCTCACGTAAGGGCGGGTATTTTGTACGGTATATTGGCCTAGCAAAAGGTATATCAAAAGGGGGACCAATTGGTGATATAAGGAACCTTCACTATGGCAACTGTTGCAAAGTTGATGACTGATCCTCATCAGTTATTGAAAGGTCCAAATTATACACCATGGAAACATAAGATGAAGGCAATTCTCCAAATGGAATATTTGTGGGATATTGTTACTGGAGTAGCAACTAGGCCTTCACCAATAGCAGGATCCACAGGTCCTTCCGCAGATCAGATAGCTTTTGACAAGAAAGACAGTCGAGCAAAGGTGCTCATTTTGTTTGCTATTTTAGATGAAGTGCAACCTCATATAGCTGACAAAGCAAGTGGTAAAGAGGCATGGGATGCCCTTAGAACCATCTATGAGGGGAAGAATGATTCCACCATTCTTCATCTTCAACAACAACTTCATAACCTGAGTTTGAGACAGGGTGAAACAGTTGAACTCTTTCTATGCAGAGTGTCTGAATTGAAAGAGAAATTGAATTCTTTGGGAGATACTATGGACGAAAAGCTTCTCATTTCACTTGTGATGAGAGCTTTACCTTCTTCATTTGATATGTTGATAACCTCCATCCAAGTGTCTCAATGACAAATTACCTACATCGAGTTGGTCAATCTGCTTCAACAACAGGAGGCATGCCAACTTCACAAGGATGATTCTTCCAATACAGCCCTATACACCAACAGGCAGGGTTCTAGGAAGAAGGGTAATGGCAAAAAAGGAGGAAAATTTCAGAAAGGAGGAAATTCTCAACAAGATATGAAAGGAAAAGGCAAACAACCTCAACAAAAGAAGAGGTGGTGCAATATCTATGAGAAAGAAAACCATGACACCAACAGGTGTTGGCATAAGAACAAGCAGAAAGGCCAAAACAAACCACAAAATAAAAACAAGCAACCCCAGGTGAATGTTTTTGTTGAAGAATCCGACTCGGATTCCGAATGGGCACACAAGGTGCTCATGACTACCATAGATTCCACATAGATGGATCCTATTTGGTATGTCGATTCCGGAGCTAGCAAACATATGATCGAGCGATAGATCATGGTTTGAATCATTTGTGGCCAAAGAGGGCAAACCTGTCACCATTGTTGATGATAAAACCTATAGGGTTCAGGGAGAGGGTATAGTTTCAGTCACTCTTCCTGATGGCAAGTGTCAGATTGACAAAGTCCTCTATGTTTCGGGATTGGCTAACAATTTGCTGTCAGTCACACAAATCCTGGATAGAAATATGGTTGTCAACTTTCGTGTTGAGAATGGCAAGAAGTGTTGTACTATTACCAGGAAGGGTAAACAGATTGCAACAGCTTCATATAAGCACGACTTATTTGCACTAGATGCTATCTCTACTCCACATGTTGCCATGATTGTCTCTACCAAGGAGGCAACTTCCCTATGGCACAAGAGATATGGGCATCTTAGTTCTGGCTACTTACTTGAGCTTAGTAAGTATGAGATGGTAAAGGGTCTTCCTTCCATTTCTACCACATTGCCAGTGTGCTCTGACTGCTTGGCAGGAAAGCAGCATAGAGTACCATTTGAGAAGAGCTCTACAAGAGCACGAAAACCTTTGGAGTTAATTCACACCGATCTGTGTGGTCCTTTCACACCCAACAGTTGTGGAGGGAAGAGGTACTTTCAGTTATTCATAGATGACTACTCACGAAAGATGTGGGTTTTCTTTCTCCAACTAAAATCTGAAGCTTTCGCATTCTTCCAACAGTTCAAGAAATCCGTTGAGAAGGAGTCAAGAGCTTCTATTAAAACCCTTCGCTCAGATCGAGGGGGAGAGTTTACCTCTAATGAATTTTCTGCATTCTTAGATAAGCATGGAATCAAGAGACAGTTAACAATCGCCTATACTCCTCAACAAAATGGAGTTGCTGAGAGAAGGAACCGTTCTATCATGGAAATGGTTCGTTGTATGCTCACAGGAGCTACTCTTGGGCAACAATATTGGGCAGAATATGTCACCACTGTAGTATATCTGTTGAATAGGGCACCCACAAAGGCCCTAAAAGGAATGACTCCACAGGAAGCATGGAGTGGTCAAAAACCCTCCATATCTCATCTACGTATTTTCGGATGTCACGCTTTCATGCACATACGAAAGAGAAAAGGAAGAAGCTAGATGAGAAAACACTGAGATGTATTTTTCTTGGGTATGATGAGCACTCTAAAGGATATCGTTTGATAGATCCTTTGACCAAGAAAATTCATATCAGGAGAGATGTTGTCTTTGATGAAGCTTTCACATCACAGAGCACATCTAAAGTACACCTAGATATTGTGGAATCTAAGGAAGAGAAGATTCCTTCATCAACATAGACAGGAGGTCCTTCTACATCTTCTTCAACACCACCAAAGAAGAATCCAAAATGGTGTACAAATACAATTAGAGACACAAATTTATCCACTCCTCCCAATTTGAATTTGGATAGACCTTGTACACGCAGTATGGATCAAAAGGAGAAAGAAGCCAAAGAAACTGGTGAGGTTGATGATCTTTGTCAATATTTTGAGGAACTTTCTGTGACTCCAAGTACAAAAGTAGAGGATATGGATATTGATGATGACAATGCGTTCATGTCTACCATAGATGATATTGAACCTACATCAGTGCAAGATGCTCTCAGTGAGCCTTAGTGGAAGGCCGCTATGGATACAGAGTATGAGTCTTTGATGAAAAATAAAACTTGGAAGCTTGTTGATCTCGCCACATGGAAAGAAACCCATTGGCTGCAAATGGGTATATAAAGTCAAGTACAAGGCAGATGGAACAATTGATAAGCATAAGGCCCGTCTTGTTGCAAAGGGCTATGCTCAAAAGGAAGGCATTGACTATGAGGAAACTTTTGCACCTACTGCTTTGATGACCACAATTCGAGTTATGTGTGCTATGGCAGCACATTATGGGTGGAAAGTTCACCAGATGGATGTCAAAAGTGCCTTTCTAAATGGTGATCTCCAAGAAGAAGTCTACATGACTCAGCCAGAAGGATTTGAAGAAGAAGGCCAAGAGCAGAAAGTTTGCAAATTGGTCAAATCCTTATATGGTCTGAAACAAGCTCCTCGAGCTTGGTATATAAAAATGGACAATCACCTTATGCAGCATGGATTTAAGAGATGTCCGTTAGATGCAAACCTCTATTTCAAGAAATAGGGTTCTAAGATAGTGTTGCTTGTACTCTATGTGGATGATCTGCTCATTATAGGGAGTTCGAAACTATGATCTCTCATCGTCAAAAGAAACTTGTGCAAATCTTTTGAGATGATAGATCTCGGACTTCTCCATTACTCGTCTTGGTCCGGAATTCAGCCGGAAGGAGCACACCATCAAAGTGTCTCGGAAAAAATATGCCAAGACATTGTCGGAAAAATATCGCATGATCGATTGCAAGCCAATGGCAACTCCAATGGAGAATGGACTTCAGTTATCGTAATATGATGATTCACCTCAGGTAGATGGTACTCTCTATCGACAGTTGATTGGGATTCTCATATATCTGACAAATACTAGGCCAGATCTCGTATTTACTGTCAAATGTAGGAGCCTAAGACCACTCATTGGAAAGCAGCAAAACGTGTTCTTCACTATGTCCGTGGTACTATGGAATATGGCCTAGAATACAAGAGAAACAACAAATTCTTCTTGCAAGGATACACGGACTCCGACTATGCCGGATCATTTGATGATCGCAAGTCAACTTCTAGATACATTTTTCATCTGGGATCCGGTCCTGTCTCTTGGCACAGCAAGAAGCAACAGGTGGTTTCTATTTCATCTACAGAGGCAGAATATCACGTCGCACGTGAAGCTGTGTGCGAAGTGATATGGTTACGTCGCATTCGGACAAGTATGGGCCATCCATAAAAATCTCCAATACACTTGTTTTGTGACAATCAGGGTGTTATGAACCTCGTCAAGAATCCAGTCCATCATGAAAGAACAAAGCACATTGACACACAATGTCATTTCATTCGAGATGAAGTTCCAAAGCACCGAATTCAGCTTCAAGACATTCCCATCGATGCTCAAGTTGCAGACATTTTCACTAAGGCACTTGGACGTGTCAAATTTGAATTGTTTCGCAGCTCACTTTGTATTGCAAAATAATGTAAGGGGATGTTAGTATAGCTATTAGTTATTACATTACCCAAATAATGTAATAAATGGGGATGTTAGCGTACTTAACAATAGTTTGGCTATATCTCATTATTTAGCATATTGATTATTTAGCATATTGTTTCACTGTTACAACTTCGTAACAGTTCTGGTTGAGCTGGTGACTATTCCCGGCAATTGTAACCTTATTTAATCTGCAGCTCAATAATACATTCTTGTTCGTAATTCTATCACATACAAATGTACAAGAAGCCTGCTATATCCTTTCAAAATCATGAGGTCAAACATGTGCCTAAAAATTCACCAGATCTTGCTTTGCATATCATCGTGAGTATTAATAGGTTTCCCTATAAATGAGTATTGGTTGACATAGGTTCCTCGATAAAAATTATTACCACAGCTTCACTAAAGCATCTCAACCTTCCATCCTCAGGCATTGCACCTTCCAAGTTTGAATTATAAGAATTTAATGATGCTTTATTCTCAACTATGGGTACAATAATCCTACTTGTTGAAGTTGGAAAAAATATTGTGCCTATGTTGTTCTACATATTAGAGGGTGAAAAATAGTACAACATATTGACTGGAAGACCATGGATAAGAGATATGGAATGTGTTCCATCTATAGTGCATCAATGCATTAAATACATTGATGAAGGTAAGGTACATGTGATCAATGATGATTCAAACCCTTTCAAGTATTATAAGTAGGTGGATCATCCACAAAGGCCTATAGTTTCACCAAAGCATTTGGATATTAAACCCAATGACTTTATCCAATGTCCAGATGCAACCCCACAGTTAGTGGCGAAGTTACCTTCACCACCATTGGTAGTACCATCCTCTATATTTTCAAGCAAGGAAGGATTAGAAGAGCCAACTGTAGAAGCTCCCATAGCTGTCATCAATACACTTATAGAAGATATTATCACTCCTACCAAAAATGAGGAAGAACCCCCTGTTGATATAGATGAATCAAATCATATCATACCATATTCACCCACCATAGTTGAGAACACAATTCAATTGACCTACCTAGAACTTGATGAGTACATAGTATCCAATGTTGCATTCACACATATCATGGAGTCAATAAAAAATATAGGTAGTTCCCCTACCAAGTTTCCACCCATTTATATCATTTTTGATGCACCCTCAGAAAATGGAGGCCAAGTAGATCATCTTGGAAAAGTTGATGAGGCAGCCATAACCTATTCAAATGCAAATGCATCTTCTCATGAGATTGTGGGAATGATCAATGTGATGACAGAGAACCAAATTCCTCTGAATCCATCTATGCAACTTGTGACTCCACCAAAAATCCCATCCACACCATAGGAGATACCATTTATGGATTCAGTCACACCTACTCCATCTCACTCAACATCTCCACAAGATCAAGAGCCGATCTACCCCCTAGACCAAATTGGGGGTAACCCAACTACCATAGTTGAAAACTCTAAGTTGGAACATGACCATGAGCCAAATCAAGAACAAGAACATGTGGATATAATTGCTAGCTCCAATAATCATGAAGCATCCACATCTGCTCAAACATTAGGGACTTTTGATACACCCTCGATCTATTATCTCTCATCTCCCACACCTAGTTCACCTCCACCAACTATCAGTTGCCATCCAAACCCCTCATCGCCTTCACCAGTTCCACAATATATCTTGTATAGGCTAGCCAATGTGGAGTTACACATGAATCAACAACACAATGATTTACAACAAATCTTGAGCAATTCACAGGCATTGAGGTATAGTTGAGTAATCTTAGATCTCAAACCCTTGAGTATCTAGACCAACCGACTCCTATGCAATCCAATATTAAGTCTCAAACAAATCAAGGGTGCCACTAGTAGCATCACCCTAAGTGACAATTTATGCCCATTATCGAGTCCATGGACTCTTTGTTTGAGTGCCTCTTAGTAGCTAATGTGATCAACCTACCTGAGTGTCGACCTATCAACCCAAATGCACCTAAGCCCTATGGATATCGCAAAGACCTATACTGCAAGTACCATAGGCAACATGGGCATGACATCCATAGGTGCTTCATGTTCAAACACCTAGTATAGGATATAATCGATAGGAATGATCCTTAGGTCCAATATCTCATTAATGAGGGAGCTTTATCCATGAGTGGAGAACTCATTTCACCCCATAAAAACATGGGCATTAGCCAAAATCCCCTAGCATAATCAGGGGGGTCAATTTCTATTGCTCCTTCTAGCCAAGACAATAACATTGCACCAATCATAGTACATACTGGGGGTATCCAAGGTGTAACACCTTCCCCACTATTTACATCACAAACAATGAAGCAAACTGGGGATTCTAAAGGTATTACACCTTCATCGATTCCTTTGATCACCACAAATGCTGGGAGTATACAAGGTATTGCACCTTCCTCATAATAACACAAAGTAAGAAAAGTTACAAAAGGCTCCAAGGGTATCTACATACCGCTTGGTCAACCCATAACATCCCTAGGTGGTCTATGACTGTCTAGGTGACCCCAAAAGGCTCCTAGCAGGTTTTCACCATCTAGGTCAAGTAAAAATGCTCTTGGACTATCTATGATCGTCTAGGTCAACCCTAAAATCCCCAAAGACATCCATAAGCCCTTTTGTCATAGCCAAATACCCCTAGGCAATCATAGGCACTTTTTAAGTGTCATCACACATCTAGGTCACCAAAAATGCTCCTAGCGGGTTCTCACTATTTAGGTCAAGTAAAAATGCTCCTGGACTATCTATGATCATCTAGGTCAACCCTAAAATCCCCAAAGGTATCCATAAGCCCTTTGGTCACAGCCAAAAACCCCTAGGCAATCATAGACACTCCAATAATAAATAGGACTTCATCTCTATCATTATTTGAAAAACTAGGATCACTTTAAATTGAGTACTTACTTGCCTTATATGCATAGTAGCTCCTATTTTTCATTTGAAAGAACTTATTTCCTTGTCTACTTTGTCCATATTTTCTTTTCTTTTGATGCTTGTATCTTTCTAATTCCCTATTTCTATGATCCTATTTTTCTTCGTCATTGTTATTCTTTGCTTCTTGACAATCAATTGCATAATGACCATACTTTACACAATTGAAACATCTAATAGATTTTGTATCTCTGGATCTTCTTGAATCCTTATTCCTTCTACCATAATTAGCTTCTTCATCATTGGATGAATCATTGCTTGATTTTTATTTCTTACCCTTTATATTCTTGATTGCTTTGAAGGCTGCTTTCTTATGGGGAATAAGTTATTTTATTATTAACTCAAAAGCTATAAGAATACCAAGCAACATATCTCTTATCAAATAATCACCATCCTTTGACTCTTCTATAGCAGAAATATTTTCACTAAACCTTTTGGGAAGAGATCTTAAGACCTTATCATAGACATCCAATTCATCAACCTTCATTCCAAGTCCTTGCATATCATTAATAACCTCATAAATTTAAAGTATATAAGTACTAATGTTTTCCTTATCCTTCATTCTTAACTCTTCAAATTTTCCTTTGATATTTCGTATCTTTTCTTTCTTGACACCTTTATCTCCATATATATTTTGCAGCTTATACCACATTTCTTTTGCATTTTGACAATGCATAACTTTTATGGACTCTGTTATATGCAAGCCTCTCAAAAGTGCATTCATTGATTTTGAATTGTAATTTTGTAGAAGCTTACCTTCCTTATCTATAGGTGGATCAACTGAGGGGTCGTATCCATTTTCAATTGCTTCCCAATCCTAATTATCAAGTGCCTTCAGGTAGATATTCATTTTTAGACTCTAATATACATAGTCACTCTCATAAAATATTGGTGTTGTATTGTCTGATGATCCCTTATTAGAATCCATTATGTTCTTGTAAGATTTTCCTTCAAGCTATTAAACTCTTTCAAAGGAACCCACTTTGATACCAATTGAATAACACAAGCTTATTCTGAGATGGGGGTGAATAGTATAAGATCACTTTTCCTTTTCTTTCCCAATCAATATTATGCAATGTAAAGATAGCAATATCAATAGCAGTAATCAAAGCAATGCACAAATCACCACACATAGTAGAGACACCATAATTTATGTGGTTCACCCAATGTGGGATACTCCATGGAGAAAATATTTCACTAAAATTTCTTAATCAATCTCTTGGAAATCCTTTCTCTATTACAATATTTATGGACCTCTATCCAAAGGAGATACCAATCCTCTAAATAGGTTCATGGATCTCTATCCATATGAGATACCAATATCCTAATCTCTACTCTTGTTGGTGATCCTCTAGAAGACCTCTGCCTTCACTGCCCTTAGAAAATGGAACTCTATCCATAGAAGACACCTGTTTTCCCTGATTTTACTAGAGATATCTATCCTCAACTTTGTCACCTCCAAAGCTCTGTTTGAAATATATAATAAACATAGTCTTTCGATCTAGAACAAATCTATCCTCAATATCTATCTCTGGTCTGGCACAAACCTATCCTCTGATCTGCACAAAACTTTTTCCTTGAATATGTACTAAATACAGTCCTTCGGTCTAGAAAATATTTGTCCTCAATCTCTGTCCTCAAGCCTTAACTCAAGGCTTGACTCAATCTCAAGTCAACTCTACTGGATCTACCCCAAATATTAACTCAAGGTTTGAACAAATTAATCAATCAACTTTGCTCTCAAGTCTTCTCAAAGACTTATCAAATCTGCCTTGTAAGATTTCACAAAAGCTCACACTAATCTGTTCTCAAGTCCTCTCTATAAATTGTCAAATATGCTCAATAAGTCCTCACAAGAACTTATTCAAATCTACTCTCAATTTGTATTGTAAGCTTCCATAAAATATTACCCAAATATGTCCACAAGTCTTCTCAAAGACAACTCAAATCTGCTCAACAAGTTCACACAAGAACTTGTCCAATCTCATAGAAACATAAATAGAATTGTTAGAGACTCAATATGATCTATAATCAATACAATGCTCAATAAATTTTAATCACTCTTTTATAAACATACAGAGAATTTTTAGAGACTCAATATGCTACACATTCACCTCAATACTCAATCATTTTCAATCACTCTTTGAGAAACATAAGGAGAATTTTTAGAGACTCAATATGCTTCACATTCACCTCAATTACTTTCTCAAATAAATTTAGAATATAAAATAGTTTGTTTTATATAAATTGAACAATCACTTCACACATCCACTCAATGAAATAATCCTTGCTTGCAATCCCTAGTCCAAGTATATGAAAACTCACTCAAAATATTTCCAACAATGCTTATCAACCAATCTCACATAACAATGATACTCATGTTCTTTTCAAACCCTAGTTCAAGTTCTTCACTTAACAACTCACTTCAAAAATAATGCTTATAAAACAACTCTCACATAACAATGATACTCATGTTCTTTTCAAATCCTAGTTCAAGTTCTTCACACAATCAATGGCTTCAATAACAATGCTTATAAGACAAGGTTATAGCAACAACTCTTTATTCCAGAAAACCTTGAAGCATTAACTCAACACTCTCAATGAGGAAACCCTAATCAATTTATTTCAACTCTAAACTTATTTTCTATAAAACCAACCAATCAAATAAAATATGGAAGAATGTGCTCAAACTTTTTTCTTTATGATGAAGGAACCTAAAATATCTGCCACAACCACAAACACTTATTTTTCAAGCTCAAAGGAGTTAGAAGACACTAAAATATCTCAAAGATATAATGTTCACTATCAAAACACATATACACCTTATCACTCCATATTAAAGAAAGCATCCATCAACATATACAAAAATTATTAACCACATACACCTTATGATATTCCAATTAAAACAATATTCAATATAAAAAATATTGTCAATACAATATCCTTTTCAACCTAAATCACTGGTAAAAAGTCCTCTTAAATTTAATCACTCTTCAATTCACTTTTTGATAAATAAAAACCATCACAATAACTTTATTTAAAAATAAATTTCAACACCTTATTCTTTATTCTGCTCCCCCTGGCTCAATTCTCTTTTCAAATTTCTCCTCTTTAATCAAATACCAAATATCTCTCCATTTTTCAAATCTCTCCACCTTTGATATCAATGGCAAAGGGTCACCTTTGGGGCTTGAGGCTAAGAATGAGTCTCTTAGCTTAGCCCCTCCCCCACCTCCTCTTGAGGTGGTTAATTCTAGGGTGGGAGTATTTCTAAGCATTGTTCTTTACCTTTATCCTCTTTTCTTATTATCTGATCCTTTTGATTCCTTTGACTATTCCTTTCCATGTCCATGTTTCTGTTCATGTTCCTATTCCTGTTCTTGTTCATATTCATGTTCATATTCCTATTCATATCCATGTTCCTATTCTTGTTCCTGTTCCTGTTTATACTTGATTCTGGAATATCTGCTCTACACCACTTTTTTGTGTGACCATAATTATTGCACTTATAACATTTAATGTTTTTATTCCTTGAAGGTGCAAATGTCTTAGGATTTCTCCTAGTGAAACCATATCCTCTTCTATCATGAACCCTGAAATTCATTGCCTTGTGACCAAACTGATTACATGAGTAGCAATACCCATTGAAAGGTTGTCTGTTCCCATATACCTATATTTCATGTTTCTTGCACTATGAAGCCATGTGCTCAAATCTATGATATAAAAAACATCTTCCATTGAAACTTCCTTGTCTTGACCTCATTGGTATCCTATTCTGATTGTTGTTCCATCTATTTCTTATTTGTGAATTATTCATGTTCTTGTTAAACTTTTTGTTGTCCAACTCATCCTCAGATGTCTCACTTTCTCTTACACTTTCTTCTTCTAAAGTTTCTTCATCTGAATTTTCTTCTCCTCCAAAACTTGAGGTTGAATTTCCTTCCTATTTATTTTATTCATGTTCAAATCCAAGACCTATTTTTCTTGATGTAGGTCTTTGTATCTTTATGAACTTATATAAATTCTTTGAACTATTTTTGAATCCTTTTAGCTTGAATTTGGAGTATTCTAAATATTCCTTTAGTAGGGCTACTTCTTGTGCTAACCTTTCACATTATAAGACATTTGCTTCTAGATTATCCTTGAATTTCTTTGTCTTATCCTTTTATTTGTCTAGATTCTCTATAAGCATTCTTATCTCTTCATAACATTATTGAAAATTGAGATTATAATTTAGAGTTTTAATTTCTTACCTTCTTTATTGTTTCAAGAGCATAGATAATTTCCCCCTTAATATCATATCCTTCTTCATCTGACTCTTCCTCTATTTGTTTACCTTTTTCCACATCTTTATTTCTTTTGACTTGTCTTCTATAGGATCACTTTCTTCTTTCTCTAGAGCCATTAGAATATTTTCATCTAGACCTTCAAGTGTATCCTCATAATCATCATCATCAATGAAACTATAACTATTCCTTGTACAACTATCTTCTAGATTTCCAAAGTTACCACATCTAAAACACTTGAGAATTATTGGTGTCCTTTTCTGAATTTGTTTTTTCAATCATAAATAGGACTTCATCTCTATCATTATTTGAAAAACTAGCATCACTTTCACTTGAGTACTTACTTTCCTTATCTGCATAGTAGCTCATCTTTTGCCTTTGAAAGATCTGCTTTCCTTGTCTGCTTTGTCCATCCTTTTTTTTCTTTTGATGTCTGTATATTTTTTATTCCATGTTCTTGTGATCCTATTTTTTTCATCATTTTTATTCTTTTCTTCTTGAAAATCAGTTACATAATGACCATACTTTCCACAATTAAAACATCTAACAAAATTTGTATATTTGGATCTTCTTGAATCCTTATTCCTTCTACCATAATTAGCTTCTTCATAACTGGATGACTCATTGCTTGATTCTGACTTCTTACCCTTTTTCTTCTTGATTTCTTTAAATGTTGCTTCCTTCTAGGGAATAGGTTCTTTTGTTCTTAGCTCAAAAGTTATAAGAATACCAAGAAAAATATCTCTTATCAAAGAATCACCATCCTTTGAATCTTCTATAGCAAAAATATTTTTACTAAATCTTTTGGAAAGAGATCTTAAGGCCTTATCAAATACATCTGATTCATCAACCTTCATTCCAAGTCCTTGCATAACATTAACAACCTCATAAATTCAAAGTAGATAAGTACTAATTTTTTCCTCATCCTTCATTCTTAACTCTTCAAATTGTCCTTTGAGATTTTGTATATTTGCTTTCTTGACACCTTTATCTCCTTCATATATATTTTGCAACTTATCTCACATTTCTTTTGCATTTTTATAATGCATAACTTTTATGGACTATGTTCTATGCAAGCCTCTCAAAAGTGCATTCATTGATTTTGAATTGTAATGTTGTAGAAGCTTACCTTCCTTATCTATAAGTGGATCAACTGAGGGGTTGTATCCATTTTCAACTGCTTCCCAAATATCATTGCCAAGTGCCTTCAAGTAGATATTCATTCTCAAACTCCAATATACATAGTCACTCCCATAAAATATTGGTGTTGTATTATCTAATGATCCATTCTTAGAATCCATTGTGTTCTTGTAAAATTTTCCTTAGAGCTATTAAAATCTTCTGAAGGAACCCGATCTGATACCAATTGAAGAACACAAGCTTATATTGAGAGGGGGGTGAACAGTATAAGACCACTTTTCCTTTTCTTTTCCAATCAATATTATGCAATGTAAATATAGCAATATCAATAGCAGTAATAAAAGCAATGCACATATCACCACACACAGTAGAGAAACCACAATTTATGTGGTTAATCCAATGTGGGATACACCATGGAGAAAATATTTCACTAAAATTTTCTCAATCAATATCTTGAAAATCCTTTCTCTATTACAATATTTATGGACCTCTTTCCAAACGAGACACCAATCCCTAAACAAGTTTGTAGATCTCTATCCATAGGAGACACCAATATCCTAATCTCTGCTCTGGTTGGTGATCCTCTAGAAGACCTCTGCCTCCACTGCCCTTAGAAAATGGAACTCTATCCATATAAAACACCTATATTCCCTACTCTGGATGGAGATATTTGTTCTCAAATCTATCATCTCCAAATACCTATATGAAATCTGTACTAAACATAGTCCATTGTTCTAGAACAAATCTATCCTTGATTTTTGTCTCTAGTCTGGCACAAACCTGTCCTATGATCTACACGAAACTCAGTCCTCGAATCTATACTAAACACAATCCTTCGGTCTAGCACAAATATGTCCTCAATATTTGTCCTCAAGCCTAAACTCGAGGCTTGACTCAATCTCAAGTCAAGTCTATTGTATCTACCCCAAAACTTAAATCAAGGTTTGAAAAAATCAATCAATCAATCAACTTTGCTCTCAAGTCTTCTCAAATACTTATCTCAAATATACCTTGTAAGCTTCCACAAAAGCTCACACTAATATGTCCTCAAGTCCTCTCTATAACTTTTCCAATCTGCTCAATAAGTCCTCACAATAACTTATCCAAATGTGCTCTCAATATGTATTTTAAGCTTCCATAAAATCTTACCCAAATCTATCCAAAAGTCTTCTGAAAGACTTACCTCAAATATATTCAACAAGTTCACACAATAACTTGTCCAATATCATAGAAACATAAAGAGAATTTTTAGAGACTCAATATTATCTATACTCAACACAATGCTCAATCACTTTTAATCACTCTTTTAGAAACATACAGAGAATTTTTAGAGACTCAATATGCTTCACATTCACCTCAATACTCAATCACTTTCAATAAATCTTTGAGAAACATAAGGAGAATTGTTAGAGATTCAATATACTTAACATTCACCTCAATTACTTTCTCAAATCAATTCAAAATATAGAATAGTTTGTTTTATAGAACTTGAAAAATAACTTCACACATCCACTAAATGAAACAATCCTCGCTTGTAATCCCTAGTCCAAGTATATGAACACTCACTCAAAATGTTTCCAATAATGCTTATCAACAAATCTCACATAACAATGATACTCATGTTATTTTCAAACCCTAGTTCAAGTTCTTCACTTAACAACTCACTTCAACATTAATGCTTATAAAAAAACTCTCACATAACAATGATACTCATGTTTTTTTCAAATCCTAGTTCAAGTTCTTCACACAATAAATATCTTCAAAAAAAATGCTTATAAGATAAGGTTTTAACAACAACTCTTTATTCCAGAAAACCTTGAAGCATTAACTCAACACTCTCAATAAGGAAATCATAATCAATTCCTTTTCAATCCAAACTTATTTTCTAGAAAACCATAGAAAACCAACCAATAAACTCAACTATGGAAGAATGTGCTCATACCTTTTTCTTGATGATGAAGGAACCTCAAATATCTGCCACAAACACAAACACTTCTTTGCCAATCTCAAAGGAGTCAGAAGACACTAAAATTTCTCAAAGATATAATGCACAATATCAAAACACATATACACCTTATCACTCCATCTTAAATAAAGCATCCATCAACATATACAAAAATGATTAACCACATACACCTTATGATCTCCCAATTAAAATAATATTCAATATAAAAAATATTGTCAATACAATCTCCTTTTCAAGCTAACTCAATGGCAAAAATCCCTCTTAAATTTAATCACTCTTCAATTCACTTTTTGATAAATCAAAAACATCACAATAAATTTATTTGAAAATAAATTTCAACACCTTATTCCTTCATTTAATCATAAAATAACAATTAAAATAAGCACCTTTAAAAAACCCCTTATAACTCCCTAAACCTTATGTTTACACCTTAGGCAATTAAAAGCAATGCAAAATTTATTACCTCCACCTAGGTGAGAATCGAAACCTTGACACAGCTTCTCCCAATGCCCTAGCCACGATTCCAACCACCATACGAGCTAGGTGCTCATTGGGGAATGAAGAGCACAATGTGCTCTATGTTCTTCCCCAATGCACCAAAACCAAAAAGGTCAACGTGTCTCTTCCTTCGAAGCCAAAGCACAACACATGAAAATAATCTCATCGATAATCAAACATGAACCACTCTGCACCCTCATGACTTAACTCACAATCGCTTGCCACTAGGCCACGTGCCTTGGTGGATATGAGGGTTTTTCCCTAAATGGTCTTTAACACTTTCGCTAGCACATTCAGAAAAATATTTGTCTTCTTCGCACGATTATTCACCAAAAAACATGCCACTACTATCTATTTTGAATGAAGTGTAAGTTCTATGCCATTTAGGCATATATTTTATACATATTATCTCTAATAATTTCAAACGTCAGTGCCTTCAAAATTTGAATAATTAATTTATAAATTATTTAAATTTTTTACAATTTGAATTTTATAAATTAATTCTTAAGTCCTTTTTGGATTATTAAAGCCCTATTTTATTTTACCCCTTTTCATAAATAATATTTATTTATAAAATTTAAATTCAAATTGAATTTAAATATTTTATAAAATAAACATTAAAACATCCTTTAACTTTTCAAAATGCTTCCTTTGGTATTTATGAAAAATCTCTTATTTTTCTCATCCATTGTTTTAATAAAAACCCACCTTCATATGCTTCCACATAATATTAAAAATATTATGAAGCTCTTTTGCCATTAACCTTTGCATTGTTCCTTGACATATTCCTTGACATCAATGACAATTTTGACTCAAAATGTCCAACAAAAGGGTGGGAAAAATGGAAATCAATTTCTACCATTTATCCCGCCCAATCAATCATGAAAGATTGGGAGGCTTTCATGGACATTAGGGCCTATAAATTGGAGGCTCCAAATGGGAAGCCTCTTCCACCCTATTCATGACAAAGGCATTTCCAAGTGGTGGCACTTGCCTTGCATGACCAAACTTGCCCCTTTGTCCCCTATGCCCTCTTGGGCTATAAATTTAGGTGTTTTCACCCAATTTAAAATAATAATAGGATTTTGCAGTTATTGACCACGAAGTGCTACCAATATTTGCCCTCAATATTTGCCCACCTATTTGCCTTGAAAACCTATTTAATCAAAGTCATTTTCAAGGTGTTCTAGGAGACATTAATTTGTTCCAAAACCCATCAATTTTGATATTTAGTTTTCTAAATTTGATGACAACATCCCTAGGAGGATTATTGACTAGATCCAAGTGGAATTTGTGGTAAAAACCACCTTGTTTTGTGGTCGTCACCCTTGGGATGGTTAGTAGGTCTTGTTGTAACTCCTAGGTATGGCCATGAATTGGCCCACAATTTTGATCTAATTTTTGGATAGATCAATTTAATAGCTTTATATTATCATCATATCCAAATTTGGTGAAGTTTTGAGTAGATTTGATAGGTCTATTGATGTTTTTGTGATTATAGTCCTAGTTGTCCCTGCCAGGAATGACCACATGTTATGCTCACAATATCACTTTGATTTCTGCTCATATTTTTACCAAATCACATAATAAATATCATGTTAAGTTTGCATTTTAAGTAGTTTATATTAGTCACAAATAATTTTTATATTCATAGATGCATAATTTTTATGGTTTTCATCACTAAATGCATATGCTATTAACATATTTCAATCTCTTGTGTGTAGATACATATATTCTATGCATGAGGGAGGAGCTAAGGAGCTGAATAAACATAACCCAAATATAGCTCTATATTGTGGGTTGTGAGAACACTAGAAGCACACCATTAAGCTCATGAAGGGATTTGATCCCTCAAGTTTTTTAAATTGAAATGTATCACATTGAAAAGCCCTCAAGGGGATGTATTGTAACCACTAATTTGATGAATAAATAAATACAAGGAGAACCCCCACTTTTACTTAACACATTTGTCATTTTAGTTTCTTACTTTATTGTCTTTCTTATGCATGCTTTAATTCAATAACTATGTTAGATGCATTTCAATTCAATTTTTTAGGCATAGTCATTGTTTTCACTTATTTGAATGGTGATCATGGTGGGACCCTTATTTGTTGCCCTCTTTTATCATTTTTGCTAATTTTTGCCTTGTTTTTGCATTTTGGATGTTGTAGGTTCTGGTCGTTCTGAGCTGAAATGACCCTTGAATTCCTAATTGGAACTACCAAGGATGACCAAAGCAACAATCAAACCTAGGTATGGCCCCCAAATTTGCAACCATACCACCCAAGGATGGCCACAAAACCAAGGGTTTTTTGCAAAAATTTCCAAAAATAACAACTTTCAAAACAGACAAGGTAAACTCCTAAACTGTCAATTTTCATCTAGGTTGTTCAGAAAGGGATAAATTTGAGTTTTTGATGTCTTTTGTGTGTGATTGAAGGTTAGGTTTTCTATTTATAAATTCCACATTAAAAATTTGAAGAAAAATAGGAAAAAGAACAACTTTAGACATGGAAATTAGTGGTTTTCCTCCTTGTGACCTGCCTAAGGGTTAGGGTTTCATATAGGTTAATAATTTTGTAGGTTCCTTAATTATATATGCATATAATTGTGAAAGTGAAATTATATTTATACATTTAGTGAAAAATCATTGAGTGTTTTTTTGTTTACTTTAATTTAATCATAAAAGGAATGACACACACCACATCTCTTTTAAAAGTTAGTGAGTTGGAATTCATCCCCAACCATTGATAGAGTTCAACAACGGTGGGTTTCATCTCAATCCATTGGCTCAAATACTATGAACCCTATTTTTGACCAAGGCCAACTCCAATAACCATCTTAGCCATGGAAAATTGCATGCACTCCTATTCTAAGGGTGTATCGCTGCCCACGGTCAATATGGGTGAATATTAGTAGGACCTATGCTCCATGATAGGGTATGGGCTTCATATCCATAATTTGGTTGGTTCATGTGACCAGAATTTCATTGTTGGTTGTGGATATATGCATTTATAGGTGTAACCCTTTAATAATTAAGAATTACATCAACAACATTCAAACACTCGATATATGCATTTATAGGTGTAACCCTTTAATAATTAAGAATTACATCAACAACATTCAAACACATGAAAGAGATTATTTACAAAAGAAACAAATTACAAACACATCAAACAGTTTAGGAACACATAATATTTAAAAGAGATAATCATTTGTATTCTTGTGTGTTTCTATTTTTATGTGTTTGAATCTATAAAATTTGTAAAGGAGATAATCACATAGATATTAGAAGAAGTAGTTATGATATATACCCGTAGCGAAGCCCACTTAAGGGTTGACACTGCGAGGAGTAGGCAAGGAGACATGGATCATCTCAAATTTGACCCCAAGGATATGGTTATACCTCCTTTGTGGCCACCTACTCTTTCAAGTCCTATATTATCAGAGAGAGGACCTAGCTTACAAGGAACCCCTGCACGAGGTAACCCTACAAGTCATAGTTCCAATCTGGGAAATTACTTCCCAAGTATGGATACTTCCAATAACTTCTTTCAAGAAAGGCAACCATGCAATGAGGTGCCTACACATAGAGCAATACCATGCATTCATGTGTCTACTTGGTCTACTCCACCCACTTGTGTGTAGGATCAATATTATACACCAAGGGTAGGATTAAATGATCATATTATGCTCTCAAATAACCCTTATCCAAAATACACATTGTAGACACCTAAAACACGTCATGTCGAGGGCGACTACTCATATGGACATGCTACAAGATCATATGAAAGATCTTGGACAGACCCCAAGATAGAGCAGTGGTTCTAACCACTCAATTTGGGCTCCTTGGCCTAATCAGTCTGAACTGTAGCCTAGACCTATAGTTTATAGTTGAACCATGGCTAAGACCTTTGGTTTGCAGTCTAGACCACAACTGTGACCTGCGATCTTAACTAAATTTTAGTTGGCCTTCAATTTGAGGCAAATCAATTGAAATGACCATTAGATCTAGAAGAATTTGGTTAGAGGGTGGAAGCTTCCATTCCAACTATCCTAACCACCCCTTCTTGATATTGGCTTCTCTAGGAAGCCATACCTAGTCCTAGGGCATCTTATAAATACCCCCTCCAAAATGGGGATAAGGAATGAAGAGAGAGATGATTTGTATAGCGAAGCGTTGACAAATTATCGAGTGAGTGTGAAGTTATCAAGTGAGCAGTGAAGCCCTGTTAGATTGCATACTAAATTTGTGCATTCAAAGGTTAATTTTCTATTCATCCAATGATCAGTTTGCCATGGAAGTTCTAGGAGCCTAGGAGGATCAAGAAACACAAATCCAAGTAAACAAAGGCCCATCACAGTGATTCAACCACCAAACCTGTTAGAAGGATACTGAAGGTGACCCTTGAACATCAATTGGACAAGGAGGTTAAGGTCACTACCCTTGGAATTGAGGGTAAGCCTATTAGAGTGCTAACCATGACTATCAGTCATGGTTTACAGCATAGACCACATAGTAGAGTTGTGGTTTGTAGTAGAGGTATAATCGCCTTCCTATTTGCATTTTTGTCTAGCTAATTAGGATAGATTAGTTTTTTTATGGTTTAATAGCATTTTAGAAGACTCCTGACTGTAGAATTAGGTTATATTTACTTCTCATATTAATGCTTCAATTAGGACCTAAATGCTTTCTTTATGCATTTTTATGCTTCACTTTTTATATCTAATCCATGCATAGTGTAGTTGTTACTTTCCTTTACGTTATTACATGAATATTGATTTGATTTACATAGCTTAAAAGTACTTTATATGTTTTATTGATTATGCATGTTAATGGTATCATTATGCAATTTACCTAAAAAGGCCTCATCATGAGAGGTTGCCTATATTTTTGAAATTCTTGTGTTGTTTCTTGACCGCAGGGAACAATTTCAAAGGAGAACAAACCATCAAGTTCATTCCCCATTGTGAAGAAGAGGGCACATCCACCCTATAGTAGTTCATGCCATTCTGAAAGGAATTTGGAAATCACACCTACCCTTAAGAGGGAAAAAAATTGTGCACTCTTATTTTAATATTGTATCAAAATGAATATCCTCAAGAGGGACGTACTTGTAATTAGATTTTGGATTTGAATACAATGGAATAAAGTGATTTATTTCTTGTTTCATTTCTTGTCAATTTTGTTTTCTCAAAATTCCACTTTCTCACATCAAGGAAATAAATTTCATATTGCAAGCCTTTAATGATGTGGAATACCCTACAGTAGGCACAATAGTCCTCCCCATCAAGGTGGGACAAAATATTATTCCTACATTGTGCTACATTTTAGAGGGATGGGACAAAAGATTATTCCTACATTGTGCTACATTTTAGAGGGATCAAAACAATATAATATGCTTCTTGGGAGACCATGGATAAGAGCCATGGAGTGCATACCATAAATAGTGCATCAATGCATTAAGTACACTCATGGAGATGAAGTTCATGTAGTTGAAGTGGACCTAGATCCCTTCAAATAATATAAACCTGAAGACCATCCGTGGGAGCCTAGTGAGGTGCCTATGCATCTATAATCCCAATTTGATGAGCCTATCCAAAGTGTGGATGCAGCCTCACAGACGGTGTTGGAATTGCCATCCCCACCACTATTACCTATGGAGTCACCTACAACCCCTGCGCTCTTAACACCACTTAGCAAGGAAGGATTAATGAATACCCTTACGGAGTTGCTCACAACCATGTCAGAGGTATCATTAGAGGATCTTCACACTCCTATCAAGGAGGAAGAACCTAGCATGGTCATGGATGCACCTGAGTGTATCACACCCTCTTCATCCATCATGAAACTAGATAGTTCTTACGAGGACTATGGTGAATATGAAGAGCTTATAGATGCTAGAATTACAATGCTACCCGCCATAGAGTCCACTGAAGATTTAGGTCAGCTTTTCATCGAGTCTCCACCTACGGATCCTATCTCGAAGACATCATATGAGCATGAGGAAGGTTCAGTTATCATAACTAAAATAGAGCAGCCTCAGTATGTAGACAAAGTACCCATGACACATGAAGTTGTGGAGTTTTCTCATGAGTTTGTGGGTATGGTCTACATTAGGCTAGATGATAAAGTGATTCTTAATCACATAAAGTAGGATATGGGGTAATCTAGTGGTGTTTCCACATTGCCAGGTCCAAAATTTTTTAAATTGGTCTCTTGAATCATTTTTCATGGCACCATCTTGAGAACACAAACAAGTAGGTTCCTCACATCATACTAGGAGTACTAAAAGTAACATAGTTCAACATGATGAATTGAAACAAGAGCTTGAGCTGAGTCATATGTATTAGCATGTGGGTAGCACTGACAAAGTGTGTTATCAAGAAGCATCCACATCAACTCAAGTGAAGGAAATAGATGATTTGCAATTACCTAATGGATCCATAGCATCCACTTTTCTATTTCCTTCAAATGACAAAGGTATTTCAAATCAGTCATTAGAAATACACATGAATTCTCTATCAGTTTGGAAATCCATTTTAAGTTGTTTAGAATGGATGGAGCATCAAATGGATGAGCAAGATAAGTCATTGAATTTTATCAAGAGCCGGATTTAAAATCTAGAATTACAAAAGCAACCCTTTCCTGAGGATGAATCACTTCCTATGCAAGTATAGTAAAAGCCTCAGTGAAAGCAAAAGCCCATGTGGCCAACCCAGCCATTAGATTATCAAAGTAAACCAATGTGGGGAAAGAGCCCAAAACAATCATAGCATAGTGGGACTCCATTACAAGAGTCTATGTCTGATATATTTTAGAAGCTGTAGGAGGCTAAGGTCATCACCTTACCTAATGTCATCCATTTAATCCAGATAGAGTTAAACCTGTGGGTTACAAGGAGCATCACTACTATCTCTACCATCGAATAAAGGTTCATGGCATTGGATATTGTCATGAATTTAAGAGTGTGGTGCAAAATTTAATATATAAGGGGGTGTATCATGTAGATGGTTCTCTCAGAGTGACCCAATATGAGGAAGTGGAGGTCACATCTTCTCATGAGTGACCTTGGAGTCATCAGTCATCTCATAGACCCAATAGGTTAGTGCAACAAGTAGTTTCATTTCATATTACTACTCTAACTTTGTTCCAAAAGTTACACAAGCCATAGGCATTCATACTACCCAAAGTTAAGCGTAGGGAATCTGAGACTGGGTCACCTGATAAAGGTCCCTTTTGTGTGTATCATCGAGCACATGGACATGACATTTGGAGTTGCCAATCATTTAAGAGGGTCATTGAAGACCTAGTCGAATGAGATGATATCCACAAGGATGGCTCTCTTGTTCACCCGTGCCAAAGCATAGGCACATCGATGAGGTCCGATATTCACCTAGGAGAGTCGATTTCTATCGCTTTTCCTAAAAAATCTAGTTACTTTTCAATAAATAGCATGCACACTGGGGGTCCTTGTAATGTCCCAAAAATAAATATTTTTTTTTTGTAAATGTCTCCTACACTTAATTATAAAAGTGAAAAAGGGTTCATGTGACTAGGAGACATAACTTAAGTTGTATTTATTTATGTTTTATGTTTTTATGTTGTAATAAGGTACTTTAAGTGATTTTAGGGTTGGGAGCACTTTAAGTGATTTTAGGGTTGGGAGATGTCAACTCAAAATTAGAACCTCACCCTATATAAGGGAGTCAGACGTCCCATTTTGGGCATGTTATGTTGATATCAGAATTGAATATTGAAACCCTAGAGGTTCCATGAGTTGAGATTGCAGGTCATGCTCATTCCCATAGTGCATTAGAGGTGCATGGTTGGGGTCTTGGAAATATCATTGTAGGTGTTATTGCCCTAAAATATCAAAAAATACAAAAAAGAGGCATCTGTGAGGAGTTCGTGGTATTTTTGGGAGCATTTGTGTCATTTGTTTTAGATCTGTTGGTAGCCCCAAACCCTACGCTTGTATTTAGGGTCATTTTTTAGGAGTTTTTGCATCTTTTCAACCTTGGGGAGCTGTTGTATTGGTTTGGAAATATTTTATATATGATATTTGGCTGATTTATCCTCATACTTGTGTTATTTTATGAGCAATTTCTGAGTTATTTCCTTGCTGTACTTAATTTTTGCATTTTCATAGTAAGGGTTTGTTGTTTCTTAAAAAGAGACATTACAAGTGGTATCAGAGCTGGAATCTTGCCATCCTGTGGTTAGTTTCAGCATTTTCAGTTTTTTTTTAGTTATTCATGGTGATAAGTGTGTTTCTATGGTGAAAAGTTGTGCCCTAGTGAAAATCGTGGATTTTTAGAGGATTCACCGATTTTTAAGGATTTTTTTCAAAAAATAAAAATTGCAGATTTGGATACCCTTTTGACCAATTTGTAGTTCTGTGGTTTCAAAAATATTTTTTTGGTGGTTAGAATTTTCAAAATTTTAGATTTCCATCTTTTTAGGGTTTGGTAGGGTTTTAGGCATCGTCCTCCTATTCATCAGTATTTTACTAGGAGAAATAGACTCACTTTGGAAATGTCAAACAGGGAAGAGTTTGAGAATCCCCAAAGGCCATTTGATAGGACTGAGCAAAAATTTGATGCCCTACTTGACATGCTGTAAAGAATGGTGTCCTTACAAGAGACAAATCAACAAAAATTAAGGGCAGCTTTGGGCAACCCAAATGGCACAAGGAGGGAAGGAGAAAGGGGAGGCAAAAACAATGGGCATGAGTCATCATCTAACTCACACACTCCCTTGCATAGTTCGTCCAAGCCTATGTTCCTTTTTCCACCACCTCCACGGGAGGAAAATGAGGTAACTGATGAATTAGATGAATGGTTTGTTGCTTATAGTAATAAATCTGAGGGTTTTAGGGCAGTAGTTTCTTTTGATAAATATTTGAATATTGTGGGTAAATCTATTGTTGAGGCTAAAAAAGAGAAAAAGAAGCCCTTTTTGCATCAAAAGGTGACCATTCCCTCATTTAATGGTCAAGATGGTCTTACAGCTAGGGCATGGCTTCAAAAATTATAGACTTATTTTACCTTGGAGCCTATTTTTGAAGCTGATGCAGTTCATATTGCTACACTCCACCATGAGGGTAATGCTTACTCATGGTGGCATCATGGGTTAGTAACCCAAGGGAATGGTGATATTGATACATTTGATGAATTTTGTATCAGGGTTTTGAATAGGTTTGAAAGGAGGAATGTGGAAGAGTATTTCAAGGAGCTTGCCACTTTGAAGCAAACTTCATCCATTCATGCCTATGTGGAGGAGTTTGAACAACTTTCAGTTTAGGTACAAAATATTTCACCCAAGAGGGTAATTTTTCTTTTTATGGATGGTTTGTTGGAACCCGTGAAGGGATTAGTTAAAGCTTTTGAACCAGCCACTCTTGAAGATGCCATTAAGAGAGATTTAAGCTTAGAATCTATTTTACCTCCTAGACAAAAATATTTTGCACATAATCCACCTGCTAGACCACATTTTGCAACTAGAAAAACAATTTTTGGATAGCAGTATGGGCAGTAAGGAAACATCATGCAGGAAGGTGGAAATGAGAGAAATTTTTATAGCAGGAATCCCACGCATGGAGAAGGTTTAAAATCTAGTTTTTAGCCACCTAATAAGCCCCCAAATGGCCCATGCTTGACACAAGAAGATAAATATGAGCTAAGGAAACAAAACAAGTGTTTCATTTGCAAGTCTCCTTGGCAAAGAGGTCATAAATGTAGAGGAGGTATGAAAATCATTGAATTACATTCTGATTCTGATTTTGATAATCCTAATTTTTATGAGGCAGATGAGACACCCTTGGAAGAGGAAGCACAAAGGGAGTATGAGGAAGTTCCTGAAGGTTCCCTAGCCACTTTAAGTGGGCTGAATCAGTTTTGCACTATTAAGGTACCAGGTAGATCTTTTGATGAAAAGGTTATTGTTTTAATAGATGGTGGTGCTACTTACAATTTTTTCGATGAGAAGTTTACCACTAGAAAGAATATTCCTATAGCTATCATTCCTGGTTTTAGTGTTGCTATTGGCCATGGTGATCTTATCACATGCAACAAAGTGGTAAGAAACATAAAAATTAATTTTGGCAACATGGAAGTAGATGAGCAATTCTTTGTTTTTCCCTTAGGAGGTTTTCCACATATGGTTTTGGGTGTGCAATGGTTGTATTCACTTGGTGATTATGTTACTAATTATCATAAATTTGAACTAAAATTTATGCTTGAAGGGAAAGATGTGGTGTTGTAAGGAATCAAGAAAAATGGGTCAAAATATTCTTGCAAAATTTTAGAGGTTTCATACAAAAGAATGGAGAAGATGATAAGGCATAAGGACGTTGAGTGGGCAGCTGTAATTTTTAGTTCAGAAGGGAAAAAATCAGCCACCTATCATCCTCAAATTCAAGGTTTACTACAAAAACATCTTAAGGTATTTTTTGACCTACCTAAGGGTTTACCACCTAGTAGAGGTTTTCACCATGTTATTGAATTGGAAGCAAATAGTAAACCTGTCATAATTAACCTTATAGGCATCCTACGATTTTCAAAGATGAGATTGAAAAGACCATTGCTGATTTACTTGAGAGTGGGCACATTAGACCTAGTTGTAGTCCTTTTGCTTCACCTGTTGTGTTAGTAAAAAATAAGGATGGAACCATGAGAATGCGCATTGATTATAGGGAATTAAACAAGAAGACCATAAAGAATAGATATCCTATTCCTAGGGTGGATGAACTAATAGATGAGTTGCATGGGGCCATGTGTTCTTCAAAGATTGATCTTAGGTCCGGATATCACCAAATTCGTATGAGGGATGAGGATGTGTACAAAACAACCTTTAGATGCCATTGTGGGAATTATGACTTTATGGTTATGCCCTTTGGTTTGACTATTGCACCAGCCACTTTTCAATCAGCCATGAATCAAATTTTCAATCAGCATTTGAGGCACTTTGTCTTGGTATTTTTTGATGATATTTTGGTGTATAGCAAAAATTAGGATGATCATTTACAACATTTAGATTCAGTTTTGAGCGTTTTAGGACAACAAGAGTTTTATGCAAAATAATCTAAATGTGAATTTTCTATGACTAAAATTTTATACTTGGGGCACATTATTTGCAAAGATGGGGTGAAGGTTGATCAAACTAAAGTTTCAGTTGCACAAAGATGGCCTATACCATCCAACCTAATAGAATTGAGGGGTTTTGTGGGTTTATGCAGTTACTACAGGAGGTTCATTAAGGGGTTTTATTCTTTGGATGCCCACATTACTGAATTAACAAAGAAAGGGGCCTTTTCATGGTCCAATGAGGCTCTTTTAGCTTTTCTAAACCTGAAAGATGTAATGACTTCCACTCCTTTACTTGCTATTCCTAATTTTTTTGTTGCTTTTACTATTGCTTGTGATGCTTCAGGTGTTGGAGTTGGAGCTGTATTTATGCAACAAGGATGCCCCATTGCTTATGAGAGTAGAAAGCTCTCAAATGTGGAGAAAAATTTCAACATCTATGATAAAGAGATGCTAGCTATCATGCATGCCTTGACCAAATTCAAGCAATACATAATGTGTGGCAAGTTTGTGGTCAAAACTGATCATAACAGTTTGAAATACTTCTTGGGGCAAGTTGAACTGAATGAAAGATAGCAGAAATAGGTAACAAAGTTGCAATAATATGATTTTGAAACTGAGTTTGTAAAGGGTAAGAAGAATTTAGCTACTGATGCACTTTCTAGGCACCTTGCTTTTCATTCTCTTTCCATTATTTTTGCTGATTGGAAGGTGAAAATTATGGCTGAATATGCAAAGAATGATTTTTGTTCTAAACTAATAAATGGGCAAGTTGAATATGACAGATTCAACCATAAAGAAGGACTGATTTTTTGCAAGGGAAGAGTGTTTTTAGTACCTGAATCAAAGCTGAAACGAGCTTTAATTATAGCCATGCATGATGCTCCACTTGTAGTCCATCCAAGTTTCTACAAGACTTACAAACAGGTTAGAGAAAGATTCTATTGGAAGGGTTTGAAAAGGGATGTCTTCTTGCATGTTGAAGAATGTGTTATTTTCCAAGAAAACAAGGGGGAACATGAATTTGTAGCTGGTTTATTTCAGCCACTTCCTATTCCCAATCAGAAATGGGAAAGTATCTCCATGAACTTCATTACTAGGTTGCCTAAGGTATACATGAAGGATTGCATATTTGTTTTTGTTGATAGATTGACAAAATTTGCTCATTTCTACGCCATTTAAACAACTTGTACAACCATACAAATTGCTGTTTTGTTTTTTAAAGAAGTTTTTAGATTGCATGGTTTACCTAAATCCATTGTGAGTGATAGGGACAACAAATTTTTGAGCATGTTTTGGCAAGAATTTTTTAAGCTATGTGGTACTAAATTGACTCCTAGTACTAGCTACCATCTCCAAACTGATGGGCAAACTGAAATTTCTAACAAATGGCTTGAAGGATATTTGACAAATTATGTTTTAGGTCAACAAAAGGCATGGGTTAAATGGTTGCACCTTGGTGAATACTGCTACAATTCTACTTATCATATGTCCATAAAAATGTCTCCATTCAAGGCACTTTATGGTTATGATGCCCCACACTTTTCAGATTTAATTTTTGGTGATTCAAGGGTCCAAAAAGCTAGAGACTTTGCAATAGAAAATCAAGATATTCTTAGACAATATTCTTACGACACAAAATCAGCAGAAGAAGTATGCAGATCAGTAGCGTAGTGAGCGCTCATTTGATGTGGTAGACTTGGTTTATGTTAGGTTGCAGCCCTACAAAAAGTCTACATTGAAAAGAAGTGGAGCAGAAAAACTCAAACCCAAATTTTATGGACCTTACAAGGTGTTGAGTAAGGTTGGATAGGTTGCATATGCTTTGGAACTTCAAAGTGGAAGTAAAATACATAATGTCTTCCATGTTTCTTGTTTGAAGAAGTCCTTGGGCCAACATATTCAGCCATATTTAGATTTGCCACCCCTTGATGATGAAGGAAATCTCATTCTTGAACCTAAATTGATCCTTGAGACAAGGGAGAGAAAGCTTAGGAGTAGGACTGTCAAAGAATATCTTGTGAAGTGGAAGGACTTGCCTATGGAGGATGCTACTTGGGAAGGTGCAAAAATTTTAGATGCTCCAGATTTGACTTTGCTTGAGGATAAGCAATTTGAGGAGGGTGGACTTGTAGTATCCCAAAAATAAATATTTTTTTTCTAAATGTCTCCTACACTTAATTATAAAAGTGAAAAAGGGTTCATGTGACTAGGAGACATAACTTAAGTTGTGTTTATTTATGTTTTATGTTTTTATGTTGTAATAAGGCACTTTAAGTGATTTTAGGGTTGGAAGCACTTTAAGTGATTTTAGGGTTGGGAGATGTCAACTCCAAATTAGAACCTCACCGTAAATAAGGGAGAGACGTCCCATTTTGGGTATGTTATGTTGATATCAAAATTGAATATTTAAACCCTAGAGGTTCCATGAGTTGAGATTGCAGGTCTTGCTCATTCCCATAGTGCATTAGAGGTGCATGGTTGGGGTCTTGGCAATATCATTACAGGTGTTATTGCCCCAAAATATCAAAAAATACAAAAAAGAGGCATTCGTGAGGAGGTCGTGGCATTTTTGGGAGCATTTGTGTCATGTGGTTCAGATCTTTTGGCAGCCCCAAACCCTATGCTTGTATTTGAGGTCATTTTTGAGGAGTTTTTACATCTGTTCAGCCATGGGGAGCTATTGTATTGGTTTGGAAATATTTAATATATGATACTAGCTGATTTCTCCTCATACTTGTGTTATTTTATGAGCAATTTCTGAGTTATTTCCTTGTTGTACTTAATTTTTGCATTTTCATAGTAAGGGTTTGTTGTTTCTTAAAAAGGGACATTACAGTCCTCAAGGCAGCATACCTTACCCACCAGACAAACCACATTCAATAAGGAAACATGATAAATTTAGATGTATTGCACCTTACTCACCATTTTTGAATGGCACACTCACTAGGGGTATATAGGGAAGTGTGCCCTTCCCTAAAAGGCTCCAAGGTTTCTTGAAAACCGCTTGGTCAAGTCAGTAAAAAAGATACAAAGGTTTTTGTAAGCCCTTTGGTCAACCTCAAAAGCTTTGAGGGTTTGCAAAACCACTCGGTCATCCCAAAAGTCTCCAAGGGTCCCTGAAACAGCTTAGTCATGTTAGTTAAAAGCCCCGAGGATTTGCTAATAATCGGTCGATCATCCTAAAAAAAATTGAAGGCATCTGGTAGCCCTTCGGTCAAATGCAAAAGGCACCAAGAGTTTTTGAAAAACTGCTTGGTCAACCCCAAAGGCTCCAAGGATTCTCAAAATTGCTTGGTCATCCCAAAATGCACCAAAGGTACCCATAATACCTTTGGTCAATCCCAAAAGCTCCAAGGATTTCTAAAAATTGTTTGGTCAATCTAAAGGCTCCAGAGGCATGTACTCATCGTTTGGTAGATTATGAGGCTCAAAACCCATAAAAATTATAAAATCAATAAAATCCAAAAAAAATTGTAAAGCATAAAATCCAAAAACATTTGCATTTGCATTTGAATTTTATATTTTCATTTTGCATTTACACATGCATCCGCTACATTATTGCATTTCATATAGGCATTTGTCATCTGTTGCATTTCGTAATAGAAGGCATTGTGTTTGTAAGTCTTACAAATGATGCCACATTTGTGTTTAAATCATGCATCTTCACATTTATTATAATCCATCATTCATATGAGCAATTGTGTTTTTCAACACAACCTATAATGTTGCTATGGAGATATACTAGGGTTTTTCGGTCACTCATTCATACCTAGTTGTCTTATCAAGATTTGGTAGAAATCTTGCTTTGCATTTATAGCTAAGGTTCAGTTAGTATAGCCCTTAGCATATCAGAAGCCTATCACTAATCAACAAATTTAAAAAATCCTAACAAGTACCTTGGAAATATGACAACCATGAAGCAGGACCGAGTATCCTGAAGCAAAAAGAGTTATTCTTGCTTATCCCTATATGCAGACAATATGGGAAATTTTGGTAGTTGGCAAAAGGACAAGTTAGTTCCCTATTTAGAATCCCTTGCTTACGATAAAATAAGCAATATCCCAAGGAGATATCCCACATCAGTCCTCATGATTGATACCCTATATCGATATCATAGATCGACTCCCCAGAGTGATATCCCATATTGATATTATAAGATTGATATTCTCAATTGATATACCAAAAATAGTTTTTCCAAGTAAATCCCCCCAAAGGAAAGTTTCTAAAGAAAATTATCAAATGTAAATGCAAAAAAGTGAAGATCAAGTGAAGATAAAAAAATAGGCTTAAATCAAAGTTCAAAGTGAAGTTCAAAAGTGAAGATCAAATGAAGATCATAAATCAAAATTTCAAGTGGAGATCAAATGAAGATCCAAAATCTAGTTTGAAGAGAAATGAAATATACAAATATATTTGAAAAATAATATGGAATCGACTCCCTTTATTCACTACATATGAGCAAGTACCCCAAAAATTGAAGGATAGAAAGAAATGAGCCTGAATCCCTGGAATTATCAGCACTACTATACTTTACGCATGATGATATGTCGGATGCATTAGCACCTCACTTATGAACAAGACCGATGTTTGAATGTGGAAGATCTAGCTTTAGGTGTCCTACATTGCCTAATGGCTTAGTCCAACTAAAATTTGAACTTGAGATTGGATAAGATAGTTATGGAACCCCTACCTTAGCAATGGGTTGAAAGAATCATGCCTAACATTGGGGAATGCTCGTGTCTTATCTTAAAATAATTATGTACACACACAGGGATAATAAACAATTAGGGACTATCCTAGAAAAAGACTCTTATCTCAAAAGCGTAGTGTGGTTAGTATGAAACTTGTGATAATTCTAGTACGGTGTTTGAGTCTCATGGAAAACCTCAAAAATTTCTCCCATAGCAACAAAGTGTCAAAAAAATGATAACCATATAAATAATCAAATTGTAAAGTATTTAATCCATGATACATCATTATATAAAGCACAATCAAAATATAGGATAGATATCGGATGGATATTAGAAATAATATTTAGATGGCCACTGACTATATCATGCACATTTTTCAAATTTGCAAAATAAAATTGAATGACACATCATATCATTCGTATTATAAATATTGCATACAATTGCATTTCATATATGGGTGATTAATTGATTAAATTCTTATCTTAAGGATTTTCAATTACATTCATGATTTTTTATACATTTTGTGGTGTCATCCATTAGATTGATAAACATAGTTACATTCATTCCTTATGTTTTAAGTGATTAAAGCATACATGTTCATTTACATTAGATTAGCATTGTGTAAATAAATTATTACATACATTAATGCATGAAAAGAAAGCAATATCAAATATGCATTAAGAAAAGAACATCGCATCCATATGCATCTATCATCAAAAAGCACATCTAAGCATCTATATCATTGCATATCATCATCATAAATCAAATAGATAGCTATTGCATGCCATCCATACATCACATCATATAGCATCAACATAACATAAGCATTGCATCCATGTGCATCACATAAACATAAAATCAAAAATAAATGAGTACATAATAATGAGCCATAATAATGATCATATCATATATAATGTGTGTCTCAGAGTACATCGGGAGTACAAAAATACCCGTAGGCTACAAATGTGTAGGTCCTCGACCTTACACCAAAAATGAGATATATCAAAATGTATCCTACAATAGTAGAGCTCTATATTTGATCTGCTCGCCCTATACTGAAGCTCTCACTACCTCCCTTGGTACTATGCTCAGGAGCATGCTCTGCTTGCTACCCTACTGACTGTTGTAGGTATGACTAAGCACCCTAAGTACCACCTATCCTGAAGAGACCGAGTACTCATCCAACTACCCCCTATGCAATGGGCACCTCTGTGCACTGAGACTTGTGGCTAGATGTTGCAGTAGACTACCCTACCTCCCTAGCCCTGATATGACTACTTTTGCTATGTGTACTAGAGGACCTATGTGTCCTCTCGCTTCAATGGGTATGATGTCTAGATATGGTAGTGGACTGTCTTGTAGTCCAAGATCTAGTCCCCTGGGACTCTGGAGCATATGGATCCTTAGGAACCTCTACACCCAACATCTGAATGTAGCCAACTAGTTGGTCTACCCAAATAACCCTGGATGCATGCCTATCATTGCACTCATTAAAAAACCCTATATGTGTTGAATCTCTACCATAGGATCCCAACCACCTGGTAGTACTACTTTTGGTGCAACTGGAGGCCCCATAATTGCCTGAGAAGATGAGGGATCCCCCCTTTGTGCCTTGAGTAGATCCTGCTCTGCCACTACCGCATATCTCTATGCAAGTGCCAAGTCATGAGCATGAGTGAGCTCACCAAACTGGGTCTTTGCTATGGTATCCTGGGATGTTAGGCTAGTAATACTAGTTTTCTTGTGTCAATTAGTGATCTCTATCTATCAGCTATGCCTATAGAGTAGCGATAGTAGTGTCTCACTCCCTCTATTGTGTCTGTAATCACCCAAGATGACTCTATAAGTTAGCCACATGTGTTAATAGCAATCAATCTACACTGTTAGGAGGTACCTCATATTCCTCAGGAGCATCCTCATTAGGGTCAACCTCAGGAGCCTCCCCAATGGTAGCCTCTACACCCCAATCGCCCTCTATCCACTGGCACATGTTGCACCTATCAGGATCCACCTCTGCTCTAGCTTGATCTACCACTCATCCTAGAGGCCCTATCTTATACCAATGGAATAGAGACCACCATCTGTCATACTTGGGCATGGTCATCGCTCTGTCAATCCTAGTATCTTGGAAGTCATCAGGAGCATATCCTAGAGCCAGAGGCTAAATCTATGGCAAATACCTCTATAAGGCTAGGTATCTATAATAAAATGGGATCTCTAAGATGTCCTACACCATGCCTAACTATCACAAGATGCGAAAGAAAAATTGGTACTCTTGGATCTTGGTCTTTCGATCGAGTAACCATCTACCCCTATGAGACTATCGTAGCTGCTCGCTAGTCTCAATCCAATTAGGAAAATCCATGTAGATCTGCCACTCGATGTCATATGGCCTGAGTCTTGGAAATCATGTGATGTAATGCTAGATGTTTCCAGTGTAGGTCCTACTCCAGAAGCCCTCCTCCTCTTGAGGCTAGCAGGTAGTATAGCACTGATGATCATCATCGATCTTTATGATGTGTATGGGTAGCTCCATAGGATGCTCTATCCTAATATGCTACCAATCCCAAATATATAAAATTAAACTGTAGCTGATCCCCTAGTGACTTTGATCGATGATCTGATATAACTCGTGATACAACTAAGCTAGTAGAGTGCTCCCCCAAGATAGGAGTAGTGGCTGGCAGATAGATCTCTATACAACTCTGTGTATAGTAGCTAAGAGGCTCTAGGGAATCCTCATGCCTGAGGAGTCTGGAAGCACATATTACACCACCAAGTGCATAAAAATGACCTTGCACATATAGAAGATTTTCTTTCCCTACCAATAGCCAATGTGGACCCCTCTGTGGTTGATAGCTCACTAAGCCTCCTCACTCTGAGCATCGAAGATAGCATCAAAGATGAAACTAGATGTCGAGTAAACGATGGCCTCACCATCAATAGGGATCCTAAAAGTCCTATAGACATCCTCCAATGTAACTATTATTTCACTTGTAGGTAGTTGAAATGTGTTGGTCGACACATTCTAGCGTCGAGCCAATGCAATCAGATAGGATTGATCTACTTGGATAGTGGGTATATCCAGTACGTTCTTGAAGTTGATAGCTTCGAACCACTCTCACTCACCATTAGTGAGCTCTCCATGGAGAGTCTTCAAAATGTTAGGATCTCACACTCTAGAGGTCAATATCTGAAATAAATAGCATAAACTAAGGAAAAATCTAACTAAAACAAGCAAAAACATTTTAAAATGATCTATAAATCATTAAAAATAGTAAAAAACTAATAAAATTGCAAAATCATGTCATCATGCAAACCTACAAATCAAATTTATCAATCGAACAAGTTAGAAATGCATTAAATGACATTAATTGCCTCTAAAAATTTAGAAAAAAATTTTTTTTTGTAAATTTTTCCTAAATTTGGCAAACCACGGGTCAGCCCTGTGGTTCGCATACGGTTAAAAATTGATCATTAGAATTTTGAATGCTGACTACAGCTGGCAGCTACGGTCCCCAATTTACCAATTGAGAACTGCAGCTAGTATCTGCGGTCTCCAGTTGAGATCCGGTCGGGTGCAATACCACGACCAAAAATTCAAAAAAAAAAATCTAAGCTACCCTAACCTAAGATGAGGTTCATTACCAACAGTTTAGTGTAATTTATTTTCCAATTTCTTAATTGGGTTCATTTTAACTGGTAATGGATGTGAGGTTTTATTTTTGAGTTACCTTGCCATCGCCTCATCCCCCACGGCTAGAAGACACTTGCCCGTGCCTTGCCAGTGTGCCGTAAGTCAGTGTGCGGGTAAGGTGTGGTAGGTTGCAAGTCAGTTTTTTCAGCTGTCATTATCAGTGTTCTAGTTTGCAAGTTACTATCAAGGAATAATGAGATACATTTGAAAATTGAAGCATTTTATAGGCTTCTCATATTCTGTGTGGACTGCAGGCCCTAGCCGTAGTTCCTAAATTTACAAATGGGAACCGCAGACCCTAGCCATGGTTTGCAACTGGTAGACAATTTAGAAAAATCCCACCATAGGAAGGGCCAAACAGATAAATTAATGCCTCCCATTTGGTCAGAGCTCAATAAAATTAAACTAAGTTGGAAATTTGATGATAATCAAACATCAGGATCCAATTAAAAATTAAAAATTTGGATGAGATTATAAAGTACATTCAATCGAGGTCGTCACTATAAAAATCCTTTAATGGAGCGATGCACCTACCAGCCAAATAAATAAGCTCAATACATAATTCAAAACATTCAAAAAAATCAAATAAGTTAAAACACCAAATGCACCTTGTATTCAATAATTTAACCTATACACTTGGCGGTTGCAGTGACTTGTGCTCCATGTAATCTGGCAGGATGAGTAAATTACCATAGGGACATTTGGGGAAAAAATTTTCATCGTTGATCTAATATGCTTCTTTTCAATTCCTAAGAAGGTCTTCGTAGCCAGACTACTCCACGGGAACAAGGTGTTGCATTTCATTTCTTCTATGACCTATTTTTTAGCAAATCATCGATAATTTGATTCAACACAAATCTGATTGGATTTGTATCAATTCGATTCCCTAAGATGGCTATTGTAGCCCAACTACTCCATGGGATAGAAGCATGCAAATACTATTAACAGTTGGAATCAAAATCTGAACTAGGCCTAGCCAAGGCATTAATTTTCTCAAATCTATTTTTTTTCAAATCATCCATGGTGGTCAAGCAACATCGTCGCTTTATAAATTGTCATTACTCTCATCGACTAGTCACTTGAGGGGGTAGTCATAATATAAAATCATAATAAAAATTAATAGAAGATCCTAGAGATCGTAGATCCCTTAATCTTATCAAAATTATGTTTGTCCTTGCGAATCATTGTCAACAGCTATCATAAGCTTACCCCTTTGATTGGGAAAAATAGCAAATATGATAATTTATTTGTATCTCATTTCCTTTCAGTTATATAGGCCTAAATCCTATTGTATAAACAAATGCTACTCAAATTACGAATGGTGAGTGTAATATTTTCAAGTTTAATCCTCCAAAGAGTTGGAAGCAATGATTTTAGGATGTGCATCCTTTTGCTAGACATAGGGCATCTGATGTTGATCTGACTAATGATCATCATAGAACCTTCAATATCATTTTAAGAGGTCTATTTTTTCTCAGCATTGTTTGATCTCACAATGCATCTCAAAAGGGGCATCTATAGACACCTAAAACGTGTCATGTCAAGGGTGACTACTCATATGGATATGTTACAAGACCATATGGAAGATCTTGGATAGACTCCAAGATAGAGCAGTGGTTCTAACCACTCAATTTGGGATCCTTGGCCTAATTATTCTGAACCATAGCCCAGACCTGTGGTTCATATATTAACCATGGTTAAGACCTATGGTTTGTAGTCTAGACCACATCTGTGACCTACGGTCTTAACTAAAGTTTAGTTGGCATTCAATTCAAGACAAATTGGTTGAAACAACTATTGGATCTAGAAGAAGGTGGTTAGAGGGCGAAAGATTTCATTCCAACTATCCTAACCACCCCTTCTTGATCTTGGCTTCTCTAGGAAGACACCCCCAGTCCTAGCTCATCCTATAAATACCCCCTCCAAAATGGGGAGAAGGGATGAGGAGAGATAGATGATTTGTATAGCAAATTTCTAACGAATTATCGAGTGAGTGTGAAGTTATCAAGTGAGTAGCGAAGCCCTATCGGATTGCATACTGAATTTGTGCATTCGAAGGTTACTTTGCTATTCATCCAATGATAATTTTGCCATGGAAGTGTTAGGAGCCTAGGAGGATCAAGAAATGCAAATTCATGAAAATGAAGGCCCATCACAGTGATTCAACCACCAAACCTATCAGAAGGACACCAAAGGCAAACCTTGAACATCAATTGGACAAGGAGGTTAAGCTCACTATTGTTGGAATTTAGGGTAAGCCTATCAGAGTGTTAACCATGGCTGTCAACCATGGTTTATAGTGCAGACCATGTAGTAAAGTTGCGATTTGTAGCAGAGGTATAACTGCCTTCCTATTTCCATTTATGTCTAGCTAATTAGGATAGATTAGTTGTTTTTATGGTTTAATAGCATTTTAAAAGACTTTTGAATGTAAAATTAGGTTAGATTTACTTCTCATGTTTATGATTCAATTAGGACCTAAATGTTTTCTTTATGCATGTTTATGCTTCACTTTTCATATCTGATCTATGTATAGTGTAGCTGTTACTTTCCTTTATGTTATTACATGAATCTTGATTCAATTTGCATAGCTTAGAATTACTTTATATATTTTCTTGATTATGCATGATAATGGTATCATTATGTAATTTACCTAAAAGGGCCTCATCATGAGAGGCTGCCTATATTTTTGACATTCTTGTGTTGTTTCTTGACCGCAGGGAACAATTTCAAAGGAGAATAAACCATCAAATTCCTTCCCCATCGCAAAGAAGAGGGCACCTCCACCCTAGAGCAATTCGTGTCATTCTGAAAGGCATTTGGAAATCACACATACCCTTAAGAGGGAAAACAATTGTGCACTCCTATTGTAATATTGTATCAAAATGAATATCCCTAAGAGGGACATACTTGTAATTAGATTTTGGCTTTGAATACAATGGAATAAAGTATTTTATTTCTTGTTTCATTTGTTGTCAATTTCATTTTCTTGTATTCATGCTATATCTTTACCATTTATCACAATAGGAGCCACCATCGGGTGTGACCCTTTCTGGTGGTTACACACATATCAAGATGAGTTTGATACTCATCATAGTGGGTGAGCTAATTATGCCATGCAATTACTTATTTTTGAAGGAATACCTAAGGAAAATCCTAATTATCCTTGATCACATCATTCCATGCAAGCACGATGTGCCTCTATGCCAGAAAAATACCAAGAACATATGTATAGGAGTGAGCCTCAAGTAAATGCAACTTTCCTCAATTAAGGGAAAGCCATAATAGACCTCACAAATCCTCCTGAATAGGATAGGTATCAAGGTAATAATGCTATGAAACATAGACCTAATATAAGTGATCAAATTAATCAACTAGTCAAAACATATACTAATCGTCATATAAGTTTAATCAAATTTGGTCTAATAAACAATGCTTGGATCTCCTAGAGTAGAAAAAAATTAGAAAGACAAAATTTGAAAAATAGATTCAAGATACTTTACGTGATGGAGTTTCTAATATAATCACACATAGACAAGAGGATCGGTAGAGGTAGCCCAATTTCCATCAAAGTAGGTCTCATAGGCCTAATCAAATACTACCACCTCAACCTCCTAGGCCTGATTAGAACTAATATACTAGGCATAATATAGATCACCTTCAACAGGAACTATTTCCTCCTTGTAGGCCCATTCTAGAAACACCTTATAGGGCTTATGATGATTTGGAACAAAACAAGGAATACTTAGAAGCACCTTTTGGAGGTATGGGTGATGAAAATCAACCACCTTAATATATGCTTAATATTCCTCGTCCCCCTCCATGGGGCCAAAATAAATAAGAGGAGAATAAATCCTCTAATGCATATCAAGCATTGATTGAATGCTTGGAAACTATAGAGAGTAAGAAATCTAGGATTGGGCTTCAAAATCCCACCTTGCACCAGTTATGCAGTCAACCACTGCATCCATCTATACCTTCCCCTACATACCCTGAGCATTTTAAAATACCTAAATTGGAAAAATTTAAAAGGGAAGAAGATGCTCAAGGGCACATCACTAGGTTCATGAACCAGTGCTTTAGCATATAGGAGAATGATGCATTACTCCTAAGAATATTTTTAATTACCCTCTCTGACCCAGTCATTGAGTGGTTTAATCAAATTCCAAGGCATAGTGTCTATTACTTTTGAATAGTTTGCAGACGTGTTCTTGGAATATTTCACCTTCAATACCAAGAGAGAGGTGACCTTAACTGACCTTACGGGGTTAAAATAATATGACGATGAGTCTATCACTAACTATGGAAATAGGTTGTGAACACTTCTAGAAAAGCTGCATTACCTATTTCTAGTGTCCAAGTTGACTCGGATGTTTTCAAAGAGTTATTTAAAACCAATATCTTTATTATTACAACTCTAGCAATATCCCACTCTTGAAGATGCTCTAGCATAGTCTAGAACCATAGAAGAGATAAAAATACAAGAGAGTGAGATATCAAAACCTCATAAGAATGAGTGGACTAAAAATCCAAAGAGCAATCCGAAACCATAAAATCTGACAATGATCAATCAAGTGGCCACTAATGACCCAGGTCCTGCACAAATGATGCCTCCTCAAAATGTAAATTATCAGGACCAACCTCCTCCTATGAGTTACAATAATAATACTCAAGTGAATTAGAGCAAAAATCAACCACGTCACCCTAGGTGATAGTATATGCCATTTTTTGAGTCAATGGACTCCCTATTTGATCATTTGTGTGCTGCCAAATTTATTAATTTACTAGAAATCAAGCCTATAGACCCGAATACAGGCAAAAAAAAGCCTATGGAATGTTGAGAAGAGCTATTTTGTACATATCATAGGCATAATGACCATGACTTACCTATGTGCTATGGATTCAAAAACCTATTGTAGGATATGATAGAGGAATGAAATCTAAATGGATAATCCTCTCACCCAAAATAATCAACAAATGGGTTTTTTAAAAGACCTATTATCTACTCATGAGGTACATGCAGCTCCTACTAAAAAAATGAATGAGGTCAAGATGAAACCCCCTCTACAAGGGTATGTCAGGATGGTTAGTATTATGACTAGGAATAGACACTACCCAAGTCAAGTTTCATCACCTGTAGCTTCAAGTGATGTTCCATAAACATCACAAACTCCACCACATCTAGTAAAAATCCTTCCACCTAGGCTAGTAGTGATAATAAAAAGTAAGCTTGCACAAAGATTAAGAATAACATCAACTAGATTATCCATTTACGAGCTCATTCAATAATCTCCACCTCATAGA
This sequence comes from Wollemia nobilis, assembly GCA_028583015.1. Taxonomy (NCBI): domain Eukaryota; kingdom Viridiplantae; phylum Streptophyta; class Pinopsida; order Araucariales; family Araucariaceae; genus Wollemia; species Wollemia nobilis. The sequence goes on from JAQPPZ010017070.1 coordinate 2,332,214, forward strand.
GAATCTCTAATGGAAATTCTTAAGTCGATAGAGTTGTAGCCCCAAGAGTCTAACTCTATCAATTTTTTGGGGCATGTGTAGCAATGTAAGGAACCAGTGATCACATTCCATGAGCATGAAATGAAACCCATAGCAAGTGATGCAGTTTATCCTCCTTTACACATCATTACGTGTATGAATGACATACCGTATAAGAGACTTTTAATAGATACTAGTTCATCAAGCAACATAATAACCACTAGTGCTCTTAAATACCTAGGACTTCTAGCATATCATGTTGTGGCATCCACTTACACCCTCTAATCATTCAATGATATGATATGCTACATAGTTACAACTATAGTCCTACCCATCCAGGTAGGACACAAAACTATACTGATATTATGTCATGTTTTAGAGGGTGCAATGGCCTACAACATATTGCTAGGTAGACCTTGGATACAGGATATGAAGTGTGTCCCTTCTATTTCTCACAAATACCTAAAGTATACTTATGAAGGGTAGGTACATGTAGCCTCTGTAGACCTTGAGCCCTTTAAGTACTACAATATGGTGCAGCAAATCCATAAGTCAAATTTACCATCAAATCATGTGGATTTCCAAATGAACACATCCATTTAGATTCCACTGCCATAACCTTTGCATTCTGTTACACCACTACCATATTCATCCATACCATCATCATCATTGGCAACTTTAAAAAAGCCTTCATTATCATCATATACTCTATAGATAAATATGTCGAAGAGGCCAATCGATGAGATCCCTCCCATCATTTCCACCATCTCTATGAAAGAGATTCCTAGTCTAGTATACAAGGAACCATATTAGGAGGTACACATTGAGTCATCTCAAGCCTTGCTTCTGTCTCCTCCACCTTCATCATCTCAAGTTACAATTCAGATGGCTAGTACATGGTTAGGATAGTAATTAATTAGGAATATCACAATAGTTCCATCCATCAATATAGTGCAATATATGAGATGACATCATCTCCCCATATGTAGCATTGTGCCTCTAGGAATACTACCCAATAAAACAAATTTTGTATATGGGGGTATCGAGTATGAAATATTTCCAGTTCCTTAGCAAGAAGAAGATGATGAACCTTTTTCTAAGGATATAAAATACATATCAAATCCTAACTATGCCATGTGATATATACATCATTGCAATTGGTATGGTTTTGTTCTAGGGTTATATGAATAAGGTACTTGTGTTCCTTTACAGCCACAATATCAACTACCATATTATAAATCTAAGTTGGGACACAACAAGCTAGTACCTTTAGATGTCCTCACAAAGAGTCTAGAATACCTATGTCTAAATTATAGTGATGAGCTTACACGTGATCCCTATGCCAGTCCAAATCATATCCACTCATTGAGAGATTACTTTCCCATAAACATGATAGATCAAGGGTTATCCAGTGATGTTTCTTAACCTCACAAAGTGGGAAAGATTTTGCACTCTTCAATATGATCGTGAGGAATAAGATCAAGGTCATCATCATGGATGGACAATAGATGATGAATAATACTATGGCATAGCTCCCATAAATTATCCAAGTTTAGATGAGGAACATGATCAAGTCATCCTATTGGATGAAGAAGAAGAGTTATATATTTACATATTTCCTATACAACATCCTATTTGGTAATAAATTTTGCCACTCAAATAGCAAGCTCATTGCCTTACACACTGATCATCGTCGGTCATTCTACCTCCACCACAACCACCCCTGTGAGTTAGGATACAACCTCAGATTACTACATCCACTCACCCATCCAAGGGAGATCATGTATCCATCAACATGATTTCCATAGATCTTAATGCACCATTGAGAGATCCTAATAACCCATCAAATCCATTGTACCTCGACATTGAGGCAATTGACATTGATTAGGGATATTATCCCCCATATCCATCAAAGTATTGGCCTTGTAAATAAATTTTATAACCATTTCATTTCTCTCCAAGGACTACTCAAAATTTCTTCCAAGCTAAGGTTAAGCATGATTTACCAATTGATGGTGTAAACCCAGTTGATGACATTCACTTAATCACTATTCCACATTAGTTGGAATATGGATCACATATATCAATTGAACCAAAAATTGATAGGGATATCAAAAAATATCCTGATAGTTCCCATAACATCAAATTAGGGAAAGGTCTATCCCTTGATGATCAAGTTTATTATACAAAGTTATTAAAATAAATATAGAATCTTTTGCTTGGTATTATAAAGATATGTAATGACTAGATCCTAATTTGGTCACGCATAATATTACACTGGACCCAAGTGCCAAACCAGTTAAGCAAAAGCTATGTAAGATGCATCCAAAAGTCACCTTAATGGTAAAATATAAATGAAAAGAACTATTGGCTGCTAAATTTATTATATAAGTTGATTATCCATCATAGGTTTCCAACATGGTACCCATTAAGAAACCCAATGGGAGGATCCACATTTGCATTGATTTTAGATATCTCAATAAAGTGAGTCCTAAGTATGATTTTCCTTTGCCAAACATTGATGCGTTGATAGATGCTATAGTAGGACACAAAATGTTATCCTTTATGGATGGTTTCTTTGGATACAATAAAATTTGTATTAATATAGAAGACCAGCTCAAAAATTGAGTTCACAATACCTTGGAGGACATTTTGTTACAAGGTCATGCCTTTGGCCTCAAAAATGTTGGTGCCATTTACCAACAAGCCATGACCTATATCTTCCATGACTACATGCATAAAATTTTGGAAGATTATATGGATGACTTATTGGCCAAATATTTATTACACCATCAATATATCGATGTATTGCACAAGGTTTTAGATTACCTCGTTGAGAATAACGTTAGGCTAAATCCCAAGGAGTGTGTATTTGGTGTCACATTTGGTAAATTCTTGGGATTCATAGTCTCTAAGCAAGGCATATAAGTAGACCCAAATAAAGTCAAGATAATCCTATACATGCCTCCCTCCACAACTATCAATCAGCTATGTAGCTTGCAAGGAAAGGTCGCATCCATAAAGTGCTTCATAGTGTAATTATCAAATAATTGTCGACCCATGAAAAAGTTATTACACAAGGGGGTTGCATTTCATTAGGACAAGGAATGTTAAGATGCATTTTATGAGATTAAGAAATATCTAGATTTGACACCAGTATTAGCTCCTCCATAACCAGGAGTGTCATTTTATCTTTACATCTTAGCTACTGAGCTTGCATTGGGCACCATGTTGGCCCAAAATAATGAATTACATAAATAGCAAGATACATATTATATTAGTTGCACCCTAGTCAACTATGAAATAAAATATGCATATTTTGAGAAGCTATACTTAGAAGTGGTCTTTGCCATTAAAAAGCTACACCAGTACATGCTCAATCATACCACGTATGTAGTATCAAAAGAGAATCCATTGCATTACATGATGAGTCAAACTTACCATAGTAGTCGCATGGATAAATGGATCATGTTGTTGATGAAATTTGACCTAGATTTCATTGGAAAAAAATCAATTAAAGGTTAGGTCATAGCAGATCAAATAGTAGAGGCTCCTCTTCAAGATGACCAACCACTCACTATAGAGCTTCCCAATGATGGAGTTTTTCACATCTCAAAATCAACTGATCTTGAGGAGCCTGAGTCACAGGTTGACATAACTCTATTTTTTGATGGTTCTAAGTGCGAGCAATGGGATGGCACAAGAATCATGTTTTTCACACCGTAAGGGGCTCCAATACCCTATCATTTAATCTTGACTTCCTGTGTACCAATAATAATTTCAAGTATGAAGCCATTCTCATAGGCCTTCAAATGACAATCTCCATGAAAATAACAAAGTTTAACATTTTTGGTGATTCCTTGCTCATAATTAATCAAGTCAAGAATATTCCAATGTAGGTGCCCAGTCTTGTAAGCCTACAAAGCCCTAGTGGATAAACATTTAAAAAAATTTGAATGGTATAATATTGAGGCACTCCCTCGTTCATCTAACCATTTTACAGACACAATGGCCTCCTTAGGGTCTTTAATCCCATAGAACCCATCTGGTAATATCACAACCATTCAAATAAAAATGCTATCATAATTTGTGATTAATAATGATGAGTTTAACTCCATACCAGAAGTCTACATGATTCAGATTGAGCCTTCACAATAAATTTATCTCAAATTCACAATTATTTGAATAATTTCACTTGGGGGATATTGACTACCAAAAGGATAGTCCCCCTTTTGGGAGCCTAACTCATTTTTCCCATGGGGTGCACCCCAATTTATCCTAGTGTGCTTCATTCCTATGGAGCGCATTCAAATCACCCCCTAGGCACATAAGGCCATGCACCCTAAGTCTACCTTTTGTGCTTCAAATAGTGGAGCACACAAGGACTCCATCAGGAACACAAGGTTATGCACCAACCTCTAGCCCATGTGCCCCATTGGGGAATGGGGTGCAAAATATCCCCTAGGGGCATGCAAGGTTGTGCACCCCACTAAAGGTTTATGCACTCCACAAGGAGGTGAAGCGCATAAAAGTCTAGAAGAGTGCACAAGGTAGTGCACCCCATCAAATCCTATGCGTTCCAAAGAATGGAGTGTGCATTGATCCAAGAAGGGTGCAACACCCGATGCACCCCAAAGAAGCCATGCACTCCACCCTTTGGAGCACATAAAGTCCCCGTGAGTGCACTTTACTGTGTGCCCATATCTCCCTTGTGTGCTCCATTACTATGGAGCACATGCAAATCCCTTGGAGCACACAAGCTATGTGCTCCTCTCTAGGCCAATGCACTATGCTCTCAAAGTGGAGCACATAATATCCATCGAGGTTCACAAGGTTGTGCACCCCATCCTGAGTCTATGTGCCCCCGTCATTGAGGTGCACAAGTATCCAAGTCGTGCGCATAAGGTAGTGTGCCTACCTCTGGGTTGTGTGCTCCACTACAGTGGAGCACACCAAGTCTTTAGGGGCACATAACCTGTGTGTCCCATAGAGTCTAGTGCACCCCACTCCCTTGGGGTTCACAAAGTTCAAGTGAGTACACAAACCTATACACCCACCTTGGGGATCGCACACTCCACTCCCCAATGGAGTGCATATGATCATTAAAGCCAGTGTGCTCTGTACACATGAACACCTACTTGTGTTCTATCCACCCAAATCCTGAGCCACCACATGTTTGGTCTACTACCACTAACTACAATTACACCCCATTGGTACCTTGAGCCAATAAAGTGGCATTCGATGTGGCATGCACGACCAACCAGAGATCTTTGTCACACAAAAAAAAGTGCATGCACCCCATATACCTAAAATTAATGCACATGTTTTAAAAGAAGGTGGCAGACCTACTTTATGTCATTCATGCATGCAAAATTACTTGTCGACGAGGTCGAACATAGAGTGAATAATTAAGAGCATAAGAATAATTATGATCTTGCTATTCTAATTAGATGGCATCCACCAGTTCTTATGCTCCTGAAACATCTATTGTTTGATAGAGAATCGACAAGATTACTAGGGTGTGGCCCATTGTAAAGAAGCTGGGGAGGGTGCTAAACCCTAAGGCATTTGAGAATATGCAAGATACTAGTAGGGATATCACTAAGGGACAACAAAAGGAAGTTGAAGGGATCATAATTTATGCATTTGATCCCACGTATGAGGATAACTAGCACCATCCGACACTTCTAAGAAGCCTCTATTCATGGGCATATTGAGGCAATACCAAGCATACTCCCTTGTATAAAAAATGAGATACAAATCTGGGTAGGTTAACCTACCTAAGGGTATACAATTATTTTGACCTATTAGCATGGCTCATAGTCTCCTACGAATCTAGAGCATGCACAATTCATGATTACAAAGGTCAGGTAGTGGCCTGAGTATCAACCGATAGAATTTGACAAGTCTTCAGCCTAGCCATTGAGTCCAGGGTGGAGGACTTCAATACATTGGCCCTCTAGGCCAATTATATGCTAAATACCATGTTTCCCCAGTCATTGTTTAAGAAAGGGAGAAACATGCCGACCAATTTTCCCATAAAAAAATTCTTGCTTCATCCTTGGGCTTAGGACTACATCGACATGATCAATCAGGCGTTGGGGGTAAAATATCTAGAACCAATCATGAAGGAGGTGATGTTTTGATCCTCCAGTGCAATAGAATCAATAAGACCCCTCTCTACTTATGGGAGGATGTCATCAGTGATAAGCTAGATGAAGAACTATAGTTGTTGCAAGAAACCATATTGGTTGAGAAGGAGGAAATGCCCCCCTTATCTTATTACTCCTTTTTATTCATTTGTTTATAGCGTAGTTAGACAAATATTTGGTTTCCCAGCTAGGAGGAGTTACTGCACCAACTATGCAGAACCGGTTATTGTGCGTCTAGGAGGGATGCTCTAGTTATACAACCTTCTTCGAGAAGGTCCTTACCATGGTGAACTTTAGGTTATGTGGGAACTTCTCAGATAGGATTGGGGCAGGGGTTAGGAACTTTCTACACTAGGAAAAGGTAGGAAACTACTTCTATATGGAGGAGTTTTCCTATATTAGGATATACAAGTCAAATCTATCCCTAAATGCGCTCTCGCTACACTACCCAACTTCCATTGCCATCCTAGAGATCACTCGACAGATGGCTGAGGAGGTTAATATCAAACATTTAAGGAAGAAAGGACTAGTGAAATGACTATCCATTCCCTGCTCAATGGGACATTATACTTATCTTAGCCACTTTGATGTTTTGCGGGCCATCTAGAATATGGACACCTACTATTTTCTAGAAGTTGCTTAGAGGGCTTATGACCTAGATATCCATCATAGAGAAGAAGTTACTAGCAAGCTGGACCTTTTTGTAGTCATGCACAATGTTGATGATTTTGAATATGAAATGCAAAAATATTTTAGGAACAACCAGACTCTGGACTTAGTGTGGAGAATGGATAAGTGGCCTTACAATAAATTGGAGGTCATTGGTGATTATAGCACTTAGCTAAAGTTGCACTAGAGCTTGATAGTTGATAATATTGTCCCATTGATCTCAACAGCCCCTCTAGAAGAATTTAAGGATCCCACCTTTGAGATTGTCCAACAAGATGCTAACCTCTTCGAGGTCATGATGCAAATCATTGAAGAGACCTAATAGGAGCAGGGAAAAATTCCTTCATATTCCATTTCCCCTATTGCCACTTCAAAAGGGAAGGATTTGGCTACCAGCCCATCCCATAAAATTGCCACATCCTCATAATTGACTTTGATAAGCCCCCAAGAACAAGGACAATTAGCAGAAGGCAAACATTCCTTATATTATGCCATATTAGTGATCAATCAAGAGGAACACAAAGTACATCCTAAATTTATGAAGAAGATAACCAAAGTTGGGGGGTTATCCAATATCTTAAGAGGCTAAGAGGTGCAAATACCTACGTATTCCTCTACTCGTAAAAGATCTAGAATTGAGTCCTAAAGATAAGGAATTGAAATATTAACAATGGCAAGGGTCACTGACACCTACCAGTTTATAGCTGATGAGGAGGATCAGATGCAAGACATGGAAGAGCAAAGATCTCCTAGAAAAGGGATAGCCAATTCAAGGGAGACAACTGGGCAAGGGGCCAATGACACATCTGTTGCTATATTTGAGATACCCTTGCCACATAACATGAAGGAGGACACCATCGATGTGAGTAAAGGTGTCATTAGATTATCTGCTACACCCGTCCAAATGATGAAGTCCCAAGTGGCTACCCAAGTACAGGTGGCCGAGGTAGTAGATAAATAGCTTGAAGGATGGAAAGCTAAGGCTGTAGAAGTGGAGCCATTACAACTCAAAGTCAAGCAACTTCAAAATGAAGTTGATAAATTGAAAATACCTACTCCTTCCACTATGCAGACTAGTATCCAGCTTGGGTAAGTAGATGAGCTCAAGCAAGAAATGAAGGAGAAGATCCAAGGAAGAATGGGAGATTTAGAATCTATTCTTGTAGATATCTATGTTATTCATCATACATTGGGCCTCATCTAGAACAAGCTGAAACAAGGAAGGCAAAGGATAAATGTGATCATGTTGATCTACAAAATATTTCAAGAGGACTACGTACCCATTTTTGGGATAATGGCCACCCTATTTCATGACTCTCTCTGCTTCTTTGTGGAGGAATATATTAAGGTCTTCTTATTTTTGCAAAATGAGCAGAGCTAGCTCAAGTGGAACCAAGAGGTGGCATATGCTGAGTATGAGGTCAAAAATGAGCTGGTAGACTGCAATATCTCCATTGAAGACTTTGGGTGGGCCCTAGTGATTAAGGACTTTGTTTTTTAGAAGATTCAAGAGTTTGACTTGGAATCTAGTGACAGGTTGTCTAAAAATTTCACAACTCTAGTTGAAATGGTAGACTGCTTGTGCATCTTCATAGAAAATAATATACATTGGGTGAGGGACGATATAAATAAGGCCACATAAGACTTGAACCTACTACTGCTCTCATTAACCTTTCATTATGAGGCTTGGGATTTTATTGACCAAGTCATTCAAAATTTGAGGGTAAGAGTGGGTACCACTTCTACTATGGCAAAAGCACCAGGAGGGCCATAGCCACCAACATAGGGTAGTACCGGTGGTGAAACATAGCCACCATCTACATGAGAGGGAACATGGGCTACGTGCCCATTTTTGAATGCATACTAATTTTTGGTACAACAAGATTCCTCCAGCTAGAATAGATGGTTACAACAACTAGGCAGTCTCGCACTGTAAAGGAGAGGAATGTTGTAGCTGAATATTTTTTATCAAACCTCTGAGAGAGAAAATCCAGGTATAGCTTTGTCTATTGTTTGAGTCATATTTTTCCTTGTATCTCCTGTGTATGTTTCTTACCGTCCTCCATTTTGCTATTTTTAGGGATTGCTAAGGAGTGTTGTTCACCGAGATTATTTCCTATGGATGCACCAGAGTTGGAGGCCCTTATGTCACTGCAATCAGGACGGAGGGAGATTGCCCCTTGTTATGAATATTCAAAACGAGGGCTATTATAACTTAGTGACATCATAGGACTCAAGCATTTTGCTGGGCCTATTTCATGTAATATTTTAAATATAAATACAAGCTCCAAATCTTCCCTTGGAATTTTGTGTTTTTATGGTTTGTGTGATGCTCATTCGTGTATTCTTGTAATCAAAACCTATGAATGACGCTTTCTCTTTTTCTAGTTAAATATTTTTATTTACATTACATTATTTAAATGGAGTGAAACAAACTGGTTCTCCTTGCTTTTATCTTTTCTAAAGTCATTTATCAATCTTCTAGGACTCTGTAATGGATAAGGCATCGGTCTAGGTTTTTTAAGCTTTAATATCGATAGGTTTAGTCACTAAAGATACCAAAGATAACTAAATAACATTTTGGTTTGCATCGTGGGCATGTGCATTGTGAATAATTAGTCAAAGAACTTACCGATTGAGGTTTCCTTACCCAACCTAGTCTATTTAGAGTTGTCCAAGGTAGTCTATTCCTATGTTAAATAAGTGGATCAGCCAGAATCCACAGTGCTGGTTGTGATTTTAAGAGTTTCTCGTGATGTGATAGATCTTTTAGGGGTAAGTGAGAAAACTCCACAATAGTTTTTTGTATTTTTACTAGGGAGAGGGCCTTTTTAATTTCTTTTTATCATGTTACTCCCCTTTGTGACATATATTTTAATTTTTGTTTCCTTGTGAGGTTATAAGTTTTTGGGTCGAGCAATCTTAGCCAAATAGCACTCCTCCCTTTTTGCACCTTGTGCTAGAGACTATGAAAACAAGGAGCTGATCTGGCAGACATGAGACACAACAACAAGAAGCTCTACCTCAAACTGCCAAACCCACAAGTACTTTTTTGAAAAAGTAAAAACAAAAAGTGCACTTCAATTTTTGTTCATTCTAATAGTCAAAATAGTAATAGTTCCCTGTGCATTCCTCAAAATCCCCAAACTAGTACTCCCACTATCCCGAGGGGCCTAGTTCCACCAATGGCAAACCCACCTTTGAATAACTAGTGCTTGAATAGGTACAAACCCTTTGTCACACCAACTTTTCTCCTTGAGGATCCCTCAAGAAATTAACTTATTCTTTTAGATTATTTATTTTTAGTCAAATTTTCTATTACTTTCTTCTCCTGAGCAATAATATCTTGTTGCTATGCCAATGAAGTTTTCTACTGATCCATGTGCTCAATCATTCGAGCCTTTTTTATTTCCATTTGATCCTATGTTGATTCAGATGTTCTTGCATTAGATGAATCATTTTAGTCATGTTATCTTCATTTTGTGTAGCCATTCCTACTAATGGTTCCTTTTCTTTTCTCAAAACACATCGAGGTATGTCAACTATTTGTACATGATTTGAATTCCTCATGAGTCATCTTAGTCCCTTTATCAAAACTTCTGCAATCCCCTATTGCAGATTAACACTTGATCTTTTTGAGGTCCCCACAATTATACCTGGTGACAAAAGAGCTATGTCAATTCAATAAGTCATATTTACAACCTAGGATTTTTGCAACCTAGGATCTGATACCAAATGTAACAACCTAGGTCTAACTCTCCTGGTTTTCAAAATCACAAATTCAAAATTTCATCTAATTTCAAAAGCAAAGTCACAATTGAGACATGCACACCCAACTTTATATTAGTACATAGGCATAAGGTTCCACACTTTGAGATAAAATATCATTGTATATGGAATCATGAGTTCTTAGGATTGGTTAATTTCCTAAAATAAACTACCATTTATGAGACCCACATTCTCTTGACTCGAGTTTTAGGTACTCGACAAGGGGTTGCCCTTCCAAGGCCCATAACACCTAGAAATGTGGATGCATATTTTTCCCATCTCATAGCATGGAGGACATTGGTCCATGACATTATATTCATCTTGATTAAGATTTTAAGCCCATGCTAAAGTTAGCATATTTATGCTTGTGCTTGATAGTACTTCATCCTTCTATGAATTCTTATAGGGCCTAATGACACCTTAGCTAGTGGTTCAAGGTATCACAAATCAAATATTGGTTGACAATAATGCTACCCATACCATCTATCACTAGACCTTCCAACCTCAAGGACAAACTCCCTAGTATTGAGTTATCAATGTTTATTCCCCAATCGTATTATGATATAACCTGGAATGACATACCATACCATCATTTGTTATAGCAGGAGATCCTCTAACATTTTTAAATTCTTGTTAAAGAATAATTATCCCAAAATTCAAAACAACCACCTCTATGGTTTGTAGGAGTTGGGTGGATGGCATCCTTCCCAATGGCATAGAAACCAAGTATACCATCCTTCTTGATGGTGATGAGGCCCAAAAATGCCTCATTATTGCACAATTTTTGACTACCATATGATAAGTTAATTGCCAAATAGTTGACTAAAATATACTATTGTTAAGTGTTTACATGATTTTATGTTAGGAATACTATATCTCTATTTTTGACTTTTTTTAGCATTTTATGACTGATTTTGCTTGATTAAGTAGCAAGTAAGAACATGCATTTCAATTAACCAAATGTGGTATGTTGATATCCATTATATTTTCAATGTTTTTTGAATGTTTTCATGCCATTCAACTTGTTTCAAATCCACATTGAAGCCAAAATTTTAGGACTGTCATAAATCTAAAAATCTGAAAAAATAGCCATATAAAAATCAGCAAGCTATCACTTTATAGGAACACCTTGAAGTTGTCAAGCAAAGCATGAGGATATTTATGGAATGAGTTCAGAAGAACTACAAAATACATCTTACCTATTTAGAAACATTTCCACATGGTCTAAATAGGCAGCAACAAGGTATAACAGAGCAGGGACAAATTGTGCAGCACTGTTGCACTATTTCAGCATTGTTACTTGGTGAATGAAGTGTATAAATTCAGTAGCAACTTGATGTAATCCTTCATTTTGACATTTGAATAATTTTTTCATGTTCTAATTTGTTTGAATTTGCAAGAAATGCCAATATTTTACAACTATGCAACAAAATTGGAAAATGCAGTAATTTACCATGTAAATTCCAGTAAGCTACAAATGAATGGCAAGGCATAAAATTCACACATGGAGAGGAATGAAGGCTATTGCAATATGATCTTGAGGTATAATCCACCTGAGAAAAGTAGCTAAAATCACTTGAAGAGCACACATTTGGTCATTCCGAAGATCTTCGAAATGAGTGGACATCTTCGAAATGAGAAATACAGTCTCTTCGGAATGAGCCACTTATCTTCGAAATGAGAACAGAAAAGTTTTTTTTGAATTTTTGACTATTTTTGATGGTGGAAAAAGGGAAAGAAGGTTGAAAAGGTTAAAGGAAAATATCTCCCATATGACTTTGCCGTCCTTGCCGTCCAAAGCCACCATTCATGGAAAAGATCAATTTTGATCCTCTTTTACAATAAACACAGAAATAACTACAACATAATAGGAAATTATTTGCAAGATAGAAAGGGCATGTTCTGAAGTGAAGAAATATATATGATATATTTCTAGACTTCTCCCACGTACTCCCACCATTGAAGATGCTTTCTAAGGGCCAATGACTACTACTGCAACATAAACTTTCCAGATTTGCATTTATTTCAGATCCAAAATTATTGGCAAATCACTATAAAGTAGCACATAGGCTGATTTGAGCATGGGATATGTTGTAAATATTTATATAAATAATACAACTCCCTCCTTGGTTGAGCAGTTAGGAATTAGAATAGAGGAGAGTTTTCAATAGTAGCAATAGGACTGTACAATAATTTTCTATAACAGTTTTTAGCATGTTCTGTCATCAATAAAAGTGTATCTATTTTATCATTTTTTGTTCTGAGTGTTAATTAGTTAAGGAGTGTTTTTCACCTTCTTCTATATCAGGAAGTATGGGCCCACTTTTAGATATAGAAGGAGGGATTTTATGACAGGTTTTAATCTGTAATTTTTCTATAGCAGAATTAATAGATTGCTTGCCAGATTTCATTTTCTTGTTTTTATTTTGTATTATGTGATTTATGTTTTCTATTATGTTTTTGTATAGCATTTGCGTGTATGTCAACTGACAAATTATATTAAAAAAATTTCCTTTGCTTTCTATATTTGCCTTGTTTTTCTGTTTTAACAATTTTTCATTTTTAGCATATTTTATTTTGCTGTCAATTCCTGTAGCAGAAGCATGACGACCTTTTGTGGTAGGTCATTGATAGGTGTTTTATTTCCAAGAATCACTTCCATTCTACAAGAGTAAAATAGGTTTCAATTTTGCAAGTGTAATTTAGGATTTCATTTTAGCAACATTTCAATTTAGCAATTTCAATTTTGTTATTTCAATTCTGCAAAAGTAGATTAGATTTCAATTCAGCATTTTCAATTCATGCAATTGTAGTTAGCTTTAATTTTTTGAAATTAGAATTAGTTTTTATTTCTTACAAGTTTCCATTCTACATATTAGGTTTAGTGTGACACCAAAAGGCTAAACCAAATCTGTCTCACCTAATAAATGCTTGAAATATGAATTCTTGAATTGTACTCTGCCCTAGCCTTCTATCGTAGACAACCTTGGACACCACCCTATATTGATAAATCATTGAGATTAAATGATGAGACTCAACGACACTCATCATATGGTTTTGTAATGTTCAGTAAATCTACTCAATAACCAGGTTTTCCTTTTGTTTCATGGTATATGGGAGAGTGTTAATTTTCTCTGGATAGAGTTTTAGAGATAAAATATTGATGATACATTGTTGGAAAATTATTTAATTTTCAATAATAAAATCTAATTGGCACGTACAATAAAATTTCTATATAAATAAATCAATTTGTTTATAAAATGAATCTAACAATTATAAGTAATATATCTTATAATGATTTAACTTCCAGAAAAGAACATACAAAACAAAACTTCTTTAATTCTATGTATTACATCAAGAATGAAAAGAACACAATTTATCATTCATTCTATAGACAATCAATCTCTATTTAAGTATTTTCTATTTTATTAAGACTAGCCTAGATATAAAGGATATATATCTAAAAATGTCGAGAGTTATCAATCTCGAGGCGCCTATTTCATTTCGTGGGGGTGTGATATCTAAGATAGGCACCTCGGGATTGATAACTCTTGGCATTTGTAGATATATATCCTTTATATCTAAGCTAGTTTATTAAACAGTTGCAATGGTTGGTTAGTCAGTTGTTTTAGTTTAAATATTTTAAATATTTTTGTTAATGTCGACTTTTTAATAAAAAAAAAATTGTTTACGGCATGACATGTATGACCTCTTTGCCTCCCACCCCCTCCCTGCCATTGTAGGAATGCCTCTCAATGTAACTAGGTGATATGTGTTTTAAGCATTTAAAAGCTAAAGAAATGCTTCTAGCACATACCAAATTGTCCATACTTTAGATTCCAAAACATGGGCATATATTATATATCTACGATTAAAAAAAAAAGGATATTTTAACTACCAAGCATCCTATAACATTAAACTTAACATACTTAAATCAAAATATTTAATTCTTGAAACTAAACATTGTCTTCCATATATTACTATAATTTTATTTTAAAATCTAAGACTATACTGTTTCAAATTAATTTTAAAACTAATGATAGCACTCAAACATGAATAGAGATCAAAATAAATAAAATTCTATTCTTAATTTTTTTATGGTTGTCCAATCTTGAAAAATCAAACTAGTGGGCACTATACCCAAGTGTCAAACTCAAACCCAAACTATTAACCCTATTACTAGGTTTCTAAATAAAAACAATGTAAACCCTAATTTCATTATGGTATAAGATCTATTTGAATATCATACATACTATACTAGTTTTTCTATATAAGCTTCACTATACATTATGACATTCTATGGGATCACTCGATCGATGATGACAATTGTTTAATAATTTTCTTCCAAGCAATATTTTTTACCATACTATTGCTCTTTAAATTAAAGCCTTTCCACTCAACTCTACTTTCCTAATCTCCTACGTCAAAACTGGGTGTGGCCATAGATGCCGATCAGAAAATAATCATGCAGGGTATATAATTTTTTTTACAAAAGAAACTTCAAACTTCAACAAGTATATATATAAAATTAATAAACAAAGAAACTTTCTTCCTATCTAACGATAAAACACTGTGAAGGTTTGACCATATAATATTTTTTTTGAAATCACGGGTTAGTTTTTAAATCATTTAATTTGAACTGCAACAAGTTTACTAAGAAATAACCAAATCAATGCTATAAACATATAAAAGAAAACTCACTCAAGCTGAGTACTCTTCATTGCTGAGGATGCTTCTCTAAAATGTTAAAAATATATATATTAAAAATGAAAATTAATGTCGTCGATTTATATACATATCTAGCCAAAGGAAAAAAGACCATTTGACTACATTATTCTCAACGGCGATAGTGAAAATAAAGTTTCATATAAATTTGAAGGAGGGTAATACAATAGGTATTTAAATAAGTTATTTTTTATACATCCTTCTACATAATGTGCAAAGGAAGTTATTTTTTTATACATCCTTCTACATACTGTGCAAAGGATTAATGCTCAACTTGAACCAATGGATTCTGTGATATGTGACAACGCGTAAAGCATGAAATTTCTCAAACCCAAAAAATAGATTGGTAAAATCAACGAATCTCCTTTTGTTTTGGGTCAGCATGGTCCCTTTCTATGAATGCATAAACTATATGAAAACACAGACAAATAGCATGTGCATGGTACAAATGATAAACTAGTTTTCACAACTGCAGATTCAGCCAAACCAATTGCACATCATACACACCAACAAGGTAATGGCCATATTTTTATGGAACAACATACACAAGCAATATTTTATTGTTTTACACATCATATATACATTCAAGGTACTTGTCATTTATTTATTATGGAACAACATACACAAGCAATATTTTATTGTTTTACACATCATATATACATTCAAGGTACTTGTCATTTATTTATAGAACAACATTCACAAGCAATCATATTTTACACAGTGTATGTGCTTAATGTTACTTAACACAGTAAAAAGAAATATAATCCTTGAAGAAATCTAAATAAAAAATATATTCTTTTCACCATACCAATTCAGAAAATATTCCACATATAAGTGTATCCATATGTATATAATATTTTCTATTCTTATCATATAAATAATATGAAATATTCAACCTGTTACAAAAGTGGAAAATACCACTCGTTGTACGTCGAAACGAGTATGGAATGGTTTGTTCTTCCATCAACTCCAGCGTAAATTTTTATCTTCAATTCCAAATACCCTCACTTGGTTTCATCCTTCTTTAAAATAGAAAAATAGGTGCCCTTATAAGAAGAAACATATGGTTTTTTCATGCAAAAGTTTTATCTTCCCAATTTCCAGGTGGTGATGCAATTCATCATCCGATAAAAATATGTTACATAAAATGTAATCAACATTTCATCAAATTTTGTTTAGTTTTTAATGATATTAAAATTTTAATTATTTTCTTATGTTATATATATATATATATATATATATATATATATATATACATTTTTGAATTCATACAAACATATTTAAATAAATTTAATTTTAACCAAACTTAGCAAACAAATATGCATACAAAATCCATAGGCAATCGAATTCAATACAAAATGCAATCAGCAGGCAGAATGTCCTCTATGAGTTACCTTCGATGCGCTTCTATGTACCCACAGACCATGGTGCATAAAGCACAACTTCATATCCCACCTTACCTAATGCCTTCAACCACTGTCTCTGCCAAGGGTTGGTGATATTCTCATCTGGATTGCTTGCTATGGAGTGGAAACATGCACCTGCATTCATAGATATCTTCATCAGTATCACATTTTCAAGTAAAGAAGTAATAAAATAGTGGGGATGACACACTTAATGCCCAAAGGACTTTGTTAGCATATGCCTAGAGGACTTAGTTATCTTGCCCAAAGGACTTAGTAGCATGTGCCCAGAGGACTTAATTAGCTTACCTAGAGGACTTAGTTAGCATATGCCCGGAAGACTTAGTTGGCTTACCCAGAGAACTTAGTTAGCATGTACTTGGAGAACTTAGTTGGCTTGCTCGAAGGACTTAGTTGGATTTCTTGGAGGACTTATTTATCATTACCGGAGGACTTAGCATGGTGATATGATATGATATGTACCAAGAAAAAAATATGTACAACAATGCTTGGGCCATGTTTTTGAGATGAAATTTGTATAATGATTAATCCTTATGCAAGTGCATAAGGAGTGTTTGTTATGATATTTTGTTAAGATATGTATATACATCATGTGATGATAACCTAAATGGGGTTCCTATTTTTTAATGTCAAAAAGGAGGATTTTCATGTGAATATGCCCAAGGGGGACTTTAAATGATGTTCTCTAAGTAGGGAATTTAAATGATTACCCCAAAGGGGAGTTTAAATAATGTGCCATAAGGAAGGACTTTAAATGATTGCCCCAAGGGGGACTTTAAATGGTGTATGCCCCAAGAGGAACTTTAAATTATTGCCCCAAGGAGGAACTTTAAATGATGTGCCCTAATAAAGGACTTTAAATGATCTTCCCAAGGGGGGCTTTAACTGGTGTATGCCCCAAGAGGGACTTTAAATGATTATCTCAAATTTATTTTAAATGTTTGTCCCAAGAGGGAATTTAAATGTTAGTACCCCCAAGAGGGAATTCAAATGTTTTGTTCCTTTAATTGAAAATGGTGGTGTAGGTTATGCCATATTTTTTCCAAGGATGATTCATCCTTGAATGTATAGGTAATGTTTCAAGGTATTTATTTACCCCTAGAGGAGGGTAAAAATATGTAATGTGTTAAAGGAATAGGTATGGGATATGTATTTGATGTATCCAATAAAGGATGATTTGTTGGTTAATATTTAATGCTAAGTATAATTGTAATGTATTTTTATTTGTGTCCTTATGTGTAAAAGAGGAATATTGAGATTATTGTAGTGGCATTTATGTTGATGTACTCTTATTATGGTAAGGAGAGTTTTGTGGTTTGTAAGAGTGTAATAGTTTGACAAAGATGTGATAGATATTAATGATCTATGCTTAAATTGGTAAAAGATAAATATGTCTAAGTGAATGATGATGGGGATTGAGTTTATGACTCAGCATGTATGACAAGCTAATTATGAAAGGCAACCATGCAGATGAGGAGTCAATACAAAATAGTTATGCGAGTAGGTAGTTAAGAAGATATGTGGATTGAAAGGGTAGCTATGACCTAGAAAACTATCCTTAGCTATTTCAATCTTGTTTGTAGATATGGTGTGGCTAAAGCATACTACCACATAGGATGGCCCCTATGCTATGACATCCTTATCCTATCCAAAAGGACCTTAATGCACCTATATTTTGACAAGGATATAAAATGGTTTTATGGAAAGGTTAATGAAGAGGGGGTATTTTTGGATAAAGCATAGTTTGTTGCTCCTTTGTTATGGACGGGTGATAGATCATGGAAGGTTCTAATATCCTGATCTAAGCAAGGTTGGAAACTAGAGCCATTAAGATCAAGGTTTCCATTGTCTATCAAGTATTGGATTAGATTTTAAGACCTCTAAAATTATTGGTTGCATGGACATTAATACGATGGATGGCACAATGTTCATGATAATAGGATGTATGAGTTCTCCCTTTTATAAGGTTTACATGCTTGATAGGTGGAATTTATATCATCTTAGTTTCAAGGAAACATGTTAGGATAGTTTTAGGAGATTGATCTAATGTAGTGAAGTTTGGTTTTGGTTTTAGTTGTACACCAATACTTTGAGGATTGGTAATAGCATTGATAGTTTTGATTTGTTGAGTATTTATGACTTTATCATCTATGACATGCATGTTCTTATTTTCCTCCTTTGGGTAAAGGGAATATTGCTTTATTTCCTTAGAATTATAGATCTTTAAGTTCTCCCTTCTATGGAGGGTGTTTTCTACCCTTTTGGTCATTTCTATGGCATCTTCAAAAGAAGATACATTGGATATTTTTAAGTGAAAGGATAGTTGCTCATCAATTTTTCTTATAAAGATGTTTGAGTTTTTTTGGTGGATGGAAAAATTCAAGCCTCCATACCAAAGCTTGCCACCTTGCTAGGAAGTCAAGATGACTCTCATCTTGAGTATATTTGAGTTCAAGAATATCACTATGTGTGGGATTCTCTTTAATGTAAATGGAGAATTGTTTTATGAATAATTCGATGAAATCTCTATAGTTTTTATGGACTGCCTTGGTAATTAAAAATACCAATCCAAGGCAGTGCCACTAAGGCTTATAGGGAAAGTTTTTAGTACCAATTTTTCATCATGCTCAATGTTAATACATATAGTTTGGAAGAGTCTAATGTGTTTGATAGGATATTTATTTCCTTCATATGTTTGAATTTTGGGTATCTTCAAGTTATAAGGGAATGGATAACTATGAAGAACACAAGCTTATACTGAGAGGGGGGTGAATAGTATAAGACCACTTTTTACTTTTCTTTCCAAATCAATATTATGCAATGTATAGATAGCAATATCAATAGAAGTAATCAAAGCAATGCACAAATCACCACACACAATAGAGACACCACAATTTACGTGGTTCACCCAATGTGGGCTACTCCACGGAGAAAATATTTCACTAAAATTTTCTCAATCAATCTCTTGGGAATCCTTTCCCTATTACAATGTTTATGGACCTCTGTCCAAAGGAGACACCAATCCCCTAAATCAAGTTCATGGATCTCTATCCATAGGAGAACTCCTTCTCCTCTACTCTAGCTGGTGATCCTCTAGAAGACTACTGCCTCCACTGCACTAGCTTGTGGATCTCTCTCCACTGAAGACTCTTGTCCCCACTCAGAAGACCTATCCTCACTACCCTAGCTAATGGATCTCTATCCACTGGAGACTACTGTCCTCTCTACTCTATCACCTCCAAAGCTCTATCTCAAATCTACACTAAACATAGTCCTTCGGTCTAGTACAACTCTGCTCAATATCTATCTCTGGTCTGGCACA
Source organism: Wollemia nobilis (assembly GCA_028583015.1). Classification (NCBI taxonomy): domain Eukaryota; kingdom Viridiplantae; phylum Streptophyta; class Pinopsida; order Araucariales; family Araucariaceae; genus Wollemia; species Wollemia nobilis. The sequence goes on from JAQPPZ010017070.1 coordinate 2,352,292, forward strand.
AACTTATCCTCAAAATCTGCACCAAACTCTACTCTCAAATCTGCACTAAACATAGTCCTTCGATCTAGCACAAATATATCCACAAGTCCTCTCTAGAACTTTCTCAAATATGCTCTACAAGTCCTCTCTAGAACTTTCTCAAATATTCTCAACAAGTCCTCTCAAGAACTTGCTCAAATCTGCTCAACAAGTCCTCTCTAGAACTTGCTCAAATCTGCTCTACAAGTCCTCTCTAGAACTTGCTCAAAATATGCTCAACAAGTCCTCTCTAAAGACTTATCTCAAATCTGCTCAACAAGTCCACACAGAACTTGTCCAATCTCATAGAAACATAAAGAGAATTGTTAGAGACTCAATATGTTCTATACTAATCACAATGCTCAATTACTTTCAATCACTCTCTTAGAAACATAAGGAGAATTGTTAGAGACTCAATATGCTTCAAATTCAACTCAATGCTCAATCACTTTCTCAACTCAATTCAGAATATAGAATAGTTTGTTTTATGGAACTTGAACAATCACTTCACACATCCACTTGACTAGGCTCAACCAACTCTACTCAACCAATCACTCAATGAAATAATCCTTGCTCACAAACCCTAGTCCAAGCATATAAACACCAACTCAAAATATTTCCAACAATGCTCAACAACAAATCTCACATAACAATGATACTCATGATCTTTGCAAACCCTAGTTCAAGTTCTTCACTCAATAACTCACTTCAACAACAATGCTTATAAAACAACTCACACATAAAACATCACCCTTTTTCTTTCTCAACTCACTTCTCACATAGCAATGATACTCAAACCCTAATTCAAGTTCTTCTCACAACAAATGGCTTCAACAACAATGCTTATCAAACAAGGTTTTAACAACAATTCTTTATTCCAGAAAACCTTGAAGCATTAACTCAACACACTCAATAGGAAACCCTAATCAAGTCCTTTTCACTCCAAACTTATTTTCTAGAAAACCAATCAATCAACTCAACTATGGAAGAATGTGCTCATACCTTTTTCTTGATGATGAAGGGATCTCATAAATCTGTCACAACCACAAACACTTCTATGCCAAGCTCAAAGAGGTTAGAAGATAAATCTTTCTCACAATGTAATGTAAAAACTCAATTACACCTTATCACTCCATCTTTCAAAACAACCATCAACATACATAAAATATTTATCCAATAACACCTTATAATCTCCCAATTAAAAATAAATTCAACATCCACCAAAATTAACTCAAAACCTCTTTAATCAAATTTTAATGGCAAAAAGAACTTTGGCAAAAATCAAATCCACTTTCCTTATAACTCCAATAACATAAATCAACTTATCAATCAAACAACCTTTCATAAACCCTTATAACTCCAAATAACACTTTATGAAAAACTTAGGCAAATAAAATTTTAATTAAAAATACCTTTGCCACTAGTGGGATTCGAACCCACAATCTCTGCCTCCATGAGCGCTCTAGCCATGGGCTTGACCACCACGTGTGCTAGATGCAGCTTGAAATCTTAGGAGCACTTCGTGCTCTTTCTCCTAAGTCTGGCGCTCAAAATAAGCACATGCCAAAAGGTTCTTCCCTTGGCACTCAAGACGAACATGCCAACTAACCTCCACGTGAATCGATCATGGTCACTTCCACTCCCAACGCTCTCACAAAATGCGCACTGCCAATGGACCACCTTATCCAATGGGAGTGAGGCCTTCTCCTCCCCTTTTCATCTTTTTCCCTGGTGCTAAAAGACAACACGAGTTTATCTTCTTCCTCAATGATTGCATGAATTATCTTTCTCTTTGGTCGCATAAAATTTAATCGAAGAAGGTAAGTTCTAATGTCCTTTGGCATGGTATTTATACATGATTTCCCCTTTTTCCATAGACATCGATGCTCCACTAAATTTTATGATGTCGACGCTTTTTAAAACCTTTTATAATTTATAAATTATTTAAATTCTAAAAGAATTTAAATTTTATAAATTATATTTATAAACCTTTGACTTTAATAAAAATTAAAGCCTTCCTTGGGATAAAATTTAAACCTTTAATTTGTACTCCATTGATTTGATGAAGATTATTCTGCCACCATGGTTTTAATAAAAACCTTAATTCTCACCATGTTTTAACACAAACCCTTATAAAACAATATTTTGATAACTTTTCTTCAACTCTTTGCATTGTTCCTGGTGATAGTAATGGTGTACTCCATGGTATTAATGATAGCTTCATGTGTTCACCTTGACATCAATGACAACTTCTCACCTTGACATCAATGACAACTAAATGAGCTCAAAATGTCCAACAATCTCCCCCTTTGTCATTGATGGCAACCCAAATTCTTTTTACTAAAAACTTGACCTTTCCTTTGTTCTGCTCCCCTAGGACATTGCTCCCCCTGGCTCAATGCTCTCTCAAATACCAAATCTCTCCCCCTTACTCAAATCTCTCCCCCTTTGACATCAATGGCAAAGGGTCACCTTTGGGGCTCAGGGCTAAGAATGAGCCTCTTAGCTTAGCCCCTCCCCCACCTCCTCTTGAGGTGGTTAATTCTGAGGTGGGAGTATTTCTACTCCTAGAAAGCATTGTTCTTTACCTTTATCCTCTCTTCTTCTTATCTGATCCTTCTGATTCCTCTGACTATTTCTTTCCATGTTCCTATCCATGTCTACATTCCTATCCATGTTCATGTTCCTATTCTTGTTCCTATTCATATCCATATTCTTGTTCCTATTCATGTTCATATTCATATCCATGTTCCTATTCTTGTTCCTGCTTGATTCTGGAATGTCTGCTCTACACCACTTTGTTGTGTGACCATCATTATTGCACTTATAACACTTAATGTTATTATTCCTTGGAGGTGCAAATGTCTTAGGATTTCTCCTAGTGAAGCCATACCCTCTTCTGTCATGAACCCTGCAATTCATTGCCTTGTGACCAAACTGATTACATGAGTAGCAATACCCATGGAAAAGTTGTCTGTTCCCATATTCATGTATTTCATGTGTCCTGCACTGTGAAGCCATGTGCCCAAACTTGTGACATGAAAAACATCTTCCATTGAAGTTTCCTTGTCTTGACCTCATTGGTCTCCTAGTCTCTCTTGACCTATTATGATTGTTGTTCCATCTGTATCTTCTTTGTGCATTGTTCCTATCCTTGTTGAACTCTCTATTGTCCAACTCATCCTCAGATGTCTCACTCTCTTTTACACTATCTTCTTCTGAAGTATCTTCATCTGAAGTTTCTTCTCCTCCAAAACTTGAGGTTGACTTTCCTTCCCATTTCTTTTGAACCTGTTCAAATCCAAGACCTATTTTGCTTGATGTAGGCTTTTGTATCTTGATGAACTTATCCAAGTTCTTTGAGCTATTTTTGAACCCTTTTAGCTTGACTTTGGAGTCTTCTAAATCTTCTCTTAGTAGTGCCACTTCTTGTGCTAACTTTTCACATTCTAAGATCTTTGCTTCTAACTTATCTTTGAACCTTTTTGCCTTAGCCTTTGAATTTTCTAAATCCTCTATAAGCAATCTTCTCTCTTCATCACATTCTTGAAACTGAATTTCAAGTTTAGAGTGTTGCTTTCTTACCTTCTTTACCATGTCAAGGGCATAAATAAGTTCTCCCTTGAGATCATATCCATCCTTTTCTGAATATTCCTCTATTTGTTTACCTTTGTCCACATCTTTATTTTCTATTGGCTTGTCTTCTATAGGATCACCTACTTCTTCTTCTAATGCCATTAGAAGGTTTTCATCTAGTCCTTCAAGTGTATCCTCATATTCATCATCACTGAAACTATAACCATCCCTTGTACAATTATCTTCAAGATGTCCAAAGTTACCACATCTAAAACACTTGAGAATTACTAGAGTCCTTTTCTTAACTTGTTCTTTTTCTTCAATCATAAATAGGACTTCATCTCTATCATTATCTGAAAAACTAGCATCACTATCACTTGAGTACTTACTTGCCTTATCCGCATAGTAGCTCCTCTTTTGTCTTTGAAAGAACTTCTTTCCTTGTCTGCTTTGTCCATCCTTGCTCTTCTTTTGGTGCCTGTATCTTTCTGATTCCTTGTTCTTGTGATCCTATTTTTCTTCATCATTGTTATTCTTAGCTTCTTGACAATCAGTTGCATAATGACCATACTTTCCACAATTGAAACATTTAATAGATCTTGTATCTCTAGATCTTCTAGAATCCTTATTTCTTCTACCATAATTTGCTTCTTCATCACTGGATGACTCATTGCTTGATTCTGACTTCTTACCCTTTGTCTTCTTGATTGCTTTGAATGTTGCTTCCTTCTGAGGAATTGGTTCCTCTTTTGTTCTTATCTCAAATGTTGTAAGAATACCAAGCAACATATCTCTTGTCAAAGTATCACCATCCATTGACACTTCTATAGCAGAAACCTTTTCACTGAATATTTTTGGAAGAGTTCTTAAGACTTTATCACAAACATCTGATTCATCAATCTTCATTCCAAGTCCTTGCATAGCATTAACAACCTCATCAATTCGAAGTAGATAAGTACTAATATTTTCCTCATCCTTCATTCTTAATTCTTCAAATTGTCCTTTGAGATTTTGCATCTTTGCTTTCTTGACACATTTATCTCCTTCATATATATTTTGCAATTTATCCCACATTTCTTTTGTAGTTTGACAATGCATAACTTTCATAGACTCTGTTCTATGCAAACCTCTCAAAAGTGCATTCATTGCTTTTGAATTGTAATGTTGTAGGAGCTTACCTTCCTTATATGTAGGAGGATTAATTAAGGGATCATATCCAAATTCAACTACTTCCCAAATTTCATTGCCAAGTGCCATCAGGTAGATCTTCATTCTCATACTCCAATATATATAGTCACTTCCATCAAATACTGGTGCTGAATTATCTGAGGACACATTCTTAGAATCCATTGTGTTCTTGTTAGCTTTTCCTTCAATCTATTAAACTCTTCTGAAGGAACCCACTCTGATACCAATTGAAGAACACAAGCTTATACTGAGAGGGGGGTGAACAGTATAAGACCACTTTTTACTTTTCTTTCCAAATCAATATTATGCAATGTATAGATAGCAATATCAATAGAAGTAATCAAAGCAATGCACAAATCACCACACACAATAGAGACACCACAATTTACGTGGTTCACCCAATGTGGGCTACTCCATGGAGAAAATATTTCACTAAAATTTTCTCAATCAATCTCTTGGGAATCCTTTCCCTATTACAATGTTTATGGACCTCTATCCAAAGGAGACACCAATCCCCTAAATCAAGTTCATGGATCTCTATCCATAGGAGAACTCCTTCTCCTCTACTCTAGTTGGTGATCCTCTAGAAGACTACTGCCTCCACTACACTGGCTTGTGGATCTCTCTCCACTGAAGACTCTTATCCCCACTCAGAAGACCTATCCTCACTACCCTAGCTAATGGATCTCTATCCACTAGAGACTACTATCCTCTCTGCTCTATCACCTCCAAAGCTCTATCTCAAATCTGCACTAAACATAGTCCTTCGATCTAGTACAACTCTGCTCAATCTCTATCTCTAGTCTGGCACAAACTTATCCTCAAATCTGCACCAAAATCTACTCTCAAATATGCACTAAACATAGTCCTTCGATCTAGCACAAATCTATCCACAAGTCCTCTCTAGAACTTGCTCAAATATGCTCTACAAGTCCTCTCTAGAACTTTCTCAAATCTGCTCAACAAGTCCTCTCTAGAACTTGCTCAAATCTGCTCAACAAGTCCTCTCTAGAACTTGCTCAAATATGCTCTACAAGTCCTCTCTAGAACTTGTCCAAATATGCTCAATAAGTCCTCTCAAGAACTTATCCAAATATGTATTGTAAGCTTCCACAAAGCTACACAAAATCAGTCCACAAGTCTCCTCAAAGACTTACCTCAAATCTGCTCAACAAGTCCACACAGAACTTGTCCAATCTCATAGAAACATAAAGAGAATTGTTAGAGACTCAATATGTTCTATACTAATCACAATGCTCAATTACTTTCAATCACTCTCTTAGAAACATAAGGAGAATTGTTAGAGACTCAATATGCTTCAAATTCAACTCAATGCTCAATCACTTTCTCAACTCAATTCAGAATATAGAATAGTTTGTTTTATGGAACTTGAACAATCACTTCACACATCCACTTGACTAGGCTCAACCAACTCTACTCAACCAATCACTCAATGAAATAATCCTTTCTCTCAAACCCTAGTCCAAGCATATAAACACCAACTCAAAATATTTCCAACAATGCTCAACAACAAATCTCACATAACAATGATACTCATGATCTTTGCAAACCCTAGTTCAAGTTCTTCACTCAATAACTCACTTCAACAACAATGCTTATAAAACAACTCTCACATAACAATGATACTCATGTTCTCTTCAAACCCTAGTTCAAGTTCTTTGCTCAACAACTCACTTCAACAACAATGCTTATAAAACAATCTTCCCATAGCAATGATACTCAAACCCTAATTCAAGTTCTTCTCACAACCAATGGCTTCAACAACAATGCTTATCAAACAAGGTTTAACAACAATTCTTTATTCCAGAAAACCTTGAAGCATTAACTCAACACACTCAATAGGAAACCCTAATCAAGTCCTTTTCACTCCAAACTTATTTTCCAGAAAACCAATCAATCAACTCAACTATGGAAGAATGTGCTCATACCTTTTTCTTGATGATGAAGGGATCTCATAAATCTGTCACAACCACAAACACTTCTATGCCAAGCTCAAAGAGGTTAGAAGATAAATCTTTCTCACAATGTAATGTAAAAACTCAATTACACCTTATCACTCCATCTTTCAAAACAACCATCAACATACATAAAATATTTATCCAATAACACCTTATAATCTCCCAATTAAAAATAAATTCAACATCCACCAAAATTAACTCAAAACCTCTTTAATCAGATTTAATGGCAAAAAGAACTTTGGCAAAAATCAAATCTACTTTCCTTATAACTCCAATAACATAAATCACTTATCAATAAAACAACCTTTCATAAACCCTTATAACTCCAAATAACACTTTATAGAAAACCTTAGGCAAATAAAATTTAATTAAAAATACCTTTGCCACTAGTGGGATTCGAACCCACAATCTCTGCCTCCACGAGCGCTCTAGCCATGGGCTTGACCACCATGTGCGCTAGACGCACGCTTGAAATCTTAGGAGCACTTCATGCTCTTTCTCCTAAGTCTGGCGCTCAAAACGAGCGCATGCCAAAAGGCTCTTCCCTTGGCGCTCAAGACGAACATGCAAACTAACCACCACGTGAATCGATCATGGTCACTTCCACTCCCAACGCTCTCACGAAATGCACGCTGCCAATGGACCACCCTATCCAATGGGAGTGAGGCCTTCTCCTCCCTTTTCATATTTTTCCCTAGCGCTAAAAGACAACACGAGTTTGTCTTCTTCCTCAACGATTGCATGAATTATCTTTCTCTTTGGTCGCATAAAATTTAATCGAAGAAGGTAAGTTCTAATGTTCTTTGGCATGGTATTTATACATGATTTCCCATTTTTCCATAGACGTCGATGCTCCACTAAGTTTGATGATGTCGACGCTTTTTAAAACCTTTTATAATTTATAAATTATTTAAATTCTAAAAGAATTTAAATTTTATAAATTATATTTATAAACCTTTGACTTTAATAAAAATTAAAGCCTTCCTTGGGATAAAATTTAAACCTTTAATTTGTACTCCATTGATTTGATGAAGATTATTCTACCACCATGGTTTTAATAAAAACCTTTAATTCTCCACCATTTTAACACAAACCCTTATAAAACAATATTTTGACAACTTTTCTTCAACTCTTTGCATTGTTCCTAGTGACAGTAATGGTGTACTCCATGGTATTAATGATAGCTTCATGTGTTCACTTTGACATCAATGACAACTTCTCACCTTGACATCAATGACAACTAAATGAGCTCAAAATGTCCAACAATCTCCCCCTTTGTCATTGATGGCAACCCAAATTATTTTTACTAAAAACTTGACCTTTCCTTTGTTCTGCCCTTGCTCCCCTGACTCAATGCTCTCTCAAATACCAAATCTCTCCCCTTACTCAAATCTCTCCCCCTTTGACATCAATGGAAAAGGGTCACCTTTGGGGCTCGGGGCTAAGAATGAGCCTCTTAGCTTAGCCCCTCCCCCACCTCCTCTTGAGGTGGTTAATTCTGAGGTGGGAGTATTTCTACTCCTAGAAAGCACTATTCTTTACCTTTATCCTCTCTTCTTCTTATCTGATCCTTCTGATTCCTCTGACTATTTCTTTCATATCCATGTTCCTGTCCATGTCTACATTCCTATCCATGTTCCTATTCCTATTCCTATTCATATCCATATTCTTTTCTTCTTCTGTTCATATCCATGTTCATATTCTTGTTCCTGTTCCTGCTTGATTCTGGAATGTCTGCTCTACACCACTTTGTTGTGTGACCATCATTATTGCACTTATAACACTTAATGTTATTATTCCTTGGAGGTGCAAATGTCTTAGGATTTCTCCTAGTGAAGCCATATCCTCTTCTATCATGAACCCTACAATTCATTGCCTTGTGACCAAACTGATTACATGAGTAGCAATACCCATGGAAAAGTTATATGTTCCCATATTCCTATCTTTCATGTGTCCTGCACTGTGAAGCCATGTGCCCAAACTTGTGACATGAAAAACATCTTCCATTGAAGCTTCCTTGTCTTGACCTCATTGGTCTCCTAGTCTCTCTTGACCTATTCTGATTGTTGTTCCATCTGTATCTTCTTTGTGCATTGTTCCTATCCTTGTTGAACTCTCTATTGTCCAACTCATCCTCAGATGTCTCACTTCCTTTTACACTATCTTCTTCTGAAGTATCTTCATCTGAAGTTTCTTCTCCTCCAAAACTTGAGGTTGAATTTCCTTCCCATTTCTTTTGAACCTGTTCAAATCCAAGACCTATTTTGCTTGATGTAGGCTTTTGTATCTTGATGAACTTATCCAAGTTCTTTGAGCTATTTTTGAACCCTTTTAGCTTGAATTTGGAGTCTTCTAAATCTTCTCTTAGTAGTGCCACTTCTTGTGCTAACTTTTCACATTCTAAGATCTTTGCTTCTAACTTATCCTTGAACCTTTTTGCCTTAGCCTTTGAATTTTCTAAATCCTCTATAAGCAATCTTCTCTCTTCATCACATTCTTGAAACTGAATTTCAAGTTTAGAGTGTTGCTTTCTTACCTTCTTTACCATGTCAAGGGCATAAATAAGTTCTCCCTTGAGATCATATCCATCCTTTTCTGAATATTCCTCTATTTGTTTACCTTTGTCCACATCTTTATTTTCTATTGGCTTGTCTTCTATAGGATCACCTACTTCTTCTTCTAATGCCATTAGAAGATTTTCATCTAGTCCTTCAAGTGTATCCTCATATTCATCATCACTGAAACTATAACCATCCCTTGTACAATTATCTTCAAGATGTCCAAAGTTACCACATCTAAAACACTTGAGAATTACTAGAGTCCTTTTCTTAACTTGTTCTTTTTCTTCAATCATAAATAGGACTTCATCTCTATCATTGTCTGAAAAACTAGCATCACTATCACTTGAGTACTTACTTGCCTTATCCGCATAGTAGCTCCTCTTTTGTCTTTGAAAGAACTTCTTTCCTTGTCTGCTTTGTCCATCCTTGCTCTTCTTTTGGTGCCTATATCTTTTTGATTCCCTATTCTTGTGATCCTATTTTTCTTCATCATTGTTATTCTTAGCTTCTTGAAAATCAGTTGCATAATGACCATACTTTCCACAATTGAAACATTTAATAGATCTTATATCTCTAGATCTTCTATAATCCTTATCTCTTCTACCATAATTAGCTTCTTCATCACTGGATGACTCATTGCTTGATTCTGACTTCTTACCCTTTGTCTTCTTGATTGCTTTGAATGTTGCTTCTTTCTGAGGATTTGGTTCCTCTTTTGTTCTTATCTCAAATGTTGTAAGCATACCAAGAAACATATCTCTTGTCAAAGTATCACCATCCATTGACACTTCTATAGCAGAAACATTTTCATTGAATATTTTTGGAAGAGTTCTTAAGACTTTATCACAAACATCTGATTCATCAATCTTCATTCCAAGTCCTTGCATAGCATTAACAACCTCATCAATTCAAAGTAGATAAGTACTAATATTTTCCTCATCCTTCATTCTTAATTCTTCAAATTGTCCTTTGAGATTTTGCATCTTTGCTTTCTTGACACATTTATCTCCTTCATATATATTTTGCAATTTATCCCACATTTCTTTTGCAGTTTGACAATGCATAACTTTCATAGACTCTGTTCTATGCAAACCTCTCAAAAGTGCATTCATTGCTTTTGAATTGTAATGTTGTAGGAGCTTACCTTCCTTATATGTAGGAGGATTAATTAAGGGATCATATCCAAATTCAACTACTTCCCAAATTTCATTGCCAAGTGCCATCAGGTAGATCTTCATTCTCATACTCCAATATATATAGTCACTTCCATCAAATACTGGTGCTGAATTATCTGAGGACACATTCTTAGAATCCATTGTGTTCTTGTTAGATTTTCCTTCAAGCTGTTAAACTCTTCTGAAGGAACCCGCTATGATACCAATTGAAGAACACAAGCTTATACTGAGAGGGGGGTGAACAATATAAGACCACTTTTTACTTTTCTTTCCAAATCAATATTATGCAATGTATAGATAGCAATATCAATAGTAGTAATCAAAGCAATGCACAAATCACCACACACAATAGAGACACCACAATTTACATGGTTCACCCAATGTGGGCTACTCCATGGAGAAAATATTTCACTAAAATTTTCTCAATCAATCTCTTGGGAATCCTTTCCCTATTACAATGTTTATGGACCTCTGTCCAAAGGAGACACCAATCCCCTAAATCAAGTTCATGGATCTCTATCCATAGGAGAACTCCTTCTCCTCTGCTCTGGCTGGTGATCCTCTAGAAGACTACTGCCTCCACTACACTGGCTTGTGGATCTCTCTCCATTGAAGACTCTTATCCCCACTCAGAAGACCTATCCTCACTACCCTAGCTAATGGATCTCTATCCACTGGAGACTACTATCCTCTCTACTCTATCACCTCCAAAGCTCTATCTCAAATCTACACTAAACATAGTCCTTCGATCTAGTACAACTCTACTCAATATCTATCTCTAGTCTAGCACAAACTTATCCTCAAATATGCACCAAACTCTACTCTCAAATCTGCACTAAACATAGTCCTTCAATCTAGCACAAATCTATCCACAAGTCCTCTCTAGAACTTTCTCAAATATACTCTACAAGTCCTCTCTAGAACTTGCTCAAATCTGCTCTACAAGTCCTCTCTAGAACTTGCTCAAATATGCTCTACAAGTCCTCTCTAGAACTTGCTCAAATATGCTCAACAAGTCCTCTCAAGAACTTATCAAATATATACTCTCACAAATCCTCTCAAAAACTTATCCACAAATAATCCTCAAAGACTTACCTCAAATCTACTCAACAAGTCCACACAGAACTTGTCCAATCTCATAGAAACATAAAGAGAATTGTTAGAGACTCAATATATTCTATACTAATCACAATGCTCAATTACTTTCAATCACTCTCTTAGAAACATAAGGAGAATTGTTAGAGACTCAATATGCTTCAAATTCAACTCAATGCTCAATCACTTTCTCAACTCAATTCAGAATATAGAATAGTTTATTTTATGGAACTTGAACAATCACTTCACACATCCACTTGACTAGGCTCAACCAACTCTACTCAACCAATCACTCAATGAAATAATCCTTTCTCTCAAACCCTAGTCCAAGCATATAAACACAACTCAAAATATTTCCAACAATGCTCAACAACAAATCTCACATAACAATGATACTCATGATCTTTGCAAACCCTAGTTCAAGTTTATAAAACAAAATCATTTTCTCTTTAAACCCTAGTTCAAGTTCTTCACAACTCACTTCAACAACAATGCTTATAAAACAATCTTCACATAGCAATGATACTCAAACCCTAATTCAAGTTCTTCTCACAACCAATGGCTTCAACAACAATGCTTATCAAACAAGGTTTTAACAACAATTCTTTATTCCAAAAAACCTTGAAGCATTAACTCAACACACTCAATAGGAAACCCTAATCAAGTCCTTTTCACTCCAAACTTATTTTCTAGAAAACCAATCAATCAACTCAACTATGGAAGAATGTGCTCATACATTTTTCTTGATGATGAAGGGATCTCATAAATCTGCCACAACCACAAACACTTCTATGCCAAGCTCAAAGAGGTTAGAAGATAAATCTTTCTCACAATGTAATGTAAAAACTCAATTACACCTTATCACTCCATCTTTCAAAACAACCATCAACATACATAAAATATTTATCCAATAACACCTTATAATCTCCCAATTAAAAATAAATTCAACATCCACCAAAATTAACTCAAAACCTCTTTAATCAAATTTTAATGGCAAAAAGAACTTTGGCAAAAATCAAATCCACTTTCCTTATAACTCCAATAACATAAATCAATTATCAATCAAACAACCTTTCATAAACCCTTATAACTCCAAATAACACTTTATAGAAAACATTAGGCAAATAAAATTTTAATTAAAAATACCTTTGCCACTAGTGGGATTCGAACCCACAATATCTGCCTCTGTGAGTGCTCTAGCCATGGGCTTGACCACCGTGTGTGCTAGATGCATGCTTGAAATCTTAGGAGCACTTTGTGCTCTTTCTCCTAAGTCTGGTGCTCAAAACGAGTGCATGCCAAAAGGCTCTTCCCCTTGGTGCTCAAGACGAACATGCAAACTAACCACCACGTGAATCGATCATGGTCACTTCCACTCCCAACGCTCTCATGAAACATGTGCTACCAATGGACCACCCTATCCAATGGGAGTGAGGCCTTCTCCTCCCTTTTTCGTCTTTTCCCTGGCGCTAAAAGACAACACGAGTTTGTCTTCTTCCTCAACGATTGCATGAATTATCTTTCTCTTTGGTCGCATAAAATTTAATCGAAGAAGGTAAGTTCTAATGTTCTTTGGCATGGTATTTATACATGATTTCCCCTTTTTCCATAGACGTCGGTGCTCCATGAAGTTTGATGATGTCGGCACTTTTTAAAACCTTTTATAATTTATAAATTATTTAAATTCTAAAAGAATTTAAATTTTATAAATTATATTTATAAACCTTTGACTTTAATAAAAATTAAAGCCTTCCTTGGGATAAAATTTAAACCTTTAATTTGTACTCCATTGATTTGATGAAGATTATTCTGCCACCATGGTTTTAACACAAACCCTTATAAAATAATATTTTGACAACTTTTCTTCAACTCTTTGCATTGTTCCTGGTGACAATAATGGTGTACTCCATGGTATTAATGATAGCTTCATGTGTTCACCTTGGCATCAATGACGACTTCTCACCTTGACATCAATGACAACTAAATGAGCTCAAAATGTCCAACAATATTCCCCTTTGTCATTGATGGCAACCCAAATTCTTTTTACTAAAAACTTGACCTTTCCTTTGTTCTGCTCCCTCTGGGACATTGCTCCCCTTGGCTCAATGCTCTCTCAAATACCAAATATCTCCCCCTTACTCAAATCTCTCCCACTTTGACATCAATGGCAAAGGGTCACCTTTGGGGCTCGGGGCTAAGAATGAGCCTCTTAGCTTAGCCCCTCCCCCACCTCTTCTTGAGGTGGTTAATTATGGGGTGGGAGTATTTCTACTCCCAGAAAGCACTATTCTTTACCTTTATCCTCTCTTCTTCTTATCTGATCCTTCTGATTCCTATAACTGTTTTTTTCAATGTTCCTATCCATGTCTACATTCCTATCCATGTTTATGTTCCTGTTCCTATTCATATCCATATTCATGTTCTCGTTCTTGTTCCTGTTCATATTCATATTCATGTTCCTATTCCTATTCTTGCTTGATTCTAGAATGTCTGCTCTACACCACTTTGTTGTGTGACCATCATTATTGCACTTATAAAACTTAATGTTATTATTCCTTGGAGGTGCAAATGTCTTAGGATTTCTCCTAGTGAAGCCATACCCTCTTATGTCATGAACCCTGCAATTCATTGCCTTGTGACCAAACTAATTACATGAGTAGCAATACCCATGGAAAAGCTATTTGTTCCCATATTCCTATCTTTCCTGTGTCCTACACTATGAAGCCATGTGCCCAAACTTATGACATGAAAAACATCTTCCATTGAAGTTTCCTTGTCTTGACCTCATTGGTCTCCTAGTCTCTCTTGACTTATTCTGATTATTGTTCCATCTGTATCTTCTTTGTGCATTGTTCCTGTATTTTTTGAAATCTCCATTGTCCAACTCATCCTCAGATGTCTCACTTCCTTTTACATTATCTTCTTCTGAAGTATCTTCATCTAAATTTTTTTCTCCTCCAAAACTTGAGGTTGATTTTCCTTCCCATTTCTTTTGAACCTATTCAAATCCAAGACCTATTTTTCTTGGTGTAAGCTTTTGTATCTTGATAAACTTATCCAAGTTATTTGAGCTATTTTTGAACCCTTTTAGCTTGAATTTGGAGTCTTCTAAATATTCTCTCAGTAGTGCCACTTCTTGTGCTAACTTTTCACATTCTAAGATATTTTCTTCTAACTTATCTTTGAACCTTTTTGCCTTAGCCTTTGAATTTTCTAAATCCTCTATAAGCAATATTCTCTCTTCATCACATTCTTGAAACTAAATTTCAAGTTTAGAGTGTTTCTTTCTTACCTTCTTTACCATGTCAAGGGCATAAATAAGTTCTCCCTTGAGATCATATCCATCCTTTTCTAAATATTCCTCTATTTGTTTGCCTTTGTCCACATATTTATTTTCTATTGGCTTATCTTCTATAGGATCACCTACTTCTTCTTCTAATGCCATTAGAAGGTTTTCATCTGGTCCTTCAAGTGCATCCTCATATTCATCATCACTAAAACTATAACCATCCCTTGTACAATTATATTCAAGATGTCCAAAGTTACCACATCTAAAACACTTGAGAATTACTGGAGTCCTTTTCTTAACTTGTTTTTTTCTTCAATCATAAATAGGACATCATATCTATCATTATATGAAAAATAGAATCAATATCACTTGAGTACTTACTTGCTTTATCCGCATAGTATCTTCTCTTTTGTCTTTGAAAGAACTTCTTTCTTTGTCTGCTTTGTCCATCCTTGCTCTTCTTTTGGTGCCTGTATCTTTCTTATTACCTGTTCTTGTGATCCTATTTTTCTTCATCATTGTTATTATTAGCTTCTTGATAGTCAGTTGCATAATGACCATACTTTGCACAATTAAAACATTGAATAGATCTTATATCTTTAGATATTATTGAATCCTTATTCCTTTTGCCATAATTTTCTTCTTCATAACTGGAGGACTCATTGCTTGATTCTAACTTCTTACCCTTTATCTTCTTGATTGCTTTGAATGTTGCTTCTTTCTAAGTATTTGGTTCCTCTTTTGTTCTTATCTCATGTGTTGTAAGAATACCAAGCAACATATCTCTTGTCAAAGTATCACCATCCATTGACACTTCTATAGCAAAAACCTTTTCACTGAATATTTTTGGAAGAGTTCTTAAAACTTTATCACAAACATCCGATTCATCAATCTTCATTCCAAGTCCTTGCATAGCATTAAAAACCTCATCAATTCAAAGTATATAAGTACTAATTTTTTCCTCATCCTTCAAATTATCCTTTGAGATTTTACATCTTTTCTTTCTTGACACATTTATCTATTGAGCAAAGTGCAGCAAACAGTATTGTCATTGTTGTCAACACAGTCAGACAAATTTATTGATGCAATGGACAAGAGTTTATTGAACAGCAAGGTGCAACCAAAGTACAATGGATAGGAGTTCAGTGTTGAGCAAGGTGTTGTAGGAGGATTGTCATTGGTCAATATAGTCAGTTAGATCTAATGATGCAATGGACAGGCAGTTCAGAAGTCACTTAGATGCAGAGGATAAAGTTCAAAAGTTAGTCAGATCATGAGTCCTTAAATGATAGATGCACAGAAATAGAAAACATAATTCAGAATGAGAAGAAGAAGTCTTCAGAACCTGAGATGTCAAGAAGCGAAAAGGTTTTTTTTTGAAAACCAAGGCAGTAAAAATAAAAAGTTTTATTTAAAATCAAGGATAACACATTTGAAATGGGTTTTTCTTAAAACCCAAGTTGGCTCTTCGTTTCGTTGAAAAAGATGCCCCGGTGATGAAGATATTTAATTTTAAATATTGAGTTTAAATTTTAAAGGTTTTTTGTGAAAACCAAGGTAGTCAAAATAAAAGGTTTATTTAAAACCATGGATAACAGAATTGAAATGGGTTTTTCTTAAAACCCAAGTTGGCTCTTCGTTTCGTTGAAAAATATGCCCCGGTGATGAAGATATTTAATTTTAAATATTTAGTTTAAATTTTATTTTATTTAAAATTTAAATTAGAATATTAAATTAAATTAAAAGGGCCGACGTGTTACTATTTCATGGCAATAAGCTACAGGAAGGTGACGAAGGTGGAGAAGAGTTTGAGGCCGACAAAGTTAAATCTGGGCCGATGGATTTTAGGGTTTGGCAGCTGACAATTTCTAGGGTTTTGTAGCCGACATTCTTAGGGTTACAACCGACGAATTTTAGGGTTTGGCAGCTGACAAATTCTAGGGTTTCTCAGTCAACGTTCTTCTAGGGTTTGCCTCTAAAATTTCTTCTATAAAAGCAAGGGTTCTTCGAGTTTGAAGTATGGGGTGTTAAGATAAAGTGGGAATGCGAGCATAGTGTTTGTGAAAGTGAAGTTCGTGTTGAGCAGAGAGCAGAATGTGAAACGACACAGAGTGTGCAAAGCGTGTGCGCAGAGAAAGCAGAGTGTGCAGAGAAGCGTGAAGGGCAAAGTTGATTGCAAAGTCTGGCTGTAGTAGTGCAAGCAGACTGTGTGAAGTGATTACGCAAGAGAGAGCAGAGTGCATAGAGATTGCAAAGGTGATGTAGACCAGTTAGAGTCTTGCAATAACAAAGGTATATGTCAAACATTTTTTATTCAATATTGAAGTCCAGTTGGTGCTGGAAAATTAAGGGGTTGGTGCCTCTTTCCAGTTGGTGCTGGCAAATTAAGGGGTTGGTGCCTCTTTCCAGTAGAGTGCTGGTAAAATAGGAGTTGGTGCTCCATTCTGTTGAAGCAGATAAAGTTAAGGGGTTGGTGCTCCTTCCAGTTGGTGCTGGTAAACAAATTGTAAAGTTGGTGCTTTGCAAGAGGTTGGATTTGGATGGGAGTCCAAGCAGCCATTCTTTTTGAGGAGTAGCCATTTTGGTGAACCTCGTTAAAAATCTGTGTTGTGTGATGTTCTCTTGCGGTACTTATTATATTTGTTTATAAGTTTTATCTGCTGCAAATTTTTTTTGAGCTGTCTATTCATGTTTTGGAATGCTACACTGATTCACCCCCCCTCTCAGTGTCATTGGGATTACAACAATTTGGTATCAGAGCCAAGTTCCCAGTTCAGGCTTAATCAGTCTGGGTTGATCTTGGATTATTACACAAATGGCAAAGAAAGGCAAAAGTGGAACCATGAGACACAAGAAGAAAAGAACACACAGGGTCATGAAAGAAAATGAAGATGAATCAAACAGTGGAGAAAAGGCCAAGAGACAACTCGATCATGATGCAAGTTCTCTAGGTACAAAATTTTTTATTTGCGATCAACTCGATCATAATGAATGTCAGTGCCATGGTTCTAATAGCAGTGAAGTTGAAGATGATCCATTCAAAATTGGTAAAGAAACAGATTTAGAACAAGAATATGATGAAGAAGAAAGTGATGTAGAAGCAAATTGGGAACATAAACTAATTTCAGCTCTCTGGTTAAAAAGGTTGAGGATGCAGAAGATATAATCACCAGTTTGAAAGTACAGACAGAAGATTACAAGAAAATTTCTAAAAATCTCGAAATGCAGTTAACCATGAAATCAGAGTATTGCAGTAAGCTAGAAGAAGAGATAGACGGTCTAAGAATACAGACAGAAGAGATGAATAAGAAAGTTAATGTATGTAGCAAACATGAAGAAGATTCCAACAAAATAGTTAGCAATCTGAAGCTGCAAATAGAAGAGTTCAAAAGGATTGAAGAAACTCTTAGGTCTCAGATCAATGAGAAAGAGACTATTTGATGCAAACAAGAAGAAAATATTATCTCTTTGAAGAAACAACTGGAAGAGGCCAATACAAATCTTAAATTCGAGAAGAGCACAGAATTGCTAGATAAAATGATAAATTATCAGAGAAGCTCCACGGATAAGCATGGTCTTGGGTATGAAGCTGAAAAACCCCCATCGTCCAAATATGCAGAGAAAAAGGAGCTCACCGTTGAAGGATCAAAGCATAAAAAGTCTGAAGCTGAACAACCTTCATCATCCAACTCTACAGAGAAGAAAAATTTCACTATTGAAGGGTTGGAGCAAGAAAAGATTAAAGCTGTATCTTCAAAAGAAAGAAAATATCAAAGGAGATTTACAGCAAAGCAGCCACAACAAAAGAGGTTCTACCACTCTCACTTTTTTCATGCTAACACTTTTAATGGCTATTGTTTCAGATGTAACCAGTATGGTCACAAGGCAACTTATTGTGGATTAAATAATAAATCAAAGAGTTATGCTAGTCAAAATACATCTCGCATATCCGAGTGAACACTTTGTACAATGTTTTCAATGCAATGGTCATGGGCACATAGCAAGGTTTTTTCCAAGCACTTCTGTATCAAATCTAAGGCAAAACAAGTAGATTTCATAAGACGCAAAGAACACAACACAGACAGGGAATAAATCAGGTTCATAGAAGAAAGGAAAATAATCATTCATCATGGATGCATAAGAGACAACCACACCGAGAGAGATATTCGAGTTCACACAATGATGCAAAATAGGGACGCAGGTGAAAAATCCAAGCCCAAGGTCAAGAAAGTCTGGAGAAAGAAAGAAGAGAGGAAATCGTGTCTCCTTGAACTAAAGGAGATTGCTCTTCTGCTGCACTAAGCAACTCCAGGTAACACATCCTCAAGGGAAGCATTTTGAAAAAGGTTTTATTTTATTGCTCTTATATGTTTGTTGGATTAACCTGAGGATGAAAGGCAAGTAGTAAGGAGGAGTTGCACTATAGTTGTTTAAATTTATTTCAGTTCATATGGTTGTTTGTGGAAGTGCCATGAAGGTTGGAGATTAAATGGAGAGTCGCCACCATTTCTAGTATTGTTGTATGTCATTGTTGTACTATTGATGGTTCTTACTATAACTGTTCAAAGCCATGAAATGTAACAGTTCAGATAATTTGATTAGTGAAAGAATGATTGCCCCAGCTGTGTATTTGTGTTTCGATAATAGCAACGATGTTTTTGTTTGACGCTTGATGTGAATATTGTCGGATCTTTCATGACACCTTGGTGAATATATTTAATTCACGTACAGTTTTGTTTTAACTATTTATTTAATGCCAATCCAAGGATAAGAAGCTTGAGGCTGAGTAAGGTGCACTACGGTTGGCCATAAAGTGTTTGACAAAATGTCTTCTTCCGACATGCATAGTTGAAAGTAAGAGTTGGCAGTAAAATTGTAGTGCTGGACAAAAATTGGTACAGAAGTGAGTCACTTGTCAATTCTGATGACAAAAGTGAAATCAGCATGTTGAATGGGAAGATTGAAGAAAAATTTTTTTAATGAGCAGCCAGATGATTTCCAGCCTGGTGATGAATATGTTTGGTACTTGCACAGAGTTGAAAGTGGATTGAGGTAGCCTGCTGGATTCTCACTACAGAGAGAGACAAACAACTGTCATTGGGTTCAAGCTTGTTGAGAATATATCCAAGATGCATGGTGAAGTTGTATGCAGATGTTGCTGGCATTGCAGAACAAAAAGTTGGCTATATAAGATTATTGTATGCCTTCACTAACAATGGACAAGTTTGAGTTTGCAAGGTAACAGAGGGTAGTTGCATAGAAGACAGTGGTTCAGTCATGTTCTTACACATGTTATATTGGTGAAGTTGATGGTGATGGTGTCATTCACTGGTTATTGCTGCTATTCACATTGTTGATTTTATTGATGCCTATTATGCTTATCATGATGTTGTCAATCAGTGAAATGAAGTGGTCTTGGACTCAGGGGGAGCATTTGTGTATTTGTTTTTCTTCTTGTTCATGCTTGGAATATTTGCTAATTGTAATAATTTGTGTCTAAGAATGTTGTGCATAGACTCAGGGGGAGTCTGCAGCAGCCCTTTGGTATTATTGTCAAAGGGGGAGAAGATTTACAGGAAAATTGCACATGTGTTGCCAACAATTCCAAAGGGGGAGATTGTTGAGCAAAGTGCAGCAAACAAGTATTGTCATTGTTGTCAACACAGTCAGACAAATTTATTGATGCAATGGACAAGAGTTTATTGAACAGCAAGGTGCAGCCAAAGTACAATGGATAGGAGTTCAGTGTTGAGCAAGGTGTTGTAGGAGGATTGTCATTGGTCAATATAGTCAGTTAGATCTAATGATGCAATGGACAGGCAGTTCAGAAGTCACTCAGATGCAGAGGATAAAGTTCAAAAGTTAGTCAGATCATGAGTCCTTAAATGATAGATGCACAGAAACAGAAAACATAATTCATAATGAGAAGAAGTCTTCAGAACCTGAGATGTCAAGAAGCGAAAAGGTTTTTTTTTGAAAACCAAGACAGTCAAAATAAAAAGTTTTATTTAAAATCATGGATAACATATTTGAAATGGGTTTTTCTTAAAACCCAAGTTGGCTCTTCGTTTCGTTGAAAAATATGCCCCAGTGATGAAGATATTTAATTTTAAATATTGAGTTTAAATTTTAAAGGTTTTTTGTGAAAACCAAGGTAGTCAAAATAAAAGGTTTATTTAAAACCATGGATAACAGACTTGAAATGGGTTTTTCTTAAAACCCAAGTTGGCTCTTCGTTTCGTTGAAAAAGATGCCCCGATGATGAAGATATTTAATTTTAAATATTTAGTTTAAATTTTATTTTATTTAAAATTTAAATTAGAATATTAAATTAAATTAAAAGGGCCGACGTGTTACTATTTCGTGGCAATAAGCTACAGGAAGGTGACGAAGGTGGAGAAGAGTTTGAGGTCGACAAAGTTAAATCTGGGCCGACGGATTTTAGGGTTTGGTAGTCGATAATTTCTAGGGTTTTGTAGCCGACATTCTTAGGGTTACAGCTGACGGATTTTAGGGTTTTGCAGCTGACAAATTCTAGGGTTTCTCAGTCAACGTTCTTCTAGGGTTTGCCTCTAAAATTTCTTCTATAAAAGCAAGGGTTCTTCGAGTTTGAAGTATGGGGTGTTAAGATAAAGTGGGAATGCGAGCATAGTGTTTGTGAAAGTGAAGTTCGTGTTGAGCAGAGAGCAGAATGTGAAACGACACAAAGTGTGCGAAGCGTGTGCGCAGAGAAAGCAGAGTGTGCAGAGAAGCGTGAAGGGCAAAGTTGATTGCAAAGTCTGGCTGTAGCAGTGCAGCAGACTGTGTGAAGTGATTACGCAAGAGAGAGTAGAGTGCATAGAGATTGCAAAGGTGATGTAGACCAGTTAGAGTCTTGCAATAACAAAGGTATATGTCAAACATTTTTTATTCAATATTGAAGTCCAGTTGGTGCTGGCAAATTAAGGGGTTGGTGCCTCTTTCCAGTTGGTGCTGGTAAACAAATTGTCCAGTTGGTGCTGGCAAATTAAGGGGTTGGTGCCTCTTTCCAGTAGGTGCTGGTAAAATAGGAGTTGGTGCTCCATTCTGTTGAAGCAGATAAAGTTAAGGGGTTGGTGCTCCTTCCAGTTGGTGCTGGTAAACAAATTGTAAAGTTGGTGCTTTGCAAGAGGTTGGATTTGGATGGGAGTCCAAGCAGCCATTCTTTTTGAGGAGTAGCCATTTTGGTGAACCTCGTTAAAAATATGTGTTGTGTGATGTTCTCTTGCGGTACTTATTATATTTTTTATAAGTTTTATCTGCTGCAAATTTTTTTTTGAGCTGTCTATTAATGTTTTGGAATGCTACACTGATTTACCCCCCCTCTCAGTGTCATTGGGATTACAACATTATCTCCATATATATTTTGTAAAATTTTCCATATTTCTTTTGCAGTTTGACAATGCATAACCTTCATAGACTTTGTTCTATGCAAACCTCTCAAAATTGCATTCATTGCTTTTGAATTATAATGTTTTAGGAGCTTACCTTCCTTATATATAATAGGATGAATTAAGGGATCATATCCAAATTCAACTACTTCCCAAATTTCATTGCTAACTACCATCAGGTAGATCTTCATTCTCATACTCCAATAAATATAGTCATCTCCATAAAATACTGGTGCTGAATTATCTAAGGACACATTCATAAAATCCATTGTGTTCTTGTTATCTTTTCCTTCAAGTTGTTAAACTCTTCTGAAGTAACCCACTATGATACCAATTGAATAACACAAGCTTATACTAAGAGGTGGTGAACAGTATAAGACCATTTTTTTACTTTTATTTCCAAATCAATATTATCTAATGTATAAATAGCAATATCAATAGCAATAATTAAAGCAATGCATAAATCATCACACATAATAGAGACACCACAATTTACGTGGTTCACCCAATGTGGGCTACTCCATGGAGAAAATATTTCACTAAAATTTTCTCAATCAATCTCTTGGGAATCCTTTCCCTATTATAATGTTTATGGACATCTATCCAAAGGAGACACCAATCCCCTAAATCAAGTTCATGGATCTCTATCCACAGGAGAACTCCTTATCCTATGCTCTATCTAGTAATCCTCTAGAATACTACCACCTCCACTTCATTGGCTTGTGGATCTCTCTCCACTGAAGACTCTTGTGCCCACTAAGAAGACTTGTCCTCATTACATTGGCTAATGGATATCTATCCACTGGAGACTACTATTCTATATGCTCTGTCACCTCCAAATATCTATCTCAAATTTACACTAAATATAGTCTTTAGATCTAGTACAACTTTGCTCAATATCTATCTCTGGTCTAGCACAAACCTGTCCTCAAAATATGCACCAAAATCTACTCTCAAATATGCACTAAACATAGTCCTTCAGTCTAGCACAAATCTATCCACAAGTCCTCTCTAGAACTTGCTCAAATTTGCTCTACAAGTCCTCTCTAGAACTTTTCCAAATCTTCTCAATAAGTTCTCTCAAGAACTTGCTCAAATATTCTCTACAATTCCTCTCTAGAACTTGCTCAAATATGCTCTACAAGTCCTCTCTAGAACTTTCTCAATATGCTCTACAAGTCCTCTCTAGAACTTGTCCAAATCTGCTCAATAAGTCCTCTCAAGAACTTATCCAATCTCATAGAAACATAAGGATAATTGTTAGAGACTCAATATGTTCTATACTAATTTACAATTCTTAATTACTTTCAATCACTCTCTTAGAAACATGAGGAGAATTGTTAAAGACTCAATATGTTTCCAATTCAACTCAATGCTCAATCACTTTCTCAACTCAATTCAAAATATAGAATAGTTTGTTTTATGGAACTTGAACAATCACTTCACACATCCACTTGACTAGGCTCAACCAATCACTCAATGAAATAATCCTTGCTCACAAACCCTAGTCCAAGCATATAAACATCAACGTAAAATGTTTCCAACAATGCTCAACCACAAATCTCACATAACAATGATACTCATGTTCTTTTCTAACCCTAGTTCAAGTTCTTTGCACAACTCACTTCAACAACAATGCTTATATAACAATCCTAACATTGCAATTATACTCAAACCCTACTTCAAGTTTTTCTCTCAACCAATGGCTTCAACAACAATGCTTATTAAACAATCTTCACATAGCAATGATACTCAAACCCTAGTTCAATTTTTTCTCTCAACCAATGGCTTCAACAACAATGCTTATAAAATAAGGTTCACATAATAACTCTTTAGACAAAAAAACCTTGAAGTATTAACTCAAACACACTTAATAAGGAAGCCCTAATCAAATCCTTTTCACTCCAAACTTATTTTCAAACAATAAATCAATCAACTCAACTATGGAAGAATGCACTCATACATTTTTCTTGATGATTGAAGGATCTCATAAATCTGCTACAACCACAACCACTTCTATGCCAAACTCAAAGAGGTTAGAAGATAAATATTTCTCACAATGTAATGTAAAAACTCAATTACACCTTATCACTTTATATTTCAAAACAACCATCAACATACATAAAATATTTATCCAATAACACCTTATAATCTCCCAATTAAAAATAAATTCAACATCCACAAAAATTAACTCAAAATCTCTTTACTCATATTTAATGGCAAAAAGAACTTTGGAAAAATTAAATCTACTTTCCTTATAACTCCAATAACATAAATCACTTATCAATCAAAGAACCTTTCATAAAACCTTATAACTCCAAATAACACTTTATATAAAACCTTAGGAAAATAAAATTTAATTAAAAATACATTTGCCACTAGTGGGATTCAAACCCACAATCTCTGCCTCCATGAGTGCTCTAGTCGTAGGCTTGACCATCATGTGTTCTAGATGCACGCTTGAAATCTTAGGAGCACTTCATGCTCTTTCTCCTAAGTCTAGAACTCAGAACAAGTGCATGCCAAAAGGCTTTCCCCTTGGCACTCAAAATGAACACGCAAACTAACCATCACACGTATCGATCATGGTCACTTCCACTCCCAATGCTCTCACAAAACATGCGCTACAAATGGACCACCCTATCCAATGGTAGTGAGGCCTTCTCCTTCCATTTTCATATTTTTCCTTGGCGCTAAAATACAACACGGGTTTGTCTTCTTCCTCAATGATTGCACGAATTCTCTTTCTCTTTGGTCTTATAAAATTTAATCGAATAAGGTAACTTCTAGTGTTCTTCAGTGTGGTATTTATACATGATTTTCCATTTTGCCATAGACGTCGATGCTCCATGAATTTTGATGATGTCAACGCTTTTTAAAACCTTTTATAATTTATAAATTATTGAAATTCTAAAAGAATTTAAATTTTATAAATTATATTTATAAACCTTTGACTTTAATCAAAATTAAAGCCTTCCTTAGGATAAAATTTAAACCTTTAATTTGTACTCCATTGATTTTATGAAGATTATTCTGCCACCATGGTTTTAACACGAACTCTTTTTAAACAATATTTTGACAACTTTTCTTCAAGTATTTCAATTGTTCCTGGTGACAGTAATGGTGTACTCCATGGTATTAATGATAGCTTCAT
The DNA here is from genome assembly GCA_028583015.1 of Wollemia nobilis. Taxonomy (NCBI): domain Eukaryota; kingdom Viridiplantae; phylum Streptophyta; class Pinopsida; order Araucariales; family Araucariaceae; genus Wollemia; species Wollemia nobilis. Next base: position 2,377,736 of record JAQPPZ010017070.1, read on the forward strand.
ATGTTCTCTTTGAAATCAATGATGACTTATCACCTTGACATAAATGACAACTAAATGAGCTCAAAACATCCAATAATATCCCCCTTTTTCATTGATGGCAACCTAAATTATTTTTACTAAAAAATTAACCTTTCCTTTGTTCTGCTCCCCCTAGGACATTGCTCCCCCTATCTCAATGCTCTCTAAAATACCAAAGCTCTCCCCCTTACTCAAATCTCCTCCCATTTGAATTCAATGGCAAAGGGTCACCTTTGGGTCTCGGGGCTATGAATGAGCCTCTTAGCTTAGCCCCTCCCCCACCTCCTCTTGAGGTGGTTAATTTTGGGATGGGAGTATTTCTACTCCCATAAAGCATTGTTCTTTACCTTTATTCTCTCTTCTTATCCGATCCTTCTGATTCCTCTAATTGTTTCTTTCAATGTTCCTGTCTATGTCTACATTCATCTCAATGTTCATGTTCTTGTTTTTATTCCTGTTTTTGTTCCTGTTCATATACATATTCTTGTTCTTGTTCCTATTCCTTTTCATATCCATATTCCTATTCATGTTCTTGTTCCTGCTTGATTCTAGAATGTCTGCTCTACACCACTTTGTTGTGTGAGGATCATTATTGCACTTTTAATACTTAATATAATTATTCCTTTGAGGTGTAAATATCTTAGGATTTATCCTAGTGAATCCATACCCTCTTTCATCATGAACCCTGCAGTTAATTGCCTTGTGACCAAATTGATTACATGAGTAGCAATACCCATGGAAAAATTATTTGTTCCTATATTCCTATCTTTCCTGTGTCCTACACTGTGAAGCCATGTAACCAAACCTATGACATGAAAAACATATTCCATTGAAGTTTTCTTGTCTTGACCTCATTGATCTCCTAGTCTCTCTTGACTTATTCTAATTGTTTTTCCATTTGTATCTTCTTTGTGCATTGTTTCTATATTTGTTGAACTCTCTATTATCCAACTCATCCTCAGATGTCTCACTTCCTTTTACATTGTCTTCTTCTAAAGTATCTTCATCTAAATTTTCTTCTCCTCCAAAAATTGAGGTCGAATTTCCTTCCCATTTCTTTTGAACCTATTCAAATCCAAGACCTATTTTGTTTGATGTAGGCTTTTGTATCTTGATAAACTTATCCAAGTTCTTTGAGCTATTTTTGAACACTTTTAGCTTGAATTTGGAGTCTTTTAAATGTTCTCTCAATAGTTCCACTTCTTGTGCTAAATTTTCACATTCTAAGATATTTTCTTCTAACTTATCTTTGAACCTTTTTGCCTTAGCCTTTGAATTTTCTAAATCCTCTATAAGCAATATTCTCTCTTCATCACATTCCTAAAACTAAATTTCAAGTTTAGAGTGTTGATTTCTTACATTCTTTACCATTTCAAGGGCATAAATAAGTTCTCCCTTGAGATCATATCCATCCTTTTCTAAATATTCCTCTATTTCTTTATATTTTTCCACATCTTTAATTTCTATTGGCTTATCTTCTATACGATCACCTACTTCTTCTTCTAATTCCATTAGAAGGTTTTCATATGGTCCTTCAAGTGCATACTCATATTCATCATCACTAAAACTATAACCATCTCTTGTGCATTTATCTTAAATATGTCCAATTTTACCACATCTAAAACACTTGAGAATTATAGGAGTCCTTTTCTTAACTTGTTATTTTTATTCAATCATAAATAGGAATTCATCTCTATCATTGTCTGAAAAACTAGCATCACTATCACTTAAGTACTTGCTTTATCTGTATAGTAGCTTCTATTTTGTCTTTGAAATAAATTCTTTCCTTGTCTACTTTATCCATCCTTGCTCTTCCTTGTCTCCCAAATTTCATTGCCAAGTGCCATTAGGTAGATCTTCATTCTCATACTCCAATACATATAGTCACTTCCATCAAATACTGGTTTTGAATTATCTGAGGACACATTATTAAAATACATTTTCTTCTTGTTATATTTTTCTTCAAGCTGTTAAACTCTTATGAAGGAACTCGCTATGATACCAATTGAAGAACACAAGCTTATACTAATAGGTGGGTGAACATTATAAGACCGCTTTTTACTTTTCTTTCTAAATCAATACTATGTAATGTATAGATAGCAATATAAACAACAATAATAAAAGCAATGCATAAATCATCACACACAATAGAGACACCATAATTTACGTGGTTCACCCAATTTGGGCTACTCCATGGAGAAAATATTTCATTAAGATTTTCTCAATCAATATCTTGGTAATCCTTTCCCTATTACAATATTTATGGACCTCTATCCAAAGGAGACATCAATACCCTAAATCAAATTCATGGATATCTATTCATAGGAGAACTCCTTCTCCTCTTGGTGATCCTCTAGAAGACTATTGCCTCCACTGCACTAGCTTATGGATCTCTCTCCACTCAAGACTCTTGTCCCTAATTAGAAGACCTATCCTCACTACCCTAGCTAATGGATCTCCATACACTAGAGACTGCTATCCTCTCTGCTCTCTCACCTATAAATATCTATCTCAAATATATACTAAACACATTCCTTCGATCTAGTACAACTTTGCTCAATATTTGTATCTGGTTTGGCACAAACCTATCCTCAAAATTTACACCAAACTCTGCTCTCAAATCTGCACTAAACATAGTCCTTCGGTCTAGCACAAATCTATCCACAAGTCCTCTCTATAACTTGCTCAAATTTTCTCTACAAGTCCTCTCTAGAACTTTTCCAAATCTGCTCAATAAGTCCTCTCAAGAACTTGCTCAAATTTTCTCTACAAGTCCTCTCTAGAACTTGCTCAAATTTACTCTACAAATGCTCTCTAGAACTTTCTCAATCTGCTCTACAAGTACTCTCTATAACTTGTCCAAATCTTCTCAATAAGTCCTCTCAAGAACTTATACAAAAACAAAGAAACATAAGAAGAATTGTTAGAGACTCAATATGTTCTATACTAATCATAATGCTCAATTACTTTCAATCACTCTAAGAAACATAAGCAGAATTATCAAAGACTCACATGATTCAAATTCAACTCAATGCTCAATCACTTTCTCAACATAATTTAGAATATAGAATAGTTTATTTTATGGAACTTGAACAATCACTTCACACATCCACTTTACTAGGCTCAACCAACTCTACTCAACCAATCACTAAATGAAATAATCCTTGCTCACAAATCCTACTCCAAGCATATAAAAATCAACTCAAAATGTTTACAACAATGCTCAACCACAAATATCACATAAAAATGATACTCATTTTCTTTTCAAACCCTAGTTCAAGTTCTTTTCACAACAACTCACTTCAACAACAATGCTTATAAAACAATCCTCACATTGCAATGATACTCAAACCCTAGTTCAAGTTTTTCTCTCAACCAATGGCTTCAACAAAAATTCTTATTAAACAATATTCACATAGCAATGATACTCAAACCCTAGTTCAAGTTTTTATCTCAACCAATGGCTTCAAAAACAATGCTTATAAAATAAAGTTCACATAACAACTCTTTAACCCAAAAAACCTTGAAGCATTAACTCAAACACACTCAATAAGGAAGCCCTAATCAAATCCTTTTCACTCCAAAATTATTTTCAAAAAATCAATCAATCAAATCAACTATGGAAGAATGTACTCATACCTTTTTCTTGATGATTGAAGGATATCATAAATCTGCCACAAACACAACCACTTCTATGCCAAACTCAAAGAGGTTAGAAGATAAATATTTCTCACAATGTAATGTAAAAACTCAATTACACCTTATCACTCCATATTTCAAAAAAAACATCAACATACATAAAATATTTATCCAATATCACCTTATAATTAGAATAAATTCAACATCCACAAAAATTAACTCAAAACCTCTTTACTTAGATTTAATGGTAAAAAGAACTTTGGCAAAAATTAAATCTACTTTCCTTATAACTTCAATAACATAAATCACTTATCAATCAAACAACCTTTCATAAACCCTTATAACTCCAAATAATACTTTATGGAAAACCTTAGGCAAATAAAATTTAATTAAAAATACCTTTGCCACTAGTGGGATTTGAACCCACAATCTCTGCCTTCATGAGCGCTCTATCTGCAGGCTTGAACACCACGTGTGCTAGATGCATGCTTGAAATATTAGTATCACTTCGTGCTCTTTCTCCTAATATTGGTGCTCAAAACAAGTGCATGCCAAAAGGCTTTCCCCTTGGCACTCAAAATGAACACGTAAACTAACCACCACTTGAATCAATCGTGGTCACTTCCATTCCCAACGCTCTCATGAAACACGCACTGCCAATGGACCACCCTTTCCAATTGGAGTGAGGCATTATCCTCCCCTTTTCATCTTTTTCTCTGGTTCTAAAAGACAACACGAGTTTGTCTTCTTCCTCAATGATTGCACAAATTATCTTTCTCTTTGGTCGCATAAAATTTAATCGAAGAATGTAACTTCTAAAGTTCTTCGATGTGGTATTTATACACGATTTACTCTTTTGCCATAGACGTCGGTGCTCCATGAAGTTTATGACTTCGATGTCATTTAAAACCTTTTATAATTTATAAATTATTTAAATTCTAAAATAATTTAAGTTTTATAAATTATATTTATAAACGTTTGAATTTAATCAAAATTAAAGCCTTCCTTGGGATAAAATTTTAACCTTTAATTTGTACTCAATTGATTTGATGAAGATTATTCTGCCACCATGGTTTTAACACAAACCCTTATAAAATAATATTTTAACAACTTTTCTTCAACTCTTTGCATTGTTCCTGGTGACAGTAATGATGTACTCCATGGTATTAATGATAGCTTGATATGGTCACCTTGACATCAATGACGACTTTTCACCTTGACATCAATGACAACTAAATGAGCTCAAAATGTCAAAAAAACTAAATATAGTATGATTTAGTGGTTGATTGAACAAGTATTTATAGGAATACTTAGAATTAGAAGGGGATATTTGGAGATAGGCTATTTTTTGCTTTAGTTGATCTAATTTAGATTCTTGATTTTTTAATTATTCTATCCTAGAGTTTATGCTATGATAGTCATGGAGAAGTGGTTTTAAAGGTGCTTGAGGTATGACCAAAGAATATTGTGAACTAATACAAGTATAATATGGAGATTTTGGAAGGTACGGTACCAAAGGTGATATCCTACATCTTATACCTAGATCACTTAGTTCAATAGCTTTGATAAATGTAGGACAAGTAGTAGGAGATACAGTTGTTTGAGCAAGACTCACATTTGCACTAGTGGAACTAGGAGATGTATTGGTGAAAATAAAAGGATTGAAGAACTAGGTGGCATCCCTAAATTAAGTGTGTCTTCCATGTTGGCTTGTTGAGAAAATGGGTAACTCATGTTATCTCTTAAGAGTTCATCTTGAGATAAGGAGTGATGATGTATTGAAGGTTGATCCCCTTGGGTCCTAATATTTTCATCAATAGGATTAGGTTGTAAAGCATTGAGGTTTGGAGTATCTTGTGTGGAAATGGAATTAGAAGGAAAGGAGATATTCATAAGGTTATATTTCCTCAAGGGAGTGCTTTGTTTATTATTATTGTTTTATATGGAAATGGGTGTAGAATAGGAGGGTAATTGATTGGAATTTTATTCTAAGGGGTAATACTTAATGGAATCTTCCTTTAAGGGAATGTCTTGTTCATTGCTAATGTTCTCCTTAATGGAATCTTCCTTTAAGGGAATGTCTTGTTCATTTCTAATGTTCTCCTTAATGGAATCTTCCTTAAATGGATAATACTTAATGGAATGTCTTGTTCATTGCTAATATTTTCCTTGATGGAATATTCCTTTAAAGGGTAATCCTCAATGGAGTCTTCCTTTAAGGGAGTGTCTTGTTCATTGCTAATGTTATAAATAAATTCATTGATAATTTATTCATGCTCTTATGAACGAGTTGCTACATGACTAAGGGACCTAAGAGTTCTCTTTTTATCATTGTTATGCATCTCATAATCAAGAAATTCTTGGATGATAGTTTCATGTTATTATGAAAAATATATATGATTAAGTGGTTTAGACATTGTTTTCTTTTGATCATTGTTAAGAAATTCATTGATAACATCTTTTTGCTCTTGCAAAAAGGTTATCACATGATTAAGATCATCATGAAAGGAGAATAAAGAGTTAAGAAGAATGACATATTTATCTCCTTTGTTGAAGTTTGAATTTTTGTGGATGTTAGATTCTTCATAATATTCTACTAAAATTTTTGGATGGGTAGCTACTTTACAAGTTGTATAGTATATTTTGGGTTTTAGAAATATTTGAAAAAGGAAGACAATCCATTTTAATAAAATTGTAAGGTCTAAAAAAATGGCCATTGAGTAAGGTTTGGAAAGAGAGGGTTGATTGATTTATTAAAGTTTTTTTTTTTCAGAGTACTTATCTTAAATAAGAGAAGATGTTTGAGATCCTTATGTCACCTAGATAATAAAACCTCATTATGACTCCCACTAATCCATAATTATATACTTGCCAAATTAGATATCAAGGGGTCATTATCATCCCCTAGTAGGATTAGCGATTGGTTATGTTCTCGTTATCTTAATTTAATGTGATGTAAGCTAAGCAAGAAAATTAGATGATTTTGTTTAAGTTTAACATAATTTTATATTTTTTAAGGCAAAAGGAGTGTTCACATTGATTTCACCAATTTATGTAGATGGAGAAAAAGTTTTTTCTTCCTCTTAAAGTCTAATTTAATATCAAGTGTGCGCGATGGATATTCATTAGAATATCTGCTTCCCCACTTGAGGATCTCTTTTCAAAGGATATCCCAAGGATACAAATATCCTCAACACAACTAGAATCCTACTCAAATACTTTTTCCTATGGTTGTGTGTGAGTTGATGTAATGCTCATTTTATCGGTGTTTTAGGGGTTTAATTGAAGCAAACACCTAAATTTTTGATTCTCTATTTTCTGAATTTTTGTCGAGCATTAATGGTTATTTAAATATAAATAATCAAGGATAATATAAATGCAATGCTTAAGTTTAAATCACACAAATGCATGCAAACAAGAGCTAACCTATATGCACTTCAAGTTTTGAATGAACTAGACTAGAGAGATTTCAATTTCAAGGTAAAACAAGGAGGAATGCAAGAAGACAATCTAGCCTAATGCAACTATATGCATTTTTTATTTCTTTCCTAAGTACTTGAAAATGAAAGAGATGTTAAAATAAGTCCTAATATTCCTTTATTGATTAGCCTTTTAGTGTTTTGTAAAGAAATTACAAAATTTTGTAAATGATTAGGGTTTTCTAGCTAAAATTCCTTAATTTTCCAAAAGAAATGTGATTTTAGCTACAAAACAATCAGCAAACAGAAAGAAAACACAAAGAAATAGAAGTTGCAAGGTTAAGGAATGTCCAAGTGGCTGAATTACCTCTCTCGAAGCTTGAGTAAGAGTTGAAATATTGTTAGACTTTGATGGAGAGTTTGGTAACCTGCAAAACTTGAACAAAAAAATTAGGAGTATCTAATTTGGGGGGTCTATCTGATTGCAATAAGAAGATAAGTTATCTTACCTGCTGATCAAACCTCTTGTTAAAACAAGATTTATTATGTGTGTCTTCATTGGAGTGGAAAAAGAGATGACAAAGTTGCAACGATTTGATAAATGAATTTGTTTTGTGATAGAAGGTTGAAGTATTTTGAGGTGAAATTGAGAGTGAATTTGTCCCAAATGTTGCTTTAGGGATGCCTAAAAATAGTACAAAATATACCTCCTAGAATGGTTTTTTTAACCTCTTACCAAAAATGCCATTGGTTTTGCCAAATTTTCCATTGGTGCCAAATTCACCACTGGGGCTGGGCAGGGTGGCAAAGTTGGTCTAAACATGAAATTTGAAGGTTTCGAGGGTTGTTTTGGATGAATTTTAATGGGGTCTTGGGCTGAAACTTGTAGGGAAGGATATTACTAGGATTTTTAAGGTCTCTAAGTGATAAAATCATAGGATTGAACCTCTAAAACTTTGTTTTTCCAAATTTTCCATAGGGGTGGTGAATTTGGTCCTGAGATAGATTTTTGAAGTTTTGAGGCAAATTCTAAGTTGATTTCAATAGGGTTTTGGCTAAGATTGCAGGGGAAATATCCCACTATATTTTTAAATTCCTGTAGGTGATAAAATTAGAAGGTTAAACCTATAAAAATTATTTTACCAAATTCACCACAAGTGTGGTAAATTTGGTTTTGGGTGAGTTTTTTGGAGTTTTAAAGGTCAATTTGGGTAGAAATTGAAGGAATTTCAATCTAAAATTGGGAGGGAGTATTCCTAGTATGTTTTAAAATATTTGTGGCTGAAAGTGTGGAATTTACATACTTTGTGCACATTTTGAGAATATATTATCTTATGATGAAGAATCCTTGATGCATAAATATGCTTTGGATGAGGTCAATATTTTTGCAATACAGCTTTAGAGACTTTGGAGTCTCTACATCCTTCTATGGATCGTCCTAATTCATACACACTTGAAGAGGATATTTTAGACGGATTTTCTTCTCTTTTCATCAAGTCACACATTTTGGATGTTGTTGATCTTCATGAAGAGCTTACATCCTTGTTTTATGTCCCTCCATATGTTGTACATGCAGAGAATTTTGAAGACTTTATTATGGTGTGCCTTCCTTGTTTTGATGAGCCAGCTTATCCTCCTACTCTTGTTACCTTGGAGCCTTATTTTTCTTCCTTTTTCTTGCATCAAGAGTCTTGTGAGACTTTATCATAGGTATCTTCGGTTGGACTCTCTTTAGGATATCCCAAAGACCATTTTATGACTTATTTACCTTTTTCTCTTACTGCTTCCATTGCTATTTTCCTTGTGTAGCAAAACATTGAGTCTTCAGACCCTACACTCCCTTGGTTTTTGATGACTTCTTCACTTCGATATGGTTCACAACCTTGTTCATCATCATAAGAACTAGATTTAATGTTGTTACCTCCTCATACATTATTGGACTGGGAATATTTTTGATGTATACCTCCTGGATTCTTTCTTTCTTGTGGGAGATATTCAGTTTGGTGACGATGCATCTCTACATTTTTAGTATATCACATGGATCCTTTGCAGGACCTTCTTGATGCAAGTTTTCCTAGAAGGTGTTAAAAAGGACATCTTCCTCCCCATCCTCCTTCCACATATTCCTTCATATTTCTCTTCTAGAATATGGTTTTTTACCATGTGGTTTTTCATCATCTCTCCAACAATTTTTTTTATGGATATATTGTACATGAGTACCTTATTAGGCCTTGTTGCTAGGAATCATTTCTGTGGATATGCCACTTGTTTGTTTTTGTTTTTTTTCACTACCTCCTAGTACCACTTAAAGGGGGTGTTAGAGTATATCTTAAGTTGTTACTAGGTATCTAGGATATTTAGGATATTTATTTTCTAGATATTATCTTATTACTATTTTTGGAGTTATCTCTCTTGCATGAGGTAAACTCCTAGTTTTGTGTGGCTAATATTTATTTAGTTTGTTATGATCTGATGGATCATATTGTACACCTTTGTTATTTAAGCAAGGTCCCTCTCATGAAATAGTAAGTTCTTGAGCTTCTCTCCAATTTCTTGTGGTGCTTTGCATATCTATTTTCTTGGGCTTGAATATCATTTTTCAATATTCTCTACATTTACTAGTTAAATTAGTGTAATATTAGAATTTTATAAAATATGCATACCTTTAAATGTGATGTCGAGAGATCTACCCCTTTATATAATAGCCTATATTGGAGATAATATTATTAAGAGGGTCTTGGTAGACAATGGATCAACACTTAATGGTTGTAATGTAAAATTCCTCCAACACTTTGGATTAAGAAATATTTACAATAATATGACCTCATAATTAGGGATTTTGACAATAAATAGTGAAAGGTAGGACCCTAAATTATAAATACCCTTTTTTATGTTATCCTATGTGATGTAACTTATAATATTTTGCATGGATGACCTTGGATCCATGCCATGAAGGTAGTTCCTTCCAGATTTAATATCCTTGTAAATATAGAACCCATTACATGTCAAATAATAGATGCAAAATAATTAGGAATTACGTTTTATCCATCACTTCAATCCATATTACCTTCATAGTCAAATAAATATGGAAAGACATGTAAAGAGCCTCTTATAAATTTATACAATGACCATCAATCTCCAACAAAAACAAATAAATTTAATTAGCCAAAATAGGAATTTATTTGTAGATCAGGTTAGCCTTTTTTTCTCCCCACATGTTATAGTCTTACATAATATAAAATATTTAAAGGTTCAAATAGGAAGTTGTTCTTTTATTTATGTTGACACTACTTATCATGAAGACATTTATGGTGGTAAACCTTTCCTAATTTATGACCATATGCTTCATGCTACATGTCTCCTACACATTCAATTCCTAAATAAATTTTAGCTAACATGGGATATCAAGGAAAGGGCATAGGTCATCTTGAATAAGGAATTAAGAAGCCATTAGAAATTGAAGCTTGACCATAATGTTATAGGATATGATACACACCCAAAAAAAATGAACCTTTGCCTTCAACACTATTTCTAGAAGATGATGATAAACCAATCTACAAAAGGTATTTTCATGGTTTGCAATGGGGTGATGAATATGAAAATGAATTATAGTCCCTTCTTAGCATAGAATCTTATAAAACCTTGAATTTTTCTAGTGCTAATTTATTAACTTTAATCCACCCCAAATTTATATCAAGTATTAATGAAGTTGATGAAGAATAAGACTCCTACAGTCTTTCTAACCAATGTAATACTTCCATCGGGAAATCCCTAGCACAAATATTTAATCTTGCTTCTATACAATTACCAAATATTGAATTAACATCTTTAGATCCAAAAGAATTTTAATATGTAGGAGTGTTACCTACGTCCCCTTAATTTGAAGATGAGTTACATATCTTGATTGACGAAACCATAGATGTTAATATTGGTAATGAAGAAAATTCCCAAATCCTAAATTTGGGTGAAGTCTTGACAAATAGTGAATGGATACAATACACTAAACATTAAAAATAATTGCTAGAAATTTTGACTCATTTAGTTGTCATCGATGTCAAGGTGAGAAGTTGTCATTGATGTCAAGTGAACACATGAAGTTGTCATTAACACCATGGAGTACACCATCATTAAAGCCAGGAGAAATTCAAATATTTGAAGAAAAGTTGTTAAAATATTGTTTTATAAGGGTTTTTTGTTAAAAACATGGTGGCAAATTAAAAGGTTTTTATTAAAACCATTGAGGATATAAAGGCTTCATTAAACATAAAAATGACAAAATTAAGGTTTTTATTAAAAACCATGGTGGTAGAATAATTTTCATCAAATCAGTGAAGAGCAAATGAAGTTTTAAATTTTACCTAAAGGAGACTTTCATTTTTATTAAAGTCAAAGGTTTATAAATATAATTTATAAAATTTAAATTCTTTTAGAATTTAAATAATTCATAAATTATAAAGGTTTTAAGAAGTTTCGACGTCAACGAATATTATGGAGCACCGATGTCTAAGCTATATGGTGAATTCATGTATAAATAATATGCCAAAGAGGCATTCAAAATTACCCCTCTTCGATTTGATTTTTATGTGACTGAGCTAAAAGTAATTTTTGCAACTGTTGATCGTTGAGGTATAATACAAAGATTTTTTTATCTTTTAGTGCCAAGAAGAAGATGAAAAAGGAGAGTGTAAGGTCTAAACAACATTGGACAGAGTGGTCCATTGGTAGTGCATGTTTTATGAGAGCGTTGGGAGTGGAAGAGTCCATGATCGATTCATGTGGAGTTGGAGTGTTTGTCTTGAGCACCAAGGGAAAGGTTTTTGGCACGCACTCATTTTGAGTGCTAGACTTAAGAGAAAGAGCACAAAGTGCTTTTAAGATTTCAAACATGCATCTAGCGCACGTAGTGGGAAAGTTCACGGATAGGGCGCATGAGGAGGCAGTGATTAGGAGTTCGAATCCCATAAGTGAAAAAGGAATTTTTTATTAAAAGAAATTTTATTTGCCTAAAGTTTTTCCTAAAGTATTGTTTGTAGTTATAAGGGTATGTGAAAGATTGTTTTCTTGGTTCATGTTGTTGGAGTTATAAGGAAATTTAATTTAATTTTTTTCAAAGTAATTTTACCATTAAATTTAATTAAAGAGGTTTTGAGTTAATTTTTTGTGGATGATAAATTTATTTTAGTTGGAAGATTATAAGGTGTTATTGGAAAAATATTTTATGTATGGTGATGGTTATTTTTATAGTTGGAGTGATAAAGTGTAATTGAGTTTTTCATTACATTGTGAAAAGGATTTATCCTCTAACCTCTTTGAGTTTGACATAGAAGTGTTTGTGGTTGTGATAGATTTATGAGATCCTTTCATCATCAAGAAAAAGGTATGAGCACATTCTTCCATAATTGAATTGATTGATTGGTTTTCTGGAAAATAAGTTTGGAGTGAAAAGGACTTGATTAGGGTTTTCCTATTGAGTGTGTTGAGTTAATGCTTAAGGTTTTTTGGAATAAAGAATTTTTGTTAAACCTTGTTTGATAAGCATTGTTGTTGAAGTGAGTTATTGAGTGAAGAACATGAACTAGGGCATGAGTATCATTGTTATGAGAGAGTTGGTTTATAAGAATTGTTGTTGAAGTGATTTATTGAGTGAAGAACTTGAACTAGGGTTTTTAAAGAACATGAGTATCATTGTTATGTGAAAGTTATTTTATAAGCATTTTTGTTGAAGTGAGTTATTGAGAAAATAACTTGAACTAGAGTTTGCAAAGAACATGAGTATCATTGTTATGTGAGAGTTGTTTTATAAGCATTGTTCTTGAAGTGATTTGTTGAGCAAAGAACTTGAACTAGAGTTTTAAAATAACATGAGTATCATTGATATGTGAGATTTATTGTTGAGCACTGTTGGAGATATTTTGATTTGGTGTTTATAAGCTTGGACTAGGGTTTGAGAGAGAGGATTATTTCATTAAGTGATTGGTTGAGTATAGTTGATTGAACCTATTCAAGTAGGTGTGTGAAGTGATTTTTCAAGTTTCATAAAATAAACTATTCTATATTATAAATTGAGTTGAGAAAGTTATTGAGCATTGAGTTGAATTTGAAGCATATTGAGTCTCTAATAATTCTCCTTAAGTTTCAAATAGGGTGATTGAAATTAATTGAGCATTGTGATTAGTTTAGAATATATTGAGTCTCTAACAATTATATTTATGGTTCTATGATATTGGACAAGTTCTATGTGAACTTGTTGAGAAGATTGGACAAGTTCTATGTGGACTTGTTGAGAAAATTTGAGCAAGTTCTGTGTGGACTTGTTGAGAAGATTGGACAAGTTCTATGTGGACTTGTTGAGTAGATTTGAGCAAGTTCTATGTGGACTTTTTGAGTAGATTGGACAAGTTCTGTGTGGACTTGTTGAGCAGATTGGACAAGTTCTGTGTGGACTTGTTGAGCATATTGGACAAGTTCTGTGTGGACTTGTTGAGTATATTTGAGCAAGTTCTATGGACTTATTGAGAATATTGGACAAGTTCTATGTGGACTTGTTGATCATATTTGAGCAATTTATAAATAGGACTTGTAGAGCATATTTGAGCAAGTTCTAGAGAGTACTTGTGGATAGATTAGTGTGAGATTTTGTAGAATCTTATAAGGCATATTTGAGACAAGTATTTGAGAAGACTTGAGAGCAAAATTGATTGATTTGTTCAAATATTGAGTTAAGGTTTAGGGCATATATAGCAGAGTTGATACTAGTCTTAAGTTAAGGCTTGAGGACAGAGATCGAGGATAAATTTGTGCTAGATCGAAGGACTATGTTAAGTGCATATTTGAAAACAAAGTTAGTGCATATTTGAGAATAGATTTGTACCATACCAGAGACAGATATTGAGTAGATTTTTGCTAGACCAAAGGACTATGTTTAGTGCAAATTTAAGGATAGATTTTGAGCAAATTTGTACTATATTGAAGGACTATGTTTAGTGAATATTTGAGATAGAGTTAAGTGTAAAAATTTGGAGGCGATAGAGCAAAGAGGATAGTAGTATCCAATGGATAGAGATCCATCAGCCAGAGTAGTGAGGACAAGTCTTCTGATTGGGGATAAGAGTATTCAGTGGAGAGATATCCACAAGCCAATGTAGTGGAGGTAGTAGTCTTCTAGAGGATCACCAACCACAACAAAGGAGAAGGAGATATCCTATATAGATATCCATGAACTTGATTTAGGGGATTGGTGTCTCCTTTGGACAGAGGTCCATAAACATTGTAATAGGGAAAGGATTCACAAGAGATTGATTGAGAAAATTTTAGTGAAATATTTTCTTCGTGGAGTAGCCCACATTGGTTGAACCACGTAAATTGTGGTGTCTCTATTATGTGTGGTGATTTTTGCATTGCTTTTATTACTTTTGTTGATATTGCTATATTTACATTACATAATATTGATAGAGAGATAAAAATAAAAAGTGGTCTTATATTGTTCATACCCCCCTCAATATAATATTGTGTCATTCAATTGGTATCAGAGAGGGTTCCTTTAGAAGAGTTTAACAACTTGAAAGAAAAGCTAACAAGAACACAATGGATTCTAAGAATGTGTCCTCATATAATTCAACATCAATATTTTATGGAAGTGACTATATGTATTGGAGTATGAGAATGAAGATCTACCTAATTGCACTTGGCAATGAAATTTAGGAAGTAGTTGAATTTGGATATGAACTGTTAATTAATCCTCCTAAAGATAAGGAAGGTAAACTCCTACAATATTACAATTCAAAAGAAATGAATGCACTTTTGAGAGGTTTGCATAGAATAAAGTCTATGAAAGTTATGCATTGTCAAACTGCAAAAGACATGTGGGATAAATTACAAAATATATATGAAGGAGATAAATGTGTTAAGAAAGAAAAGATGTAAAATATCAAAGGATAATTTGAAGAGTTAAGAATGAAGGATGAGGAAAACATTAGTACTTATCTACTTCAAATTGATGAGGTTGTTAATGCTATGCAAGGACTTGGAATGAAGATTGATGAATCGGATGTTTGTGATAAATTTTTAAGAACTATTCCAAACATATTTAGTGAAAAGGTTTCTGTTATAGAAGTGTCAATGGATGGTGATACTTTGAAAAAAGATATGTTGGTTGGTATTCTTACAACACATGAGATAAGAACAAAATATCCTATTACCTAGAAGTAAGAATCATTTAAATAAATAAATAAATACAAAGGGTAAGAAGTTAGAATCAAGCAATGAGTCATCCAGTGATGAAGAAGATAATTATGGTAAAAGAGATAATAATTATAGAAAATTGAGAGATCTAAAGTCTATTAAATGTTTCAATTGTGGAAAGTATGGAAATTTTGCAAAAAAAAAATCAAGAATCTAAGAATAACAATGGTGAAGAAAAATAGGATCATAGGAACAAGGAATCAGAAAGATATAGGCACCAAAAGAAAAGCAAGGATAAATAAAGAAAAAAAGGAAAGAATTTCTTCCAAAGGTAAAAGAGAAGCTACTGTGCAGATAATGCAAGTAAGTACTCAAGTGATAGTGATGCTAGTTTTTTAGCCAATGATAGAGATGAAGTTCTTTTTATGATTGAAGAAAAAGAATAAGTTAAGAAAAGGAATCCAGTAATTCTCAAGTTTTTTAGATGTGGTAACTTTGGACATCTTAAAGATATTTGTACAAGGAATTGTTATATTTTCAGTGATTATGAATATGAAGATACACTTGAAGTACCAGAATAGAATATTCTAATGGCACTAGAAGAAGGAAAAGATGATCCTATAGAAGATAAGCCAATAGAAAATAAATATGTAGATAAAGGCAAACAAATAGAGGAATATTCATAGGAATATGGATATTATCTCAAGGGAGAACTTATTTATGCTCTTGAAATAGTAAATAAGTTAAGATAGCAAAACTCTAAACTTGAATTTCAGTTTCAAGAATGTGATGAGGAGAGAAGACTGCTTATAGAGGATTTAGAAAAAACAAAGGCTAAGACAAAAAGGTTCAAGGATAAGTTAGAAGCAAAGATATTAGAATTTGAAAAGTTAGCACAAGAAGTAGCACTTCTACGAGAAGATTTGGAAGACTCCAAAGTCAAGCTAAAAGGGTTCAAAAATAGCTCAAAGAACTTAGATAAGTTCATCAAGATACAAAATCCTACATTAAGCAAAACAGATCTTAGATTTGGATAGGATCAAAAGAAATGGGAAGGAGAGTCAACCTCAAGTTTTGAAGGAGAAGAAAATTCAAATAAAGATACTTCATAAGAATATAGTGTAAAATAAAGTGAGACATCTAAGTATGAGTTGGACAACAAAGAGTTCAACAAGGACATGAACAATGCACAAAGAAGATACATATGGAACAAAAATCAAAATAGGTCAAGGGAGACTAGGATACCAATGAGGTCAAGGCAAGGAGGCTTCAATGGAAGATTCTTTTCATGTCACACATTTGGGCACATGTATTCATAGTGTAGGACACAGGAAATACAATAATATGGGAACAAATAGCTTTTCCATGGGTATTGCTACTCATGTAATCAGTTTGGTCAGAAGGCAATGAATTGCAAGGTTCATGATAGAAGAAGGTATGGATTCACTAGGAGAAATACTAAGACATTTTTACCTCTAAGGAATAATAACATTGTGTTATAAATGCAATAATGATGGTCACACAAGGAATAAGAACATGGATATGAATAGGAATAGGAACATGAACATGAACATGGACAAGAATGTAGACATGGGCAAGAACATGGATATGGAAAAAAATGATCAAAAAAATCAAAAGGATCAGATAAAAATAAGAGAAGATAAAGGTAAAGAAAAGTGATTTCTAGGAGTAGAAATACTCCCACCCCAGAATTAACCACCTCAAAAGTAGGTGGGGGAGGTGCTAAGCTAAGAGGCTCATTCTTATCCCCGAGCCCCAAAGGTGACCCTTTGCCATTGATATCAAAGGGGGAGAGATTTTAGTAAGGGGGAGAGATTTGGTATTTGAGAGAGCATTGATCCAAGGGGAGCAATGTCCTAGGGGGAGCATAACAAAGGAAAGGTCAAGTTTTCATTAAAACAAAGTTGGGTTGCCATCAATGAAAATGGGGGAGATTGTTGGAAATTTTGAGCTCATTTAGTTGTCATTAATGTCAAGGTGAGAAGTTTTAATTGATGTCAAGTGAACACATGAAGTTGTCATTAACACCATGGAGTACACCATCATTGAAGCCAAGAGAAATGCAAAGAGTTGAAGAAAATTTGTCAAAATATTGTTTTATAAGGGTTTTTTGTTAAAACTATGGTGGCAAATTAAAAGGTTTTAATTAAAACCATTATGAGGATATAAAGGCTTAATTAAACATCAAAATGGCAGAATTAAGATTTTTATTAAAAACCATGGTGGCAAAATAATTTTTATCAAATCAGTAAAGAGCAAATGAAGGTTTAAATTTTACCTAAAGGAGGCTTTAATTTTTATTAAAGTCAAAGGTTTATAAATATAATTTATAAAATTTAAATTCTTTTAGAATTTAAATAATTCATAAATTATAAAGGTTGTAATAAGTGCCAACGTCATCAAATATTATGGAGTGCCGATGTCTAAGCCATATGGTGAATTCATGTATAAATAATATGCCAAAGAAAAATTCAAACATACCCCTCTTTAATTTGATTTTCATGCAACTGAGCTAAAAGTAATTTGTGCAATCGTTGATTGTTGAGGAAGAAGAGAAAGAGTTTGTTTATATTTTAGCACAAAGAAGAAGATGAAAAGAGAGAGCGTAAGGTATGAAACACATTGGATGGAATGGTCCTGTTGTGGCTGCTCCACAACGTACCCCAAAATTGGGGACCCACCTTTTTTGCATGTGTTCCAAGAAGACCGAAGTGGCCCATAGGCTAAAGATCAAGGAAAAAAGCAAAACACCACAAGGAGAAAAAGTGTCGCGATATCGCGACATGTTGCAGTTTCATGGCCAAAAGAGAAAAAGTGTCACGATATCGTGACATGTTGCAGTTTCATGGCCAAAGGAGAAAAGGTGTCGCGATATCGCGACATGTTGCACCGTCACGGCCAAAAGAGAAAAAGTGTCACGATATCATGACATGTTGCGCTTTGCGGCCAAAAGAGAAAAAGTGTCGCGATATCGTGACATGTTGCACCATCATGGCCAAAAGAGAAAAAGTGTCACGATATCGCGACATGTTGCATTATCGCGGACAAAAGAGAAAAAGTGTCACGATATCGCGACATGTTGCATTTTCATGACCAAAAGAGAAAAGAAAGAACGAGGAAGAAAAAGTGTCGCGATATCGTGACATGTTGCATTTTCACGGCACAAAGCAAAGAGAAAGAGCGAGGAGAAAAAGTGTCGTGACATGTTGCATTTTCATGGCCAAACAAGAAAAAGTGTCGCGATATCGCGACATGTTGCATCATCATGGCCAAAAGAGAAAAAGTGTCACGATATCGCGACATGTTGCATTTCAGCCAAAAGAGAAAAAGTGTCACGATATCGGACATGTTGCATTTTTGCCAAAAAGAAAAGTGTCGCGATATCGCGACATGTTGCGTTTTCATTGCCAAACAAGAAAAAGTGTCGCGATATCGCGACATGTTGCACCGTCGCGGCCAAAAGAGAAAAGTGTCACGATATCGCGACATGTTGCATGGTCGCGGTCAAAAGAGAAAAAGTGTCGCGATATCGCGACATGTTGCATTTTCGCGGCCAAACAAGAAAAAGTGTCGCGATATCGCGACATGTTGCATTTTCGCGGCCAAAAGAGAAAAAGTGTCACGATATCGCGACATGTTGCATGGTCACGGTCAAAAGAGAAAAAGTGTCGCGATATCGCGACATGTTGCATTTTCATGATTCAAAGCAAAGAGAGAGAGAAGAAAGAAAAAATGTCGCGATATCGCGACATGTTACATTTTTGCGGTGAAGGACCACAAAATGGAAACCGAAACACACGCATACAAGGGAAGGTGAAACGAATAGTCAGGGAAGGTGAAACGAACAGCCATCGAAAAATGAAACGAACCGTCATGGAAGGAGAAACAATTTTTTAGAAGTTTAAATACGCCATTCAAAGAGGCCAGAAAGGGGTGGAAACCATTGCAAGCAGAGTTGCAGAGTTGAAGGCGAGAAGGCCATTCTGGACCTGTTTGAGTTGTTTTTCTTCCATAGACTGGTTTGGAAAAACCAGAAATTTTGCTATTGTAAAATGACATATTTTTAATGGAGAAGTGTTCAGAAATTTGCATCTTGTGGGCAAGAAAGAAGGAGATTTTCTTTGCATGCTATGGATTTAATGTTTATTCTTTCATTTTTTAGATTTCGAATTTATAGATAATGTTAATGCCATTTTTTTTGGGTTACATTAGGTGAATATTTGAAATCTGAATTTTATTTCGTACCCTAGGAACCAACACTTAGTCTATGGGGATTGTGCTTGTTTTGCAAGTCCAATAGGTTAGGTTGCATGCATGGAGACCTCACATCTTCGGTTTTGTTGGAACAGGATAGCATCATACTGAGTGCATTTTATTTTCAGTTTTTCTGCATTTCATTTTCATTTTCTGCATTTTATTTTTTTCCAAAAATTTTAACTTATTTTAAATCTTCAGGCATTAAAATAAACATTTAAAAAATTCCAAAATCCAAAAAAACAATGAACAATCACTAAAGTTTCATGATGAAATAAACCAACATTGCCCCTTGTTTACAGTTACTTGCAATCACTAAGGTGTTCCAAGCATTTAAATTGAATATCTTTATTTGAGATTACTAATACACATATGCAAATGCTAATACAACGGAGACCTTGGAGAAGTTGTTTGTTTAACTTCTTTGCAAGAGGGGATTTGGAACCCAAATCCTAAAGGAGAGTGTACTTTCACAACTGGGTGAAAATACCACTCAACAGATTGGCGCTAGAAGGAGGGCCCGAATTGGTTTATTTCAGTGTGATTTAAATGCTATAGGGATTTAAATTTTGAATATTTCATGCCCTATTGATTATTATCTTTAGCCCTCTTTTAATAATACAACCTTGTACTGTTAAAAGGAGGACATGAATTGCTATGCATTGTTCTAACGCTTTTGATTGTTCATACAGGAATAATGTGTTTTGATTTGATTTAAAAAAAAAAAATTGGTCTTGACTAACGAGGTTGTCTCCATGCAATTACTTTCATTCGATTTTAATGGATACACCTCTTGGTTAATGCTAATTTGTAAGGAATTATTTTGTCTAAAAATGTATTTGTTGTCGGTATTATGCTCTTCACCTGTGCGTAATGCGATCTTGTGAATCAGAAAGCCTACAACACTAGGAGTATGCTCTTCACTTGCGCATATGCGATCTGGTGAATCAGAAACTTACATTTTTAGAATACTGCTTTGTCAAGGTTCCTTCTTTCATGACTAACAAATTGATTTTGAAGTTATTCTTTGAATTTCATTAATTGCAGGATTTTCTATGTGTCGCAAGTTTTCTTTGAGGTACTGAGAGTTTTGTCAGGTTCTTGTAGGGTTATCATCATCGATTTTGAATCAAATGGCCCAACCTCCACCAGCTCCTTGGTACGGAGCCCATAACATTCCTTTGAATATTGTAGGGGATATTCACGAGATCCCTAAGAATATAGAGAGATTTTTGCCCAAATACAAATCGGATGGCCCAAGGACCGCAGAAGAACATATTCAGGCCTATAGGGATGTTTTGATAAGATTGCAAGTCCAACATGAAGATGTGGCTTGTAGACTCTTCCCCATGAGCCTAGACCAAGTGGCTTACGAATGGTATATTTGCTTACCTATCGGTTCCATTACGTCATGGACGCAAATGGAGAATGCTTTTGTCAACCAATTCAGGTCACCATTAGATCCCACAATCATCTATAATCAGTTCATTACATGCAAAAGAGGCCAGGGTGAGCCAATCCAAACTTTTAATCAAAGATTTCAGAAGTGCTATAATAGAGCAATTCAGCATTTTGCCATTGATCCCGTAGTAGCTTTGCAAATATATTTTGGGGCATTGGATCCTATGATGACAATGTTTGCAAGGCGAAATCCTCAAGTTACCACGCTTGCTCTAGCCTACAATGAAGCTATGACCATTGAACAACAAATGACACCACAGGGTTATGGGTTTTCCCAGATGCCTATGGTAGGACAATATGGTCCATATGGTCAAGCTCCTATGATGAATCAGATCATGGCACCACAAATATCAGGCATAAATGCTTTGCCTTATCAACAACCATATTCATCAACACCCGCTTACGCACCCAATCCAATTTCGATTCAAAGTGTGAATCCCTACGCAAATCAAGTGGCTCAAAATCCAACTCAAATGTTAAGTCAAGATCTCACCAATTACGCAAATCCTATTGGAACTAGCAATAACATAGCTCAACCAAAAGAGATTTATTCTGAGGTTGAAGAACTCAAAAAGATGATTCACAAATTGAGTAATGATTTGGTTCAAAAATAGAAGTATGAATCCCATGCCCCTCACCCAAATCAAAATTTCAACAATAGAGGGAGACAGTGGAATACGAAGCCAAACAATGGGGGTGTGCCTTCCCCTATTGCTAATCAGATAGATACTTCTGTAGGACCAAGTCACTCTAGTTCCATTCTTAATATTTCTGATTTTGCATGGGAAAAGGGGTGTAGATTGCATAATACAAAGGAGCATAATGAAAGGAATTGTCCCGAAATGGCTAGGTATACCCATTGTCTCCAAGCTCAAGTGGATGATTTGGAACTTGTGCCAAATAATGGTCCACCCCAACATCAACAAGGAGAGGACAACATTTTGGTGGTGGAAACTCTATATCGTCAAGAGAGTGAGAATGAGGAAGGTGAAGATGAATGGGATGAGAAACATGTTGATGAATCAGAAGATGAAGAAGAAGTACTTGAGCGTCACAATTTGAACTTGGAGGATGATTACTATGATTCATGGAAGAAATGGGAAGAATATTATCAATCTAAATCTTCTAATAAACTTGTTGTGTCAATTAATATGCAGGATAACTCAATTGCTTCCTCACATGAGGATACTATAAATCCTGTACAATTTGAGAAAGTTTTGGAAGAGGAATTAGAATCTCATCAAATTTTGGAACATGATAAGGATTCTACAACCATGAATCAAGAAAGAGAGTCATTTGCTTTAGATTCCTTTGAAGGAAAAGAAATTGAAAATCTTGATCCACTTACTTGTGCTACAATGATTATGCCATTTCAAAATGAGAAAATTACAAAACCTAAATCATTTGGGTTTGATATCATTGATGATCCAATTGAAAATCTCACGTTACCCAAAACAACCCAAGTGATTGATCACGGAAATGTGTTAGTTAACCCACCCCTAGATAGACAAGACTTATGGTTTGAAAGGGATGGACATATTTTCAATTGGGTACCTAAGTTTGGTGCCTTTGATAAACAAGTCATGGAGAAAGAACAAGTGCTACATGATGATGAATGTCATGAGAGAAAAGAGGAATTTTCAAATCCTCTTCAAGTAAGGTCAAATGAAAACATGCCAAAGGTAAAATCTCACCTTTTTGGTTTCACCATGCAAAATTCGAATGAAGGTTTGCCTAATGAATGGTTTGATTCAAATATTATTAATGTTATGGCTTTATTGAATGAAAATGAAAGCTTATTTCTACACCATGAATCAAAGTGCGGAAAGGACATCTTAAAGAATAGACATAAAGGAATTGAATATCAATCATTGTCTAATCAATTTGAAAACTGGAAACTCCACCATAGGATTATTAATGAAACTAAATCAAATTGGTATGGTGAGAGGGGCAAGTGGAAGTTTGTTTCTTTGTTTGGTTTGATCTTGTTTTTGTTGGATTCCTACAAAACTTGGTATGCGTATCACGTCATACATCTTTTAAAGAATTCCAATCAGGTTTGGGATCCGGGAAAATGATAATCCAAAATTTTGCACCATCTTGCATTATATTGTACATTTGTATATACTTTTGGTTTTCGTGTTTTGGTTTTGGATTGGATCTCATTTTGGTTTTAAGTTTTGTGTGTTGGTCCTTTGGACACTTTTGGTTTGTCAACTTAGGTCCTTATGAATGTTGACTAAGACTAGGAGAATATGAAACATCGGAATTGTGTTGCAGAAAGCTCCACGAGTATCGCAAACACATTAAAGAATATCGTTTGGAACCTGTGATGCATGAAGTTGTCAGTTTTATAAATTATGGTAAAGTAGGTGATATATACTCCATCCGCATTTCAAAAGGAGCAATGCATTCATATCTCATATTACATTTCGCATTGCATATACATTTCATCTCAGTTGCATCTTCATTTCATGTACAATCATTGAAAAGGTGTCGAATCCTCTTAGGGTTATTACATAACATATATTAAAAGGATCCTAAGGTTGGGAACTGATGCCCGAACTATCTTGAACCAAGCACGTTCTACGCATATTAAAGAGGATCTTGAGAAAAATGGTCAAAACCATACTTGGAAGAAACGGTGAGGTGAAAGGAATATTTCGTGTCTGTCCCATCATGCAACATAATCCTTAAACAGTGGTTTTTACCACTCCCATAATGCTTAAAGCCTAAAATTAGAGTAGTAAGGATAGGGTTAAATCCTCATCGAACTTAGGTTGAGGATCCAATTCCCCAAAGCTCTGATTTGACCTTCATGGAGTAGTAAGGATAGGGTCTAATTCTCATCTCGCTTAGGTTGAGAATCCGATTCCCCAAAGCTTCTATTTTATTCCAAAGCAAATATTTTTTCATTTCTCTATTAATATTGGATTGGAAGGATCGTACTACATGTCCCTTGCAAGGATGGGTAGTCATCCCCAAGGTCCAAGAAATCAAAAGTAGAGCCAAATCATGGATTATGGGGTTAATCTCCACCGGGGCTATAGACGCCTGGCTGGCAGTGGAGTATGCTCATGCGTGGCAACATGTCTTGTCTAAAAACAAGACCACTGATTGCTCAAACGGATAGGCTAGCTTGACAGTTTCATCCATAATAGGTTAAATCATTTTGTTCAAGATGAGGTAATGAACTCCAGATCAGAGTAGTAAGGATAGGGTTAAATTCCCATCTCGCTTAGGTTGGGAATCCTATTCCCCAAAGCTCTGATTTCACTTACACTTGCACATGGGTTCAAGATGGTAGTGACACATAACCAACTTTGGGATCTAGTAAATTAATTCAGTATACATATATTTGGTCCTAAGAGGGTTTGACAGTTTTAATATGTTTGTTCATGATACTAGAAGGTTTGAGCCTTTGCAAAGTAGGTTGTTATATCTCTAACATAGTTGTCATACATCAAATCCTGCACAAATCATTCATAGCCTTGCATACGAATCATAAGTGAAACTGACAATGGAATGTTGATCAATTTCAAACGATAGGGAATGAAGCACATTGCACACACCGAGCTGATGCTTAATAATTCTAATGCTTCATGTATTTCTCGTCTAGTTTCATTCTTGGGATATTTTCTGACGCTTGTATTTGAGTCTGTGTTTTCAAGTTGAGTTCTCACCGAAATGCTCAGGAGCATTTCCCAACAGAGTCGCCATTTGTTGTGGCTGCTCCACAACGTACCCCAAAATTGGGGACCCACCTTTTTTGCATGTGTTCCAAGAAGACCGAAGTGGCCCATAGGCTAAAGATCAAGGAAAAAAGCAAAACACCACAAGGAGAAAAAGTGTCGCGATATCGCGACATGTTGCAGTTTCACGACCAAAAGAGAAAAAGTGTCGCGATATCGCGACATGTTGCACTCGGCCAAAGGAGAAAAGTGTCACGATATCGCGACATGTTGCACCGTCACGGCCAAAAGAGAAAAAGTGTCACGATATCGCGACATGTTGCGCTCAGACCAAAGGAGAAAAAGTGTCGCGATATCGCGACATGTTGCATTATCGCGGCCAAAAGAGAAAAAGTGTCGCGATATCGAGACATGTTCTCCAAAAGAAAAAGTGTCACGATATCGCGACATGTTGCATTTTCACGGCCAGAGAAAAAGTGTCGCGATATCGCGACATGTTGCATTTCGTGAAAAAAAGAGAAAAAGTGTCGCGATATCGCGACATGTTGCATTTTCATGGCCAAACAAGAAAAAGTGTCGCGATATCGCGACATGTTGCATTAACAAAAAGAAAAGTGTCGCGATATCGTGACATGTTGCATTTTCACGGCCAAACAAGAAAAGTGTCGCGATATCGCGACATGTTGCATTTTCGCGGCCAAACAAGAAAAAGTGTCACGATATCGTGACATGTTGCATTTCGCGGCCAAAAGAGAAAAAGTGTCGCGATATCGCGACATGTTGCATTTCGCGGTCAAAAGAGAAAAGTGTCGCGATATCGCGACATGTTGCATTGTCACGGCCAAAAAGAAAAAGTGTCGCGATATCGCGACATGTTGCGTTGTCGCGGCCAAACAGAGAAAAAGTGTCGCGATATCGCGACATGTTGCATGGTCACGGTCAAAAGAGAAAAAGTGTCGCGATATCGCGACATGTTGCATTTTCGTGATTCAAAGCAAAGAGAGAGAGAAGAAAGAAAAAATGTCGCGATATCGCGACATGTTACATTTTCGCGGCGAAGGGCCACAAAATGGAAACCAAAGCACACGCATACAAGGGAAGGTGAAACGAACAGTCAGGGAAGGTGAAACGAACAGCCATCAAAAAATGAAACGAACCGTCATGGAAGGAGAAACAATTTTTTAGAAGTTTAAATACGCCATTCAAAGAGGCCGAAAAGGGGTGGAAACCGCTGCAAGCAGAGTTGCAGAGTTGAAGGCGAGAAGGCCATTCTGGACCTGTTTGAGTTGTTTTTCTTCCACAGATTGGTTTGGAAAAACCAGAAATTCTGCTATTGTAAAATGACATATTTTTAATGCAGAAGTGTTCAGAAATTTGCATCTTGTGGGCAAGAAAGAAGGAGATTTTCTTTGCATGCTATGGATTTAATGTTTATTCTTTCATTTTTCAGATTTCGAATTTATAGATAATGTTAATGCCATTTTTTTTGGGTTACATTAGGCGAATATTTGAAATCTGAATTTTATTTCGTACCCTAGGAACCAACACTTAGTCTATGGGGATTGTGCTTGTTTTGCAAGTCCAATAGGTTAGGTTGCATGCATGGAGACCTCACATCTTCGGTTTTGTCGAAACAGGATAGCATCATACTGAGTGCATTTTATTTTTAGTTTTTCTGCATTTCATTTTCATTTTCTGCATTTTATTTTTTTTCCAAAAATTTTAACTTATTTTAAATCTTCAGGCATTAAAATAAACATTTAAAAATTTCAAAATCCAAAAAAAACAATGAACAATCACTAAAGTTTCATGATGAAATAAACCAACATTGCCCCTTGTTTACAGTTACTTGCAATCACTAAGGTGTTCCAAGCATTTAAATTGAATATCTTTATTTGAGATTACTAATACACATATGCAAATGCTAATACAGCGGAGACCTTGGAGAAGTTGTTTGTTTAACTTCTTTGCAAGAGGGGATTTGGAACCCAAATCCTAAAGGAGAGTGTACTTTCACAACCGGGTGAAAATACCACTCAACAGGTCCATTTGTAGCACATGATTTGCGAGAGCATTGGGAGTGGAAGATTCCACGATCAATTTGCATGGAGTTGGAGTGTTTGTCTTGAGCACCAAGGGGAAAGGTTTTTGGCACACATTCATTTTGAGTGCCAGACTTAGGAGAAAGAGCACAAAGTGCTCTTAAGGTTTTAAATGTGCATCTAGCACACGTGATGGGAAATTTCATGGCTAGGGCGCATAAGGAAGCAGTGATTGGGATTTCAAATCCCATAAGTGGTAAAAGTATTTTTGATTAAAAGAAATTTTATTTGCCTAAAGTTTTTCCTGAAGTATTATTTGGAGTTATAATGGTATGTGAAAGATTGTCTGCTTGGTTCATGTTGTTGGAGTTATAAGGAAAGTTAATTTAATTTTTGTCAAATTCTTTTTGCCATTAAATTTAATTAAAGAGGTTTTGAGTTAATTTTTGGTGGATGATAAATTCATTTTAGTTGGGAGATTATAAGGTCTTATTAGAAAAATATTTTATGTATGATGATGGTCGTTTTTATAGTTGGAGTGATAAGGTGTGATTGAGTTTTTGCATTACATTGTGAAAAGGATTTATCCTCTAACCTCTTTGAGTTTGGCATAGAAGTGTTTGTGGTTGTGACATATTTATGAGATACTTTCATCATTAAGAAAAAGGTATGAGCACATTCTTACATAGTTGAATTGATTGATTGGTTTTCTGAAAAATAATTTTAGAGTGAAAAGGACTTGATTAGGGTTTTCTTATTGAGTGTGTTGAGTTAATGCTTCAAGGTTTTATGGAATAAAGAATTGTTGTTAAACCTTGTTTGATAAGAATTGTTGTTGAAGTGAGTTATTGAGTGAAGAACTTGAACTAGGGCATGAGTATCATTGTTATGAGAGAGTTGGTTTATAAGCATTGTTGTTGAAGTGAGTTATTGAGTGAAGAACTTGAACTAGGATTTGCAAAGAACATGAGTATCATTGTTATGTGAGAGTTGTTTTATAAGCATTGTTGTTGAAGTGATTTGTTGAGCAAAGAACTTGAACTAGAGTTTGCAAAGAACATGGGTATCATTGTTATGTGAGGGTTTTTTATAAGCATTGTTCTTGAAGTGAGTTGTTGAGCAAAGAACTTGAACTAGAGTTTGAAAAGAACATGAGTATCATTGATGTGTGAGATTTGTTGTTGAGAATCATTGGAAACATTTTGAGTTGGTTTTTATAAGCTTGGACTAGGGTTTGAGAGAGAGGAAAATTTCATTAAGTGATTGGTTGAGTAGAGTTTATTGAACCTATTCAAGTGGGTGTGTGAAGTGATTGTTCAAGTTCCATAAAAAAAACTATTATATATTCTAAATTGAGTTGAGAAAGTGATTAAGCATTGAGTTGAATTTGAAGCATATTGAGTCTCTAAAAATTCTCCTTATGTTTCCAAGAGAGTAATTGAAAGTAATTGAGCATTGTGATTAGTATAGAACATATTAATTCTATAAAAAATCTCTTTATGGTTCTATGAGATTGGAAAAAAAATTTGTGAACTTGTTGAGGAGATTGGACAATTTCTATGTGGATTTTTTGAGTGGATTTGAGCAAGTTCTATGTGGACTTGTTGAGAATATTGGACAAGTTATGTGTGGAATTCTTGAACATATTTGAGCAATTTATGTGTGGACTTGTTGAGCATATTGGACAAGTTCTATGTGGACTTGTTGAGCATATTTGAGCAAGTTCTGTGTGGACTTGTTGAGAATATTGGACAAGTTATGTGTGGACTTGTTGAGCAGATTTGAGCAAGTTCTAGAGAGGAATTGTAGAGCATATTTGAGAAATTTATAGAGAGGACTTGTGGGCAGATTAGTGTGAGATTTTGGAAGCTTACAAGGCATATTTGAGACAAGTCTTTGAGAAGACTTGAGAGTAGAGTTGATTGATTTGTTCAAACTTTGAGATAAGGTTTAGGGTATATCGAAAAGAGTTGAGACAAGTCTTAAGTTAAGGCTTGAGGACAGAGATCAAGGATAATTTTGTGCTAGATCGAGGTACTGTGTTTAGTGTAGATTTGAGAATAGAGTTGGTGCATATTTGAGAATATATTTGTACCAGACCATATATAGATATTGAGAAGATTTGTGCTAGACCAAAGGACTATGTTTAGTGCAAATTTAAAGATAGATTTTGAGCAAAGTTGTACTAGACTTAAGGACTATGTTTAGTATAGATTTGAGATAGAGTTGAGTGTAAAACTTTGGAGGTGACAAATCAAAGAGAACAATAGTCTCCAGTGGATAGATATCCATCAACTAGGGTAGTGAGGATAGATCTTATAAATGGGGATAAGAGTCTTCAATGGAGAGAGATCCACAAGCCAGTGTAGTGGAGGCAGTAGTCTTCTAGAGGATCACCAACTAGAGTAGAGGAGAAGGAGTTCTCATGCGGATAGAGATCCACAAACTTGATTTAGAGGATTGGTGTCTCTTTTGGACAAAGGTAAAAAAACATTGTAATAGGTAAAGGATTCCCAAGAGATTGATTGAGAAAAGTTTAGTGAAATATTTTCTCTGTGGAGTATCCCACATTGGATGAACCACATAAATTGTGGTGTCTCTATTGTGTGTAATGGTTTGTGCATTGCTTTGATTATTGTTGTTGATATTGCTATCTATACATTGCATAATATTGATTGGGAAATAAAAGTAAAAAGTGGTCTTATACTGTTCACCCCCCTCTCAGTATAAACTTATTTTCTTAAATAATGATAGCTTTTCTTGAACCTATGTAGATATGCCTAGTATTGACCCATCTCTAGTTGTATATAACCTTGTTTTATAACCCAATTCAAATCCAATCAATCAAAAATTGAAAAAAATACACCAAAAAATGTCCCTTCTAGTTAAATATGAACTTCAAAAGCTTTTAGGTGTAGGCTTTATTAAAGAAATAGATTAATACAATTGGATTTTCAATATAGTACATGTTGCAAAGAAATAAGGATCCATTTGATTTTTCATGAACTTTAGGGATATAAAAAAAGCATACCCCAAAGATAATTTTCCATTGCCAAACATAGACATGATAGTAGATAAAATATGTTGTCTCCAATGGATGGAAATTTAGGGTACAACTAGATAAAATTTTCCCTTAAAGACCAATCCAAGATAGATTTTACTACACCTTGGGGCATATTTTGTTACCAATCTATGTCCTTTGGCCTAAAATCCTAATAGATTCCCTAGAACATAAGGATCACACTTGAGACCTATATCATATTTTTGAGCATTTTCAAGAATATAAATTTTGGTAAAACCATAAAAATGTATCTGAAGAAGCAAAATTTACAACATCATCTTAAGGGCTCTTTATTAAAATGTAAAGCAGATTAAAGCAAGCATTCAAATGGAAAGTGCATAATAAGTAATCTACTAAAATGAATAGTAACATGCAATAAAATAGGTGGATTTATCCTTGTATTTATTCTCTCATGGATTCAAATAGGATTAAAATACATCCCCTCAAGGGATTTATAACTTGATACATTTCAACATTACAATATACAAAGGATCTAATCCTTTCCAAGGTCTTAATGGCATGCTCTAATGTTCATTTCGTATCCAAAACTTGAGAGATAGTCTTGGGCATATCCTTCTAAGCCTCTTAGCTCCTCCCTCCTGTATAGCATACCTGCACCTACACACAAGGGATTGAAATTGGTTAATAGCATATGTGTTATAGATTTAAAACCTTGAAAACATAGAAAGCATGCATCTAGAATTAATCAAAACTTATCTATCATAAATAAAAACAACTAAAAATGATCTATAATTCAAGAATGATGTTATCTATATGGTTTTTGAGGGATATAATCATAAAATGAAGGTAAAATATTAGCAAAAATAGTGACTGTCCCTGACAGGGACAACTAGACTTGCAACAATGAAACCTCCAATCAGACCGTCCAGATACCTCCAAATCTCATAAAATCTGAACACAAGTCTATTATTAATATTACTAAAATATCTATGGTAGAATTTAATCAAAATTACCTATATTTTTCTAACTATAACTAACAAGTGCAACTAGCTACTGCTAACTATCCTCGGGTGGTATGGTTACAAATCTACTTAGAATTTATCACCAATTCTAATGGGATCTGGTCTAAAATTGTTCTAAATGTTGTGTCAAAAAATGGGATAAAATTTCTCTTCAATATGACTAGTTTTGGAATGGTTTTAATGGATTTGGGATGCCCTTGAAAGCATCTTTGGATGAAGAGGGTTTCAATACAAAGTGAGGGTAAATATGATGGCAAAAGGCAAGGGTAGAATTGGGTAGCACTTTGTTGTGAAAATGCTTCAACTCTTCTCTTTTAAATTGGGTGAACACACCTCATTTTATAGCCCAAATAGGGCATATAGGGAAAATGGGCAAGTATTGGCATGCAAGGCAAGTGTTGCCACTTGTCAAAATCCTTGCCACGATTGGGTAGAATAGGTTTCCCATTTGGGGCCTCTAATTGGGAGTTCCTGGTCTCCATGATAGGCTCCCAATAAATTTTTTGTGATTGGATGGATAATATGGCAGTAATTGATTACCATTTATCTGCCCCTTTGAATTTTTGGGTGTATTTTTAGGGACCATCCCATCCAAGAATGGTTTTATATGGTTTTCCCTAAGTGGGACGGTCATAAGGATATGTCCCAAAACCTCCTAAAACTATTGGTGACCTTCCCAAAAGTGCTATGGAGCCTTATGTTACCCTACAGATTTGCAAAATGGGGTCATATGATATTGATAAGAGTGGTGCAAGTGGCGCATTGGTAGTGTTATCTGATTTACACAATTTTAGTGTCTACATATGCCCCTTTTTGGGAAGCACTATGTGCAACAAAGAACTAAGTAAAAATAGATGACTAAATAATTAAATGATTAAGGTTATTCATTAATCTAATCAAATTTGGATGCCTCAATTGTGGAAAGAGCATACATTATTGGAATCCTTGCTTTTGACATAGTCAAAGGATTAAATTCGAGTATACCTTTCAGCCACACTATAATGACAGTTGTAGGGGCATAGGGTATACTAGGTCTTGGTGCCTTGTTTTCTTGTAAGACTTTAAATGGGCCAATTTCTGAGGCTTCAAGGAGTTCAAGCCTATTTTTGTTTCTTATGCTGATTATTTGCCCTAACATGGGTTTGAAAATTTATCTTTTGAAAATATTCTTTTGAATGTATGAAACTTGCACTTTTGAGTGTTTTAGTGTTGATTTGATTTATGAAATCATTATTATAACTACCCCCTCAAGTGATGATTCAATGAGGTCTTGACCAATGATAAAGCGATGAGTCCCTTGACATATATGACTGAATTGGGATAACTATCTATTTTTCCCATGGTACTATAAGTCTAAAAGAGACTACCTCCAGTAGATAGAAGATTTTTGCTTAAGAAGATCAGTATTTCATTTTTGAGACATGAGGCAAAGAATTGGCTAAGGCATAAAGAAGGTCGCAATTTCGCGACATGTTGGTTTTTTGTCAGGATGTGGCTCGAAGAGGTCAGAAAGCAAGAGAGCATCACGATTTCATGACATGATGGGTTTTTGCTCATAAAACCGACTGAAGAAGCAAAGAAAGAAAGAGTGTTGTGATTTCACGACATGACAAATTTTCACCCCATACTGCTCACAAAAGATAAAGTCCAAGAAGATGTCGTAATTTCACGATATGGCAAATTTTTGCCCGAAATGCAGCCCAAAGGAGAAGGTGTCACAATTTTGCCACAAGGTGAATCTTCACCCACAATATAGCCTGAGAGAGCTAGAAAGGAGAAGACGTTGTGATTTTACAACATGATCAGGGTGTACTGACACGAATATATTTAGTAATGAATAAGATACCTTCAAAAGCTTATGTCAATAACTAGAAGTCGACAGTAGAATATATCAATTAATAGATTCATGCTATTAGTTTTTGTTTGTTTAAATCCATACAAAGGATATGGAAGCATGATTATATTCTTATTTATTGTAATTGATTCTATATCAGAATGTACTAATTATAGAGATACCCCCATAGGGTATATATAAGAGTAAACGTATTCTAAAAATAGGTTGGCTCTTAGACATTTACAAGACTAGATGTATGTAATTTGAATACAAGAAATACAATTACACTTCTATTTGGCTTCTGGTTCACAGTGTGCAAGCGTATGTGTTAATATTTCTCACATCTATTGACATTATTGAAATATATATTATGTTTGTTCTAAGATCTGGACTTACATAAAATATAAATCATATTGCTAGAGTTAAAATATGATATATACATGTGTTATATAGAGATCTAAATCACATTGGGAAATTCATGATTTCTGCATGGAAATAATATTAAATGCTTTAACAAGTAAAGGATGTATTCATATTCGTTGTTGTTTAATTTTCACCATGTTCAAGCTCTAGCCTCAGCTATATTTCCCTCTCTTTTAGTAATACTATTTTCCCATTTTTCCAATAAAACCATTAAGGAACCAACTCCCTCTATATATTAGATGAAATATCTCATGATCAGTTTTGTCTATTCAATATTGACAAAATCAAGGCGCAAATAAAAACATAGAAAAATTTTGTTCCAAAATTTTTTGGCATGCCTAGTGGGACCCAAAATACCATAGTATTATATAAGGTTTTGTGTTTGACTTTGATCTTTAAAATCCAAATCAAATCACCTGGTGACTCTGTCCGAAGGTATAGACCCAAGAAATACCTTATCTATTTATCTGGTTAAAAACTCATGATTGTTTACTTATATGATAACTAGATCTAAAGAAAAAAACTTAGAAGAATCCATTGATTTCTTCGAGTTACATCTTAGTAGCCTAAAGGTGCATCTAGTTTTATCTGCTAGATAAAATCCACCTACTACTAGTATTACCACCCTTGTACCCTCTGTTTTACCTATTTCTAGTATTAATCCATTTTTAGTGACTACCAGTAGTTCTATAATATAGGTAAGTACAATTGCTACAATGGATGCTCTTCCACCAACTTATCTCACATGGAACCACACGGTTCCACTAAATTTGGTGGTCCAAAATTTGATTCCTGTATTAGTGTTGAAGGCATTGCATTCATATGATAGAATAGGTAAAATGACATATGAAAATTTCTTAGATGTTGTAGTTTTGGTTGTAACTTATAACATCACTCAGGAAGACATGATAATCAGATTGCTAGTGATTTCCTTAAAAGGAAAAATGCTCTATTGGTATAGAGCACTCCCTCCTCAAACAATCATGACCTAGGCAGAGCTCGCTGGTAAACTTGTTGATGAGTTCAATAAACATTTCGATCCATTCTCCCCACTTAGAAAATTCACCATTATAAGAAAACATCCTCAAGAGGATGTTATTGATTTTAATATTTTATTCAATCGCACCTAGGACAGAATTCCCATGGGATTAAAACCAACCATTGAGCAAGCAGTATATTATTACTTAAGAGATTTTAATACAAATATCAGTATGATAATATGGCAGTCATGAATATTCACTTTTCTTTCCATTTATCAATATTCTATAGTAGAAAGAGATCTTATTGCCGCTGGAAGATATCTACCTAAAGCAATAATGCCTATTTTTCTCGATATCCCCCAAGATCCTAATGCTATTTATTACAATACTTCTTATTTTCCAAATGAAGATCTCCAAAAATGGAATGGACCACCTTCCATTCCTACCATAAAAATGCCTCAAAACTCTCTATTATTACCTCATATTCCTACAATCCCCGCATTACCTACACCACTGCCTCATTCAGTCCTTGATAATCAACTCACTCTTATACTGGATACAATGAAAAATCTAGCAAATGATATGAATTCAATGAAGAAAAGAGAAGCTGAGAGGAATTTTCAACCAAGAAGGTTTCCTTAGATAACAAGAGATGCAATGCAGTCAAGTAACAAGGGATAAGAAAGATCAAATGTCATTTATACAAATGAAATAGAAGATGTTGCTAAGCCTTCTACAAATTTTGATTACTGGTGCACCACATGTAATGATCCACATGGAGAGAGTTCGTGTATGATCCATCAACATTATGTATAGAGTATATCTATTGAGAAAGCAAAGAAAAACATGAAAAGTCATGTAAATATGATTAGATAAAATACCACAACTTAATGATGCCTACGGTATAACAAGTTACAGTCCTAACCAGATCAAGAAAAAACCTCTACAGGTAGATCCTAAGGAAATTCAACCTTTAATTTTTCCCCTAGCTCCCAAAATAGCTCCCAAAGGAAATTTTCCTTATGAGAAATCTCATATTCCAACCCAAATCCAAGGGCAAGAAATACATAAATAATTTACTCCACGAAAGGAAACTGAGACTCAAGACCAAGCTAAGGAAAGGTTGATATTCCCTTCATTAAAAAAAAGGCAAAGGATCGAAGCTACCCAATGATACAAAAATAGGTATGATACCTTAACCAAGGAAAGAGGAAAAATTGTTGAATATCCTACATTCAACATAGTTGAAGAAATGAAGAAGACTTCCTCAAAGGTGAGTATGTATGATGCTCTTCAATTCCCTGGTCAAATTGATCTCCTACAAGAATCTCTAAAAACAATGAAAGGTAAAGGTAAAAATTTTCCCCTTCAAATATAGTCCAGACAAATCTAACATCTCCTATTGGAAATAATAGACCTCCTCCATTTTATTTATCTCTTCAAATGGAAGGATGGGTGGTTCACAATTGCATGATAGATTTAGGTGCTGCTACTACAATAATACCTAAAGCAATATGTGACATTATTGGAATGGAATACACTAGGATTAATCCAGGTGTCCTACAGTTGGATGGTACTCTAGTAAAAACCGTAGGAGTAATTAAATACATTCCCATACAACTTCATAGGATTCCCCAAATGGTGGTTATACAAGAAGTAGTAATGGTAGATTTTGCACCATACTTTGGTATGTGCTTATCTAGAGAATTCACGGTAATAGGAGGATACTTATCTCTGGATTACTCACATTTAGAAATACCTTTCAAATGTAGGAGAATTAAGATATTTAATGAGAAATAATCTACTTTTCATGTAGAAAAAATAGGGGATGCTGACACCATGAATATAATGACGAAAGAAATTAAAGAAGTGGATCTAATGGAAGAGACCTTAGAATATATTCAAGCAGAAGATCAGTTTTCTCTACGGGATTTCAATGCCATGGTAGAGACAGAAATAGGAATCTATTCCATTGAAAAAACAAAAAAAATAATTGACACCTGTTATCGAAGAAAATAACTCTACTAATCATATGTGGAAACTTTTCTTTTATGGAGCTAGGTGTAAGAATGGAGCTGGTGATGGAATAGTTTTGATTTCTCCCATAGGGAAGAAAAGGGTTTTCTCTTACAGGTTGACATGGAGATGCACCAAAAAATATAGTAGAGTATGAGGCACTTTGTTTAGGACTGAGGAAAGCTAAAAAAATGGGAGTGAAACAACTACTCATTTATGGAGACTCAGAACTTATTGTGAATCAAGTCACAAAGAAATGTATCAGTAAACAACATTATTTAAAGGCTTATATAAATAAAGTATGGGATCTCTTAGAAGCCTTTGAGTCTCTGAATATGAAGTCTATTCCTAGAGAACATAATACCCATGAAAATTTATTGGCATTAGTGGGAGTTAATTTTTTTTTTCAGTAATGTTATTTAGAAATCCAAGACAGTTAGACTCATATATAGACCTTCAGTGCCAGACAAGAATGTCTTCTAGTAATTTTTTGAAAATGATGAGCAAATATTAGATTTTTTAATTTATGAAATGAACTGTTTGACTGAAATAAGTCTGCAATATGAAGAAGAAGAAGATATGATTCAGTTGAAGAATAATAATATCCCTAGGGGACTTATCACCCTTGAAAGTTTATTTGATAATAATGATAGGGCTACAGGTCATAAAATAAAAGTTGATAAATATCGGTATAAATATGTGGAGTTATAACCGAGAAAGATGATTAAAGTAGGGGTTAGTTGTACAGAAGAAGAATTGAACAAAATCAAGGAATTATACAATAAATTACCTAATATCATAGCTTGGGTGTACAGTGATCTAAATATGTAAATAAAAGAGATTATCCAACACACTATAAAATTAGAAGAAGGAGCCAAGACTTTTAGGTAAAATAAAATATCGGTAAACCCAAAGATAGAGTCTTTGATGAAGCAGGAATTGCTAAAACTTCTTCAAGCTAAAATAGTGTATCCTATTAAGCATTCTACGTGGGTGGTAAAATTGGTACCAGTCAGGAAGAAAAATGGAGAAATTATATTGTGTGTAGACTTCAAGAATTTAAACAGAGCATCACTCAAAGACAATTATCCTTTTCCTCATATTGATCAAATTTTACACACAATTTTAGGGGCACAAAGTTTTTCTTTACTAGATGGTTTTTCAGGGTATAATCAGGTATGGTTCAGAGATGAAAATCAATTCAAGACTGCTTTTACCATAAAATGGGGAACATTTTCCTACCAGAGAATACCTTTTAGTTTGTCTAATGCTGGATAAAATTTCCAAAGAGCAATGTATGTAGCTTTTGGTGAACTTAGCAAAATTATAGTTATTTATTTATATGATATGACTATCTTTTCTCATCATGAGCAATATCATATAACACATCTTGAACAAGTATTTGAGAAATATAGAGAATTTGGAATATATTTGAACCCAAAGAAATCCATATTCATTGTAGAAGAAGATATCTTACTTAGTCATGTAATCTCTAAAGCTGGATTAACAATTTACCATGACAAAGTGAAAGCACTTCTAGAATTGTCCCTACTAGTTAATAAGAAAGACTTCCAATATTTCTTTGGATAAATAAATTTTGTGCAGAAATTTGTTGCAGATTTTGCACAAATTGTTAAACCAATGTTTGAATTATTGAAAAAAGATGCACCTTTCAAATGGACCGATACAAGGAAGAATGCTTTTAGGAAAATCCTAGAAGAGATAGCACAAGCACCTATACTGGTTAATCCTAATTACTCACGGGATTTTATTCTATATGTTGTTGGTGAACCAAAAAGTTATGTTGTAGTCCTTACACAGAAGGGGATAGATAATGAAGAGATACCCATAGATTTTATGAGTTCTACCATGCATGATCACGAGGAGAGATACAATTTTATTGAAAAACAAGTTTGTGTTGTCATGAAATCCTAAATTTAAGTATTTTCTATCATAGAGCAAAATCATTGTTTATGTGATACATCTTGATGTCAGAAATTTTATAATACAAGGAGAACTTGGTGAAAAAAATCTGGTTGGATGACTAAGATACAGGAATTTTATGTATCCAACAACGATAGTAAGAGGTAGAGCCCTGTGTCAAAAATTGGCCAAACAAACTACAGATGAACATGTGGAACCCCAAGGTGTGATGGCTAATACAAAATCAGATCCAAGTCTAAGAAATACTGATTGGATTGATGACCTTATGGAGTAATTTCAGACTGGAATGTGTCCTCAAAGTCTGAATGCTTCACAAAGAAGAAGATTTAGATCACAATCTTTGAAGTACACCCTTCAATCAAAAGGGTTGTACAAAAAAATATAGATGGTGTACTTCTGAAGTGTATAAGAGAAGATGAGAAACAAAAGGTGTTAAATGAATTCCATGGAGGTATCTCTAGAGGACATTATTCAGGAAGATCCATCGCTTTGAAAATACTCCGAGCAGGTTGTTCTTGGCTGTCCATTTTTTCAGACACTTACAAGGTCACCAAAAGTTGTGAGCAATGTCAGAGATATGTAGGGAGAAATAGAAATGCTCCTATGCCCTTAAAACTTGTCCAAGTTGAAGAAACTTTCTAGTAGTGGGGGTTAGACTTTGTTGGAATAATAGAACCCAATTCATAAACTGGCCATAAGTATATACTTACTTCCACAGATTATTTTAATAAGTGGGCTAAAGCTATCCCTACTAAAAAAGTTGATCAGGATATGGTGATTGAATTTGTGGAAAGCTTGATTACAAGGTTTGTTGTACCAAATTCAGTAATTATAGATAATGGATTAGCCTTCATCGGAGAAAAAATAATTGAGTTTACTAGAATATATGGCATATATTTGAAGACTTCTTCCAATTATTACCCACAGGGTAATGGTCTAGCTGAGTCTACAAATAAAAATATCCTCAAAATTCTGAAAAGAACACTAGAAGATAATAAGAGGAACTAGCATTCCTTGATTAACCAAGCATTATGGGTTGATAGAATTTCAATTAAAAAATCTATTAATACATCCCCTTATTCTTTAGTCTATGGTAAAGAAGCTATTTTGCCTATACATATGGAGATACCAGCACTAAAGTTTCTAAATTAGATAAATGAATAAGGAGGTCAACCTATAGATGCCCTATTAATGTAACTTCTACAATTAGAAGAACAGAGAGAACGGACTTATAATCATCACCAGAAATATATGGCAGACAAAAGTATGGTTTAATAAGAAGACAACTTGCAAAAAATTTAAAGTGGGAGATCTGGTTTTGAAATGGAATGTGAAAAAAGCAAAGCCAGGTAATCATGACAAATTTGACGCTTTCTAGGAAGGCCCTTTCAAGATAATTGTTGAAAGGTAATTTATTTATTTTTAGTTATAGGATTAACAAGTTATGGTTCTACCCATCACAGTGAATGCTTTTCACTTAAATCTTTATTTAAAATAGGAAAATGGATAAAACTAAAGTATATAATGTATATTATAGTAAATTTGTAAATAGAATTATTTCTAGTTCAAAGAATTTTTGTCAGCATCCTGCAACCAATCAGAAGTCACCAGAAAGAGAAAATATGAAATTAGAAAGTGTTATGTTGTTAGATATAGCGGTTCAAATTCAAAATTGCCACATGGTTTTTTGATTGTTTATGGGAGAAAACCATTTTCAAAGAAATTTGATATGCGTTCCTTTTATTAAATACAGTGAATGATCATTTGTCGATAAGAATTTGAACTTTACCATGTGGCCTTTCAGTAATTGCATAAGGGAACCACCTTTGTAAATGGGAAATATTTGGTAAGTGTAATCTTAATTTGCATAGCAAATAATCATTGGTTAGTGTAGCACCCTAAAATTGGCACAGTTAAACCTTAGTAAAAAGATAAAAATTTGAATTTTAAACCCAAATCGCCCGTTAACCACCCGTTACCCGATTTCCTCATTTTTTGTGCTATTTTTAGGATTTGTTTTGACTGTTGGATGATATCGTCGTAGATCATATGAAATCATCCCAGATCTGACGAATTCATCTGGAATAGAACGTCCAAATGATTTCATCCCAAAACCAAATTTTCATAATTAGCTTCTATTTCAACAGCTTCTCTAACTTGGGCAGAAAGCGTGTCTGCACAGTTAGAGTCTCCCCTATTGGAGATCTCCCAAATTGGGATGATTTCCAACCTCCTAACCTCTCCCTAATCCTATATAAACTAGGATTTTCTCAGTTTATCCCCATGAACCCCCTAGCTGATGGATTTCCCTGCAGAGTTAGTTCCTTATGCATTAGAGAATCCTAGCACCATCATTTGCATTTTGTATTTCATGTTTTCTTGCAAGAATTTTATTATTTTTCAGTCGGAGCAATCTCGGATCGTCGTAGGTGATTCCAGGCAATTTCGGACGATCCTATTGAGGAGTGCAGATGATCTCGTACGATTGAAGGTGATCCTGACTGTAGTCCAGATTGGGGGTAATTAGAGCCTAGAGTTTGCATTTCCTTATTATTTTTTTGCATTTCTTTGTGCATTATCTTATGCTATTATATTTATGCATCCTGGAGTTCACCTCATTTAGCATAGATATATGATAAAGTCAAAATAAATTGTCAAATTGATGTATTTCCTTTTAATTTCTATCTGGATCTATCATTTAGGAAAATTTATTATTATTTCTATCATTTCCCCTTACTTTTATAGTTGCACTTTTGGTATTTTGCATCTATTTTTGTGGTTGCAGGTTTCTGACGAATTCGTCTCAGATTGTTGATGATCATGTCTGATCTCAGATGGTCGACTATGATCTGAGATGATTCTATGTAATTTCAGATGATTCTATATGATTCGAGATGATTTTGACTTATACAAACCTCAGAATCTTCATTCAGACATCCAGAATCAGGTATATTCTATCCTATTTAGCACATTCTCTATGCTCAACATTTATTCATGTTTTCTGTATCCATAAAAATCATCATCGACATATAGATTAGCTTAGATTCATCTTGGCAAAACCTAGGAATTGAATGATTAAATATAAAATGAACACATCAAACCTATTATGAACATAGACATGGAAACTACCACTCAAAATTTTCCTAGTGAACCCACCATCCATCAAAAATTCACCCTTATACCCATCCCTCGAGAGGCGGGACCTTCAAAGGGCCTCTCAGTCTGAGGTATTATCCCATCCTTCTCGCATCCCCCTTCCAGGAGTGGATCCTATAGCCTGAAGGTAAGGATGCGAAAAATTTGAAGCGATACATTTTGGTGAACCCAACGTGAAAAATAAAAACCTTTTGAAAATAATCCAAAAAAAAAAACAAAACATAAATGCATTTAGAATCAAAGATTGCATATCATATTTAGATGGTAGATTATAATAAAATATTATCTGCCACCATTAATGTTGAGAATCAATTAGCAGCTATAGAGATTACTTCTGTACTTAGAGTACCTCAAAAAAATAGGGTTCAACCTTTATGGGATGAACTTAATAGGATATTGAATATCATTGAGTCTAGATCAACCGAACTTAGGCAAATCAAGAGGTTTGTCCTAGATAGAATCCTGGATCCCGATCAAGTGACCTTGTATCATGAGCTTCAAAGAGCTTGCCATAGGTGGTTAGCAGATAAAAGAGCCCTTGTGTCTTTTGAATTGTACACCTTTGAGGAATACCTCGACAATGCAGTTGTAGTACATAAATTTATATCTTGTATAGAGGATCAAGAGGTCATTCTTACGGATAGAAAGAGATGGAATAGAGTTCCTAGAGTTGTGTTATATTAAGAGTATTGCCATGATCTCTTTTTACAAGACAGAGTCAGAAGTAGATAACATCACCATAGCACACTTTGTTAAGTTCCTGAAAAACCATTTCCAATTTGAAGAGGAGCATTTCATGACTCCTAATGAACTTGATCCTATCAATGACATCTATAAAATTTTTATAGAAAACTAAGCCATTATTTTATTATTATTATTTCTTGCATTTAGTGTGTTGTTTGTTGTCTTTATAATCATAAAAACAAAACAAAACAAAATAAATAAAAATAAAAATAAAAACAAAACAAAATCATAGCAAAAACATCAAAACATTTTCTTTTAAGCATTATAGTAGGTATATAATTAAAATATATACCTCCCAAATTTGTTGCAAATATATTAATATATATTTGCTAAAATCTAAATTTAAACATAATGACTAGACTTAGGAATGGAAAATAGACTGAAGTAGAAGAATATTGGTTAGGAAAAATGGTAAATAAACCAGATGTCCTTCCTGAAGACCCAATTTAGGAAGAAGGAACCCTAGACCAATAAGAATAAGAGTTTGTTGATGCAAATGAACAAAGATAAATTGTTAGAGAGGAAGGATCCTCATCTCCTAAAATATATTTGGAAGTAGTTGTTACTTTTGATAACATGGAACATTTATAGAAGTTCCTCAATACTAATATTTGCACTCTTAATAGAGCAGTCCATATGGACAAGGATCAAATTAGTGACACTCAAGCAACCCTAGAAGATAGATATCACACATGCACTAATATCTTGTCCTTCGTTGATCAAGAAAGTGATCAAGCTAGACCATCCAATTTGGATATGGCCGCTATAATCCAAAACATGCAACAACAACAGGTTACCCAACCATCTAGAGTAACTGTTACCAAGCCTAGGGTTATTCCCACAAAAAATAAATCATCATTCACTGCTCTATTTCACCAAGTTATTGATCAAAATACCTCAAATCAACAAAAGCCTAAAACAAAACCAAATACCAATTTCCAACAATCTGGGGTACAACATAATGCTACAACAAATCTTCTTCATAATACTCTTCCTACCAACCATTTGCATAATAGCAATATA
This sequence comes from Wollemia nobilis, assembly GCA_028583015.1. Taxonomy (NCBI): domain Eukaryota; kingdom Viridiplantae; phylum Streptophyta; class Pinopsida; order Araucariales; family Araucariaceae; genus Wollemia; species Wollemia nobilis. Next base: position 2,420,627 of record JAQPPZ010017070.1, read on the forward strand.
GAATCTAATCCTTACGTCACACCATCCTATGCTCACAAATCCTATACTAATGTACCACCAAACCAATATGGTGGACAAACTGGTAATCTGGAAGCCATGGTGAAACAGTTAGTCTCTCATATGGACCAGATAGATCCCTACCGTCCCTCGTACAATTATCGAGATATGTGTAGTCAGCCTCTAGATCCTATAGTTGTAGCACAACCATATCCTAAACACTTTCCTATGCCTGTCCTACCAATATACAAAGGAACTAAAGATCCCATAGATCATATTTATATGTTTAGGATAGCGTGTCATGATATATCACATGATGATTTGTTATTACTAAAAATGTTCCCAAAAATTTTAGGAGGGATGGCATTAGAATGGTATTATCAACAACCCACTCATTCTTTGAGAAATTTCGAAAAAATAATCGAGTCTTTTTTGCATCAATTTAATGCCTACATTGAAATGCATGTAAACATTAAAGATTTGTACAACCTAAAATAAGACAAAGATGAATGTTTTGCTGATTTCCTAGCTTGATGGAGACAGTTGATAGGAAAATTGCACTTTGTGTTACCTTATCAAGAAATGTTGGATATCTTTATCAATAATTTACAAGAACAACTATCCTATGAGTTATCAACTGCTACCTTGACCACCTTCGATCAAGCTATATATTTAGCTTGAAGAGTGGAAGATGCTCTTGTTAGGAGAGGTCAACTTAAAAAGAAAGATGATGAGAAAACATCCAGAAATCAATATAAAAATAAACAAGTTGTGGGCAATGGAGTCACTGATAGTAGAAATATCGCTACTGTTAATGTTGTGAAAACAACAGAGAAATTTATACTGAAACCTCATGATAAACCACCCTAAGAATTTACTAGGTTAAATCAACCTTTATCAACCATTCTCCCGCAATTACTAGAATGAGGATTGATCCAATTACCAAATATCTGGGAACATAATCCAACTATACCTGGATATAGATCTGATTTACACTGTAATTTCCATAGAGGACTTGGACACGCTACCAACTCTTTTAAAATATTAAAACATAAAATACAAGACGTGATTGATAACAATGAGATGGAGGTGCAAGCCTTTCAACCTAAACAAAATCCTCCTAATAATGCTCAAAAGAATATTCCCCAAAATCATAATCAGAATGCCAATCAATCATTTGACATATTTCAACATCCTTTACCAAAGCATGGTAAAGAGGTGGCTAATAAAATTGAGCATCATAATGTTCCCCCTCCTACCCAATATGTAGGAACTATTAGTGGACATTTACCTGTTCATGATCTGCAAATATTTGACACAACTTTATCCATGGTTACGGCCAGACCTCTACATAATATTCGAAAACCTGATATTAGTGATATCGAATATGAGACTAAAATTGACATGGAAATCACCTCAAATAAATAGAATAGTTTTGAAGATGAATCAGATGCTATTCAACCCATCACAAATTCTATGGTTTTGAAAGAACCATTTCCTAGAAGAGTCACTACTCGACCATCTTCTCACCAATTACTTTCTAATGAACAAGTCATAAACACTAGACCAAGAACCATTCATCATCCGCAAAATAATATTATAGGTACCATCAGAGTTGTTACTCGACAACAGGCTCAAAATTCTCAACATGATCAAACTCAGAACGATGGCTCGGCTCCATTTGTTTTGAAAAATCCTAATAAAGGGAATCATGCACCTAATGTTCAACCTAAACCTCCTTATAATATTAATGAACAATTATCAAATACTACAGGTAGAATTTCCCTTTTCGACCTTTTAAGATCTTCTCCTACCCATAGGGATGAATTAATGCTCACATTAATCCAAATGATGGTACCATAAAATATTCAACCTGATGCCATGTCCAACACTATCATAACTCGAGATGACTTCCAGGATAGAGATATACCGCAACATATTTTACATAAGGATAAACCTTATATATTACTGCCCTAATTGGAGATGTAGCAGTTAAACGAGTCTTGATTGATAATGGTTCATATTTAAACATATGCACTTTTGACTTCTACCAAATATTTGGGTTTAGAAGTGACGAAATGAAAAGAACTGATATGATTATAAAAGAATTCAATGACAAAACACAAGAAATGTGTGGAGTTATTACTATTCCATTGCAAGTTGGTCCTATAACCTTAGACACGACCGTGTTTATTGTGCATTGCCCTGCATCCTACAATATACTTTTGGGTTGCCCTTGGATCAATGCGATGCGAGTTGTTCCCTAAACTTTACATCAGTGTGTTAAATTCAAATTTAAAAATTAGTTGGTTACCATTCATGGTGATCCTAGACCCTTTGATATGTGTGCTTTGGCAAAACCTGTTGGAGTTCAATTTTTCCCTGCCTCTATCATCCACACATCCTAATTCTCATCATTTGCCCAAACGTGTGAAACACACACTCATAACATCATCTAATTTTTCCCTACTAACCACACCTCTACATATAGTTCAACCATCTTCTGAACAAACCACATTAGGACCTCAAAAATATCTTAAACCCACAACCAATGCTTCTTATTTTACTTCTATAACTTCCATACCTTTAGACCCATCCATCAACATCTCTACAACATCTACGCCTATCAAAGGCATGTTTTCTGCATCCAAAAATATAGGAAATGGTCCTTCTACCTCTTACGCTCTTACTAACGAGCTCTTACCCGATTTATCTAAAATTCTTGTATCAGAGAAAAAAAATGTTGCTATGCAAGATTCCCATATTTTTAATAAATTGCCACCCTCTCCTCATACCTTGTGCCTCCCACAGCCTATGGGAAGTATCTACCAAGTCAAAATTTGTGCTTCTATTTATAAGGGATATGACTGGGGAAGAATACCTAGAAACATCAAGACTCATTATGATGGGTATGCTCACTGTTATTTTGCTAATGAGTATGTTAAAGCTAAACCTCTAAGGCTTAGATTGGGCTATAAAGGGAAAGGTTTGAGACCTTCCCAAAATGGTATGAAATAACCTTTTGAGGTAGAACCATGGCCTTCCCGATGTGGTGTGGGCCTATTTCCTAGTAAAGGTTAGCCCTTCCCATTTGAGGATGATGACCATAGTATATGTTACCAAGATTATTTGGATAAATGTGATGCTTTGCGTTTAAGGGATAATCCATTTACATGCAATATGCTATCCATAGCTTACCTTGAGATGATTGCTGAATCCAACGATGAGTTGGAGGGGTATATCTTCCATGATGTCTCCATTGAGGAACTGTTACATAACGGATTTTATTTCGATGGCTCTATACCTAGTATAGCCCAGCTTGAGGCCACGACTCCTCGAGATGAATTATCCAAGCTAACCTTGGAAGAATTACAAGAATTAGGTGTTTCACCCACCCCATCTAATTTTGAGAGAGATCTACATATGAAAGTTGAAAATTTTATAAAAATTAACATTGGAACTGAAGATAACCTTCACATTATCAACATTGGATCAGAATTGAGTCAAGAAAAACAAGATACATACATTGCATTCATTAAAGAATATGAAGATGTTTTTTCTTGGACATATGAAGATATGCCAGGATTAGACCCTTCTGTAGTTATGCATCACCTAGTAGTCCATCCGAATGCTAAACCTGTTAAACAAAAACTTAGAAAAATGCATCCTAAAGTGGCCTTACTAGTCAAAGAACTACAAAAATCTCGAAGGTTATTTTTATACAAGTTATTGATTATGCTAAATGGATCTCAAATGTAGTTCTAGTAACTAAGAAAGAAACTACCAAAGTTAGGGTTTACACAGACTTTAGAGATATTAATGTTGCATGCCCTAAAGATGATTTTCCTCTTCCCAACATGGATCAGATAATTGATTTTACTACTAGGAGTGGAATGATATCCCTAATGGATGGATTCTCTGGTTATAATCAGATTAGGATAGCTCCTGAAGATCGGGCTAAAACAACCTTTATTACCCCTTGGGGAACATTTTGTTGGAAAGTGATGCCATTCAATTTAAAGACTGCAGGTGCAACATATCAACGAGCCATGACTTATATCTTTCACAATATGATGCATGATATTCTACATGATTATGTAGATGATATTATAGCTTGTTCCATCAAAGAAGATCATTTAGATGACTTGAGAAAAGTATTTTATCGGTTAAGGGAATATCTTATCCGACTAAATCCAGCCAAATGTATATTCGGAGTTAAGTCCGATAAATTATTGGGGATTATATTTTCTTTATGTGGAATTGAAATTGACCCTCTCAAGATCATGGCTATCACTGATATTCCTGCACCCACAAAAATATTTGAATTATGAATTTTACAAGGTAAGCTTCAAGCTATTCGCCACTTCATCGATAAGTTGGCAGATAAAAATGGACCCTTTCTTAAGCTTCTTAAGAAAGATGTCTCTTTTCATTGGGACGATGAATTCCAAGAAGCATTTGAACTCCTTAAGCAATATCTCCTTAAACCACCGGTGCTTTCCCCACCTAGATATGATCGTCCATTTATCTTGTACATTTTTGCTTTAGATTTTGCCTTAGGAGCTATGTTAGCTCAACTTGACGATGAGAAGAAAGAACATGCTAATTATTACATCAGCAGAACCTTAATCAGTTATGAAACTCGTTATACGGTATTAGAGAAGTCATGTCTCATAGTCATATTTTCTACATAGAAACTACGCCATTATATGCTCAGTCAAAAAATGTATGTTATTGCTAAATTTGATCCTTTGCGATATCTCATGAGTCGACCATACTTATCTGGTCGCATAGCCAAGTGGGTTCTTGTGCTAAGTGAGTTTGAACTCATGTTTATAGGAAAAAAGTTTGTTAAAGGTCAAATCATAGCAGATCAATTAGCTGCTGCACCCTTAGAGTCTACCCATCCCCTCATCATTGAGTTTCCCGATGAATGCCTTAAATTAGAGGTAGACCATCCTGAGCAATGGTCCCTATACTTTGACGGAGCCCGATGCATGAGTGGGGCTGGTGCAGGTATTATTTTAATATCTTCGCAGAAACATCTTATACCTCTGTCCTTCAAACTAACATTTGCTTGCACCAATAATACTGCTGAATATGAGGCTCTAATCCTTGGATTATGAGCTGCCTTGGCACTGAAAATTAAAAATTTATTGGTTTTTAGTGATTCTCAACTTGTCATAAATCAAATAAATGATGTTTATCAGACCAGAGATGATAAATTACACCCATACAAAACATATTTCTTATAATTATTATCTTTATTTGATCAAGTTACCTTGGAAGCTATTCCTCGAACTAGCAACCATGCGGCTGACGCTATGGCTGCAGCTGCATCTCTTTTGCCCTTGGAGTTAGATGATGAATATGCTACCATCATTATTCGTCGACTCCAGGAACCCGCTTCAAGCAAATCATGCTTAGAACCTTTGGATGTGTTTCTAATCAATGAAACTACTCCCGAACCATGGTACACCGATATATTTAATTTTCTTCAAAATTGGACCTTTCCTGAAGGTTGTAATCGCAACCAGCATCGATTATTACATAGAAGAGCAAGTCACTTCATAATTATTGGTAATACCTTGTATAGGATATCTTTTGAATGCATCTTACTGAGATGATTGAATCTAGCAGAATCTAGATCAGCTTTGAGTGAAGCCCATAATGGATCTTGTGAGGGGCATTTTAGTGGTAGCACCATTTCTAAGAAGCTCCTTAGGATGGGATATTTTTGGCCTACCATGGAAAATTATGCACATGATTATGTGTGCCATTGTGACAAGTGCCAGAAACACACTGACCTTGTCCATGCGCCTGCACAAGAACTGCAGGCTATTTCATCTCCTTGGCCCTTTTCAAAATGGGGCTTAGACATCATTGAAAAAATCAACCCTATGTCATCTGATGGACACAAATTCATCATAACCGCCACCGAGTATTTCATGAAATGGGTTGAAGCTATGCCCTTAGCTTCTTACACTGGAACCCAAGTTTCCAAGTTTATTTTTAATCAAATTATTTGTAGGTTCAAAATTCTTGCAAATCTCATCTCAGATAATGGAACTTGTTTCAAAAATAAATATGTCAAAAAATTATGTCAAAAATATAAAATTCAACATCGTTGGTCCACTCCCTATTATCCTCAATGTAATGGCCAAGTAGAAGCATCTAATAAAACATTAATCAAAATCCTCAAAATACTGGTCAATAAGTCTGGTCGAGATTGGCACATCCAATTATATCCTGCTTTATGGGCCTATCAAACTAGTGTTCGCACCCCCATCGGTACTTCACATTTTGTTTTGGTTTATGGCACTGAAGTTGTTTTTCCATTTGAATTAGAAGTTCCTTCTTTAGCTCTACTACTTCAAGATACTAAAGTAGGAGATGAATATCGTGCTGGCATATTTAGTCAGTTGGAACTCCTAGATGAAAAGCACATCAATGCTTTGGAGCATCTTCGTGCCTACCAAAACAAGCTTAAGAGAGCATACCTCAAGAAAGTTCATCATCGATCCTTTGAGATTGGTGACCTTGTCTTAAAAGAAAATCAAAAAAATACTAATGCAACTAAAGACCTTAAAGGTAAATTTGAGCCCAAATGGCTTGGACCATATGTCATCACTACTAAATTTGGATCGGAAGCATATTGATTAGCTACCTTAGATGGTAAAGATCTTAAAGAACCTATGAAAATTATGCATCTTAAGCATTATTATGCATAACATTGGGTCATTTCATCATTTGTATATATTGTATTTTGCATATTGTTTCATTTTAGCCATTTATATAAAAAAATTTCAAAAATAGTAACAGTATTTATTCTTTCAATTCATCACTCAAAATCAAAATATAAAAACATCAAAATCCTCAAAATCTTCAAAAACATCTTTTATTTTTCGTACCTATCAATTCTTGAAGTATTGCAGTTATATTTTCAATTATTTTGGATAAATTAGCATTTATTTGGAATCCCGCACTTTCACACTCACAGGCATAAATATCTTGATTCTATTTGGTATTATTATTAATCTCTCTTATATCAAAGTCCACATTTGAATTAAATAAAGTTTTGAGCATATAGAACTGATCTTGTTATTTACTTGAACCAAGCATATCTTTTCACATTAAAATGATTTCATTGTAAATTCAATATGATGCTACATAGTAGAAGTGGTTTCTTGAGCGAAAAGTTTCCCCTGCTATCCTATCATGCACATGGTCTAGAATATTTGATGATTGACAAAAGGACAAGCTCACCCCTACCCAGAATAAAAATCCCTTGCTCTACAACCAATCCGAGCAAGTATCCCTAGTATAGGAAGCAAAAGAAAAATTCAAAGCAAAAGAGAAAAAGAAAAATATTATTTTGTATCATCACAACAATATTTCAGCATTATCTCAATATCAAGCAAAAATACAAAAAAAAAAAAAAGAGAAAAGCAAAAGCAAAAGCAACAAAATCCCTTTCCCTACCCCTTGAAAAGAAAAGAAGGGTGAATGAACTTGAATCCCTGGAATTCTCAATTATTCAAAAACTATGAGGTAATTACCATAACAGGTGGTTTGTGCCCAACCCACTTGGCCTTGGGTAATTCCTAGCGTGGTGATATGTTTGTCACATTAGCGACCTTATTTTGTACAGACCTATGTCGGCTTATGGATTAGCTAGCTCTTGATAACCCGACTTACATAGTAGTCTGGTACGATTACATGCATATAAATCATGGTCAAGGAACACTCATTTGGTTAAGTCAAATTACTTGTATCAAATTTTCTTGCTCAAAATTGGTGAATGAACAATACAATTGCACACACATTTGTATTTGAGAGATTCTATATCATTATGATAAAGCAATATTGGTAATGAAATCACATTTGCACATGAGGGTTCCTTATAAATCTACATTTGTCTTTGAGATAATGTAAAATATTTCTGCAACTCTTTTTGGAATAATTTCATCTTCTTATTTCAGAACATCTGTTTAGTATAAAAACAATTATATACATTGTTTTCAAAAATCACAAAATGCTTTCAAACAACATATGACATACATATAATCAATAAATTCATGTTCATATTATTATTTTTTGTTTATCAAAAGTCAAAAATCAATCATGCAATAGAAACTAAAATATCAATTTCTTCTTTAGATTTCGCAATGATGGTATAATTCTATACCTATAATTCTATGCCTAGCACAAAACATTGTTCTAATTTTATTTTCCCATTTATTTAAAAAAAAATCATAAAAACATATGTCTTACATCATTATGTTACACAATTGAGCTTTAAAACGAACGGACACTTATTCTATTTCATGTCATTATGTCAAAATTCAATTTTGCAATGATGGTATAGTTCCTAGGGACTTATTCAAAAAATTTATCACACTTAGGAATTTATGCCTAGTAAAATCATATTTCTTTAATATGTCATGCATAATATTTTTATGAAAATATGAAAAAAAATCATCATCATCATCACTTCCATCATCACAACACAAAGTCTTAAGACAATATCTTAAGCACTCTTTTACTTTTAACAATATTTCTATCCTGGGATTAGCTTGACGACCTAGTGAGCGGAGACTCCATGAAATGGTCTATACCAGCGACAATGTCCTTTGAAATTATTGTTAGAAGTCCCTTTAATTTTTTCATCAAAACACACCACAAAACAACCAATTTATTTACATCAAATTATTTTATTTCCAATTTTATAGCATGGCATAAATATTTTCTTTCCAATGATATAATTACATAAATAATTAATCACAAAATTCAAAATTAAAGCACCATACAACATATACACAAGTCATATCATCAAAAAGATAATCTATATATCTCAATCAATTATGTACATCATCTGGATTGGTATGCCATAATCAAAACCCTGGCATACTCAATCCCCTCAAAAAATATAATAATACAATCTACCATCTACAGCAGCTAGCCTCGAGAAGCCCTCAAGCTCTCAGCCTCATCTCCTCCCCCGCCTTGATGTGGAGGAGGTGGTCCCATAGAGGTCCGGGATGTGTCTCGAGTCCTCATCATCAATCGTGAGGATGTCATTTATGATCCCATCATGACCAGATATGCAATGGGGGATGGCAGTGGTACCCTCTATCCCTCTAGGACCACATGATAGTATAGCCCCTAGTAGAATGCGGTCTGAGCAATAGACCGTTCTAGATCCTAAGTGCTCACCCCTTCACTTCAAGCCCTAAGTCGTGTAGCCTCATCCTATAGTGTCTGCACCTGAGCTCGAAGACGGGAAAGCTTAGCCTAGAGATCCATCGTCTCACTGCTATCCCCTACCTTGACATCCTTACCCTGATCGAGCGATGGTGGTCTCTCCCCCTACTGAGAAGGGACTCCCCTCTCCCTCCTCCCTGTCTCTTGAGGTCTCTATGGAGCCTGACCCATCCTCTAGTGTCTCTCCTGTAGAGACTGTCACTACTCTCTCCCATTGTGACCCCGCGCTACCTCAATAGCAGCCTGGCACCACCTCCCCATCTGTCATACCACAACATGCATTGGATCCTGCACCCTCATCATCTAAGGAGGGTAGATGCCTGTGTACTAGGCATTGTACCCATCTGTGACCCCAGCATCATCACCATCCACTAGTTGGATGGGGGCATATTTCGTGTCCTAACTATAGAATCTCTGCATGTCTGGAGCCCCTCTTAGCATGGTACTATCTCAGATAGTCTGGGAGTACTCGTAATCCTTGAGATAAGGGATACCCTATTATAGATCAAATTATCGTAGAAATCGATCGTAGTAGTGGAGCTCTACCTTTCCCTGCTTCGTCTGCAACCAGTAGACTCGACTAATGCAATCCAACTCCTGCCCATCCTCTGCCCACCCAGGGTGCTCTCGTCATGGCCTCCAGGTGATCTAGTCCAAGATGAGGTCATCCAGCAACCTTCGTGACATCGACAGATCTATCTGCCGCTATGACCCCCTCTATAACCACCAATAGAAAACCCGAGGCCTCTCCCAATCAACCCCTATCAGTGGGAGCCCTATCGACCTTCACACCATGATGTGCTCCCAACACCAAACCTATAGTAGTGATGTCAAGACCAGACATCATCCTCCCTTGTATATGACCCCATGTAGGATCCTATACAAGCTGCATAGCACAAAGCTGCCCCATGAGTATCTGTAGCCGTGGTCTATCATATCATAGACCACATCTAAGAGGAACCAGGGTAATTTGAACCTACTTTTGTGGCATAGCAGTAAGCCACCTACCACCCCTACCAAAACCCGAGTCAACCTAGATGCCCCAAGCATTTGCCTTAGAGACTCAATGTTCACTCTGCCCTTCTCCAAGGTGAAGCTCGGGTCCTCGGTTAACCTCATCATCACCTAGCCCTAATTGGCTGCAAGAATAATCAACCATCCCTATATGGGGATCCTCATGATCCTCTATATGTCCTTGTAGCACCCTAAAATTGGCACGGTTAAACCTTAGTAAAAAGATAAAATATCAAAATTTGAATTTTAACCCCAAACTGCCTGTTAAACCGCCTTTTACCCGCTTTCCCTATTTTTTGTGCCATTTTTAGGATTTGTTGTGACCATTGGATGATATCGTCGTCGATCAGATGATATCGCCTTAGATCGGACGAATTCATCTAGAGCAGAACGTCCAGACAATTTCGTCCCAAACTGATTTGTTCATAATTAGCTTATGTTTCAATGACGTCTCTAACCGGGGCAAAAGCGTGTCTATGCCGTTAGATACCTTCCTCATTGGAGATCTCCCAGATTGGGATGATCTCCAACCTCCCAACCTCCTTCCTATGCCTATTTAATCTTAGGCCCTCCCCTTGACTTACCCCTGGCTAAATTCCCCTGTAATTTGATCTTTGTGTGCGTTAGAATACCCTGAATTATCATTTGCATTTGTGCCTTTCTAAGTTTTCTTGCAAGAACCTCATTGTTTTCAGTCAGAGTAAGCTCAAATCGTCATAGATGATCCTGTACGATCTCGCACAATCACGCTGTAATTAGAGACGATTTTGTATTCTGCAGACTATTTCAACTACAGTCAACATTGGGGGCAATTAGTGCCCAGAGTTTGCATTTCTTCACTCTTTTCTACTGCATTATTCTACATTTAGTTAATTCTATGGTTATTCCTTATTTTTCTGCATCTTGGAGTTCACCCATATAGTTTTAATGCATAATAAAATCATAATTTGTCATTAAATCATTGTAATGCACTCATATTTTTGTTTATAATTATCAGTTTAATATTATTGTTATCATTCTACATCATTGCTCTCTGTTGGAATAGTTGCATTTCTGGTATTTTGTATCTATTTCTCTGATTGCAGGTCTTTGACGAATTCATCTTATGAATTCATCAGATCTCAGATGATCTTGTCTGATCTCAAACGATCCTGTAATATCAGAGGTGATCTGGACTGCTTCAAAAATTAGAACCTCCATCAGACATCCGGATCAGGTATGGATTTTTAATCTAGTATATTTCCTGTATTCTTTGTTTAATTCTATTTTCTGTATTCATTTAAATCTGCATTTCATATAGAACAGTTTAGATTCATTTGGCCAAACCTAGGAGTTGAATGAGCAAACATAAAAATGAACATATCAAACACCTTCTCAACCTAGGCGTGGAAACTGCCACTCAAAAGTTTCCTGGTGAACCCACCATCCATCAAAAATTCACCTTTATACACCTCCCCACGAGAGGCGGGACCTTCAAAGGCCTCTCAGTTTGAGGTATTGTCCCATCCTTTTCACATCCCCCTTTCGGGCGTGGATCCTATAGCCTGAAGGTAAGGGTGCAAAAAATTTGGAGCGATACATTTTGGTGAACCCGACGTGAAACAGAAACCTTTTGAAAACAAAACCATCTTAAAAACTAAAAAAAATATATAATAAAAACCAAAAACATAAGTGCATTTAGACTTAAGAAAATTTGCATGTCAAATTTAGATGGTAGACTATAATAAAAGACGAGCTGTCACTATTAATGTTGAAAATCAATTAGTAGCCATAGAGATTAATTCTTTACTTAGAGTAGCTCCAACATATAGAGTCCCACCTTTATGGGACGAGCTTAATAGGAGATTGAATCTCATTTCATCTAGAGCAACCAAACTTAGGCAAATCAAGAGGTTTGTCCTAGATAGAATCCTGGATCCCGATCAAGTGATTTTGTATCATGAACTTCAGAGAGCTTGCCATAGGTGGTTAGCAGATAAAAGAGCTCTTGTGTCTTTTGAGTTGTATACCTTTGAGGAATACCTTGAGAATGCAGCCATAGTGCATAAATTTCTAGCTCGTATAGAGGACCAAGAGGTCGATCTTACGGATAGAAAAATATGGAATAGAGTTCCCAGAGCTGTGTTATATCAAGAGTATTGTCATGAGATTTATTTTTACAAAACAAAATCTGAAACAGATAATATCACCATAGCACACTTTGTTGACTTCCTGAAAAACAATTTCCAATTTGAAGAGGAGCACTTTATGACTCTTGATGAACTTGATCCTATCAATGACATCTATAAATTATTTATAGAAAACTAGGTTATTATTTTATTATTGTTATTTCTTGTATTGAGTGTGTTGTTTATTGTCTTTATAAAAACAAAAACAAAAACAAAATAAAATCATAAAAAAAAAAAAAATCAAAACATTTCCTTTTAAGTATTATAGTAGGTATATAATTAAAAATATATACCTCCCAAGATCTGTTGCAAATATATTAATATATATATTTGCTAAAACCTAAATTTAGGTACAATGACTAGACTTAGGAATGGAAAACAAATTGAAGTAGAAGAAGATTGGTTAAGAAAACCAGAAAATAACCCAGATGTTCTTCCTGAAGACCCAATTCAGGAAGAAGGAACCTTAAACCCACAAGAAGAAGAACTTGTGGATGCAAATGAACAAAAAGAAAATGATAGAGAGGAAGGACCCTCATCTCCTAAAATAACTCCAGACGGAGCTATTACTTTTGAGAACATGGACCATTTTTGGAAATTTCTCAATAATAATATTGGCACCCTTAATAGAGCAGTTCATATGGATAAAGATCAAATTAGTGACACTCAAGAAACCCTAGAAGACATATATCACACACGCACTAATCCTTTGTCCTTCGTTGATCAAGAGAGTGATCAAGCTGGACCGTCCAATTTGGACATGGCTGCTATAATCCAAAACATGCAACAACAACCGGCTACCCAACCACCTAGAGTGCCTGTTACCAAGCCAAGGGTTATTCCCGCACAAAAGAAACCTTCATTCACTGCTCTATTTCGCCAAGCTATTGATCAATATACCTCAAATCAACAAAAGCCTAAAACAAAACCAAATACCAATTTCCAACAATCTGGGATACAACATAATGCTACAACAAATCTTCTTCATAATACTCTTCCTACCAACCATTTGCATAACAATAATATAGCATCTAATCCTTATGTCCCGCCTTCCTACGGTCATAAAACCCATACTCATGTGCCATCAAACCAATATGGTGGACAAACTGGTAATTTGGAAGCCATGGTGAAATAGTTAGTCTCTCGCATGGACCAAATAGATCCCTACCGTCCCTCATACAATTATCGAGAGATGTGTAGTCAACCTCTAGATCCTATAGTTGTAGCACAACCGTATCCCAAACACTTTCCTATGCCTGTCCTACCTATATATAAAGGAACCGAAGATCCCATAGAGCATCTTCGTATGTTTAGGATAGCATGTCATGACATATCACATGATGATTTGCTATTACTAAAAATGTTCCCAAAAAGCTTAGGGGGGATGGCATTGGAATGGTATTATCAATTACCTACTCATTCTTTGAGAAATTTTGAAGAGACCGCTGAGTCTTTTGTGCATCAATTTAGTGCCTATATCGAAAGGCATGTAACCATTAAATATTTGTACAACCTAAAACAAGACAAAGATGAGTGTTTTGCTGACTTCTTAGCTTGATGGAGATAGTTGATAGGAAAATTACACTTTGTGTTACCTTATCGGGAGATGTTGGATATTTTTATCAATAATTTACAAGAACAACTATCCTATGAATTATCAACTGCTACTTTGACTACCTTCGATCAAGCTATAGACTTAGCTCGAAGGGTGGAAGATGCTCTCATTAGAAGAGGTCAGCTCAAAAGGAAAGATGATGAGAAAACATCCATAAATCAATATAAAAATAAACAAGTTGTGGGTGACGGAGTCACTGATAGTAGAAACATTGCTAATGTTAACACTGCAAAAACAACAGAGAAGTTTATATTGAAACCTCCTGATAAACCACCCCGAGAATTTACTAGGTTAAATCAACCTTTATCAACCATTCTCCCGCAATTACTAGCACGAGGCTTGATCCAATTACCAGCTATCCGGGAACCTGATCCAACTATACCCGGATATAGAGCGGATTTACATTGTGATTTTCATAGAGGACCTGGACACGCTACCAACTCTTGTAAAATATTAAAACATAAAATACAAGATTTGATTGATAATAATGAGATGGAGGTGCAAGCCTTCCAACCTAAACAAAATCCTTCTAATAACACTCAAAAGAGCATTCCCCAAAATCAGAATCAGAATGCCAATCAATCATTGGACATATTTCAACATCCTTTACCAAAACATGGTAAAGAGGTGGCTAATCAAATTGAGCATCATAATGTTCCTCCTCCTACCCGATATGTAGGGACTATTAGCGGACAATTACCTGTTCATGATCCTCAAATATTTGACACAACTTTATCCATAGTTACGACCCAACCTCTACATAATATTCAGACACTTGATCTTAGTGACACTGAATATGAGACTGAAAGTGACATGGAAATCACTTCAAATCAATCGAATAGTTCTAAAGATGAATCAGATCCTATTCAACCTATCACTAGTTCTATGGTTCCAGAAGAACCATTTCCTAGAAGAGTTACTACTCGACCCTCCTCTCATCAGTTCCTTTCTAATGAACAAGCTATAAATGCTAGACCAAGACCTATTCATCATCCGCAAAATAATATTGTAGGAACCATCGGAGCCGTTACCAGACAACAGGCTCAAACCTCTCAACAGGATCAAACTCAAAATGATGGATCAGCCCCATTTGTTTTGAAAAATCCCAATAAAGGGAATTATGCATCTAATGTTCAACCTAAACCTCCTTACAATATTAATGAACAATTATCCAATACTACAACCAAAATTTCCCTTTTGGACCTATTAAGATCTTCTCCTACACATAGGGATGAATTAATGCTTACATTAAGCCAAATGATGGTACCACAAAATATTCAACCTGAAGCCATGGCCAATACTATCATCACTAGAGAAGTCGATTGTATTGACTTTCGAGATAAAGATATCCCGCAACATAGTTTACATAAGGATAACCCCTTATATATTACTGCCCTAATTGGAGATGTAGCCGTTAAACGAGTCTTGATTGATAATGGTTCATCTTTAAACATATGCACTTTTGACTTCTACCAACGATTTGGGTTTAGAAGTGATGAAATGAAAAGAACTGATATGATTATAAAAGCCTTCAATGACGAGACACAAGAAACGTGTGGAGTCATTACTATACCCTTGCAAGTTGGTCCTAGAATCCTGGATATGACCATGTTTATTGTACACTACCCTGCATCGTACAATATACTTCTGGGATGCCCTTGGATCAATGCGATGCGAGCGGTTCCCTCCACCTTACATCAGTGTGTTAAATTTGAATTTAAAAACCAGTTGGTTACCATTCATGGTGATCCTAGACCCTTTGATATGTGTGCTTTGGAAGAACCTTTTGGAGTGCAATTTTGTCCTGCCTTGTCATCCACACATCCTAGTTCTTATCATCCATCCAAACGTGTGAAACACACACCCATAACATCATCTACTCTTTCCACTACACCTATACATATAGTTCAACCATCTTCTGAACAAACCACATTAGGACCTCGAAAAGATCCTAAACCGACAACCAATGCTTCTTGTCTCACTCCTATATCTTCCATACCTATAGATTCACCCATCAATATCCCTATGACATCTACATCCACTACTGGCATCCTTTCTACACCCGATGATGTAGGAAATGTTCCTTCTACCTCTTATGCTCTTACTGATGAGCTCTTACCCGATTTATCTAAAATTCTTATATCAGAAGAAACCAACACTGCCATGCAGACTTCCCTCCTTTTAAATAAACTCCCACCCTCTCCTCGTACCTTGGGCCTCCCACAACCTATGGGAAGTATCTACCAAGTCGGGAGTTGTGCTTTTATTTATAAAGGATATGATTGGGGAAGAATACCCAAAAATATTAAGACACATTGTGATGGATATGCTAGATGCTATTTTGCTAATGATTATCTTAAAGCTAAACCCATAATGCTTAAATTGGGATATAAAGGGAAAGGTTTGGGAACTTTCCAAAATGGTATGAAAGAACCTTTTGAGGTAGAACCGTGGCCTGCCCGATGTGGTGTGGGCCTATTTCCTAGTAAGGGTCAGCCCTTTCCATTTGAGGATGATGACCATCTCGTATGTTATCAAGATTATCTAGATAAA